>CM053593.1:125644659-125693972 GCA_028646575.1 Pseudocheirus occidentalis
GTAGTAGTAGTAGTAGTAGTAGTGGTGGTGGTGGTGGTGGTGGTAGTGGTAGTGGTAATGGTAGTAGTAGTAGTAGTAGTAGTAGTAGTGGTGGTGGTAGTGGTAGTGGTAGTGGTAGTGGTAGTGGTAGTAGTAGTAGTAGTAGTGGTGGTGGTGGTGGTGGTGGTAGTGGTAGTGGTAGTGGTAGTGGTAGTAGTAGTAGTAGTAGTGGTGGTGGTGGTAGTGGTAGTGGTAGTGGTAGTGGTAATGGTAGTAGTAGTAGTAGTAGTAGTGGTGGTGGTGGTGGTGATGGTGGTGGTGGTAGTGGTAGTGGTAGTGGTAGTAGTAGTAGTAGTAGTAGTAGTAGTAGTAGTAATAGTGGTAGTGGTAGTGGTAGTAGTGGTAGTGGTGGTAGTAGTAGTAGTAGTGGTAGTGGTAGTAGTAGTAGTAGTAGTAGTGGTAGTGGTAGGGGTAGTGATAGGGGTAGTAGTAGTAGTATATAGATACTGGATTTTAATATTATGATTATTATTTAAAATGAACTATAATATATAGAACTAAGTGAACTATACTATATAGAAGTATAAATGCTACAAATTTTTTAAAAATATAATTTGAAAATGTAATTATTAAATTTCATTTGTACTTATTTAGTTTTGTATATCTTGAATGGTAAATCTTTTCATTTTAACAATAAGGGGTAGGTAGTGCATTCAGTTCAGTGCAAATATATAACTAGGTTAGAGTGACAGCAAGTTTTTCCTCAGGGGATTGATGGGGAGGGGTAAGGAGGGCAAGCTTCTTCCCCAGGGAAGTTCTCCAACCCACCTATCCCAAACCTCATGGTCTTCCACTAATTCTAAGTAGGAAGGTCCTGGCCTACCTCCTCCATACCCCTGCCTTCTCTCTCCAAAGGATAGAAAACCCCTTCTTCTACTGCAAAGGAACCCTACCTGGGCTGGACACTCATCCTCCAACAACGTTGGGTAAAATGCTCAGTTCAATGCTGTTACAATTTAAAATGGAGGGGAGAAACTAAGCCCATGCATCTTTTCTAGTTAGTGTGGATAGAAAGAGCAGGGAAAGATGGTGTTAGGTGTAAAGGTCCTATCAATCATTCAAACCCCCTGCCCTGGAATTTTCATAGCCTCCTATACATTTCATATAAACACTGTTCACCAGCAAGTGGAATTTAGCATCAAGCCATTCTATCTTCACCCCCACCCAAAGGGTTTTAATTATTGTTGTAATAAAAGGACCTCATTTGTTGGGGCTCTTGTTGGTAAAGGGTTGAACTGTCCTCAACTAACAGGCACGTGATCACCTCGGGGCAGAATGCGAAGGTTGCACCTGTTTGCGATAAGCAGGATTATCTCTCTGCCTTCAGGGTGATGCACCACTGGCTCCCTATAGTGAGGGCAAGGCCAGGGGAGGGGCCCTAAGGGGCCCTGGAGAAAGGGCTTAAATACAGGCTACCGGGAGGCAGAAGGAGGTCCAGCCAAGCCGTGCCAGGCTTAGAGAAGAAGAGAAAGTTCCAGCCACGCCAAGCTTAGAGAGCTAGAAGCAAGTGTTGTGTTCTGAAGAAGAGTTCCAGTCCCACGCCAAGCTTAGAGAATGAGAGGAAGTTCCAGCCACGCCAAGCCTAAGAGAAAGTAGCAAGAAGCAAGCCCTGTGTCTTAAGTTTTCTGTGCAGCTGTTTCTCCCCGAGAAAGTGGAAGCCGGGAGCCAGGGATGCCGAAGCCTGTTGAGGAAGGGTATAGGTGAAACCTATACAGCCTGACCCCCCAAAACTGTAACACTCATTAGATGCTGGTTTCCCCAAAGACTGATCCAATGGAAGAACCTTGAGGACATTGTTGTAGTGAGACTTCTGTGTATTTTAATATCAGCAAACAAGTGCAACCCTTCATCTTGCTCTGACTCCCAACTACTCCTTTCTAATGAGATTTGCAGGGTTTCTGCTTGCATGTTGCTGAGGTCAAAAGTTTGGGTTGATTCTGATTGTAGCTGACTTAGTTTGCTTAGCCTGGGCTGGGAGCTGAATGGCTACGTGCCTTGCCTAAGCTGCTGCTATCTTTCTCTTTTTCCTTTGGGTAAAAATGATATCAGCATCAAACGGTGGCACTGGCCCAAGTGAAACAGCATGGCAGAGCAGTCGCCACTGCCAGATTTTCTCTAGTTATTCACGGGAATTGAGAATAAACGGCTAAATATAAATAGTAGAGAAGTGCCAATTAGTCCTCCAGTGAAGCCAATAAACTTTGACAGTATAGAACAAGGTGGATTAGAGCACCCCACCTCCACTCTAAAATAATCAATTAAGAAGAATTTATTAGGCACCTAGTATGTGCCAGACACTGGAGATAGAAGTACAATTAATGAAATGATCCCTGTTCCCAACGAGTTTATAGAGGATAACTTGGCATTGGTATTTGGTACCATTAGATGTAAGCTCCTGGAAGTAGGGACTATCTTTTGCCTTTTCTGTATGCCCATTGGTTAACACAGTGCCTGGCAGATACTACTTAATAAATGTGTATTGATTATCATTTGACCTGACCACCGGTCATTTTCCATTATCCAAGGGATTCAGAATTTCTCTGTCTTGGTCCCTAATCTCAGGACCGTAGCCTTGCCCTTTATTTGTCTTTAGTATTCCTTGTCCTTTGGGGGTCATTAGTACAGCACATTCTCTGCCAACCAGTGAGGGACAAAACTCTTTTACCATGGGTTAGGAGATCTCAGAGGACAAGATATAGATGCGTAAGCAGCGGTAACTCTTATGCTTTGTAGGTGGTAAGATCAATGGCCCAATTCTGAACATTACCCCTTTCTGAAATCTTTCCTATGACACAGCCATTGTAAGAATGTTTTATAAGATAATTTAAAGTTCCCAAAGTCCTTTCTAAAGCCTTAGTGCCATTTTAGGCTTTAATAACTTCAGAATTATAATTGCTACAAATTTAACAAAATATAATTTGAAAACTTAATTATTTAAATTTCTTTTATATTTATTTAGTTTTGTGTGTCTTGAATGGTAAATCTTTTAATTTTAACAATAAGAGGCACCCTATCATTATGCATTGCATGTGCAATGGATGGCCAAAACAGAAACAATTTAATTGTTTCTGTTTTGGCCAGAAACCCTGAGGGTCTTCCCCAAGCAGATCTATTTTTTTTTAAGAGGCAATTCTTTGCCTTATTTTTTTTTTTTATTATTAAGCCTTATTTACCGAATGGATACTGCTTCAGTCAAACTGAGACCTGTTACAGACAGGTCTTGAAAAGGCCAAGATTCCCCCACTGTATCCAGGGTCATCTCCAGTTGTCCTGTTCCATATCTGGCTCTGGAGGAGAAAATGAGGCTGGTGACTTTACATAGTTCTCCCTCACTTAAAATTCAATTCACTTGCATGTCATGGTGTCACCTTCCTGATGTCATGGTTCTCATCGAGAACAAAGGACAAACAGCAAGCAATGGACGAAGCTTCCTCAGACCAGTAGATTGGTAGACAATATCTTCTCACCTGGCGACCTCTGTCACCTGATATATCTCCATGAAATGTTTTTCTGGTGAGAATCACATCAAAATGGTTGTGTAGAGATCAAAACCTTGTTGGTTGAATGATCTTAAAGCCAAGATGACAAATATAATCCTTCCAGTCATTGAGTAGCCACTGATGAGAATTTTATAAAACCTAGGAATTGACTAGAATTCATCCCTATAGCTCAAGATCAGGAATTATGTTGAATTTTTAATTTAAAATGTGTCAACATTTAAAAATTCTGAATAATTCACATTTTTGGTTAGTTTGCAACATATATATATACACATATATAAGTGTATGTATATATGTATATAAGTGTATATGTGTGTATGTATATATATATATACATACACACACGCGCGCGCACACACACACATATATGAAGATACTAAAGCTTAAAACTGCACTGAGACTTCCAGGATAGGTTGTACGTTGCCTTATTTGCTTTTCACAACAACCTTATGAGACAAAGACATTGTTATTACTGCTACTTTACAGATCAGGAAACTGAGGATCTGAAACGTAAGTCTTTTCTCATCTGTGAAATGAGAAGATTCGACTAGATGACCTCTAAGGCCCTTTCTAGCTCTAAATCTATTACGTTATGATCCTGGTTTGGTCAGCCGCTGTCGATTAGTTAAAAGCTCTGTCACCACAAGCTCTTCCCCAGCTGCTTCTGAGCCATTACTAGGCCTGTTGGAAAACAAGACGGATGTTTACGAAATGTTACAAACCGCTAACCCCTGTGTAAATGCTTAATGCCAAACAGGTAGTAAAAACACTGGGAACGTCTCAGAGAGCACGTGCAACAAACGTTTCTCAGTCCTTCATCTTTCAGCGACTTCTGCTATTTGTTCTATTTGACTGCTGGGAGTCTAAAGGGGGGAGGGGAGGAGAGGGAAGAAAAAGAGGGTTAACGTTCCACACTGCAGACAAATGAACCTGTCCAAATTCATGAATTATTTCTCCCGATGTAAGTTCATACTCACACACATTCCATAGACAGTTTAATGGGTAATCGTCTTTTTAAAAATTATACTATGTTATGGAAATGTTGGTTTCATAAATTAAAAATAAAATATTTTCTAAAAAAGATTATTTTTACATTATTCTAGCTTCCTTGGGTCAAGATCTTCATCACCATTGTTGTGAGCTGCTATTATTTTGAATGAACTTGAATTAACATAAATCTGGTGTAGTGGCAATTTAAAATCCATCATACTCATTTATGCATTTTTTTGGTTGGGGGAAGAGTCTTATTTTGAGTTGCAAGGACTCAGAATACTTTAATTTTTTTTCTCTTTGTTCACTTTCAACATGATATAAATTTCTGGAGCTCTATGTTAGTTTTATGCCCACTGGAAATGTACTTTGCAAAGATGACCAAACTAATAATAGTTGCTTAACTTTAACCAGTTCCACTTGTAAGAACTTCAGCAGAGAGGCAGTGTTTTATCACTTCAGGAGCTTTGGAAAAACTCTCTCCTGTGGCCATGATGTTAGATAATGATCTCATGCACCTTAAATGAAAACAGACTGCCTGTTGGAGTGAGAAAAAGCTCCATTGGGGAACATAGCCTTATGAAACAAAGATAGCCCTGTGGAAGAAAAAGCCAGTATGGAAACCCCCAAACTGTCCAAGAAGCCAGTCAAATCATCCAGCTGGCTCCACTGTCACTACAAATTCTGCTTTACCTGTCTGGGCTTGGTGCTCATTCTGATCAACCATCTCTAACCTGCCCACTTCAATAGCACTAAGGGCAAGATGCACTTGGATTCCCCACAAATGACAAATCAAATACTTTATTACATGTACCAGCAAATGGCATAAGGAGTCAAGGAAGGACTACATAATTCCACAGTTTAGAGAGAAGAGGGAAATGTGACTGAGGCTTACAGCCCATGTCTTGGTCCCAAGAGCTTGACTCATTGGACGACCCTGGGAAAAGTCAAGATGCGCTAATAATTTTCCACTGGTAAAAATCTTTATCTCTATAAAGATAGCCGCTACTCAAATATTTCTTACAGGCTTGGAGGTCCTCAAGATAAGCCTCTGTACCTCCTTCACATACCCCATATACTCAAGGGTAAACAAGATTATTGCAATAAAAAAGAAGAGTTTATTAGGAGTCAGTGAGCCTGGCGCCCACTACCACTGCAACATGTGACAAGTTGCTCAACTTCTCTGAGACTCAGTTTCCTCACCTGCAAAATGAGAGTGTCCTAAATTGGGATTCCCTGCATGTGCGCACGCGCGTATGTGTGTGTGTGTGTGTGTGTGTTGGAACCCTATTAAGAATAATATTTTAAGTAATTAAAGGAAATACTAAATTTCAGCTAGAGTTTTTTTCCCCCAACCAAGTTCACAGACACACTGAAATCTTTCCATGCACCTCAGGTTATGAACACCTGTACCAGATGTTCTCTAAGGATCTTAGTTGCTGGACTAGAAGAGAGCCCAGAGGTCAGCTAGGTCAACCCCATCATTGTAGAGTTGAGAAAAGACATCTACCTTTCTGAACCTCCACTTCCAGATCCATAAAATGGGAATAATAATAGTCTTTATCTCATAGAATGAAAGTGAAAATTGAATGACAATGTACATAAGAATATTTTCTTAATCTCAAGCTGCTTTAAAGTGTTTTGTTCTTCCCTTATTTCCTCTATAATCAATCATACTAATTGCCTCATACTTTACATCTTATTTGCTTAGCTTTCTTTTAGATTTAAATGTAGACTTATGGGAGCAGATGAAAACGTGTTTTCCAAACAGACTAAAAGTGAAAGGTCTCTAGACTCTAATGAGAAATGCGGAGTGCTACAGGAACTGTATGCACAACAACACAAAGAATTCAAGTAGGCTGAGGAAACTGAGGACAGGGGGAGGATGAGACAGTTGCCACACACGAATAAATATTAAAGGCAGGATTTGAATTCAAATGCGCTGACTTCTGAGTCAGTGCTCAGGTTTCTTCTAAATCTCTATCTTCTAAGTTTATATTTGAAGCTCTGTGACAACGTGCTAGACAGGGGTAGTATGGCAAAATTCTGCGTAGAGATATCAAAACTATTGCTGCTATTTCTTACCTTTCATTCTTTCAGAAGTCTTCAAAAGATACACCTTAATTGATAAAGTAGTCCAAGTTTTGCTATTAGCTACCTGCATGGTTTTGGGCTTTGCTTTACATGGAGGCTCAGTTTCTGGTAATTAGATCTGGTTATTTCTTTCCAAATTTTGCATTCTATATTTCTGTGGGTTGCTTTGAGATCCCAGATAAAAGGGATTGATGCTTACTAGTACTATTTATTCTTGACCTTGATTCTATCCACAACACCACCTCCACCTTGACACTTCATCAGTTTCTCATCTTCTGTCAAACTGAAACTTAAAATCTTGGCTCCATTTCCACTTTTTCCCCCTTGGTTTCTTCACTTGTCATGTAACAGGATTGGACTAGATCACTAAAGTTTCTTCCAACTCGAATATTCTGTGGTTCTGTGATTCTATGATTCCCCCTCCCTTCCCTGCCTATTGTCTCCAATTTCCATTCTCCTATGGGGTGCTTCAGACTCTGCAGCATATGAATCACTCAAGGAGGGAGAGAGGGAAAATGGAATGAAAATATGTCTTCTTCGAACTTATAATAGCCTCCACACTCTAGAATTTTCTGGGACCATTTTGATTACTTTTTTTAAACTTGTACTTTGCCTTTTTCTTAATATGTATTTAATTTTTTTTGCAAATTTTTAAAATTTTAAACTTAAATACAAAATAAGAAAATAAAAAAGAATTGCCACATATACAACAAACCAAAGGAGAGGATTTAGCATAAAACAATAATTTTCCATTTCAAGAAAACCTATGTAATAAATACTACATACTGTTTTCAAAGCTTACCTGCTTTTCCTATTCTGATTTCATAAAAAAGGAAGCAGACTGCTATTGGGGCTCTGCATGAGGACCATCCTTTGTCAAACTGTGTATGTTGATTTTTGGTTTGGAAAATATGGTCCCTTTCTCTATAATAGCCCAAACTCTTAACCACTAGCCTTAACTTCCATGGGATTTCCCCATTCCCAACATGTTCAATATCCTATCAGAATTACCCACTAATTATCAGTTCCTTGAAGCTAATCCCAGTCTCTTTAATCATCTTGACACCGCCCACCCATGACACCCAATAAAAATCCAGAGGAATTCCTGGAAACCACTGATCCAGTTGTCATTCCTGGGCTCTGAACCTCTCGCTTCGTGTTTATTCATCCCTTGTTTATTTATAAAGGAGAAACTGTAGCCCATTAGATGGTTCTCATTCATTGCAGTCAGAAAGGATGCTTTGTACTTGGGAAGTTAGATAAACAGTGGTGAGCACCACTACCAGTATTGGGTCCCTCCTATCCCCCAGTCAGGGCCCCCACAGAGCAGCCAGCTGCACAGCAGCTTCCCTCTCTCCACATCCAGCTGTGCCAAATGGGACTGTAACTGAACTTTTCTGTGAAGCTAAAGGCAAAAGCACAGAATTAACACAAATCAAAAGAAGGGGAGTTGTAGAATATCTTCCCCATAGAATAGATAACAGAAAGACATCTAGTCAAACTCTCTCACTTTATAGTTGAGGAAAGTGGGACCCAGAGAAGTAGTGTCAGTGGCAGAGTTTGAATCCTGAACCTTTAACGACAAAACAGTGTTCTTTTCCACTGTACCATGTTTAAATAGCCGGAATTTGAATATCTTCATCTTTTTAGCCTCAGAGTTCCTGAGATGGCCTCAATCCCAGACTTCTCCCCAATATCATTTTTACTCCTTTTTATCCCCAGCTTCACTAAAAGAGAGAAGGATCTGAAAGCGAAAAAGTGAGAGACCCCAAGTAATTCCGCAAGGGAAATAATAGGGGAAAAAAACTAAGCAGGAATCCTAATTCCAATCTAAGAAATATGTATTAAGCACCTACAGTGTGTTAGGTATTGTGCTAAGTACTGAGACTATAATTAATTTTTAAAAAAATTCCTACTCTCAATGAACTTACATATCTTAAGGGGGAGACAATACACAAAAGGAGGCAAAAAAAAAGGGGGGATGGGGCAGGACACCAGGCAGTATGGACCTAGGGTATTCCTTGGAGCTCAAATAAGGCAGGACATCAGATGCAAGGTAGAGTGATATGTCCCCTATAAAGAAAGGCATTGGGAGGAGTTTTGGTGCTCCATCTTCTAGTCCTCCAACCAGAGGAGTTAAGAACATGGTGGTAAATTTGGAAATGATAAGCTTATCCTGCAAGATGCATCCTATTCTGTAGAGTTGAAAGCAGGCAGGGTAGCAGATACAAAGAAGAGCTGAAAAGGATGGAGGCACAAGATGGAGGGAGCAAAGTTCTTTTTCTGGAATGACTGAGGATATGGAAGTGGGATTCAGTCTGAGTTACCTCATCTGTAAAAAGAAGCTAATAATAGTAGTCATCTCATGGTGATGTTGTAAGGATGAAATGAGATCATAGATGTTAAGTGTTTGGCCAACTTGAAAGCACAAAGTGCTAACTATTCATGTTGATGTCTTGGTTTTATTATTGACTTTTACAATCTTACCCTATATCATTATGTAATGCAAGATAGTGTCCTTGGGTATTCAAAGATAGACTCATTAGAGATAAAGGCATGGTACCATCAGTCATTTAGCCTGGAAGTTCAAATGTGTTTGTTTTAGGAAAATAACTATCTTTGAATAACTATAATTTGAATAAAATAACTATCTAGACATGTCTCCTGATTCTAGCCTGGGCTACCACCAGCTAACTGTGAGACCTTGGAAAAGTACTTTTACCTCTCTAGACCTCAGGCAGAAAGTTAGGTGGTTGAGCTAAATTAATTCCAAAGGTCCCTTTCAAGCTCTAAATTTTTTTTTTTGCTTTTTGTTTTTTTGGGGGGGAGGGCAGTTGGGGTTAAGTGACTTGCCCAAGGTCACACGGCTAGTTTTTTGTGTGTGTGTTAAGTGTCTGATGCCAGATTTGAACTCAAGTCCTCCTGACTCCAGGGCCAATGCTCTATTCACTGCGCCACCTAGCCGCCCCTTCAAGCTCTAAATTTTAAGATCTTATGATTAAGTAATCTTTAAGTTCCCTTCTATGATTTCCAAGCTGATCATAATAGAAAAAGAGAATAGTGACTTTCCTTTTTCATAGCTCAGAGAGGAATTTGGGCTAATGGGGTGATAAATACACATACAAAAGGTGACAGTGGGAGAGTTCAATGAGTACATAGCACAGTACATAGTACATAGTATCACATATGTAATACTATTTGGTATTCAAAGCCCTTCACAACGTGACTTCTTCTTAGATTTCATGTCTTCTTTTTTAAAATTTTTTTTTGGAGGGGGGAAGGTAAGGCAATTGGGGTTAAGAAACTTGCCCAAGGTCACACAGCTAGTTAAGTGTCAAGTGTCTGAGGCTAGATTTGAATTCAGGTCCTCCTGACTTCAAGGCCAATGCTCTAGTCACTGTGCTACCTAGCTGCCCCACTTTCATGTCTTCTTACGCTTTCCTCCTCTATGACTGGAATCTTCTTGCTTCCCACCTCTTCCTCCTAGCCTCCCTCCAAGACTACATTCAAATCTAGCCATCTATGGGATATCTTTAACACCACTACAAAGCCCCTCTGTGCTGCCCCTGCTAGTGTCTTCCCTCAGAGATCACCTTCCATGTGTACCATATATATCTTGCATGTGCATTGTAATTTATTATGTTATCTCTCCCATTGGACTGTGAGCTACTTGAGAGCAGAGATTGTGTTTTGTTTTTTGGTTTTGTCTTTCTGTGTATTCCCAGAGTTTAGAAGAGTGACTGGCAATAGTAAGTGCTTATTGATTCTTTGGCCACATATATTCATTGTTGACAGACTATAGGCAATAGAATAGGGGTGTTGCTTGGTGGCAGACAAAAGAATTAGAATTTTCACATTGAGATCTCAGAGACTACCTAGGCCAACCTACATTTGACCAAGAATTCCCCTTCCAACATCCCTAACAAGTGGTCAGGGTGAAGATCTCTGACAGAGTGGAAACCATTACCTCCTAAGGCTGCCCATTCTACCTTTGGAGAGTTCTCATTGTTAGGAGCCCTAAATCTGGCTCCATAACTTCTAAGTTCATTCCTTCTTCTACATACCAGCTCTTCATATATTTGAAGACATCTGTCATATCTACCCTAAATCTTCTTTTCCCCTGATCAAACACCCCCCCATATCTTTAAACTAATTCTCATATAATATGAACTGAAGACCCTTCACTAGTCTGGTTGCCCTCTTGTGGACACTTTCCAGCTTTTTGGTTTACCTCCTAAAATGTGGTGCCCAGATGTGAATATAAAATTCCACGTGTGGTCTGACCAGGACAAAGTACAGCAGAACTATGAGTACTGGATGCAGCCTAGAAGCAAATGAACTTTTAACAACTGCTGTACTCACCCCTAGACAGCAATTGCCAGTCGACACTCATTTTACCACCACTAAGTAAAGTTGGTACAATACTGCAGGCAAAGTGCAAGGCAGAGTCTAGAAGCCAGACAGCTTGGCTCCTGACTCACGGTACAGTCCCAAGACACAGGCACTCTGCCCCTCCAAACATTATCTACCTTCACCTTTTAGATAGAAACAATAAAAATGACTGGTTGGCAAAGCTAGAGATGAATTATTAACTGATTTTTACCAAGCATGCAGTCTGAGGTATGAGGTTTTTTTAACCAGTGGAGCCTCAGCTGTAGTTATGAAGGATATAAAAATGTAAGTGACTTAAAGGTCTCAAATGTGATGATATCCTCAAATGCTTTAATGGCCTTATGATCTTGTTTGAAGTATGTGCACTAAATATAAAGGATTGTACCTGAGGTATGTATCTATTTCACTTCTACTAGGACATAATAGAGATAAGTAATGTGTTATGGTGGCTAGTGTCTTGAGAGGCAGCATGATGTTCTAGAAGTGTATGGAGTATTCTGGGACAATTATCACCTTTGACATGAAGGCTTGCAGAGCCCTTCAGGGCTGCACATCCACCTTTGGTGTCCACCTCTCACCCTACTTTCAGTTATGGCTCCAATAATCTGTAACACAGTGGTTCTCAACCTTCTTAATCCTGCGACCCTTTAATACTTGTATGTGGGCGTATCTGCAGGTGGGTGGATCCACCTAGACATGGATAGAGGAGAGGTGTCTCAGTTCCTAACACCATCAGAAATATGTGTTTTCTGATGGTCTTAGGCAACCCCTGTGAAAGGGTCATTCAACCCCCAAAGGGGTCACAACCCACAGGTTGAGAACCACTGCTGTAATATGTACAGTGGCCACAACCATAACCCGGCAAAATCATCTCAGCAGACAGGCTAAACTAGATTGAGGGTAACCAACAGGCCTCGAATCTGTCGATGAGTTAGGAGCATGTCTATTGCAAACATGTGAAGACTTCCCTTGGTGGAATGGGCAGATGAGAACAATTTGCTCCCATGACCATGAAGTCAACAGAAGCAGGCACTGTGGAGGGCTTGGAGAGCTTGGTCAAGCTTTGAAGATGCCAAGATCATCCACTGCATCCTGGGTCATCACTAGTCTTCTTGACTTTTGTCTTGCCACTAGACTTTGATGACTCTGGAAAAGAGAGTGAGGCTGACAACTGTAACTCTGCCTCACTTAAATCCAATTCACACACAAGTCAAGACATGTGATATCATTGGTCCTCTTAGAAAATTAAGGATAAGCAACAACCACAATGTTGTAGCAGAGGCACTGGGCTAGGAGTCAGAAGATGTAATTAGTTTTGACCCTACTACTAATTAGTCATTTGACACTTAATGAATAATCACTTCTCTGGGTCTCAGTTTCTTCAAATGTCAAACAATAGGGTTCGAAGACCATTCTACTGATAATGTTCTTTGTGGTTACCAATGACTTACCATAGACTGAGAAAAGAAAGGGACCTCAGTTATTGTAATTCAACTCATATCTAACCAGGGATTACCTCCACAAAGTATCCCCAAAATGATTATAGTGATTATCTTGCCTCTACTTGAAGATCTCAGAATGTGGACAATTTACAAATCCCCATGTCCAATTATACTTTGGGGGAATTCTGACTGTTATGGAATTTTGCTCACAAAGAATGAAATATTGTCTCTCTGCAATGCTGATACATTGCTCTTTCCTCTGGACCAAGCAAAACACGTGTATTTCCTGCTCCATATACAATCTTCATGCACTTGAATATAGCTCTTATATCCCCATTAAGGAAAACTCTAGTTTCTTCAACCAGTCCTCTTGAGGAATGGTTTCTAATTCCCTCTTTGGCCTGAATTTCCCCTGATGAACAGACATTCCTTCTTTTTAATGTCCTTCCTAAAATGTGCTCATCCAAAAACTAACCTCAATATTTCAAATGTGGTCTGCTCGGGCAAAATACACCAAGGCTATCACCTCCCCTTTTCTGGAAAGAATTCTGCTATTCTTGCAGTCTAATGTCATGGTTCTTCCAAAATAACATAAAACAGTATATATTAAGCACCTACTGTATATGTGCTTGGTGTCAAAAGAAACAAAAAAATTAGATAAGTCTTTTTAGCTAAAATTATCTTATCTTCTTTCCACTGAATATATTCTAGCTTTTCATCCCCCCACCCACCCAACTTCTAATTTTCTATTTTATCCTATATAGTGCACTTGATGTGTTTTGAATCCAAGTGTTGGATCTTGGATTTATCCTGATAAATTTTCATTTTATTTGGGTTCAATCTATTTCTCTAACTTAAAAGATCCTTTTGGTCCCTAGTTTTGTCTTCTAATATGTAAACCATCTCTCCCAGCTATGTGTCATGGGCAAATCAGATGAGAATAAAACCTACACCTTCATTAAAGTCATTGATTAAAATGTTGAGCAGAAAAGGGCAAAGGGCAGATCTTTGGGACACTCTGCTAAGCTTTCCTGTGTAATGACGCCTGCCTCCCAGAGGCAGCCCAAACTTCTTAATATAATGATCCAGACTCTTCAGGATATGGCTCCCCTTTAGCTGTTCTGCCAAGTGCTCCTTTTCTCTCCCTACATATATCAACAATTCAACCAAGCTGGATTATTTGCTATTACTCAAACATGCCTCCTGATTTCCTTTGTTGTTGTTACTCAGTCATTTCAGTCCTCTCTGACTCTTCATGATTCCATTTGGGACTTTCTTGGCAAAGATAATGGAGTGCTTTGCAGTTTTCCTTTTCCAGTTCATTTTACAGATGAGGAAACTAAGGTAAACTGAGTTAAGTGAATTGCCCAGGGTCACACAGCTAGTACATTTCTGCATCTAGATTTAAACTCAGGAAAATGAGTCTTTCTCTTGACTTTAGGCCCTGCAATCTATCCGCTGCACACCTAATTGCCCCCCTTGATTTCCTTCCTCTCTGTTTTTCCTCACATTTTTTTTGCCTAGAATGCCCTCCCCTGCTATCTCTGACCAATGAAACTATTCTAGACATTCAAGGCCCACATCAAATGCTACCTTCCCTCTGAAGTTTTCTCTGATAAAACCCCTCCCTGCCTCCTAACATGATGTGATCTATTTTCCTGTGAGCTCATACTGCACTGTTTTTTATACCTTTCTAGTAACACCTGACACATGGTACATTGTATTAGACGTAATGTATTGGAAAGAACTCTAAATCTGGAGTCAGAGAACCTGGGTTTGAATTTTGGTTCAGAGAATATATTCACCTTCCTGGATCTCAGTCTCTTCATTTATACAATGGGGGTGGGGGAAGGAGTGGGTGTGATAGTACTAGCACTACCTAATTCTGTCAACTAGCCTTTATTAAGTACCTACAACATTCCCAGCACTATTCTAAGCATTGCAGGCACAAAGAAAGGCCAAATACAGCCTCTCCCTACTCCAAACCACATTTCTAGTCTTCAGGGAATCTAAGAGTTCAGAGAGACCTTGAGATCCTGTAGTCCCACTTCTCCCTGATGCATGAATATCTTTAACAACATTCTCATCAAAAAGGCAGCTCCCAGCCTCTGCTGAAAAAGAATATTAACCTTACAAGTTGCTCTCTTTTTTTCCATTTTGCAAATCTAGTCACCTTTACAATAAGAACTTGTGCAAAGAAGGGGGAAAGGTCAGAACATCTCATCCACAAACAGGAAAATCATCCTCCTTCCTGTGGAAAAGATTGAAGCCACGGGCCTGCAGTGATGGGAGGCTGGCAACAGGAAGGGAAGATGATGTAGTAACATCTATTGACATGTGAAAGCAAATACGACCCCTGTGAGTTTCCCCTAGAGTCAAGCAAGGAAAACAGAACTGAGTCGTCTGTGTATCCCTAATGAAAATGATTGCCATGTACTTTGGAAAGGGTAGGTTTGTTAGAATAATAATGGGGACAGGGAGAATATGCCAGGGGAAAAAGACATGCCAAAGAACACATCACACCAACATAAAGATGCTTTTCTTAAGAATTTTGTTTTTTAAAATAGATAACTGAAAGCTAGAAGTTTAGCTCTTACTCAGACTTCAAAAGAAACTGTTCTCTGAAAATCATTTGCAATTTATTACATATTGAATTAGGGTCCAGAATTCTATGGCATAAGTGCCAGTCAAGTGTATAGGAGGCAGTTACTGGATTTACCCTGCCTTTCTTCACCGTAGATAATGTTCTTTTAACTCTCTGTTGTTTTCTATTTAATTCAAACAACTCTAATTAAGGTCCACATGGGTGAAGAGCACTTAGCTAAGCCATGTAGAGATACAAAGTCTAAATTAGACAAGAGTTTCTGTCCTCATGAAGCTTCTAGCCTAGTTGGAGGACAAATGTTTATATAATTGTGTTCTATAACTTTACATGATGAGGTTTTTAGGTAGGGACAAAGCAAAGTGACATATGAGGTTCAACAGAGAAAAGCATTGTTGACAGTAGGAATCAGGAGAAGTTTCAGGGCAATGGCAGCATTTGAATTGAGCTTTCAACGATAAGTGAAAATTCAGAAGGTGAAGAGGAAGGAATTCCACACATAGAGGTCTGAGTAATTAAAGACTTGAATAAATTAGGAAGGCTCAAATTTCAGAGTTTTTGGTATTTGGAAGAATTGAGATAAGTCTTGAAAGGAAATGCAGAATGCAATGAACACCAGACAATAAAGTCTAACCTTTACTAAGTCGAAAAGAAGGAGCCACTGAAAAATTCAAGCAGAGGTGTGGTTTGACTAGACCTGTGTATAAGGGAAATACATTGAGATGCAACCTGAAGAATGAATTGAAGGGGAAAGAGGAGAAGAGGCAGGAAGACTTTTTAAGGGCTATATAGTCCAGGTAGATGGGAAGGAGAGTCTGCACTGGAAGGTTGGAAACAGACAGAAGAAAGTAATTGCTAAATGTTATGGAGGTGGAATTGGTGACAATTTGTGTATGAGAAATGAGGGAAAGGGAAGAGTAAAAAATAACACCAAGGCTTCAAACATGGGTGGCTCCTCTTCTTGGTTTATGTGTAACAAATGGTGCCTGACTGACCTGACCACAGAAAAAGACTGCCATCAAGATAGTCTTGAGATTTGTTGCCTCTGCTCCAGAAATAGATCAGATCATTGCCATCATCAAACATTCATCTATTATATGCAAGGCACCCTACTAGACACTGGGCAAGACAAAGATGAGAAAAATCCAGTCTCAGCCCTCAAGGAATTTATAGTTTAGCTAAGGAAAAAGGACACACATATTAAAAAGAGCAATAAGAACACAAAGCAATTATTTGCCAAGTAGCAGATGAGTTGCTCTAACAAAAAGAGTTATAGGGACTCCAAGGAATGGATGATTGCCCACAATTTGGAGAGTCTGGAGAAGCCTTTGCCTCTGGTAGAATGCCTCAATGATCAAGTTAGATGCCATACAGTTGCATCTTACTTTATTAGGACAGACAGAAAGAAAAGAAAACGGCATCCCTCCTCCCTATTTCTCCTTTGAGTTTTATATTTTTATACCTTGGTGGTATGGTAGATAAAAGAGGGAGTACTACCATCATCATCTGGTATTTTTTTTTACTATGATACAATGTGGTATAGTAGAAAGAGTTGATAGCCTAGGAAAAAAACGGGTATTTTACTACACTATCATTGTGAATTGGTGCAGCCACTCTGGAAAGCAATTTGGAAATGTGGTCAAAAAGTTACTAAGCTGTGTGCCCCCTTTTATCCAGCTATACTGCTAGGCCAATGCCCCCAAGGAAATCAAAGATGGAAGCAATCTATACATACAAAAACACTTACAGCGGCTCTTTTCATGGTAGACCAAGACTGGAAGCCAAAGAAGCATCCTCTTATGGGGAAATGGCTAAACAAATTGTGGTAAATGATTGTAATGAGTAATGTTATGGAGTTCACCATAAGAAATTATAAAAGGGGGGGCAGCTAGGTGGCACAGTGAATAGAGCACCGACCCTAAAGTCAGGGGGACCTGGGTTCAAAACCAGACTCAGGCACTTAATACTTACTAGCTGTGTGGCCTTGGGCAAGTCAATTGCCCTGCCTTCCCACCTCCAAAAAGAAAAAAAAACCAGAAAAAAATAAAAGGGATATCTTCTAAGAAAACTATGAACTGATGATGAGTGAAATGTGCAAACTAGGAGGTTAATTTGGACAATAAGAACATTATAGTAGAAAAACAACTTTAAAAGACTTTTGAACTCTAGCCAACATAATGATAAACCACATGCCATTTACCTCCTGCCAAAGAGGTGATGAATTAAAAATGCAGAAAAAGTCATGCATTTTTTTGAACACGGCAAATGTGGGGATTTGTTTTGCCAGATTCTACTTTTCGATGTGTATGTTTGTGTGTGTATATGTGTGCTTGTTTCTGTCTTTGTTCATAAGGTGGGGAGGAGGCTGGGGAATGATTATATTGGACTGATGGATTAATAAAAGAATATTTACACATACACACACACACACATACACACACACAGGAGAAGAGAAGGAAATTCAGAAGTCTACACAAACCAATAGAGCACTGTTGGAACTGTCACACTAAATTTCAAATATACTTTAAATGAACAAGCTGTACATTATGCAGATTTATAATGTCACATGCAATCTTCTCTTTCTATTCTCTGCCTAGGGAAATGTTCACGTTTCTTGATATTTGTCAAGTTCATAATAAATAAGAACATTTAAATTAAAAAGAAAGTTTTTTTTAAAGAGAGATTATATTGTTTCAGAGATTAGACCAAGTGCTAGTCATATGACCTTAAAAATGTATTTACCTCTTCAAGTCTCAATTTACCCATTTGTAAGATGGAAATAATTCCTTTCCTGGGTGTATTATAGGTGTATTGTGAGGTTCAAATGAGATATTCTATGTGGCAACATGGTATAGTGGATAGAATTCTGACTTGGGAGCCTGAGGACCTACCTGGATTTCACATCTCATCACATTTCCCATAAGTCCCTGTTACTGTGTGGCTTTGAGCAATTCACTTGAACACAGTTTTCCATCAAATGAGGATGTTGGACTAGATGGTCTTTAAATTTCCTTTCAGTTCTAAATCTATGATCCTAGAATATGAGTAAGTGCATTTTATAATAATAATAGTGAAAATTTACACAGCACTTCAAGGTTTACAAAATACTTTACATATGTTACCTCATTTGATCCTCACAATGAGGAAACTGAGGCAGAGTGACTTACTTAGGGTCACCCAGCTAGTAAGTATTTGAGGCAGTATTCAAACTCAGGGCTTCCTGACTCTAAGTCCTATGATCTATGCACCCTGTGACCAATAAAGTAGCCTCAAGGCTGTTAAATGTTATTGAGAAGACAAGCAAGGTACATGCATAGACCACTTGGAACCTAGAGAAGTTACAATCTCTCCAAGTAGAGGGATTACCCACACTGAGAAAACCACAGATGCTTAGAATATTGAACCAAATGTTATCATTAGCATCTTTCCTCTGGAAACCTTGCAAATGTTTTTCATTATGGTTAGGTGGAGTGTAGTAAAGTAAAAAGACAGATATGATATAAATGGGGCAAATTGCAGTGCTGAGTAATAGACTAGAGATTATCAAGAGCCAGACAACATGTCAGGTTCAGAAGCCAATTCTCTATGTAGTTCCCATTACCAGTCAAATGACAGGTTTCACTAAGACATCTCAAGGTGGGGTGTGGTGGGGTGGGTCTGTATAGGAAGCAGTAATGCTATATTGGCAGTCCTGGCTTCACTTGTGTTGTTGCTATTGTTGTTCTCCTCCTCCTCCTCCTTCTTCTTCTCCTCCTCCTTTTCCTCCTCCTCCTCCTCCTCCTTCTACTTCTTCTCCTTCTCCTTCTTCTTCTTCTTCTTCTTCATCTTCTTCTTCTTCTCCTCCTCCTCCTTCTTCTTCTCTTCCTCCTCCTCTTCCTCCTCTTCCTCTTCCTCTTCTTTTTCTTCTCCTTCCCCTCCTCCTCCTCCTCTTCTTCCATCTTTTTCTAGTTCTTTATCTTCTTCTTCTTCCCTTCCTTCATTCTCAAAGAGGACCAATGACATAATGAGGGTGAGGTCTTCACTTATGAGTGAATTAGATTTAAGGGAGACAGAGATGCACAAAGTTGTCAAGCTCACTGTCTTTTCCAGAATCATCAAAGTCCAATGGCTCCAAGGAGAACATGGTGTACTCCCTTAAAGAAATCAGACTTGTACTCCACACACCTGCCCCTCCCAACTCCAGCCCTGACTACGAAGCAAGAATGTTCATATGCTAAACACCTTGAATCCTTGGGAAGGAACATGGAAAAATAAACATGTGCTCATGACAATCAATCAATCATCATCATCCTTATTATCATCATCTAGAGAAAAATGAGTTTTATGTTTTTCAAGCAGCTGAATGACAGACACATTTGTGAAGCTATCTAAACAAGATCTTTAAAAAAAATTCAGCATTGCATTAAACAGCATGGAAAAACCACGCACTTTTTCAACTGTGAAGTGAGTGAGTGATGTTGCTAATTACAATATTAAAACTAGAGATTAGGGCTGGGGGAAGCTGAGCAGGGGAAAGCATATGGCATACTAATGACTTCTCCCAATGGGGGCCGTTCCTGGTCTATATTAATTAGGTGGCTTCCTTCTTACTCCATTTTCACCTTAGCTTGAAGGTCACAGATTCCCAAGCTTCTCAAATTTGTCGTTTACACATGAATCCTATAGTTGCTGAAGAACACAGGGACCCAAGCCAGTGGGCAGAGTGTCTACAATAATAATAACCACATAATAACAGTAAGCCATGTACAACGGCTGTATAGGACCAAGCCCCAACCTTTGGGTGTGTTGGCAGCATGAATCTCCAGTTCAAATCAAGACAAGGCAACAAGAAGCTAAGTTCTTACTGTGTTCCAAACACTGTGCTAAATGTTAGAGACACAAAGAAAGAAAAAAAAAACCCTAGACCCTCTTTTCAAGGAGCCCACAGTCCTAATAGGGGAGTCAACATGCAAATAACTGTACAAGCAAGAAGTTCACTACAGATACATATAGTTATACACCCATATGTATACTACATAAATATATGTATGTATGATATGTGTGCATATATTCACATACATACAGATATATACTGCTATATACAGATATATGACAGGCTAAGTGCTATCTTGATCACATAAGAGGAAAAGTCCAAGAACAGTAAGACTGTAGCTCAGCCTCATATTCTTTTGTTATTCAGCTGTTTCAGTAGAGCCTGATTCTTTGTGACCCCATTTGGGGTTTTCCTGGCAAAGATAATGGAATGGTTCGCCATTTCCTTCTCCAGCTCCTTTCACAGATGAGGACACTAAGGCAAACTGGGTAAAGTGTAAAGTGACTTGCCCAGAGTCACACAGCAATTAAGTGTCTGAGGCTGGATTTGAACTCAGTTCTTCCTGACTCCAGGACTGGTGCTCTATCCCCTGTGCTACACCCTTAATCTAAAGCAGAGTTTGGCAAGCTACAGCCAAATCTGGCCTCCTACCTGCTCTTGTACTACCATGAGCTAAGCATGATTTCTACATTTTAAAATGAAGTTTTATTGAATTTTAAAATCCAAAACATATTCTTAGCCCACAAATGTTACAAAAACAGGTAACAGGACAGATCTTGCCCTCAGGTTGTAATTTGCCAACTCCTAATTTAAAGGAATACAGAGCAAAAAGGAGACCAAAAAAAATAGAAAATGAGGGTCAGAGTAATATTCAAAACTTTAACAGATAACCTCTATTCCTGAACAGTGGGATATTCATAACTGGGACTGGATAATGAAGAATAATCACAAAGTTGTGATTAAACCTGTCTGTTGTGGTGCACTGTGTTAACAGTATGTGGCACACAGATCGAAAATCCTAGCTACGTTCAGGGATTTGCTCAAGGTTTAGTAGCTAGTAGGTGTCAATGGCTTGGATTAGAACTCAAGTCTTCTTCCTCTGTTTTCAGTGTTCTTTCTACTATACATACCCCTTGGCTCTCTACTGTCTGTCTCTACTCTATGCCAGACTGTCTCTGATTGCTCAGACCAAGTACCTACACAAGCAATGGAAAGCTTAATACACTACTCAACGCATCTAGAAGAGAGACATTATTCTTATTCCTGTTTTATAGATAGAAACCAAGGCAAATACATGCATACATACATACACACATATTTTATATATGTATGTATTTGCCTCTATATGTAGAAAGAGGAAAGGAAAGGAGGGGAGGTGGGATGGGAGGGGAAGGGAAAGAAGGAGAGTGGAAAAAGAAAGAGGAGAGGAACAGGGGAGGAGAGAGAGAGAGACAGACAGACAGACAGAGATGGAGGCAGAGAGACAGAGGGAGAGAGGGAGAGAAAGAGAGAGAGAGAGGACTTCCAAATTGTGAATGCTACTCTTGACTTTGCCTTGCTGTAACTATATGTGTTTGTATGCATATATATTTTTATATTCTCATTCACAATTTGAAGTCCATTCTACAAGACAATGACACCATCTCCCAGGTACCAGTTCACTTTGATGGTATAGACAGGAGCCATAGCAGCATGGGTACATAAAGAATACCAGCTCCAAAGGGAGAAACCCCAGAAGCAGTGCTAATCAACCTTCGTCTTTGTTTCTCTGCAGGCTGCAATGCAAGGCTGATTCATCTCCACAGCACCTTCTCTACTGCGTATTAGAAACCTCTTGACCTTGGATGCTCTCTCCACTCCTGGACTAATCACATTAGAAATACCCCCCTGCCTCTGTGGCCTCTCCTTCTGATTGGCTGATTCCTCCCAGAGCCTCCAATGGCAGGAGGAATCCCAGGTCAACCATGACTTCATCAGTCTCCAGGCAGTACTGTTGATTCAGCTCCGCAGGCTTTTCTCTAGCAATCCCTATCCATCCCACCGCCCCCCTCCACTATTAAGTACTTTCATATCCTCCATTTTCAAGTTTCTTATGTGTTGTTTTACCCATTAGATTGTAAGCTCCTTGAGGGCAAGGACTGTCTTCCTTTTTATTACCTGTATTCCTTGTATTTATCACTTCAAGGTGCCTGGCTGACAGTAGGCAGACTACAAAGAGGAAGGTGACAACCAAGTCTGTATAATTTAGATCAAGAAGGGACCTCAGACATCCTCTGGTCCAACCCCATCATTTTACAGGTGAGAAAACTAAGACCCCATAAGGAGACATGGCTTATTCAAGGGCACAGGATGAGTTAATAGAAGAGCTAGGCTTTGAACCCAGACCCAGTGAGGCAAGTATTGCAGGTATTAGTAGGCCCATTTCACAGATGAATGAACAAATGCACGAAGCTCTTCCTCTATGCAAAGCATATATGCTAAATGCTAGAGAAACAAATGAAGAGATCAGGTGGTCCCTGCCCTCATAGACGTCACAAACTAATAGTAGAAAACAACAAAGAAGGGGGTTTCAGCTGCAAGTCATGAAGAGGTCCAGTGATCTCTAGGGCACAGTGACAAAAGAGATAGTAACACAGCTTTCTAAGTGTGATTTCTATTAACAAAACCATGCCAGGTTCCAATGCACATTTGATGACGCCAAGAACTTTGGCATCAAAAACTTTTTCAGGGTCTTCAGTACCTGTTTGACACCACCTGTCTAAGACATTATATTGTCTCTTACTTTTCTATGTTGATCCCAAGAGGACAGGACAATCAATATTCAATATTCAGTCAGGCACAGGAGTCAAAAAGATCTGGGTTCAAGTCCCACTTTGACAATATGGGTCATAAAATGCTGGGCATAACACATAACTACTCAGTGACCTAGGAAAGCTCCCATGTTTACAAGTTACAGATCAGCTGCCAATTTCTAGTGGTAGAGAGAGTTTCTTCACTGGGAGTCCCAAACATTGATAAAATCACAGGTCTGGAACAATTGCCCTCTCCCACACATGTTGTTTATTGTTGTTATTGGTTCATTTCAATCATATCCGACTCTTCTTGACACCATTTGGGATTTTCTTGGCAAAGATACAGGAGTGGTTTGCCATTTTCTTCTCCAGCCCATTTTGCAAATGAGGAAACTGAGGCAAACAGGACAAAGTGCCCCTAGTCACACAGTTAATAAGTATCAGGCCAGGTTTGAACTCAAGAAGATGATCCTGCCTGACTCCAGTCCCAGCACTATACCCACTGCCTTACATAGCTGCTCAGCTTCCTCTTAGATATCTGCTCATGTACACATATACATGTCTCTCCAATTAGGCATTTTGGTTCAGCCCTCTATGGTGGCAGGGTTTTCAGAAAGATATTCCATACTTCTTTAGTAATAACAGCTCACATTCACAGAGTGAAATAAGCTTTATAAAATGCTTCCCTCACAACAATTTTGTGAGATAGATAGTACAATTATTATATCCCCATTTGACATATGAGGAAACTGAATGACTTGTCACAAACTTGCTAAGTATCTGAGATGGTATTTGAACCTAGGTCACCTGACTTAATGCAGCCCACTTTCAAATATGTCATACTGTCTTCCCTGCATGAAAATTCTTTAAGGCATTGGAATAATACTCTAGAAAAACATCAAAACCAACAGAAACACTGGGAGATCCAAACACTGTGGGGGAGTTAGGGATGAATCCTTAAAGCATTCAAATTACCAAAGAACTTCCCTAAAGCAAAGATGTATGTATTACCAAGTCTCTGCCAGATTACAAAGAGGAATGTTTCTAGCCCTCAATTCTTGACTATTTGCTGTATTTTCATATCTCAATTCTTAGGATTATAGTTATGTTACATTTGATGTCAGTCTCGTGCTTCCCTCTTCATGAATTACATGATGAGATTACATAGGTAGAGGGGGAGGAAAGATGGGGGGGGAGAGACAGAGACAGAGAGACAGAGAGAGAAAGAGAGAGACAGAGAGAGAGACAGAAAAAGAGAGAGACAGAGACAGAGAGAGGTGGGGGAGAGAGGAGAGAGAGAGAGAGAGGGAGAAAGAGAAGGAGAGATAGAAAGAGGAGAGACAGAGGAGAGAGAGAGAGAAATAGATGAATAGAAAATAGAAGTACATAGCTTGATGAATAGAAAAATAGATGAATGAAATATGAATAGAAAAACAGATAGAAGTATATAGATAGATGAATGGAAAGATAAATTAATAGAAGGATAGAAGTAGAAAGATGAATAGAAAGATAGAAATGTATAGATGAATAGAACAATAGACAGATAGATAGATAGATAGATATGGATAGATGGATAAATAAATGGATAGGTTGCTAGAGCATTTATTAAGTCCTTACCTTATGTTAAGCACTGAGGATACAAGCATAAGCAAGCAAGACTACATTTATTTTGCATATATTTTGCATTAACTTATCTCAGTACATGTTATTTCCCTCCAGTAGAAAAAAAGCTACTTGGGGGCAGCGACTGTTTTATTTTTGTATTTTATGTTGTGTTTTTTATATTTTAATTATTTTATTTATATTCTGTATTTTTATAATATATTTAAAATATATTCTATAAATATATTAAATTTATTTTGTTTTTATATTTGTATTTTATTTATCCCTAATATCTAACACAGTACTTTGCACATGGTAGCAATTTAAGAGAACAGAGGTAGGAGGACAATGAATGTATTTGGGACTTTATATTTTGTCTACCATTCTTCCCTTCTCCCTTAAATGTTTCAGATTGTGAATTTTCAGGCCAGTGATCATTGAAGCAGCTGTGGTATTGGACTATTTAGTGGATTTAATTCTTCTTTTCATCATAAGTCACTTATACAGAAACTGACAGAATGGGGTGCATCACTTTGCTCCACTTTCAAAATTCTGCTCTAAGCAGGGAGCAATAAAACCTTACTAAGTAAAATGGTGGTGGTCCTTTAGTCCCTCTTATGTCACTTGAAAAATCATTTACTTTGACGCAATTTGTTTTTTGAATGAAAGAGCTAATATGTCATCCACATGTCAGCAGTTTCTTATTAAGAAGATTAGCCCCAACAAGTCTCTGATTGTTCCTTAACATTGTCATCATAGCAACACTTCCTAAGATCATAGATAGAATGGGAAAGGGACCTTCACAGTAATGACATCTAACCACTGCCCTTCATAGATCAAGAAACTGAGACTGATGGGTTGGCTGGTATGGACCCTGGAATCAGGAGGACCTGAGTTCAAATTTGGCCTCAACACTTAACACTTACTAGCCGTGTGACCTTGGGCAAGTCACTTAACCCCAATTGCCTTGCCTTCCCCCCTCCAAAAAAGAAAAAATTAAATTAAATTTAAAAAGGAAACTGAGACTGAGAGGATTCAAGAGACACTCTTAATATCTCAGGTTTTAAGTAGCCAAACTGAGATTTGAAGTTGTGTCAATTCAGCTCCTGCAAATCCTGGTCACATGGATCACCAGTCAACCGTTTAAGTGGCTTTTGCAATTTTTCCCCTGCCATAAAGTTAATAAGAAGTTGCACATTTGCTGTCTTCCAGATGAAAAAGTCCTTCCTGATTCATACACTGAAAGCAGGAGGGTAGATCTATGAAGTCTAGAAGAGACAAGACCCAAGATTAGCTCCTGAGATGAATCCAGGCATTATCCATCTTCCAACTCTACCTGCAAGGTGCATGGTTGAGAGCAGCAGCTTATGGAGTGACCCCAGAGGATTATGGATGGGAATTTAACCATTTATTGAATATTTTTAAATGTATTTCATTATTTGTAAGACTTTATTCAAATATTGTTCCAATATCATATTTTGTGTTATATGTAAACATTCATCTATACCAAGGATTCTTAACCTTTTTTGTAACATGGACCCATTTGGCAATCTGTTGAGGCATAAGAATCCCTTCTCAAAATTTTTTTAAATGCATAAAATAAAATAAACAGGATTACAAAGGAAAACAATTACACTGAAATATGGTTGTCCATTTTTTTTTAACTTCATGGACTCTAGATAAAGAATTTCTGATCTACATCTATAGCTATGGTCAGATCTTTCTTTCAGGGCAGCTGAGTGGTGCACTGGACAGAGCGCTGGGCCTGGAGTCAGAAAGACTCATCTTCCTGAGTTCAAACCTGTCCTCAGACACCAGCTGTATGACCCCGGGTGAGTCATTTCATCTCTTTTGGCCTTGGTTTCCTCATTTGCAAAATGAGGTGGTTGGACTAGATCATCTCTCATATTCCTTCCGGCACTAGATTTATGATCCTATGACCCCCTTTCTTACTGCTCTTTGTTGCTTTTCTTGCCCTGTTACTCAAGAAAATCTACAAAATAAATTGTTTTAACAAACTCTGCCTCTCCTACCCATACAAGAGTTTTCACCTCAAATGTAATAGAACCTTGGCTATATTAGTCAAGTCTGTACTGATTCCTTCTTGAATTTAATAGAACCTTCTATGGGAATACTTTTGGGTTGGGAACTATCATTCCACCATCAACCCATCTAGTCTCTGGGACCATGGAACCCTTGGAGGGGCCTATGGGCAGAAGTTCCATGAAAAAGCTTCCTGTTCAGTTCCTAGTTCAGCCATTGACTAAGCAGCCCTCTCATTTTCTTAGTATCCCACTACCTTTTTGAGATCCAATTTGGTGGAATGTTAGATGGAGTTAACTTGCAAGTAATTATAAATTGTCTAGTCACGGTTCCTCACCTCCATTTTTTCCCCACTCCCCAGCACCCAACACCGTACACACACATGCATATACTCCAAACCACATTAATGATCATTATTATCAACATATGGGGAAAACAGAAACCACAGGCCTTGCTATACCCTTAATACCAAAAGGATTTCTCCATAGAATATTTTTGCAGATGCCTCTCATGAACTCTGGCTCTCTGCTGAGCACAGCGGCCAAAAACCAATTAGCAAGAAAACGGAAACTCCCCACTCTCCCATCTCCATCAGAATAGACCCGGAGGGTTGAGAAGTGTTAAGGTTGGGGGTTGGGGGTGTGGGGGGGAGGGGGCTGGAGGCCCAAATGTAAAATCCATAAATAATGTCTTTGCGGAATAATCTGCCTTCCTCAAACCCTCTGAAGCTTCTTTCTCTAGACAAGGACCTCTTGTCTTGCAATTAGTACTTAGCACCTAAATCTACATACCAGATACACTGGTCTTGAAGGGGTTGGGTTGGCATTGCCATCCTCAAAAACCAAATGAACAAACTTTCGCTGCCTTGAAGGAAATGCTCAAAGGAGGCCAAAGACCAGTCTCTTCCCTCAGAGGATCCTGGAACCTAGACAGATTACTCGAGGAGTACTCTATCTGGCCATTTGCCCAAACATTAAGTTCACGCCATTTTTAAAAGAATGGTAAGTTACAAATGACAATAAAAAGAAAAATAACCAAGCAGATAGTCCCAGAGAAGCTGCCAAAAACCTCAGCTAAATGTGAATTGAAATAAGATCCTTACCACATAATCTGAGTGAGGTGGGAGATTTCACCACTGAGGCAAAACCCCCAGACTCGGTGGGAAGGAGTTTACTGTTTGGTTTAAGGGGGAAACAGGAGTAATTTAAAACATGACACTTTGCAGGAAAACCAGCTCTTGGGGTAAACAAAACATTAAACTGAAAAGATCCATATGCACTCCTTATCAGTTGCCCAGTTTCGTTTCCCTGCAAAGGAAATATAATATACTTTAAGTAAATGTGTCCAGCAAATGAAGCAAAACTAAGGGGAGACCATCTCTGTCTCTCTATCTCTCTGTGTGTCTCTGACTCTAAACTGTCCCACCCACTACCCCCCAGGCGCTCCATTCCGTCATTTAACTCCTTTGCTGCAGTTTTCCAGGAATTCCAGAGGCCCTCCAAGAAATGTTTTCTAGTAGCATGCCCTGCATGTCCCTATCCACACCCAGGCACTAAGTAGGTCTAAACTGGGAGGGGGAAGAAAAAGGAGGAATTTGGGGCTGGAAGAAACCTTAGAGACCATCTGGTCCAACTCCCTTGTTCTACAGATGAAGAAATTGAGGCCCAGAGGGTTTAAGGGACTTGCCCAATCTTGCTGTTTCTGGATTCTGTCATGTTATTTGAAAATATCCTGAAACTTAATGTGATGACTAAAGTACACTGACATCAGTAAATTAATAGATGGTGCCTGTGTTCCTCTTTTTTTTTTTTTACACACTAATTGTTAATTTGATTGTCCTCAGCAGAGGCAGTTAATACATCAATGGATTGGATGTGTTTTTAAAGCAGTAAAAGGAAACAGTCAACACATAAAAGTCATATTTACAAATTCAATGGTAGAAAGTCTTTAAACCTTTGATTGTAAAAGTCCCTGAGGAAGGTTATAACTTGCAGTTAAATTGACTATTGGGTTAGGAACATGATGTATGAATACAGGCACTTGATATTAAGTACCCACATAGATCTATGGTTTCAAGGATATGAATGTTCCCTCCAAGAATACAGTTTTCTTTAGAAAATTCTTGCCTGCCCATCCTGCAGGACTCCTGTCCATATCTTCCAATGAGCTCCCAAACAAGGGGTCCATTCAGTGGTCTGGGAGACTTCCTTACTTGCTTTCTCTAGATGCTGTAAGGAAATTCATAAAGCATGTGAATCATCTGATGGTTAGACCTCATACTTAACACATGAAACCCATGAAACTCAGGCACACTTCACTTAATTTTCTGATCATTGATGGATTGATAGATATTAGCCATGAAAGACACAAGGCCCACTATAATATAGAGTATACAATGGTAATATCTCTCTTCTTTTTCATTGATTCTTTCTTTTCTCTTGTCTTCTTGGGCCACTGGAGCAATCAGCTTTGAGAGTGAGATTATTTGCGTCCCTACCTTAATGATATTTATTTAATGAGCCATAGCATAGCAATAGAGGCAGAATGGCTTAATGAGTTGTGTGCTGACTTGGACTCAGAAAGGGGTGGGTTCAAATCCTACCTCTGTTACTTACTAGCCGTGTGATCCTAGGCAAGTTATCAAACCTTTCCGAACCTAAGGCAACTAACTCTCTAAGACTTATCTGCTCAGTGTTAACCAGGCTCCAAATTCCTATAGTACCAAAATGACAGATCTTTGATGATTTACTATACAATACTGTCATTCTTTTAGGCTTTTTATATTTTTTCTTTGCTCCTTCTCTATCCCCTTTAGTTGATCTTATTTCAGGCCTGAATAACTGTGGGTGTATCCCAAGATTCTTGGGAGTTTTTTAGAGAAAAGGGTTCACTGAATATAGTCCTAAAATTTTAGGGGGATTTAACCTTATGCCATTATATCTGTATACAGATGATTCTTAGATTTATAGATTCAATCCTAGTCTCTGTCTTGAACTCCAGAGTCAAACCATAACAGTATAGAGGTGCCAAAAAATTCCTGAAAGCTATGCCAGCAGAAGCATAGATCCCACCGGGCTAGAAAGGTTGATAGAATGGATCTAGTCAAGCCAAGTCAGCATTTATTAAGCACCTCCTGTATGGTCAACATTTTGTTAGGATGCAAAGAAACTCAAAGAAATGGTGCCTGCTCACAAGAAGCTCACAGTGTAATGGGGAAAACATTGTGCGAACAAACACATATGAAAAAGATATACAGGCGGTAAACTGGAAATAATCTCAAAGAAAAGGCATTAAAATTAAGAAAAACCAAAAAATCTTGCAAGAGGCGAGATTTTAGCTGAAATTTAAAGGAAGTCAGGACAGCCAGGAGGCATGATTCTAGGCATGGGGGAATAGGCAGTGAAAATGCATGTATGTCTGCTTTCAAAGAATCAGCCCTGAAAAATTTAGATCCATTACTGCATTGACCAAAGGGTGATGAGTTTTTGAGTCACAGTAACTATTGGAGACCTTTTAAGTCCTAGAAGAGCTATAAGCTGCTCTCATTGGACGCAGTATATAATATATGTGTGTGTATTGTGTGTTGTGTGTATGCATATATGTGTGTATATATGTATATATGCATATGTAAATACACACTGATGAAATCATAGGTTCTGGAAGTCATCAAGTATTATAATAGCAAAACATGATCCAGGGTGCTAAGGAAGAGAGAAGTTTATTCAAGTAACTAGAATACAAGGTAAACCATGAAAGAACAATAGGAGAGATACAAAGTGTCAGGGTTCACATACCACAGGCATCTGGGCACCACAGTAGAGAGAACACTACACTGGGCAGCTAAGTGGCACAGTTTATAGAGTGCCAGCCCTACAATTAGGAAAATTAATCTTCCTGAGCTCAAATCTAGCCTCAGATACTTCCTAGCTGAGTGATCCTGGGCAAGTCACTTAAAACCCTGTTTGCCTCAGTTGTCTCATCTATAAAATGAGCCAGAGAAGGAAATGGCAAAACCACTCCAGTATCTTTGCTAAAAGAGCTCCATGAAGAGTTATACATGACTGAAAAATGGTCAAGAGCACTGGACCAGAAGTCAGGAAAACCCGAGTTCTATTCTAACCTCAGATACTTGCTAGCTGCATGACCATGGGCATGTCACTTAACCACTCTGCTTAGGTTTCCTTATTTGTGAAATGGATGTTATTGTAGCACCCTCCTCCCATACATACCTATGAGAGCCACAGGCTCTCCTAGCACCCACCTTGCAGGGTTTTGTGAGAATCAAATGAGATGATGTCTGTAAGGAGCTTTTCAACCCTTAAAGCACCATATAAATGCTGGCTATTAATCACATGCAACTTCATACTTCTCTTGAATTCCCTACAATGCTTAGCACTCAATAGACATTTATTAACTCAGGACTTGGGACAGAGGCATGGATATCACCACAGATATAGAGATAGAAGAGAATTCATCCAGGCTGATATCCCCATTTAAGTGAGGAGGAAAATAAGACCGAGGGAATGTAAAATCAGCATCAAATAGGTAATAAACTTCTAGAGCAGCGGTTCTCAACCTGTGGGTTATGTTCAATTTAAATACATCCTACATATCAGATATTTACATTATGGTTCATAACAGTAGCAAAATTACAGTTATGAAGTAGCAACAAAAATAATTTTATGGTTGGGGGTCACCACAACATGAGGAACTGCATTAAAGGGCCGCAGCATTAGGAAGGTTGAAAACCACTGTTCTAGAGACATGTTTTCAACCCAGCGCCTTTGACTCTAGAGCCAATGTTCTTATGGATATACCACACTATGGACACTCAAATATTTGTCAATTTAATTTCATGCAGAGACTACATGATCTTGAAATCACCAGTACCTAGGCCTCCAGCTACCACCTGTGCATAAATTAGGCTATGGAAAGCGACAGGGCCTAAGGGGTGTGGGGGATGGAGGACGTGGTGGGAAGAGAATTAAATGGTTTGAAGTATGAACTCATAGTGAATGAGAACCAGGACATTTTCTCCTTTCCCTTCCTTTTCTACCTTGAGTGACTAGAGAAAATAAAGTGTGTCCACTCCCAAGAGACATGTATGGTGACCATTCTCTTTGAGGAAGACAGAAAAAAAGTGGAAATAAGCAGAAGAGAATAGATGGGTGCATGAGATAGTTTTGTCCTCATCTTACTTTGGGAAGATGACTTCAAAAGTTTGGAGGACCATGTAGCCTACCTGGCTGAGAAAGTGGGGACCCAGGAGCTATGCTACAGAGACATAAAACGTGGCAAGAATAAGAGAAGCAACACAGTTAGGGAGACCGACAGAAACGTCACCGAAGCCTCTCCTCCCATCTCCCCCATCCTCCCATTACAGGGACCACAGGGCAGCAAGCCCACCCAGGAACAGAAAAGAAGGAAGGGTTTCTGCCAGAAAAGACTCCACAGTCAGTTCAGTAACTAACATTCTTAATCCCCACATTGTATGTAGATCCTGTGTCTCATATCCTGTGATCTCAATTTTGTCTCACTCTTGTCAGCGAACTTCAGTGGAGCTTACAAATGGAAGGTGGGTTGCAGTATCATCGGGCAATGGGGTATCATGAGTAGATTTTTCTAGGTTTCCTTTATCGGTAAAGTAGAATAAAACCCAAGAGACTGAGATCTTCCAACGTGTACCTGAGCCCATTGTGTCATGAGAGAGTCTCGGACACAAAGATTATGATAGTGTGAGGCTCTGGGCTAATTATGGGCTCTGCAGCTGCTCAGAGAAGTTTTACACCTAGATAAGAATGTAAATTTGATTCCCCTACACCAATGTCCATAAGAGGAAACCACAGGAGAGTGGGAGGATGGCAGAACGGAAATGGGATGAAAAGGCTAACAGCTGTACAGTAGTGCCCTCCAACACAGTGTATTTGATACCCCCTGACTTGCCTTTAGCCGCTCCGTTTAAGTGACCTAGCTCACAGAGAACCATCTTCCAGTCCACACGGCACTTTACCAAGGCTACCGTAGGAAACTTTCATAGGGTCATAGAGCAGAAAGGAACCTTAGAAGTCATGTCTAAACTTTTTTTTATTTTTCAGATGAGGAAACTGAGACCCAGGTGGTGATTAGTGTGACTTGCCTAAGGTCACACACGCAGTATCAAGGGCATGATTTGAATCTAGGTCCCATGATTCCTGAGTTGGTTCTCTTTACCCTGTACCATGATATCTCCCTTTGCTTTTCTTTCAACCAATAGTAGTTTGATTGGGGGCACTATAAAAAGCAATCTCCTGGACAATGCTCCCAGATAAACTCTGGTCTTGAACTTCCACTCAGGGGTTTTGCAAACCCTATAGGGGAACTTGGACAGTAGTCATGTTTTTTAATAAAGGTTTTTGTAAAGGTAACCTTGAACAATATCTCCATAAAATAGTAAACACCATTGTGCTAAGCATACCACAGACACATTAAATCATTATTGGAACTTCTTTCATTATTGGGCTGTTCGATAAACATTTATTAAATGCCTTCTATATGTTAGGTACTGCTCCAAGCACCTGTAATACAAAAAGAGGTCAAAGGTAAACCCTGCTCTCAAAAAGTTCACATCTAATGGGGGAACCAACATGCAAACTAAAAAGAAAGATACATATGGGATAAATAGGAAATAATTAACAAAGAGAAGACATTTCAATTAAGAGGGGTTGGGGAAAGTTTCCTGTAGAAAGGAGAATTTTAGTTAGTTTAGTTGGAACTGTTATGCTTGATCCTCGAGGACAGAACTAAAGCCAATGACTAGGAGATAAATAGAGACCAATTTGTCCTCACTCTAAATCAAAGCTGTCTACAAATAAAATATCACCTTGGACAAGTCACTCAAACTTGTTTACCTCAGTTTCCTCATCTGTAAAATAAACCAGAGAAGGAAATGGCAAATCACTCCAGTATCTTTGCCAATTTAACCCCAAAAGGGTCACAAAGAGTCGAATATGACTAAAAATGACTGAACATCAAATAAATGAATAGTAAAGGCTACAATGTAAAGACTGAATGACTGCTTATTGAAAATGTCATAGATAGATTTATGTTCTGGGAAGGGGTCAGGCTAGATGAACTCTGAGGTCCTGTACAACTCTGCAATTTCAGGATTCTATGATTCATGCTGAAAGACTGATGTCTTTAGAAACCTAAGATGTCAAAGGATTCAACTCATGACTGCACAGATCTACCACCCACAAAGTATTTACCATGAAGCTTGCACCCACAGCTTTGTTCTCTATCTGACTGATCTTTCTCCAACTTGGAAGAGTCATTGCAATCCTCTTGTTTCCACTGGGATTTAGAGGAAAAGGCGAAAGGAGAAAGGACTAGAGGCATTTGGTGAAGGTTATGGAGGTAGGATAAGGGAAACCAACTCAACTCTGGAGAAATGAGTGTGCCAAGGAGCATGTGTGGTACATGTTGTACCAGGGCAGCAACAGCTGATGCTATAATAGCATCAGATGTTGTTATTCATTCATTTCAAGTCCTATCTGACCCTTCATGATCCCATTTGGTGTTTTCTTAGCAAAAGCAAAGATACAGGAGTAATTTTCCATTTCCCTCTCCAGTTCACTTTACACATGAGGAAACTGAGGCAAGCAAGGTTGAGTGACTCACCCAGGGTCACATAGCTAATGAGTGTCTGATGCTGGATCTGAACTCAGGAAGATGAGTCTCCAGGCCCAGCACTCTCTTCACTTTGCCACCTATCTTCCCCAACAGTAGGAGTAAGACTAAGTAAATGTTGAGAAAGTAAAGGATAATGAAGAGAGCAGAAAGAGAGGTTTACAGTCATTGGGATGAATGAATGACAGATTTAAAGTGAAAATATGCAGTATGCAAAATAAATCATTTTTAATTTATTTAAGACCAGCTGGAGATTTTTGTCTCACTCTCTTTTCCTTTACTCTTCATTTGATACTAGAGACAGTGAAAAAGACTTTTTTAGGTGATAGGCTAATTTTTATTTAAATTAAATCCTTGGATTCAAATCCTTCATGATCTTCCCTCTCTCTCATACCATCTCTCAACTCTACACAATAAGTTGATCAATCAATAAGCCTTATTAAAGCTTACTAAATACTGTCTACTGGATGCTATGCACTCTGCTAAATAGAGGGTTAATAAAAAGATACAAAATAGAGCAATCTCTACTCTCAAAGAACTTCCGTTCTAGGCTGGGGGAGAGGAGAACACAGTACAAACAAGAATACACTATATTAAAGTTATTTTAATGGAATGTCCTTTTCCCTTCATCAGCCTTTCCCTCTTCTCAAAATCCTGCTCATCTGTTAGGGACCAAATTAAATTAATTGATTTTCCCCTTATATTAGCCCCAAATAATAGTTCTATGTTTCATATTAGTTTTGTACTAAATTCTAATTTAAAAAAATTCAAAAAGACTTTCATTTTCTGAAGTTAACTAATTGTTTTTCTAAATTTCTCTTTTTCCAATGTATACCCTTAGAGGTGTCACCCTTAGAGGTAAAGTTGAATGTTCATGTCTCTTCCCTAAAGGAGCCAGAATTACATTCCCGGATATTCTTAATATTAAAATGAAGTCTTACTATTCTGAAGGATTTATGTCTATACAACCTACAAGCAAAGAGATGGGTTTTAAATGTTGTTTTCAACTTATCTGTTGAATTCTTACTCATCCTTTAAATCTTAAGTCTTGTCACCTGCTTCATAAAGTCTTTTCTGCTCATTCTGGTTGGTAATCCACCTCCCTCAAATCTCACAGCACGTTTTATTTTGTGACTTTGAAGCACTCATGTAATTTTGTGCATTTGAGATACCCACTTGATAGCTTATCCCTATACAAGACGGTGAGCAGCTCTTTGAAAGCAAAGTCTTTGTTTTATCTAAACTTTGTAGATTCTCCTCAATGCCTAGCACAGCATTCTATACAAGTAGGTGTTTAATAAATATTTGTTTTATACTATTCTAGCCCCTGATGCTCCAGCCAAAAATAATCTCTCCCTCTTTTAAACTCCCACAGTTCTCTGTACCTCTCATGGAATTTAACTTAACTGCCTTGAATTACCATTATTTGTTCATATGTTTTGAGATTTCCTACTAGGTTGCAATTGTCCTGAGGTCAGAGACCTTGTCTGGTTTTTCTTTATATTTCCTACAGTGACTAACATCTAGTAGATATGTGATATATATTTGTGAAATAAATTAATTTTACACATTTGTTCTTTTGGGGGGAGCAGCTAGGTGGCACAGTGAATAGAGCACTGGGCTTGGAATCAGGAAGATTTGTCCTCATGCATTCTACTCCAATCTCAGACACTAAGTAGCTGTGTGACCCTGGGCAAGTCATTTAACCCTCTTTGCCTCAGTCCGTCATCAGTATAAACGAGCCAGAAAAGGAAACGGCAAACCACTCCAGTATCTTTGCCAAGAAAACCCGGAAATGGGGATCACAAAGAGTCAGACACAACTGAAACAATTCAACAACAAATGTATAAATTGAATGATACAACTTTCTCCTGGATTCAATAATCATTTCTATGCTATTGACCTTTTTTATAGACTTAACATTTCTGCTGACCTCTAGCCTCACTGACTATTGGGTATCCTGAAATGGACATCCCCAACACATCTTAAACTCAACATGTTTAAAACTGAACTCATTATCTTTCCCTACCAAACCCTCTCCTTTTTCTCACTTTCTTACTGTTGAGAGTACCACCATCTTCCTGGGCACCTGGGTTCACAACTTAGGTGAAATACTCAACTCCTTACTCTCTCTCTTAACCGCTATATCTGATCTCTTCCCAAGGTCTACTACTTTTACCTTTCTGACTTCTCTTAGATGCCTCCCTTCTCTCCTCTGATAATCCACCACCTTGTTGCAGACTCTCATCATGTCATACCTCGAATACTGTGATGGCCTCCTCATTGTTCTGCCTGGAACATCTCTCCCTATTCCAGTCCATCTTCATCTCAGTTGTCAAAGTGATCTTTCTAAAACACAGGTCTGAATATGTCACTTCCCAATTCCATAAACAACAGCGGCTCCTTATCACTTCCAGGATCAAAGAGAAAATTCTCTATTTGGCATTCAAAGCCCTTTATAACTTGCCACCTCTCCCCCCACCTTTCCAGTCTTCTTATAACTTCTACTCTTTCTCCATACTCTTCAATCTGGAAACACTGGCCACATTACTTTTCTTCACACAAGGTACTCTATCTCCTGACTCCAAGCATTTTCTTTCTTGCTTTTTTTTTTTCCTTTTTTTTTTAGGGGTTTTGCAGGGCAGTTGGGGTTAAGTGACTTGCCCAAGGTCACAAGGCTAGTTTTTGTGTTGAGTGTCTGAGGCTGGATTTGAATTCAGGTCCTCCTGACTCCAGGTCCAGTGCTCTATTCATTGTGCCACCTAGCCGCCCCCATCTCCAAGCATTTTCACTGATTGTCCCCCATGCCTGGAATCTCTCCACCTCATCTCCACCTCTGGCTTTCCTGGCTTCCTTCAAGTCTCACCTAAAATCCCACCTTCTACAGGAAACTTTTCTCAACCTCACTTAAATCTATTGCCTTCCTTCTGTTGATAATTTCTGATTTATCCTCTATATTGCTTCTTTGTACATTATTGTTCGCACATTGTCCTCCCACGTTAGACTGTGAGTTCCTTGACAGTAGGAATTTTACCTTTCTTTGTATTCTTAGTACTTAGCACAGTGCCTGACATATCATAGGTGTTTAATAAATATTTATTGACTGATTATTGATTCCTCCTCCAGTGTTCTCCAATATTGTACATATTTCCTTTTGTATTCCTCTTCCACTTTAACAATGATTACTCTGAGTCTCCGCACCCCACCCCCCACTTTCCTCCTTCTTCCCTTAAAGCACTACAGACCAATACATCTCACCAAAAACTACATATAACAACAACCTTGAATTTTTTTATTCAAACCAAGGGAGAATGCATTTTATTTGTTGTTTCTGGTTTGGCAAATCTACCTACAAAAGCTACAGGTTACTACTTCTAGAAATCACTCCTGTTTTGAATGCCATTAGCACTGAGACAATTCAAAACTTCCAAAGAAGCAATGAGAAAAGAATTTGAGTTTTGGGGGGGAAATTAAATCCTGTTTTGGCAAGAGCATTTCTCCTCTAAAAAGGTAAAGAAATTACCCTAAAATGGTAAAGACGTCCTCTTCTCTTTGTCCTTTGTCATTGGCTCCAAGCACTGGACCATACAATCTGTGTGTGCACAAAATATTTCCATGAACAATGGACCTCTGCTTTCATCCCTGGTGAGTCAATATTTGTGTTGGTGACCTTTTAAGTGCCTTGAACTTTCAGTTCAATGTCAGCCCTTTCAACTTTGGTCCCCATTCTACCTTAGTCATCCATAAGAATGGTTATACCTTAAACATATCCCCTGGAATTATTAAACCTATAAATATTCTTCTACCTTCCTCCTTTTTCTCCACCTCACTCTTCCTAAACTATTTTTCAAAAAAACTATTTTCTCTCATTCTCCAATTTTGGTTTCACTTCCTTCCCTTCACAATCTTGACCCTAAACGTCAGGCATTTCAATAGTTCACCGTCCTCTGTCTTTGAATCTTTCATTCCCTTGTCTTTGTACTGTTCCCACTCTGCTAATCTCCAGCTGTGACAGATGTAGGGAATCCCAATCATCCCCCACCTTTTTTCCTATTTCTGATCTTCGAGATTAAATTACAAAATCATACCATGTCCACCCAAAAAATGTGCTATCTAACTAAATTAGCCGGGTCCTAATTGCTACACAGCAATTATCTTACTCAACTCTGATTGGTTCTTTGTTATCCTTGCCATCTGTCTCCTCTCTGACTTCATCCTTTCCTATCTTTTCCTATGCACTTGTTGTCTTCCCCATTAAAACATAAGCTTCTTCTGAGTAAGAAGTGCTTTATTCTTTGTATTTGTACCCCTAGCACCTGACATAATGCCTGGCACATAGTAGGTGCTTAGTAACTGACTGATAATTGATCTCTACCTCTTCCTGTCTCTCCTCCTTGACATTATTCTTTATCAATCATGCTTCTTAGCAATTTCTGCTTCTTCACTGGCTTCCATCCCTCTACCTACAAACATGCCTAAGTCTCTCCTATATTGAAAAATTCCTTTGACCCAGCCATCCCACTTGAGCTCTTGTTATTTCTTTCCCCTCCCTGTCATTTCTATCTTTAGATATGACCATCCCCTAAAATCACCCACAAGATTCTAAATTCTGAAATTTTCTTTACAAAGAGTAGTTTATACTTGCTGACACAAATTCCTCACTATCCATTTACTCTCCCATTCCCCAAAAGCAGATATCCATCTCAACAACACTACAGTAACTGCAAAGTTGTTAGTTCTTATCCTGCATGACTTCCTGCATCTTTTGGCATTGTTAACCACTCCTTTCTTAAAAATTTGTCCTCCTTTGATTTCATAATATTCCTCTTACCTGTCTAAGACTAAGAATAAAATAATTCTTACTCACAAGAAGCTTATGGTCTAATGGGAGAGACAACAAGTCTATACATAGGAAAAGACAGAAAGGATGAAGTCAGAGAGGAGACAGAAAGGCATGTTGTGGGGAGGTTAAGAAAGAACCAATCAGAATTGAGTAAGATGATTCCTGTGTAGCAAAGGTTTCTTTGTTAAATCATTTTACTTTCTTGCCATATAGAAGTGTGGGCATCTCTCAACATTCTGTCCTTGACTCTTTTCTCTTTTGTTTCTACATTTTTTCATTCATCCTCAAAGCTTAAATTATCACTTCCATGTAGCTGACTTACAAAGTTATCTATCTGTCTGTCTGTCTGTCTGTCTAGCTAACTCCAGTCATACTCTCTTCCCAAAGATCCAGTCCCATATTTCTGACTACTTAAACATCTCTAACTGGATATCCCACCAATACCTCATAGTGTCAACATCTCTCCTCCTAAATCTACCTTTCCTCCAAGTTTACCTTTTCCGATTTCATATAGCATTGTGCCTTTTGTCTTTATAAAATCCTACGTAAGATCAAACTTACTCTTGTGTGCTTTATTCTCCATATTAAATGGTAAACTTTTTCAGGCCAGGAATCATGTTGTTTTCCAAATTTGGACCCTCAGTAACTGCAACAGTTCCTGGCATATAGTAAGTACTTAATACATGTTTGTCAACTTGAATATAATATGTGATGAATAGAGATCCAAAAATCAACTATTCTCCTTTTATTCTTGTACTAGGATGGCTTCCATAATTCTGAGGACTCATTTGGTCAATTACATAATTAATAACAATGACTGTGATGGATATGCTTCACATTTATATAGCATATTTAATTTTTCAAAGTGCTTTTATATCCATTATCTCATTTGGGCTTCACAGCAATCTCAAGAGAATGGTGAGTTACAACAATAGAACATTTATGAAACATTTCCAGGAATTTACCCCTTAAATTTCATCTCTTCCCGTATGCCTTGATCTCTGCCTTCCCCCTGCCATACACATATACACAATGAAGTATAATTATGGCTCTTAAGACTATTACAAATTACAAAATGCATTGCAGTATAAAGCAAATGACAAAATTTACATAAACTTTCACAGTTATGCTAACATGGGAAACTTTAAACCCTAGGTTTTGCTTGTTAAATCTTGGTGCCTGCAGCAGAGTCTCCATCTCCCAGAGAGAGGGACAGACTGATACAGTGAGATACTCGGGTCCTTGACCCAACTGGGGACACAGGCCATCATTGCTTAACTATCCCCATCCCCCTTTTCAGTGTGAGCTATGTCTTGGTTGTGAAACAAAGAAGTGTGGCCCACAGAGACAAACCAAGGAACACAAACACAGTGTACTTGTACTCTGTCCACCCCCAAACTCTCCCTTTCTCAGAGTATCAGCAGCAAACCATCTACAAAAGCAAAAATAAAAGAGAAAATATTCAGGAACCCAGGCTAAAGTAAAGCCATGTTCCCCTGAACCTTCTGGAGCCGTACTCTTCTCTTTCCCTTTACTATTCTTTCTGAAGTATATTGTTCTTGCTTTAATTCCCTGAATTGGTTCTGTGTGAAGAATCTCTGGACTAAAAGGCATCTACACACACTCCATCCACATCTACAGCCTCTGAAAGCCCAAGGTTGCCTCTATTGCATGAGAAGGCACGAGGGGAAAATTATGATGGAAAAAAATACCATGTAGCTAAGGGAAAACATCTAGGAGCTTGACTAAATCCTGAGAAATCGCTAAAATGCAAAAAGAGACCTCACGCATGAGGAAGGGCATGTCAAATGTCCCATATGCCCATCACAGCTGAAGATCCTGGAACCTAGCAAAGAAATATCAATACAGCGGGTGTAGTTATGAATGCTCACAAATCTCCATTAGCAGCAGGTTTTAATTTAGAGAAACCAGTTCAGTGTAGTGAAGAAAGTGCTTGACTTGGGATCAGGCGAGACCCAGGTTCATTCCTGCCTCTGATGTTACTAGACAAGTTACCGTTTGAAAGTTACAGCCTTCCCAAACCTGTTTCCTCATCTGTGAAATTGGAGGTAATAGGCCCGTGTACTACCTACTTTCAGAGTGTTGTAAGGATCAGATGAGATAATGGTATAAAGTCCTTTGCTAACCTTCAGGACAATATAAATCATCATCATCATCATCATCATCCATCATCATCATCATCATCATCATCATCGCATCTATATATAGCCTATCGATGTACTCTGGAGCTACTATCTCAAACTTTCATCAGCATTAACAGATGGGGTCCCTAGCACAGAGCTACCTAACTTGTCCCCTAAGGATTCTAGGGTACCCTGAAGGTTTGGGGGTGGAGAGATTCTCTAGTACTATAACTCAAAAGCCCCCACTGGTATATGCCCTACATTGTCTATTGATATCAATTAACTAGCCAGACCTAATTAGTTTTCAGAAGAGGTATTTACTAAGGTGGTATGATAAGGATGCTTGTTACAACTCCTCCCTACCCCAGTCTCCCCCCAAAAAATCTGGTTGCACATTCTTCCACAAGTACATTATGAATCCAGGAAAAAGTAATTTCAAGCTTAGAAATGAACACGTGGCAAAGGGGATAGCTCACAACTAAAGTTTATTTAATTAAAATCTTTTTCTCTCTTTCATGGGACCCTCGTAAAGTTCTCCTTAGATATGGTATAACTTTGTTCTGGATTCCTTGGAGAATCCTAAAGTTACCTTTCCTTAGTTCATTCTCTGTTCCTGATATAAACACTGCAGCTAGGTGGTGCAGGGATGAAGCACTGAGCTTGGAATGAGGAAGGCTTATCTTCATGAGTTCAAATCCAGCCGTAGGCACTTCCTATTTGCATGACCTTGGGTAAGTCACATTACCTTGTTTGCCTCCTCAGTTCCTCATCTGTAAAAATGAGCTGGAGAAGGAAATGACAAACCGCTCTAATATCTTTGCCAGAAAACCCCTAAATGAGGTGTTGGAGAATTTGGACACCACTAAACAACAACATATTTATGTGTCTATATAAATGTCATTTTATCCTCACAACAATCCTGTGAGGCAAGTGTTATTATTATTATTATAACCATTTTAGAGATGAGGAAGAGGAAGAAAATAAGCATTGACATAGCGCCTACTCAGGGGTAAGGACAATACTAAGTGCATTTACAAATAGTATCTCATTTCATTTTCAAAACAACCCTGGGAGGTAGGCGTTGTTATTATCCACATTTTTCCTCACACTTGGGGAAACTGATGCGAACAGGAGTTAAGTGACTTGCCCAGGGTCAGACAGTAAAAATCTGAGACCAATTTGAATATGACTGTTCTAGGTCCAGAACTCTATCCACTGTGCCCCCCTACCCACCCCCAGCTGCCTCAATTAAGGCTGAAACTAAGACCTTTTAAGAAAGATGAAACAGGCTGATCACACAGCTAATAAGTGAGAGGTTTTCAATTTCATATCTTCCTGAGACCAAGAAATAAGGATGAACAAATTTGCAGATGATACCAAGCTAGCTACATTGGATGACAACCAGGTTTCATGAGAGATCTTGACAGGCTAAAAACCTAGGCCCAGAAAGAGTTAAAGCAAGTTGCTGAAGGTATAGAGGGAGCAAGCGTCAGGGACAAGATGTGAAGTTGGGTCTTTTTTTTTTGCTTTTTAGAGGGGGTAAAGCAAGGCAATTGGGGTTAAGTGACTTGCCCAAGGTCACACAGCTAGTTTTTGTGTTAAGTGTCTGAATTCAGATTTGAACTCAGGTCCTCTTGACTCCAGGGCCAGTGCTCTGTTCACTGAGCCACTTAGCCACCCCTATTGGGTCTTTTTACTATACCATGTTGCTGCCTTCTCAGCCTTGGGAAGGAGGGGGTGAATGGGAGAGACTAAAAGCATGGTCTGAAGCCAAGAAATCTAGTCTAATATTAGACTGCTTTGTGAGAAATGTAACATCCAGGAATAAGGAAATGATGATGTGTCTGTATTTTGCCTTATTCAGACCACATTTAGAGAATTGTGTTCAGATGGGAACCATTCATGTCCTACCATTCCTTCCCTCGTATCTTGCTCTCTTGTCTCCATGCCTTGGCTAAAAATGATCCGCATGTCCTATCCCCTCTCCCCAGGACCAATTCAGATACCACCTTGTCTATGTAGCTTCCCTTCACTGATGCCCTGCCCCACCCCCAAGAGCAACACACTCAGCAGCTGAAAGTGACCTCACCCTCCTTACATTCCTTTTAGACCACTTTGTCTAGACCTCTCCTTCACACTTTTCAGACTTCCTCTTGCATTACAGATATTTAGGAACATGTCATTTCCTTCCTATTAGGTTTCAAGGAACTGGAGAGTGGGATCTGTGTCATATCTACATGTTTGCCTCCTCTGGGACTTGAATGGCAAAAGTTGCTTATAGGTTTGAATTGAATTGAAATGTATATTACATACAACATAAATGTACAAAACATTCTTCTCAATGTCTCTGTAATAAGGAAACGAGCATAATTTGGATACCCTAGAATAGTGAATAAAGGGGATATCGTCAAAGTCAGGAAGACTTAGTTTCCAAAATCCTGCTTCTGACACTATTTGTATGACCATGGCAAGTCATAACTTTTCTGAACCTTTTTCCTAGTTTTTAAAGTGGGCATAATAACACCTTTATTAGAAATGGGAATAATAACTCACAAAATTGTTGTATGATTCAAATGACATCATTGACCAACTCTGTGATTTCACTGGGGCACGGACCTTCCCGATGTGGGAGCAGTTACCAGTGATGCTAACCAGAAATCTTTGGGTAACTTAAGGTCTTAGACAGAGGCTTGATGCAACGATAGATTGGGTAGTTTATTTATGGTCCGTAGTTAGGACTTTATGTGTCAAAGGTATGTCTTGAATCTGAGTCTGAAGTTGGCCTCATAGCTACTATCCCACACTGTCTTTCATGTAAATGCTTTGCAAACTTTAACAGCCATATAAATATCAACTATTAATATGACTTACATGTTTTGCTTTATTAATTGATTTATTAACTTTACTATGACTTACCTATCTAATCACATCATTCTAAATATGGATATATATTAAGTGGGTATCATATATAAAATGCATAATTAAGCCATCCATGCATATGAGTCTATAACTTATGGAGTTTTTCATATAAATAATACATATCTCACTCCACACTAGAGTATACTAGTATACACAGAAAAAAAAATTTGTCACATATTCCATTAGGAAAATTTGTAGGTAAATTACATAAGTATGCACTGTGTTATACGTGAACATACCATGCAAAAAGAACACGTCATGACCACAATGATCATTCTTTAAGCTCCAGCCTAGTGCTTTTAGGCCCTATCAGAAGCAACTGGTACCAACTCTCCCCACATAAACAATCAGGGTCGAGAAGGAGAGAAGCTTTAAACATTTGCTTTCCTCTACGAGACCACCTACAAAATGTTGTTGAGACCTTGCAACAAAAATAATCTGTCATGATTCCAGTGCTGGGCAAAATATAAACAAGTTAAGTGCTCTGTTAAAGAGAACATCTGGGGAGTATGGGCTTCCCCAGATGTTTTCACAAGTTGTATCTTTGGGGACTGAAGAAATAGAAAGGAGAAACCTTGCTAAGTTTTCTCACTTCCTTCTTTTCCCCTGAAACCGTGTGTATCCAAAGGTTGTGTATAAACACAGAGGCCTTTGGTTAAGGAACACCGCAGTTGAGAAAGGGAAAGGAAGAGCTCCTGCTCCAGAGTTAGGCCTCCTCTGTCTAAGGCTCCCCTACCTAGAAAGTTTAACTAGAAAGTGGTTTATCAATAGAACAGAGGAGAAGGGTCACAGTGATCATGAAGAGCAGAAGATTTTTAATCTACGGAGACCTAGGATCTATTCTTCTCTTTGACTCGCTGCATGGCCCTCAGTGAGCTACCTTTTTGGGCCTACTTTGCTCACCTAGATGTACGGTGGATAGAGCTGGAGTCAAGAAGACCTGAGTTCCAATCTGGTCTCAGACTCTTACTAGCTGTGTGACCCTGGGCAAGTCACTTAACTCTGTGTGCCTCAATTTCCTCATCTATAAAATGAAGAAGGAAATGGCAAACAGTTCCAGCATCTTTGCCAAGAAAACCCCAAATGGGGTCACGAAGAGTCAGATATGACTGAAAAGACTGAACAACAGCACCTACCTTATAGAGTTTCTGCGAGGCTCATAAGAGGAGTTAGGCCACATTCACGTAGAGCTTTAAGATTGCAAATATCACCTCATTTGAGCCTTGCAATAACACCGCAAGGTAGGGGTAGGTAATATCACCACTTTACAGATGAGGAAACAAGTTTAGAAAGCCTAAGTGACTAACCCAGGTTTATTCATCTAATGTATACCTAAGACAAGATTCTAACCCAAATCTTCCTTATTTCGTTTCAGCAGCTCAGTGGTGCAAGGTGTGGAGTGGAAAGCTTGAGTCAGAAAGATCCGAGTTCAAATCTGGCCTCAGACACTAGTGTGACCCTGGGCAAGTCACTTAATCTCTGTTTGCCTCCATTTCCTCATCAGTAAGACAGGGATAATAACAACAACTGCCTCCCAGGGTTGTTGTGAGGTTCAAATGGGATCATTGTAAACCACATGGTAAGTGCTCTTTAAATGTTAGCTATTGACTAGTATCTCTCTGTCTTCTATAAAATCCTCTCTCCGGTATTCAAAGACCTGCATAACCAGGCCTCCTACGTTTCCAATCTTCTCACATCTTCCTTCCTTCCACATTCTCTGGGATGCAGCGATACTGGGATCTTTACTGTTCCTTAAACTAGATGCTCTAGCTCCTGACTCTGGGCATTTCTCCTGGATGTCCCCCTTGTCTGGAATGCTCAGTGACCAAGTTCTAAGCTTTCCGAAGAGCCTGCTTCAGCTGCCTTTGTGACCATTGGAATTATCGATCAATAAAGAATTATCGATCAATAGTTAAGTACCTACTATGTGCCTAAGCACGAGGGATACAAAAAAAAAAAAAGGCAAAAGATAGTCACTAGCTTCAAAGAACTTACAATCTACTGGGAGAGAGACCATGCAAACAAATTGTACGGAGCAAGCTAGATATGGGATAAATGGGAAGTAATTCACAGAGAGAAAGCATAAAAATGAAGAGGGGTTGGAAAAGGCTTCCCATAAAAGACAGGATTTTAGTTGGGTCTTATGGCATGGTCCTTTACCATTCACAAAGTCCCTTCTTAAGAGTCCCACCTACCCACTCTCACACATAGCACCAACTTTCCATCCCCACTTTTTTCAGTTGGCTCAAGCTGGAAATTCTGCCTGTGGGGTAGTTAAGTTGTAAATGGAGTAGTAGAGAGAAACCACCTAGCAGAATGGAGGTTCCCATAATCTTTTAGCCTTGCTTTAATTTACAAACTGTCTCCCCCGCTGTGCTGCCCAACTCTGGGTCTGGTTTCCGTCTTGGGAGGGGCTCTATAGGGTGTGGGAAAGAGATACCTCTATCATGGCAATCTGGCCCAAAATAAACACAGCAGGAGAAGGAAGGCCCAGGATGACCTTTCCTAACCTTTGGCACTGACTCCAGGCCTTACCTCTTTTCTTCTGCTATTAAAAATCTTCCTTTTCTCTGTCCTCTGAACAACCCTATGGGCTCTCTCTCTGAGCTGTCTACACTGCGGCTTCATTATCCACTTCTCTCCCCAAATTCGCTTCTATATATATAGGATTGGGAGGGGGGAAGTGAGGGAAATGGGATAAATAGGAAATAATTAACAAAGAGAAGGCACATAACTAAGAGAGGCGGGGAAAGGCTTGGTCTATTTGAAAATGAAGTGGGACAATTCCAGTGTGGAAATTTTTTCCACCATTGATCAGTGACTACTATTTAAAACTTAATGTTTTAGATAGATTTGTTATAATTGAGAAGTTACATGCTTACCAGTGGTTATACGGCCAATGTATTAAAAAAAAAAAAGTCAGATTTTCCCAGCTCCAAGGCCCAGCTTCTAATCAGCGTACCTCATTGCCTCTTAAACTACGCTTAGTAATTATGAATAGAGGTTTCCTTTAATAGATAGAACAATGCCCTCTAAAGCAGTTTCAAGTCACCTCAATTCAACAAACATTTGATTTAAGAAATTTCCTTCAGCTAAAGCCCCCACCTTTCCTCTGCCTCCCAGCATCACCCATATTTTGCTTTTTTATTGGAGACCAGGTGTTTAGTGTATAAATACAAACATATTTGCTACTCAGTTGTTTCAGCCATGTCTCACTCTTCATGACCTTGTTTGGGGTTTTCTTGGCAAAGATGCTGGAGTGGTTTAACGTTTCCTTCTCCAGCTTGTTTCATAAATGATGGAACTGAGACAAACACGGTTAAGTGACTTGTCCAGAGTCACACAGCTAGTTGGTGTGAGGTCATATTTGAACTCATGTCTTCCTGACTCCATGCCAGGCACTTAATCCACTGCATCATTTAACTGCTTCCCTCTATCTTGTGGTTCACCATCTCTCTACTCACAAGTATTTTGTTCAACTACTTCTCCCAGGGTTCCTGTGACATAGGTTGACAGGGGGCATGCACTATCATTCCCACTTCAGTCACAGGCTCAAGAGTGACCTTTGGCTAAGTCCCACACTAACATATCAATGACAGGGGCAAAGATAAAAACCAGAACCCTTCATGGGGGCTCTGTTATACTCTCAGAACACCTCGGTGGAGAGTTTTGTTGTTCTTACTCTTGTACTTGCTTTAAAATTAAGACCCAAAGTTCTTTTTCAAATTCCCAATATGGACCAAACAACCAGGAAAGTCTGTTTCAAATGAAATCAATTTGTTTTGTAAAAGTAGATTTTCTGAGTCACATGCAAATTAAGCAAATGCCCATGGTCATAGTTTTCATCTAACCTAATCCAACCATCATTTATTAAATTTTTCCTACAAGTAAGGCACAGCACCAGATGTTGAAAATACAAAGACAAAAAAGAAAACACTTCCTGCAGTCAGGGAGCTTACATTCTACTGCAGAGACAACATGCACATAAATAAGCATGTACACAATAATACAAGGTGGGCAAGAACACCGAAAACAAGGGGGAATCAGGAAAGACTTCTCATAGGCATTGGCAAAGGATACGAACCATGAAGGAAACTATGCTTTCTAAAGTTGGAAGTGAGGGGGGATAGCAGATAAAGAGTCATAAATGTAGAAGATAAAATGCGGAGAAAGACAGTTTGGATAGAACATAGAGTAAATATAAAGGGGTAATACGCGACAAATCCCAAGCAGTTGTCTGAAACCAAAGTGTAAAAGGCTTTAAATGCCAAGTGTAGGAGTTTTAGTTTATCCTAGAAGCCATAGAAACTCACTGAAAGTTCTTAAATGGGAGGGTAACATGGCTAAATCTGGGCTTTAAAATTTTTTGGAAGATGGATTGGAGAAGGGCAAAATGGAAGAAACTGCATGACAAAGTCCCATGACATATTACCAGATTGGGATAGAGTAAGAAACCCTGTTACCCAATAGCAGACACAAGCCTTTTGAGTACCAGAAAATGTTAGCCCAGTGAAGAAGATGAAAAACTGTAATTCGACTGAACAGATCACCTGAGAGTTCCTCATTTCTGCAGAGCCAATTATCTGCAGCTATGAAGAAGAGCACCAAAGTCCAATTCTGATACTTCATCATGCCACAGAAATGACCTCAATTTAGTGGAAGTCAATCTCTGGAAGGTCCACAAAGCTGGGAAATCTTCCAGAATGGTTCTGATTACAGACTGTCTGCTGTCCAAGGACCAGACTGACTAAATACTGATAAGCAAGAAAATTACTAGATGACCGGCAACTAGGTGACTGACTTTTGGGCTTTGGTGACACATCGATCAATGAGCATTTATTAAGCTGGGTGCTGGGCACTATGTTATTCAATGGAGAAGTGAAAAAAAAAATAGTTCCTGCACTCAAGGAGCTTACATTTTAATGGAGGAGACAACATGTCCTGGATAAAAAACACAAAAAGAGCCTTTAATTCTATAAACCTCTTTGTACTTCTACAGTAGAAAATGCAGCAGAACTACGGGAGGGGCGGGTTTAAGCTACCTACAAATATTAGTTTAACCACTGTTACTCTGAATGTGCTTTCTTTGTCTAAGGATCAAATGAAATGATACTAACAAAGGGAGAATCTTCAAGAAAGATTCTCCAAAGAAGGTAGCAAAGGAGCTGAACCAAGATGAAAGTGAGGAAGGATTCTATTCGCATCTGGGAATGAGAAGAGACAGCAGCACAGGCAAAGCTATGGACACAGGAGACGGAATGCTGAGTTCAAGGAAACAGCAAGTGGGTTGTTTTGGATGGACCATAGCACATGCAAAAGGGAATAATGTGAAATGATCCTGGGAAGGTGGGTTGGAATCTGAACTGCATCATGTTCGTGGTGGTTTTCTCACTCCAAAAAAGTCAGAAGGAAGGAAGGAAGGAAGGAAGGAAG
>CM053593.1:125694472-125727682 GCA_028646575.1 Pseudocheirus occidentalis
GGAAGGAAGGAGGGAAGGAAGGAAGGAAGGAAGGAGGGAAGGAAGGAGGGAAGGAAAGAAGGAGGGAAGGAAGAAAGGAAGGAAGAAAGGAAGGAAGGAAGGAGGGAAGGAAGGAGGGAAGGAAGGAAGGAGGGAAGGAAGGAAGGAGGGAAGGAAGGAAGGAAGGAAGGAAGGAAGGAAAAGAAAGTTTAAAAATATGCTTTAATTTGCATTCAGACTCCATCAGTTCTTTCTCTGGAGGTAGACAGTATTTTTCATAATAAGCCCCTCCATGAAGAAATGTTAAATTTTTGTCACTTTCCCATTTATAGACAGGATGTACAGGTGGATAGAACAGGCACAATGATGAGATCACAGATCCATCCAAGTATGGAAGGAGAAAGACTACTGACAGCAATCACACAAAACAACAGGTCATACAAACATGAACATTTCCATGTGCACAGGAACAGGAAAAGAGGATTGTAAATGAAACTGTGAATCTCTACTATGAATAGGTAACTTTTTTTTTAAGTTCAACAGGTTTGTTTCAAAGCTGTCCTACTTGTCAGTATCTCCTGAATAGCCTTCTGTTCTCTTTTGCATATTTTTAAAGCTATAATGACATTCTTCCATAGATGATTTTTTAAAAATTATGCACAGCCCTAGAATGCATCTAAAATTAATTTTGTGGTCATTTACCTTCCTAAATAAGTTTTGTTTAGGCTATATTTCCCAGGTTATCTCTGGAAATAGCCTGGGGTACCACAGCAAAGCATGCCACAGATAAGATAGAAAGTTGATAATGCACAGATGACTAATCCAGAGCTCCCTAGAAAAGCTCCTGAGAGTCAGAGGTGGTCTTTGAGGTCTCCTATTTGGATCTCAGATCACCATGAGTACTGAGAAAGCCAGAATCTCCTGGAAAAAGAAGGGAAGCCATCTGGTATAGTGGAAAGATGCTGAATTTTTGAGAAAGATCTGGATCTGGATCCTGGCTCTTACCTTTACATGGTAAAAATGACCTAAGCTCTCTGACTTCTAGCCTGGGGTCTTGTCCTCTTCATCACGGGGTCCTTCCTTAGGAAAGGAGCAACCATGTGGTTTCTTTGCCTATGCTGCTGCCTCTTCTCACTCCTATTTGAGAATAGACTCCCTCCTCACTTTCATCTTGGTTCAGCTCCTTTGGAGAATCTTTCTTGAAGATTTGTTAGTATCATTTTATTTGATCCTTAGACAAAGAAGGCACATTCAGAGTAACAGCAGTTAAACTAATATTTGTAGGTAGGTATTAAAACTGTGTAATTTTGTTGCATTTTCTACTGTAGAAGTACAAAGGGGTTTATAGAACTAAAGGCTCTTTTGCGTTTTTTACCCAGGACATGTTGTCTCCTCCATTAAAATGTAAGCTCTTTGAGTGTAGGAACTATTTTTTTTTCACCTCTCCATTGAATAATGGGCCAACCATGTGAAAGGCCCAACCACACCAAAACAGTCAGATGATTGTGGGGAAGAGGTTGCAAAACACCCCTCCTTAGTTTTCTCACCTGTGAAATAAGGATAACCATGCATATACTGCCTGCCTGGGAGGGTTATCTTATTTCCGCAAGTAGGTTATAAGCTCCAAAGAATGAGCAGTGCGTCTTGTCCACCTTTGTATACCCAAAATGACCTATCTCTGTGCCAAATACATAGTGAACCCTCAGTTGATATCGCTGATTAATTTATTCTGAGCAGGACAAATTTGGCCTTCCTAATCTTAATTTATACTGATTATTAGAGTTGTAGTCACAGTCCAACAGAAGCCTCCATGTGGTACTCAAGGACCTGCCAAAGAAAGAGGGATGAGGCCAAACTTTTGCTTAGGGGGAATGGATTTTTAAATAGCTGTATACATTTGAAATGCATCCTTAATAGTTTTCTCGGCATAGTATGATCTTTTCATAAAGTTGCCTAGAAGAAGCTAGGTGGCACAGTGGATAGAGTACAGGACCTGAAGTTAGGAAGACTCCTCTTTCTGACTTCAAATCTGGCTTCAGACACTTACTAGCTGTGTGACCCTGGGCAAGTCACTTCACCCTATTTGTCTGTTTCCTCCTCTGTAAAATGAGTTGGAGAAGGAAATGGCAAACCACTCCAGTATCTTTGCCAAGAAAATCCCAAACGGGATCATGAAGAGTCAGACATGACTGAAAAACAACTGACTCTGACCAAGCCACTTAGCCTCTACTGCCTCAGTTTACTCAGCTGTAAAATGGACTGTTGTGCTCAACCTTTGGTAGAGTCTTCTGAGCTTGGAGGGTCTGATCAGCCAAAATCAGATACAATGTACTTTGACCCTGATATCAAGATCAAAGACTAAGGATGATGAAAGCAACAAAATGGGAATTGTAATAACCCCTACCTCCCAGGATTGTAGTGATAAAACGAAATATTTTTTAAGCACTTTGCAAATCTTAATGAGGTAAATAAATGCAAGCTATAATTACGCATAAAATTATTAAGATATATGAAATATGTTGTGTAAATATGTTATATAGTTACGTATACTTATATATAATATGTTAATTATAATAATATATTATGCATAATGTATTATATGTAATTGCTTATTATTAATAGCTAGCATCTGAGTAGGACAAAAATTGGATGACCTTTAAGGTCCCTCCAAGTTCTCAGTCATAGGAATCTCTAATCAGTATTATGTAGGACTATGTGCCAGTTCACTGACTTCCATAATGAGTGTGGCACTCAGGGCTGGTTACAATCCATCCATTTGGCTATTAAAGGACTGGGGTAGCTTCAAAAACCTTCTGTGTCTTTCAACCCTATGAAAACAAGCAAGGACAGTGTCCAGGAACTAGATCAGGATAATCAGCTACTCTGACTGTCACTAAAGTGGTACCTTCTGGAGGCTGATTAATTTCTAGTACCTACTAGCTTCAAGTTTGTGAAGGTCAGAGGATGGCACAACCAGGGGACAAAGGAAGAAACACAGCTTTCATTGACTCTAATTCCTCTGACTTCCTAGGGCTCAGCCTTGTTGGGCTTTCAAACTCCATTACTTAACTGAAAGGAATAGTAGGGAGTCTGAGTTAATAACAACAACCCCACAGTGGGAGATAGAGGTGGGAAATAAAGAGCTAGGAATAAAATGGGTGAGGACCCACGAAGAAAAAAGAGACTGACAGTCTCCTGATTGCTCCCTTGCAATGTCACTGCTGAACTTTGATCAGTGACTTCTGCTCACAAAGCAGTGGGAGCCTCAGGAGCTTGTCCTGTGACCTATAGACAATGGCTTCCTCCCATCAAGAAAGAAAAATTAATTAAAAGCAAACAATTTATATCCCTCCATAACCATGAGGGAAATGAAAGGTATAGGGTTCCATTTACTGCTTGCAAAGAACAAGCCCAGGATGGAAACAGGATAGGGCTGTTTCCCCTCCATCCTCTTACTCTGAAAATATTGAGCAAGCAGTTTAGGAACTGTAGGCACTCTTTCCACAATGGGAAGGGATTGGGAGGTGGGAGGGAAACTTTACAACCTTTTCACCATGATCGTCTGACAATGTTTTGATGTGGTTGGCCCTTGCTCCTTTCCCAACATAAGACAAGAAGGCAAGACACTGGACTAGAAGTTGAGAGACTTCACTTGGGGTCCCAGCTCTGCCACTCATAAGCTTGGTATCCATTGTGTGCCCCCTCTGGGCCTCAGTTTCCTAATTTGTAAAATAAGAGGATTGGACTCAATTGTCTCTCAGTTCCCTTCCAGATCCAACATCCTGTGACTGGATCACAGACACATACACATTCACCTTCCCTCAGCAAGACACAACCTGGAGAAGTCCATTTTTCTCCACCTAATATCTGAGGAATACAACATTACCGACCAAGGACAGGATAGGTGGACATGTGAGTAAAAATGGCTGTGTGTATATGTGTTTTTTCTCTCTTTTTCTCTTGTATACAATGATGAGAGAAAGAAGATAACAGTGGAAATAAAGCTCTGGAAATTCATGAGCGTAACCAGCCTCTCCTTCCCCTTATTTATGCCTGGCAGGAAAAGAGCCAAGCTATAAATCAAAGTCTCCTTTCAGGCTGAACATCTGAGCCACAGGAGTGATTGAAAACTTTCATTTCTTTTCTCGTCTGCTCTTTCCCTCCCCTCCCCCTCCAGGCTCTGTGTTGAGTTTAGTGCTCATGAATATTGCCCTTACTGGCTACAGTCCCTTCACTGCAGGTGTGAAATGGCTGGTTTCCACTCTGCTTCCTAGAGCTAGAAGGATAGCAAAGTTTCTTTTATCCCTCTAAGTACCTGAGCTGTGTATATTTCTTAACTAGGTATAGAGAAGGGAATAATTAACTGGAACTCCATCATTTGGAACCTTCATTTACTCAGATTTCCTTTATTGTATTGAAGAGACAAATGGTGGATATTCAGATAACAAGAATTTATCGGGGCCCTATTATTTGATCAGCACTGAGGATACATGGGTAGAAATGAAATGATCTCTAACATAAAGGAGCTTACATTGGCAGAGTCCCAGAATTTAAAAGTTGGAAGGGACATTGGTAACCATCTAATTCAATCCACACATAAAAGAATTTATTAATCCAACCAACATCAAATCTCTGCCTGAAGACCTCTAAGGAAGGGGAGCCCACTACTTCCTGAGGTAGCCCTTTCCATTCTGTGGACATCTCTAACTTACAGTTAAACCTTAATGGGTGTAGAGACCCATGTCTTGTAATGCTAGCTACGAGGGAGGCTGAGGCTGGTGGATCCCTTGAGTTCAGTTGCAAAGGAGAAATGTCAATGCAATGTCTGCACTAAGTTTGGCATCAGTTTGGTGAGATCCCAGGAGCAAGGGACAACTAGGTTATCTAAGGAAAGAGAGAACCAACCCAAGTTGAAAATGGAGTAGATCAAAGTTTTCCTGTCAGATGAGTAGCAGGACTGGATTTGTGCATGGCCCCTGTACTCCCATACTGAGCAAGATGGAAAGACCTAGTTACTATGTTTTAACTTAACTTTTTTTTCTTTTTAACTTCCGTTCTTTACACCTAGTCTGACCTCTGGGATCAAAGAGAATAAGCTTTTGATCTCTCTTCCATGTTAAGAGTTCTTCAGACACTGAATGACAACTATACTGTCACCCTGAAAGGGCTGGAAAGATGGGCCAAAACCAGGTTTTATAACTTCTCCTTCATGTTAAAGATGCCTAGTTCCTTCAACTGATTCTCATATGGCATAGATTTAAGGTCCTTTGCCATCCCGGTTTTTATTTTGTTGTTCAGTCATTTCAGTTGTATCCAACTACTTGTGACCCCATTTGGGGTTTTCTTGACAAGGATACTACAATGGCAATGTCTTGCCATTCATTTTCCCAGTTCATTTTACAGATGAGGGAACTGAGGCCAACAGGGTTAAGTGACTTACCCAGGGTCACACAGCTAGTAAATGTCTGAGGCTGGATTTGAACTCAGGAAGATGAGTCTTCCTAACTCCAGGCCAGAAACTCTATCCACTGCACCACCTAGCTCTGGTGCTACTCTTTACCTTTTCAATGTCCTTAAAATGCAATGCTACCTTCTCTCTGTCGTCAGTTATCAAAATCCCATCTACTCTAAAAAGTAGTCCTATTCCATCTTTGACCTTTCTTTTCCTCTGACTGTAGCTTTTTAAAATTCCTTTGTGTTAATGCTCTTAATCACCATTGATTACAGAAATGCAAATTAAAACAACTCTGAGGTACCACCACCTGATACCTATCAGATTGGCTAATGTGACAACAAATGAAAATGGCAAATGTTGGAGGGGATGTGAGAAAACTAGGACACTTAATGCATTGGTGGAGTTGTGAACTGATCTAACTATTCTGGAAAGGGCTATATTCATACCCTTTCAATCAGCAATACCACTGCTTGGTCTATATCCTAAAGAGTTTTTTTTTTTTGAGGGGTGAGGAGGAAGGACCTATTTGTACAAAAACATTTATAGCAACTCTTTTTGTGGTGGCCAAGAATTGGAAATTGAGAGGATGCCCATCAATTGGGAAATGACTTATAAGCTGTGGCATATGACTGTAATGGAATATTAATGTGCTCTAAGAAATGACAAACAGAGTGATTCCAGAAAAACATGGAAGATACATATGAACTGATACAAAGTGAAGTGAGCAGAATCAGAACACTATACACAGTAACAGCAATATTGTATGATGAAGAACTGGATGACTTAGTTGTTCTCAGCAATACTATAATCACAGAGACAGTCCTAAAGGACTCATGATGAAGCATGTTATCTACCTCTAAGAAAGAACTGATGTCTGAATACAGACTGAAGCACGCTACTTTGTTCTTTCTTCCTTTTCTTTTTACTTGCTTTTCTTTTTTCTTTCCTTCTTTCTCCCCTTCCTTCCTTCTTTCTTTTTTTCTTACTTTAGTGCCCTTGTGTAAGCTGACTAATATGGAAATGTTTTACAGATTATTCACATATAACCTGTATCAGATTGCTTACCATCTCAGGGAGGGGTAAAGAAAGGGAGGGAGGGATAGAAGTTACTCATTAAGAACTCAAAACTTAAAAAAAAAGTTTTAAAATTATTTTTATGAAATTGGGCAATGAATAAAATATCTTTAAAAAGTCTTTTTTGTTGTCCTTGGCTTCCTTTGCCAATATCAGCTCCCTCTAAGTTTTAGTAAACCTGTTATTATTTTTACAAAACCATACCATTTATAGATATCCTGTTACCTGATTCTTCTTCCATCTTCTATTTCTTTTTTTTTTTAATCTGAGTTGGTTGGCGAGATCGTTGCACATCTACATTTGGTCAAATTCTATTTTTCTCCTCCTACTCAGAATTATTTTTCCTTTTTATATTTAGAACTGCATTCTTGAGCATCTCTCAGCCCTCCTGGGCTCACTTCCCCTGTAGCCTTTTACTCCATGTGACTCTACCAATCTTTTCTCTGAGCCCTTAAAAAGCTACTTTCCCAAAATCTAGGGTTTATCAGTCAACCAATCAACAACATTTATTAACAACCTACTGTGTGCCAAGAACTGTGCTAGGTGCTGACGCTACAAAATCAAAGAATGAAACAATCCCTACTTTTAACCTATTCTCAGTTGGGCTACATTCTCACCGGGAAGATAACAAATACACACAGTAAGTAAATACAGAATAAATATAAAGAAAAATATAAGGGAGGGAGGGCACTAGAATTTGGGGGATGAGTAAAGGCTTCACGTAAAATAAAAAGTTGCTTGAGTGTTGTCTTGAATAGGAAAAAAAGGATTCTCTAAGGTAGAAGGGAGGAGTGAGTCAGAAACTGTAAAAGATGGAGGTGACAGATGAAATGCTACATGTGAAAAATAGAGATGATGCCAGCTGGATTTCAGAGGAAAAGGAATGTCTGGTGAGGCTATAAAGATAGGTTGGGAGGGGCGTCTAGGGTGGTGCAGTGAATGGAGCACCAGCCCTGAAGTCGGGAGGACGTGAGATCAAATTCGACCTCAGACATTTAACACTTTCTAGCTGTGTGATCTTGGGCAAGTCACTTAACCCCAATTGCCCTGCCCTCCCCCCTCCAAAAAATCAAAAATAAACAAATACATAAACGAATATTCTCTGCCTTCAAAAAAAAAAAAGGTAGGTTGGGACCACATTGTATGGAGCTTTAAATACTAAACAGAAGAATTTAAGGGCAACAGGGACCACTGGAGTTTGAGTTGGGGAATGACATGGTCAGATCAGCACCTAAGGAAACTCCCTTTGGCAACTGTGTGTAGGAAAGATTGGAGTGAGGAGAAACTCAAGGCAGGAAGAACAGTTAGGAGGTAGTTATAATAATCTAGGTGAAAGGCGATGAGGGCCTGGACTAAAGTGGTAACTATGTGTGCATAAAGAAAGGGTTAGATGAAAAAGATGGTCTGAAGGTACTCTGCATGGCCAGCTATGACAGGATCTCCTCTCCTCTATCACAGACTCCAGAATGGACTGGTCCCTTGTGCCCAGTATTTCTATCATTTCCACCCCAGCAACCAGTTCTTTCCTGATAGCAAAAATCAGATCCAGAATAGAATTTCCCCTTACTCGTTCCTCTTCTTTTAGGAGGATGAAATTATCACTAAGGCAAGAAGTTATTGACTGTTCTGCTTTTACCAGAGAGTTCTAACAGATGTCTGGATCATTGAAGTAATCCAAAATATCATGCCTTTGTGTCAGGTTTATGGACTGTTTCCCAAAATACTCACCTATTTCCTCCTTCTGTTCAAGTGGTTTGTTTAATATTCTAATAACGAAATCACTCCTGTTCTTTACTCTATTGACCTTCACTCAAATACTCAGAGCTTTCAAGAGGACGAGCACCTCTGGTTTGAGGGCTTGCCGAGCCCTTTTCAGGGCTGCCCATCCACCTTTGGTATCTACCTCTCACCAACTCTCACCTGTGATTCCAAGAAGCTGTAACATGAGCAGTAGCCACACTCTCAAAACCATCTTGGCAGATGGGCTAAACCAGATTGAGGGTAACCAACAGGCCTCAAACCTGTTGATAAATTAGGAAGATGTCTACTCCAAGTATGTGAAGACTTCCCTCCCTCAGAATGGACAGACAAGAGCAATTTGTTCCAAAGAACATGAAGGCAGCTGAAGCAGGAGCTGTAGAATGCTTAGAGCCTGATCAGACATTGAAGAGGCCAGGGTCATCCAATGTATTTCAGGCCATCCCTAGTCATCCTGACTTTTGTCTTTGCCACTGTACTTCAATGACTCTGGAAGAGAGAGTGAGACTGACAATTTTGTGCAGCTCTGTCTCACTTAAATCCAATCACTTCTGTAACATCATCGGTCCTCTTCGAAAATGAAGGACCCAGTAGATGTCCTACCTCTGGCTTTAGCTTGCATTGATTCCTCAACTCCCAAAGTTTTTCTTTAGAATATGCTAATTTGATCACAAACACCCGATTTTGCCCTGTCTCATTATTACATAACTCTATGGAATCTATTCACTTTCTCCATAAAAAAAATATGCTTTTATGCCTCAGCATTATTAAATAGTACAGTCATATACACAGTTTTGCACTTTGCTTTAGTCCTGCCTCATTGGCTGCTTTTCTTTAACCTCTTATGTTGCAGTGTCATGTTTAATATTCTTTCTTTTAATCCCCTTTCCTTTAGTGAGAGGCAGAGGCTAGAAGAACAGACTCAAGTCAGGAAAACCTAGGTTTCAAGCCCTGCCTCTAACACCCACTGGCCAGTTGCCTACTAGGCAAGTTATTTGACCTCTCAATGCTCTAGGCCAAAGATCTCAAACGTGCAATACTCTGGAGTACATCCTGAATCAGATTAAAATATAATTGGGAAAAAACAAAATAAATGTGAATACTATAGACTCAGATAATGCTAACTTAATAATAATAATAATAACAACAACAACAACAACAACAACAATAATAATAATAATGGCTAGCATGTACCAGGCATAGTAGGTGTAAGGTAGGTATGAAAGGTACTTTAGATACTAAAGTAAGATGGGTAAGAAAGGCGTTGTTATTTCTACTTTACAGGATACTAGAGCACAGAACAATCAAATGTCTGAAGAAGGGTAAGAGGGCCAGCTAGGTAGCACAATGGATGGAATATCAGTCCTGGAGTCAGGGGACCTGAGTTCAAATCTGATCTCAGACACTTAGTACCTGTGTGACCCTGGGCAAGTCACTTAACCCCAATTGCCTCCAAAAATAGAAGAAGAAGAGGAAGAAGGAGGAGGAGGAGGAGGAGGAGGAGGAGAAGAAGAAAGAAGAAGGAAGAAGAAGAAGAAGGAGGAGGAGGAGGAGAAGGAGGAGGAGGAGGAGGAGGAGGAGGAGGAGAAGAAGAAAGAGGAGAAGAAGATTAATAAATTAATGCAAAGGGAGGTTAGTGCTTTACCTAAGAGCATTCAGCAGAGCTGAGGTTCAAACACAGACTTTAAAGCAAGTGCTCTGTCCACTGCCCCACAACTGGCTATCAAGTCTACTGACACCCCTTCCCCCCACTCTATTCAATCCCCTTCCACAACATGCTAAGTCTCCAGTTTAATATTTGATTAATACCAGATTCTAAATTAAAATTAACTGATTATCCCTCCCTACTAGACTAAAAACTCCTGGAAGAAAGAGGTTATTTTATTCATTTTTCATTCCCTCACATGTCCTAGTACATAGTAGGCACTTGTACTAGTATGTCTTGTACATAGTAGGCACTCAGTAAATAAAGATTGAACAAATTAAGTGAATCCTAAGTCATTCCAAGAAACTTGAAGATGCAACTTTTTTCCCTATTCTGTAGTTACAAAGGCATAAAAGCAGATTCATACATTTTATGCAGATTTTAAGAGGAAATTTGTCAGATAACATCTCTTAACCATAAAATTAAGCAAACAGGACACATCCATCAGATTGGCAAAGTGGCCAATAAGAGGAAATAAGAAATGCTGGAGGGGCTGTGGGAAAATAGGAACATTAACGCACTGCTTGCGGAATTGTAAGTGGTCCAACCATTCTGAAAAGTAATTTGGAACTGTTCCCAAAAAGTCACTAAACTGTACATACTCCTTGATTCATTGATGCCACTATTAGGTCTATGTTCCAAAGAGATCAAAGAAAGAACAAAAGGCTCCTTATGCACAAAAATATTCGTAGCAGCTCTTTTTATATAGCAAAAACCTGGAAATTAAAGGAGTACCCATCAATGGGGGAATGGCTGACCAAGCTATGGCATATAAATGTAGCAAAACACTATCATGGTGTAAGAAATAACAAAGGGGACAGATTCAGGGAAACCTGGGAAGATTTTTTATAAACTGATATAGAATGAAGTAAGCAGAACCAGTAGAAAAAAAATCATTTATACCATGACAATAATATTACAAATGCAAAAACTTTGAAAACAATCATGAAGCACGCTACTCACCTTCTGACAGAGGTGCACTCAGGGTACAAAATCTGTCATCGATTTTCTGGATATGGCCATTACAGGAATTGGTTTTGCTCAACTATGTAAATTTTTGACAAGGGTTCTATTTTTCTTTCTTTTTCAATTGGGCTGTAGGCAGAAGTGAGAGCAAGTAGATTTTCATATCTGAAAAAAACATTTAATTTAATTTAAATAAAAATAATAACTGAGGGTTGAAGATATACAGAGTAAAGGTGCAAACAGATAGGAGCAGAGTTAATCAGGAGAGCCTCCTACAACATACTTTTTTTTTAAGTACACAAAAACCCACTTTACAATTGCAAAAATTGCCCACACTTTGGGAATAGTCTAAAGAAAAGAAAAGGATATTGATTCGTCCCTCTATAAACAGTAAGAATCTAGAACTCTACCAACCCTTGCTTTGACCATTAGGTCAGACTTGAGACTCAGTATCTTCACTTACATATTGTTGTCCAGTTGTTTTTTTTCTGTTGTGTCTGACTCTCTGAGACCCCATTTGGGTCACACAGCTAGTAAGTATCTGAGGCCGGATTTGAACTCAGAAAGATCAGTCTTCTTGACTCTGGGCCCTGCACTCTATCCACTGTGCCACTTAACTTGCCCACATACTTGCATATACTCTGCGTTCCTTTTCCATCTCTTACTCAGTAACTGATAATCACATTCCACACAGGGTTGTAAGGAAATGATGAGATAAAAAATATATGAAAGTGCCTCACAATTTATAAAGGTGATGCATTTTGACAGTTTGTGTCTCCTTAGACTTGAACACCAAGTAGAATTATTGATGTCTGTTGACTCCTTTGGAGATGCAAATTTCTTCTCACATTGTACATTCAGTCATCTCCAAACACATCAACACTATAAGCCTGGACTCTCTATTTGGGATCTATATTCTTTTGTGAGAGTTTCAAGAAAAGCCTCAAAATGTATCGTGTGTGTTTGGGAGGAGGGAGCATTACTGGTGGTCTCAAACTTAAACTGAACATCAAAAATAGATGGAAAGATATTGGCAGGGGGGGGTGCATTTTTACAAAGGTGGAAAAAAATGAATCTAAGACTTTGGGTTTAATGATCAGGCAGCCCTTAGTAGGACCTAAATTTTTTACCATAAAGACAAAATATTAACTTAATAATTTAATTTTCTTCTATTAAAATAAAAGAAAACCTAGTAGGGGTGGGAAGTGAGGGTGTTAGTTACTGGTCTATTTGGGAACTTGAATTCCATAAGTATAAGAAACTCCAGATGAGGAAATTTTCTCTCTCAAAGCAGCAACTGCTCTGAAGTTTATATTCTGAGAGATTGCCTGGGGGCACTGAGAAGTGCAGGGAATTTCGCAGTCTTATAACCAATATGTATCAGAGGAGAGAGTTCTTCTTCACTCTGAGACCAGCTGTCTGTCCACTAGTCCATAAAGCCTCTTTTAGTATATGAAGTAGTAGGAAGAAAGCAGGAAGAGGCGGGGAAGGGAAGGGAGGGAAAAAAAGGGGAGGGGAGGGAAGGGGAGGAGGAGGAAGGAGAGGAAGAAGAACAAAAACAAGAACAAGAATGAGGAAGAGGAGGAAAGAGAAGAGAAAAGAGAAAGGAAAAGGAGGGCAGAGGAGAAGAGAAGGGGGTATAGGATAGGAGGAGAGAAAGAGGTGGAGGAAGAGGGGAAAAGAGAGAAAAAGGAAAGAGGACAGAGAGGAGGGGAGACAGGGAGAGGGAGGGAAAGGGGGAGGGAGGGAGAAAAAACTAGAGGGAGAGGGAGAGGGAGAGGGAGAGGGAGAGGGAGAGGGAGAGGGAGAGGGAGAGGGAGAGGGAGAGGGAGAGGGAGAGGGAGGAGAGAAGGAACTCCAATAATGTAATGAACACTGGCAGGTTTTTAACATTGAGACTATTTGCTAACATTATCATCCTGCTTTGGACTTCATGGGATGACTTGGACAGTGCCTTGCACATAATATACATTTAATAAATGCTTATTGAATTGAATTGTTCACTGACCCAAATCCAAGATTCAAGTCAGATCCAAACAAGATTCAAGTCAGATCCAAAGTATTTTCAATGATTCAAAAATTGGATGAGCTTCTTTACACCCAAATAAACCATCTCTATCCCAGGCTTCTGCTTCTCTGTTCGGCTCTTCTCCCAGTCTAAATGAAATAAAGAAGTACCAGAAAACTCTCCAGATTGATTGACACCAAAAGGATGAGAACTAATCACTTTGAAGTTTCTTGCCCTTGGACTTCAATGACTTTCACAATCTATGGTTTGAAAGCAAAATAAATCCCTCTAGTCATTCTGTTAATACCTTCCTTTCCAGGAAGGATTCGCACAGCGCAAACTTTCTGAGCTACTCAGAAATTTCATTTGAATCTGACATTGGCCTTGTAAGCAGAACCATATTATCTCAGCCAAGTGTCCATTTAGATCACAGTGGGTGCATTTCCAAAGTGCTACCATAATTAACAATGACAGTTGTTACTATAAACTTCTGTTTTCATAAGTTTCTAATTCTACTGTAAAAATCAGGTCACCCAGGCTGAAACTTTGTATAGGAAACCTTTGCATGCAGACAATTTTTTCTCCTGAATAAAACAAGGGTTGGGGGGGAAATCATACCATAGTATAAGAGTGTGATCAAATATAACTTTTTTCAGCAAAAGAATATGAGAAAAGAATCCATGAGAGCCTTATGATACATGTATGCATATGTATATAATCATACATATGTGTGTATACACACACACACAGTCACATCTCGAAGAACTTGGGAAATTTGACTAATTCTATCAGTTCTATGCAACTTTAGGACAATTAGTCTTATTCAGGTATTTATTCCCTCAAGCCTAGATTATCCAAAGCACAGAAGCAAGACCTGGTAGTCACCTTAAAAATTATTTAGTGTCATTCTACAGATGAAGTAACTGAGACCCAAGAAAGTGAGATTACTTGTCTAAGGTAACATCAGTTTCTTAGTATTTTGCTTCAAACTGGTCCCAGACTAACATTCTTTTACAACATTACTTACGACTTTTGTTTTTGCATCATAAACATTTCTGGCTATAGCTTCCCCAAACACATGTACAATAAACTCTCCCTCATATTATAGAAATAGTTAAACAAAAAACTGAGTGACTGCATCTGAAAATATAAGTGGCATCCTGACTCTACTGTCAGGAAGAAACAAAAATGGTTTTACTGAACCACTGTAACAGTAGCCGTTACTGGGTCAAAATGCCAACTTGGGGTGGTTAGTCCTTAACCCTATGCTGTCAAACATGTTCATTAATATCATGTATGAGGGCAGCTGGGTGGCGCAGTGAATAGAGCACCAGCCATGGAATCAGGAGTATCTGAGTTCAAATCTGACCTCAGACACTTGATGCACTTATTAGGTGTGGGACCTTGGGCAAGTTACTTAATCCCAATTGCCTTGCCTTCCCTCTCAAAAAAAAAAATTAAAAAATATATATGTATATAAAATGTATGAGAGCAGAGAGCAAAGCTAGACCTGCTTCCAATATAACATTGACTTTCTGTATTTGGCTGTAACTGTCATCTGAAAATCACTGGGAATAGGATTATCCCCAGAGTAAACTTCATCTTCTACATATGTTACAATGATGAGGTTTGTAATTTGCTTTCTGTAACCCCTGAAGCTATCAGTCACCATGAGAACAAGAGTTTTAAACTTTTTATTATAAAGTAACAACTAACAGTTCACATTTATAATACTATATAGCTTCTCCCTCCAAAAGCTATCCACTCTACTTGAAGTCTGGGTACCCTAGAAGAATAACTTCTCATGCTATCCTCACACACATGGCTCCCCTCAGAACAAAGAATCTACTGGGTGGGTCATTCATCCAACACTCTCTAGATCTATACTCCCTCTATACCTCAGTTTCCAAATGCCAGGGACAATTCTCCCTCAAATCCATGGTTTTCTTTCTGCTACGCTACCAAGGTTCGTGCTTCTGCCCCCACCTGTCTTCTCCCAGCTAGATATGGTATCTCTGATCGGGTGAGTAGCTCTACTTCAAGATACCATGGCCTATGAGGGAGAGGGAGAAATACCCCCCCACCCACACACACACACACACACCATAACCTTCCTGGAGAGGCGCAGAAGTCACACTGCACAAACTTGCACCTTGACTTGTCTATCTTTAGGGCTGATGAGCTTAGCTGTTTTAAAGGCTGCTATGGGGGTGGCCAATCTTTTGCCTGCCAAAGTAGCTAGATTTCTCCTTTATAGTTCCATCAAGGAAAACTTATATTTCACTAAGGTGAAATAAGTGTCAACTTTGTGCTACACATTAACACCTCTCTGTTATTTGTACCTTTCAGTGATTCTATCAACTGGGCTGAAGTGGGAGGAAATCTCAGTCTCTCTCTCCCTTTCTCTCTCTCTCTCTCTCTCTGTCTCTATCTCTGTCTCTGTCTCTGTCTCTCTGTTTCTCTGTCTCTTTCTCCTTCCCTCCCTCCCTCCCTCTCTCTCTGTCCCTGTTTCTTTTTCTGTCTCTGTCTCTTTTTCTCTGTGTCTCTTTGTCTCTGTTTCTCTCTCTGCTTGTCTCTGTCTCTCTCTGCCTCTCTCTCTGCCTTTCTCTCTCTGTCTCTGTTTCTCTCTGCTTGTCTCTGTCTCTGTCTCTCTGCCTCTCTCTCTGCCTTTCTCTCTGTGTGTCTCTGTCTCTGTCTTTCTGTCTCTGTCTGTCTCTCTATCTCTCTCTGTTTCTTTCTCTGTATTTGTCTCTTTGTCTCTGTCTCTCTCTCCTGTCTCCTTCTGTTTCTCTCTCACCCACACACACACTACATTTTTCAAAGTGTTCTCCTCACAATAGCCTGGTAAGGCAGATAACTAAAATGTCATTATTATTCCCATTTCATAACTAAAGAAACTGGGACTCAGAGAGAATAAATGACTTACCCATGGGCACACTTCTAGCAAATAGCAGAGGACTCAAACCCAGGATTTCTACCTCTAAGTCCCATGATCTTGTCACTATATCTGTCTGGCTCTCTCATTAATAGAAGGTTAAAATGGAATGCTTACCACCTCATACAATTTGCTTGCCCATTCATCTGTATAAACAGAAATAGAACCAACTAATTTGGTGCCAACTGCTCCCCCATTGGAGGTTGGAACATAATAGGCCTTAATAAACGTTGCTGAATTGAGTTGTTATTTTTGCATGGTTTATTTCATTAGTAATCACAGTTTTTGGATAATTGAAGTAATATTAGATTCCTTATTTTATATCTTTATTTAACTAGTTGATTTTGTTTATGGATATTAGCTTTAGAAAAAAAGAATTAACTGTCAAACTAAATTATCAAACTAGGACAGTTTGGTAAAATACTTTCATAAGGATAGGGAAAGGAAAAAAGTACATCAAAATGAGAAGAGTATTATCAAGAATAGAGCTATCTCTGAAGACTAGCTAAGCATCCTGCTTGAAAATATGTCATTACTAAATGTCATATTAAATATTATTGAGCCCCTGAACAAACGATGTCTGGGTAGAGCTTAATCTTTCCTAGCAGGGGAAGTTGGAGTTTTAAATCCTCCTTCAGGTTAATTGAGTCTTGAGTAGCATTCTTTCTATGTGAGAGTAAAAAGAACTCACCAAAGAGGCTTAAAAGTATGACAAGGAATCTTTTAAATTAGCGGAGAGCTGTCAGAGTTGTGTATTTGATGTCACAATGCATTTTCTTCTAAGCACCCAAACTCTGCCACCCTGGTTGATATGAGAGGCTATTTATCAAGGCCAGAAGGAAATTAAGTCAAGGGATGTCAAGCTGAGGTGGCTGTACCACCACAGGATCATTTCTGTTATTTCTTCTGTAATAAGTATCTTTCCTTCAACAGAGCACCGGTCTTGGAGTCAGAAGGACCTGAGTTCAAATCCAGCCTCAGACACTCTACTTAAAAACTAGCTGTCTGACTTTGGGCAAGTCACTTAACCCCAGTTGCCCTCCAAAAAATAATAAAAAAAATTTTTTTTAAATAAATATCTTTCTTTTTCACAAGTATCAGACAGGTATACTCTATGAAAATCTGACATGTAGAAGTCTTAAGTTCATAGGAGTGGGTTGACATACTTCATGGTATGAATTAATTCTTTGCTTTGCTATAGGATTCACAGTGTGGTGTCTTGTTAAGTGTTTATCAACTGGATGGGCTTGGGGGTGGAGGGAGCAGTATATACCTGACACATTTTAAAGTTTAATCTGCATTATTAACATTTTCTCCATCACTTTCTTACATCTAGAAGATGAACAAAACTATAAATCAAGAACTGATTGCTAGCATTTCCTGATTTCTGAGATGTAAATGCTTAAATTAGCTCTGGAGCCAATTTGAGCTGGCTCCAGGACACCTCAGGATTTATTTAAACCTTAGGTTCTTGTAATGTACATGCATACATATATACATACATGTATATATCTTTTCAGGAATATCTTTTCTGCAAAGTTAAGGTATAGTTCCACTTTTCATTGATAAGATTTTTATCATAAAATTTTGTCTTGTTTGGGTCACCACGCTTTACAAAGAACAGGTTGAAATTGGATAATTTGGGGAAGCGCAACAAAAATAACCAAAGGTATGGAAAATATATCTAAAGAAAAGGTTAAGGGAATTAAGATTGTTTAACAGAAAAGATAGGCTATGAAATGACTCCATTATTCCCTTCACATTTTCAAATGAGGAGGATATTGAACAGTTTGAAGAGCTGACCATGAGGAAATAGGTTTAAATGAAAGCAGAAGAAATTGTGATTGTATAGTAAAAAGAATTACTTAGTTATCTACATTAAAATTTTGGAATATGAAACCATGGGAGCTTGAGGAGTCTATCTCTGGAGATGAGAGAGAGAGAAAGGAAGAAAGGAAAGAGGAAAAGAGAGAGAGGGAAGGAGAGAGGGACAGGAAGGGAGGGAGAGAAGAGAGAGAGGGAGAGGAAGAGGGAGGGAGGGAGAGAGAAAGAAAGTCTACCAAAATAAATAATAACTCCTTTCCAAAGACAATTCATTTTGTCTAAATTAGTTCATTTCTCTCTTTTCCCCTTCTAGGATTCCAAACTCACAGAATACAAAGCACTTTACTCTAGGATGTTTAAATAAGTTGTACTTTGTTATAGGCAAATCACCTAATTTTACCCAGGTATGGTTACCATGGAACAAAGAGTTCATGATTCAGTAAATTAAGGTTTTTATATAAAAATATAGCTTTATTAAAAATAAATAATTTTGCTTTCAGCTAATCACTAATAGCTACATGTTTGAGCACATTTTTAAAAAGATCTAGAGGAAATTTGATTTTTAAAAATATAAACTCTACATACAAACTAAGTGCTTCTCCTCACAATTCAATTATAATCTCTTATTGATCCAATCTGGCACTGGTTTTATTTTTTTAAGGAAAAAATTTTAATTGTACTACTTAAATTTTATATGTCCCATTAAATTTTCTTACTCCAATTTCTAATATCCATATCAAATTGAAGTATCTTGAATGTTCCCTTGGTGAACTCAGAGCCTTAAAATCCAAAACATTTTTGTTAGGACTATTTTCCCTCCATGTAGGAAAAAAAAACACGTTTGACTTTCCAAACAACATTTTGGCTCTTCCCTTCCTCTACCACACACACTCACCCTAACCCCTACATACTTTCTCTTTTGAGTAGGAAAAAGGCACGATGTCAAGAGCAAACCCCATGATTATGATAGCACCCAGTTAGATTCCTCTATGGATTTTTTTTTCCAGTCATGAATTCCTCTAGTTCTTCTTAAGGTCCGAAGTCACTCAATATTTACTTACACTTAAAATGAGATGATGTTTTAAAATAACCTCTGATTTTACAGTGGCCTTACAACCTTCTCTTAAATAAAACTATACCTACACACACACACACACACACACACACACACACACACACACACACACACTTCCTTCAGAACACTTAAAAGCACAGTTAAGCAAAGAAATAGTTTTTAATTCAAGATGGGCAACTGTCCCAACTTTCAAAAGATGGAAAGTATATTCCTCAAATCATAGCCTATTGAACTTGATGACAAAACTCTAAAGGCATTATTAAAGAGATAGTTTGTGATCAATTAGAAAGAGAAGTAGTAACTGAACAATTACTATGTATAAGCCATTGACTAGGTGCTAGGTGGGAAAAAAGAGTTTCTGCCCTCAAGGGACTCATAACTACTTATAACTATACTTATAACTACTGGGGAATATAATGTACATAGACAAAAGGGATTTGAGGAAGGAGAAAGAGCCAACAAATGGGGGTATCAGGGAAAGCTTCATAAAGAAAATGATACCCAGGCTGAACTTTGGCAAAAAGAAAAAGGCTTATTTTAACATGGACTGAGGAAGGTGATATTCCAAGAATGGAAGCAGCTTATTGGGGGTGAGGGTGTGTATTAACAAGCACCCTAGCACACCCAGGATGGCTGGCCAGCACAGGTTATTTGACTGCTTTTAAAGGAAAGGCTGCTCAAAAAGGTGTTATCAATTTTACTTTAATTATAGAAAAAGAAGTGAGTATAGAAAATACAAGCAGAGAAATTAGCACAAAGACCAACAAACAGGGCTCCAACTATCTGAGTAAAGCAATATTGCTATATACTTTACATACATCACTGGATCGAGGCGAGGGAGCACAGATAACATCTAAGGAGTTGGAGGGCTCTGAACGTAAGACTACTCAGGGTCTCAACCAGGAAATCAAAAGATTCTTCTCGTGAGCAAACCCACAAAGCAAAATGCTAACCTCCTTGAATATATAACAAAGACTCAGTCCCTGATTGACTCAGAGCCAGAAGGCACAAAACCTACTTGACCCAGCACAGCTATGAGTTACCAGAGTTCAAAGGAGATTAATCCTTCAGATGTTTACAATTTAGCTTGAGTCTAGAAAACTAAACATCAACAGCAAGAAGAAAAAATAAAGCAAAAATCCTACCTTGCTTGGACTTACAGGGTGAGGGGTGGAATATATGATCTTGTACTGATCTCCTTCAGAATGACCTGTGCATCAACCAATGGCTTGAAATATCTGGATAGAGTGAACTTCAGGCACATAGTAATCTATAGATACATAGCGATGCTTAGAAATGGTAGAAGTGTGAGGGTCTTAAACAGTCAAAAGCAGAGAGGTTCCTCTTCCTCTTCCCCATGACCTAAGTGTTGGACAACATGAAAGAAAGTGTATACAATATTAGAGAGAGTGGTTATGTGATGCTGGGGGTGGGGGGTGGGGTGGAAGGAAAAGTCGGAAGTGACTGTGAGAAGATAGAAGGAGTGAAAAAAGAGAAGGTCTAAGATGAAGGAAGTTTACCAACAAAATGCAAGGGATTCTAAAAGTTACAGTGGAATGAGAAGGCAGAGGTAGACAAGGACTAGAGACTTGTAGGGCCAGTGCAGATGGGGATAAGAGAGTAAGAAATGGAAGCAGGGTAAAGGGAATGTTCCTAGGTATTAAGCAATCTTAATTACCTAGATTAGTAGATGAAGATGTTAGAACTTGTTAGTCATAGTACTGAGATATATAGTACTTTGGCTTGACTCTCCTGCCTTTGAGGATTCTTTGATGGCAGAAGGCTTTGTAGCAGGAAATTATTTCATATCCTAGGGAGCTAGGAGGTGATGTGAATGGAGAGCAGAGCTTGCAGAAAAGAAGACCCAAGTTCAGATCCTGCCTCAGATGTTTACTTAGCCATGTAACCTTGGACAAATTGCTTAACCTGTCTCAGTCTCCATTTCCTTATCTATAAAATGAGAATAATAGCACTAACCTGACGTGTTTATTGTAGGGATTAAATGAGATAATGTAAGTAAACCACTTTGCAAATCTTAAAGTCATATATAAATTCTAGGTATTATTGTGGTAGAAGGGATATTAGGCCTAATGTTAGAAGCCTTATTCCAAGAAAAAGATTTCATAACCCCTTAGGTCCTTAGAGGTGAGATCTGGTCCTGAGCCCCAGATGAGGTTCTGATGGCAAGAGACCTGGCATTTGAGTCTCCTGTCCCAGTTTGGGTCCTGGAGGCAAAGGGCCTACTGTCTGAGCACTAGCCCTGGCCTTCTCAGTCACTGGTCTTTTCATTACAGTTTCAACCATATTTTTTTTTTGGTAGGCTGATGCAACTCCTCTGTCTATATTGAATATCAATACCATCTTTTTTCCTCTAAAAAAAAAGGAAAAAAAGAAATATCTCCAAATCAGAATTTATAGGAAGAGATTCTAATTCTAATTCAACAGATGTTAATTATCTACTATATTCAAGACACTGTTTTAAGCATTGGAAATACAAAGACAAAAACAAGGCTGTTGGTGTCCTCCAGAAGTTAACATTCCACTAGAAGAATGTGATATGTGCACAAGTAAGTGTGATTCAAAGAAGAAGGTAGAGAACAGTAGGGGCTAGTGGCCTGTGAGCTGATCCTAGGAGGAAGAAAAGGATCATTCCAGGCACGGGAGACAACTTAAGCAAATGGATGGAGACAAGAAGAGGAATGCCCAGTACAAAATAAAGCCAGAAAGGTAGACTGTGGAGGGCCTTACATACCAGGCTGAGGAATCTGAATTTAATTCCAGAGATAATGGAGAGCTGCTAACTGTGTTGGAGCAAGGGAGTAGCATAGTCCAACCTGGACCTTAGAAATATTATTTCTGCAATTATGCAGAAAACAGGATTGGAGAGGAAAGGCAGGAAGCAGGTAGGCCAATTAGGAAGCTATTAGAACAGTCCAGGAGAAAGGTAATAAGGGCTTAAACTAGGGCAGAAGCTATGTGAATGAAGAGAAAAGGGTAGATCTGAGTGATGGTGAGGAGATGGAAACTCCTAAGGGTTAGCAACTGGTTTCCTAAAGACGCAGAGGATAAGAGAGAATGAAAAGTCAAAGAAGATTTCAAATTTTCAAGTCTGGGTAGCTGAAGATGGTGTTCTCAAAAGAAATAAGGGAATTGGAGGAAGAATGGTAGTTTGGGCTAGTAGTAGTAGGTCATGAATTGAGTTTTAGACATGTTAAGTTTGAAATGCCAATGGTGCATCTAGGAAGAGGTTCCATCAGGTATTTCATGATGAAACACTAGATTCTAGGAGAAACATTAGGACTGGACATATTGACTTAGAAGTCATTTGTGTGAAGATAATTACTGAGCTCCCATGGGAACTGATGAGATCACCAAGGGAGAGAGTGTAGAGAGAGAAGAACCCAGAAAAAAAGACCTGAAAAGACCCACACTTAGGGAATAGGTGATGAAGTAAAGAGAATTATTTATGATTATTAGTAGTATGGAAGTTACTCATGGGGAACCACAATGATTTAGGATTTTAAAAATATAGAGATGGAAAGGACCTAACATACCTACTTTTTATGTGTCCTTTAAAACAAAATACATAAAGATTGTGTGACTTGGGGAAAACATGGAAGAAAGGAGGCACTGAAAGGGTGGGGGGAAGAGTAAAAGAACTTGCCAAAAGTCACTAAGTGAGACAAGAATGAGTTCATGGCTCCTGGCTCTGGATAAATTCAGCTAGTCTGAATCACTACAATTCCTAACAAAGGAAGGGGGCAACCATCACTCCTCCACACCTATTTCAGTTGGATTCACACTCTCAATTGTGACATTTAGCAAATTCCCTGTCTGGTTTGCTCATCCTCATGGACATATCCAAACAATGACTGCACAATGGGGCACAAAGCAGCAAGACAGGCATTCTGCCAAGTTCTGAGACAGGCAGGCCCAGGGACAGTGAGGAAGAAAGATGTAGGCTGTGCAAAGTGAGTCAGGTCCCTTTACCACTTGTTCATCACTCCCTGCTCCATCCAAGCCTGGGGCCTTGGGTCTCTCTCTTCTCTCTGACATCAGCCAAACCTGTGGTGATCAGAAGGGGTAAAGATAAGAGAAAAGCACTGACCATTTCTTCTCAGAACAATGACATGTGCATATAGAGAGAGCAATGTTAAGCTGACTGAATGAGGTAGGTAATAACATAGGAACACCCCAGTACAAAGTTAGAATCCTCCCAGCTGAGGGTTGATTTGGAAAAGGGGCAAGAGGGATATGGCATATGGTGTGGAGAGGGACAAGGTTCATGAATCCCTTTACTGTGTTTCAGTTGAAGAGAGAGGACTTGATTGGAACAGCAAAGCTATAAATAAGTATCATTTTCCACCAGCAAATTGACACTAGGTCATAGATGTAGAGCTGGAGAGGACCTCAAAAGGGGTCAGCTAATCCAGCCCCTTCATTCTACAAAGGAGGAGCTGAGGTAGAAGAAAGCTAAATGACTCACCATAGATCACACAGGAAATAAATGTCAGAGGTATGATCTGAGCCTAGATCCTTCAGCTCCAAGCGAGGCTCCCAAGTCACAATGCTTTCTGGCCTTTCTGGCCAAATTTATGAATCTTCACTTGGCTACATTCCTACAACCCCTTAAACAATATTGTTCAAAGGGTTAAAAAGTCACATTCCCTCCTCCTCCTCTTCTTCCTCCTCCTCCTTCTTCTCTCTTTTTTTCTCTCTCCATTTCTCTTTCTTTCTCCATCTCTCTCCCTTCTTCCCTCTCTTCTTCTTCTTCTCCTTCTTTTTCTTTCTTCTTCTTCCTCTTCTTCCTGTCTCTCTTTCTCTCTCTCTCTCTCTCTCTCTCTCTCTCTCTCTCTCTCTCTCTCTCTCTCTCTCTCTATTCCAGGTAATGCCTTTGGAAACTTCAAGCAAAAATAAAAATTATTTTACCCCAAAGGACTTCCAGAGACTTAGCTAAGAGAACTAAGGACAACCTCCTCCTAGATTTGTTCTTTATTCTTTGTTTTCTTCCGTTTTTACATTTGGAGGATTCCACAATTAGACTCCTTGGGCTATTCTATTAAGTAGCAAAAACAAAATAAAACAGAAACCTATGATCTAGACATTGTGCTAAAATCTAGGAATGCAAACTCACAATCACTCCCCTCACAGGGTTTATATTCTAATAGGGGAAGATAACACAAAAAGGAACCAAAAAGGAAAGGGGAGACAGAAATTAAGGGATCATGTTACTGAAGTTCTAAAAGTCAAAGAGCACAGTCAGGAGGGGAATGAAGTTTACCTAGCCTGGCTTCCTCCCCAAAATGGAGAAAGTAGACAGCATGGCAAAGTGTGACCCAGGGCAAGAAGGTCACAGGGGTGAATGGATGTTCCAGAGTGAGAAACCTCCAGGTTCTGAGGGGAGTTTCAGGGTAAAATAGCAGCTGAGGGTTGATGTTGAAATCTAAACAGTCAAAAGCAAAGCAGAAAGGGGAATGAAGGTTGTTGTGACTGGGTTCTTGCCCAAAATGGAGGCCCTAAGAGAGACTCACAAATGGGAGAAGAAGCCAGTGTGGTTGGTGGATGCTTCAGAGTAAGGAGGTCCCAGTCCCTTAGGAACTAGAGGCAAGAAGCAGAAAGCTTCTAAGTCTCTGTGAAGAAAAATCATCTGGTTCCTCAGAGAATCACATCCAGATCAAACTGGAAATACAGTCATTCACAAAGGAATTGACTCTTTAGTCAATCAAAAAGTGTTTATTAAGTGATTGTTACATGCCAAGCACTGTGTCTAACACTTGGGATACAAAGAAAGGAAATAAGAATTTTTTTAAAGTTCCTACTATGTGCCACTATGTGTTTTAAAAATTTTATCTCATTTGACCCTTCAACAACAGTTGAAGGAAATGAGGCAAATCACAATTCAGTGACTCATCCAAGGTCACACAGCTAGTAGTGCCTGAGGCCAAATTTGAACTCAGGAATTCCTGACTCTAGCATTGTACCTCCTAGCTACCTCAATAGTCCTTACCTTCAAGTAGCTCATGTTCTAATATGAAAGATAACATGAAAATACTACATAAATATAAGACATGGGAGATAGTGTGGCATGCTGGAGATAAAGCTGGTCTCCAGGCCAGGAAGACCTTGCTTCAGTCCTGTCTCTGACACACACTTGGTTATATAATCATAGGCAATGTCTTTATCTGTCTTTGTCAGTGTCCTAGTCAATTCATTTAAACTTAAGAAGATACTGACCTGACTTGACAGAGAAAGTTTACTCATCTGGTGGTTACCTAGATGAATGAAAACATAGATCCATGCCCTATCCTTCCTAGATTAAATATATACAGAGTAGATGGGAGAAAGTCTCAGAAGGGAAGGCACCAGTAATTGAGCAATCCAGGAAAAGTCTCCTACAGAAGATGGGATTTCAGCTGATACTTGAAGGAAGTCAGGGAAAACTTAGGGGTAGAAGTGAGGAAGAAGAGTATTCTAGGCACAAGGGGCATCCAGTGCAAAGACCCAAGGAAAGAAAATGGAGCAAGTAGGTCTTTGGAGGTAGATTTAAGAGTTTGTGGAAAGAAACATAAGATAGGAAAACTAAGCAGTAGGAAGGCAGTGAGGCAGTTAGATGGCTCAGTGAATCAAGCACTGGGCTTGGAATCAAGAAGACTTTGAGTTCAAATCTGGCCTCAGACATTTACTAGCAGTGTGACTCTGGGCAAGTCACTTACCATCTGTGTGTCTTAATTCACTGGAGAAGGAAATGGCAAACCACTCCAATATCTTGGCCAAGAAAATGCCATGGACAGTATGGTACACAGGATCATGAAGAGTTGGGCATGACTGAATGACAACAAAAGGAAGGGGCCAGATGGTGAAGAGCTTTAAATGCCAAAGTGAGGATTTGATTCTGGAGGTAACGGGGAGACACTAGAGTTCAGTAAGTAAGGAGAATGGCATGGTTAGACCAGTACTTTGGAGAAATTATTTTGGCAGCTGAGCAGAAGATATGTTATATTTGGGAGAGAATTTAGGAAAGGAGACCAATTAGAATGCTATTACAAAAGTCCATACTGGAGGTGATATGGGCTAAAACTAGGATAATGGAATAGACAGAAATAATGTTTTGAAGGTAGAAACAATGGGATTTGGCAGCAACTTAGAAATGCTGGGTGAATGGAAATGAGGAATCAAAGATGGCAGTGAGGTTTCAAGCCTGGATGACTGGGATGATGGTGGTAACCTCATCAATAATAGGAAAGTTGGAAAGAGAGGAGAATTGGTAGAGGGAGGAAGATAATGAGGACACCTAATTCAAGGTGTATTTATCTATAATAAGTGATGTACAGGTTGATTTCAGAAAAACTTGAAAAGACTTATATGAACTGATCCAAAGTAAAGTGAGCAGAACCAAAATATTGCACACAGTAACAGCAACACTATACAATGATAAACTGTGAATGACTTAGCTATTTCAGCAATACAATGATCCAAGATAATTCAAAAGGACTCATGATGAAAAATGCTATCTACCTCCAAGAAAACAAACTGACGGAGTCTGAATGCAGATTGAAGCACACTATTTTTCACTTTCTGTATTTTTTTATGTTTTTTTTCTTTTGGTTTGTGTCTTCTTTCACAACATGACTAATATGGTAATGTATTTTGCATGATTGAACATGTATAACCTATATTAGATTGCTTACTGTCTCAGGGATGGGGAAGGAGAGAGAAAAGTTGGAATTCAAAAAAATATTTAAAGGAATGTTAAAAAATGTCTTTACATGTAACTGGGGGGAATAAAATTACTTTTTTAAAAGGTAATTCATGATATGAGATCCAGCACTCAGGGATGAATATACATATTTGCACAGGGATGATAATTGAACTCACTGCTGTTGATGAGATTACCAAATTAGATAGCATAAAGTAAAAAGAAAATTGGGCACAGGATAGAGTCTTGTGACCTGGATGAAAATCTAGCAAAAGAAACTGAGGACAATCAGATGATGAGGAAAAGAAAGAAGAGAGAGTATTGTAGAAATCTAGAGAAGAGAATATCCTAGAGGAAAGGTTAGATGAACAGTGTCAAATGCTACAGAAACTAATGAGGACTGAGGAAAGGGATCAAATAGGTCTATTAACAGATCCTTGGTGACTTTGGAAAGGACAGTTTCAGTTAAAACAATGAGATTGGAAACCAGATTGCAGAGGTTTAGAACAGAGTGAGAGTAGTGGTACCTAGTATACAGGGCTTTATTAAAGAATCTGGCTAAGAACAGAATGAGAGATGTGTGTTGAGGGTAAGGGACCATCTGAGCATTTTTAAGGATTGTGAAGACATGGGTGTGTTTCTAGGTAGCAGAGAAGGGGCAATTAAAGAAAATTGAAGATCAGAAAGTGAATGGGGATGATAGTGGGGAAGACAAGAATGAAGGAGATCTCTTTAGGAGAAAGGGGATAAAAGGGGAGGAGATGCCTGAGTGAAGTGGGATGATAAGAATAAGAGAAGTATTAAATAACTCTTGACAAATGGATTCAATTTCTTCAGTTACATTTGAGGGGAGGTCCTCAAATGAGAGAGTAGGGGAAGATTGTGCCACAAGAGTCTGGAGTATAGAATGGCAGATATGCATGAGGAGAGAAGAGAAAGTTTGAAAGTCATTGAAGAAAGTAGGAGAGTGGATTGGTTAGGAAGTAGAATGATCCCCCTTGCGGCAGTAAGGACTCAGTTGAGGTGAGATACATTGTAGTCTTAGACTCAATCCACATGTTTTTTTTTTCAATCCACACAGTTTTTGATAAATTCTAGCTCCATTTAGCATCATATGAATAGGATCAAAGGAAGTGAGTGTTGGAAGTAATTCAGGGTTGGGATATGGCAAGGTACAACTGGTGAAAGAACAAGGAACTTAAGGATTTGAGAGAAGGATAATGAAGAGTTGAACTGATTCACCAACCAAGATAGGAAAAGAGGAAAACTTTTGCTGAGACAAGAATATCTCTAAATTTGTCTGAGAGTCCTGGGACCATATACTTGAACTATGATGCCCTTCTACTTCCTTTGAGACATGAAACATGAAAACTGAAGGGAAATTACTTGGTCTTCTTTCTCATCATGTCATGTCCTAATTCCATATTGGCTAGTGGGAAATAAAGCCACTTTACCTCAACCTATCTACCTTGCTACACATAGTCCTTCCTGATCAGGAACTTCCCCTGAATGCTAGGCTCAGCTCAATCTACAACCAGGTTTAAAAGCAAGCCCTCTAAAATAAGTAGGTGAGCCCATCTTGTTACCATGCAGAGACAGCTACTCCACGATCCCAGTACTTCAACCTAGGGCCAACCGGAGATTAGAAACTATCTCTTTCTACCTAACTCTGGAATTAATCAATAAGCACAGGGAAGAATCCTGGGTAAATAACTTATCCTCCTAATTCTTTAGGTTCTCTTCTATTGTTCATTCAGCATAAATGGAATAAAAATAAATAAAACAAAGGTAATGGATCCCAAGGCTCTGGGCGCTGTGCCAGGAGATGTACTTGGGTATTATCCTTGAACTGGTTAGAGGCCAAGAGAGGCATTTCACCTGTCTTGGCCCAGCCTAATCCAACTTTCAAAAAGCATTCATGGGTGTTAGGTGACTTAGTGTTTGCAGAACAAGTTGAAATCTTTGAATGAAAGCATCTGTTTTGCCTTTTAGTTCATGGCTCTGGAACACCCAGCCCTCGGGACACACCTCTTTTAAAATCACCAACCACAACCACATGGAGTGTTTATTACAGGAGAATAGTCCTTCTCTCAGATAACAAGAATGCCTTACATAAGGGTCACCGGTTAGTTTTTACGTGGGCCAACAGACATGCATCACTGACCTCTGAGGTCATTCTGGCTCTGGTTCAAGACAAATAGAGGCCCGATTTGTAGATGCAGGTGAGAGGTTTGAGGGGAAAGGAAGAAAGAAAGGGGGTAAAAAATAAACACCACAAAAGCTACAAAAATCTACCACATCCTTTGCTGGAGCTGAACTCCGGCTGCCCTGTGGTGACTTTCTTGGCTCCTTTCCAGAGTCCAACTATAGTAATGATTTACAGCACTTAGAGGAGTTTATGATGTAATTTGCTACAGTTTGGTGGGTTTGTTAAAAGTAATACCAAGGTGCAGATCAACAGAAAATAAAAGAAAGTCATACAAACGCCTTCCTTCCCCCAACCTCCCTATCAAAGCTGGGCTCACTAAAGTTCCAAGAGGATCAACGTGGCCTTTCCAGTCTGTCTACCTCCTCTGTGGTAGTTTTCTCTGTGTTTATTATGCCTGAATGCAATTTGGGACAAAAGTCATAGTACTAAAAAAAAAATCTTTCACAAATTATCCATTTGAAATATTTGATTTTTGGAGTATCCATTTTTTTTAATGTTATTCTGTAACTTGAACCTCTCAGCTGAAGTTCAGAAATGTCCCTGGTATACAGAGCACTCATTACAGATTAACAGCATTAAAAGCCTCGAGCCCAGCTGGGTACAGGTGTCACTGCTGTTCACTTTAATGGCCAATGAAAAAGTACAACAAAGGGAGGACTCCAGAACAAACCTTGCAAGTTGCTGGCTCCCACTTAGATGTGATTGATCTGTCTGACAATTAGGACTAATGAAATGCCTGACAATTATTGCTATATGGAAATGAATGAGCTACCTCCCTCAGTGGCGAGTTCCCTGTCACCAACAGAGTGCAAGGAAAGGCTGTATTGGATGCCATTCATTATTATAACCTCAGCAACAACTATTACTCCCGTTTCTGTAAGACTTCACAGTTTACAAAACTTAGTACTAGGAGGTAGGGACTGCCTTCTTTTCTCTTACTTGCATCTCCAGCACCGTGCCTGGCACATTGTAGGTGTGTAGACTCAGTAAATGTTTTTTTTTTTAATTAAATTAGGTTATGCGTATATTATTGCTCAAATTTTACAGGTGAAGAAATTGGGGCTCAGGGAGGTGGATTCATCCAAGGTCTCATCAACTTCCAAAAGCTAGGACTTCAAACCTGGACTTTCTGGCGACAACATTAGATTCAGTAAATACATCTACTTAGACAAGGGGGGAGGTGACCAAATCCCTAAGATTCCTGATTTTATCCCCCAATTCTGGTCTCTTGCTTGTTCCTGCTGTCCTCCCTACACAATCATCTTCCCTCTCTCTAACTTTGTTTCCCTGTCATCATACGAGAAAACTACTTTACTCCATGAAACAAATATTTCCTAGACTCATATTTTAGTATTAACTATGTAATTCTATGGTACTTTTCTTTTAAAGGGGATAGCAGGATCTGATCTATGATTTCATTGTTATAAGAAAGTCCCATGACCAATGCAGATCTCAGAACCTGCTTTGCAATTTATAGCATCTGAATGTTGCCTGTGGCACTGAAAAATTTAAGCAATTTGCCCAGGGGCATAGAGCCAGTATGTGTCAGAGACAGGACCTAAAACCCAAATCTTCCTGAATCCCTAGACCAGTTAGTTCTCTGTGCTGGAGAAGTATGACTACCACCCTGGAGACCTTAATAGTAAATCCATAAATGCCGGTTTTCATGATTATTGTTAATTGCTTTAAGGTTCACATTATCTCATTTGATTATCAACATAATTATAATAGCTAAGATTCATATAGAATAGAATATCTCATTTGTGAATATATAATTTTATCCTTACAAATAACCCTGGTGCTATTATTACCCCCTTTTTACAGATGAAGAAACTGAGACAGACAGGGGTTAAGTGATTTGCCCAGAGTCACATAGTTAGTAAGTATTTGAAATCAGATTTAAACTCAGGTTTCCCGATTCTCTCAAGAGAGGAGCAGAACAAGAGATCAGTACTTGGAAAACTAAGAGAAGAGAAGGTATCACAGAGGAGAAGGGGAAGGGGAAGTGGGGTGTATTAACAATGTTACCTGCTGCAGAAAGGTTGAAAAAAAGAAGGATTTGTTTTTTGTTTTTGTTTCAAAAGAGACAGGCTATGACAATCAAGAAGGCATGGGCAATCCCATCTCTCCCTCTTTCTAGAGATTGAATACAACGTAGTAACCAGAGCACTGAGCTCAGTTGGAAAGATCTGGATTTGAATCCTACCACAGATGCTTCCCAGCTGTGTGACCCTGAGAAAAAAACATCTCTTCTCTAAGTTTCAGTTTCAGGGAGAAGACAATAGCACCTCCATCATAGGGGTGTTGTGAGGGTTAAATGAGATAATGTCTCTAAAGCAGTTTGCAAATTTTAAAGGGACAAAGATAGATGTATATATACACACACACATATATATATATGCATATACATATGCTGATATATACATACATATATACAGGTATTCATGTACATGCATATACACATACATATACACTTATATGCATACCTATATACGTGTACATGCATATACATACATGCATGTACATACATATACATGTACATGCATATGCACATGCACATGCACATGCACATGCACATACACATACACATACATATATATATTTGAGCTGATGTGACCTTAGTCATTCAGCCTTTCTGGCCCTCAGTTTCCTTATCCGTAAAATGTGGGGACTGGACAAAATAACTCCTATGGTTCTTTCAGCTCTAAATCTATGACACTATGAACTTGAAGAAAAGAATTTCAGTAGTGTGATAGAGACATAAACTGGACCAAAGGACTGGGAAAAGACTGGAGGAAGGAACATGGACATAAAGGTGCCTGAAGTTCCTGGTCAATTTTTGGAGAATACTGAGCCAGCCAGGAGAGGGAGGATGTAGGGGAGGGGAGAAAGAGAGAAGAATGGAGACAAACATTCTTACCTTGTCCAAAGGATAATTAGAATACTGTTAATGCTCCAGCCAAGAGGATTCATCCCTTATTATTATGGGATTTTTAAAACAGCTGCCAACTTCTGGTAAGCAATTCCTCTATATGACAACGACAGCAACAAAAGTAATGCTGATTTCTTTGGTACTTTAAGGTTTACAAGTGTTTTTGTCCCTCCTGAAGCCTTATGAAACAGGTTGGGCAAGAATTATTATCTCCATTTTCCACCTGAGGAAACAGATCTTCTGAGGGACACATATCTATTTAAACGTTGAATATGAGTTTGAACGCAGATCTGATTCCAAGCCTGCTCTCCTTTCCACTATCCCACAACTGTCTCCTTGTTCATATAAACTGCTGTCAAATCAGGCTCTATTTGTGTATTTGGACAATTGATATTTTTTAAACCATTAAGACTTTGCATTTATCCCTATGCAACTTTATCTTGTCTGCTTGGGCCTAGCATCCAAATCTACCAAGATAATTTTGTGTTCTGATTGCTCTCTACCCTAGCTTTGTTTCAACTGCTAACGTGATAACCCTACCTTCTCCACCGTCATCTCTATGGCTCATATATGCTACTCAAATATTGCACAACCAACTAGGTAGTACAGTGGATAGAGCAATGGCCTGGAGTCTAGAAGATTCCAGTTCAAATCTGGCTTCTGACACTCACTAGCTATGTGACCCTGGGCAAGTCACTTAACCCTGCTTGCCTCATTTTCTCATCTATCAAATGAACTGGTGAAAGAAATGGCAAACGACTCCAATATCTCTGCCCAAAAAAACCAAATGGGGTCTGGAAGAATCAGGTATAATTGAACAACAAAAAATGTATTTCACACTCAAATGTATGACATATAAATGTCACATCTGATTGTATAGATGTGGATTTGTTTTCTGTTTCCTTCTCCTGGGACAAAGACTGAGCAGAGATTGGGAAGAGGGCAATTGTATGATTCTAATGCCCTATTTGGGGGCCTCCACCCTGGGTGGGATCCACAACAGGTTTGGCACTTCAATTAGACGGAAGTAATAAATAGCAGGTTTGTTGCTACTCTCTAGAGCAACTGCTGTCTCCCAGCTCCTGGCCCCACTGTCCCTCCCCCTCTTCCAGGCTTTCCATCTGTCTCCTGGACCCTTTTCTAAAGACCCAGGAGAGCCCAGACCCCCTTATCACCTCCCTTCCCCAACCCAGGTAATCTTATTTAGTCCAAAGAACATTGTTTAATCACTACATCAGGATGTTTAAGAGCAGAGTTGACCAAGGTTCAAGTCTCACTTCCAGCACATACTGGCCTACGTAAGCCTGGGCAATTTAATTAATTTCTCCAAACTCTCTAAGACAATACATTTCAGAGAAGGTGTTAACTTGCATTGGTAGAGAGTGTTTGTTTGTTTTTACCTGGAAGTAAAAATATTGAATAAATGAATGAATAAGAAACCATGGTTCCCATCCTTATTCATAGCTTTCTATCAGCTAGTCAGGTTTTCACCACCTAACTGGCACATTCACTGTCACCTCTCATTAAAAAGTTAGAGAGAAGGGGATAGAGGCAGAGGTGGATAGGGTCAGGAAGAAAGGAAGAAAGGAAGAAA
>CM053593.1:125736511-125754802 GCA_028646575.1 Pseudocheirus occidentalis
TACAATATTCTGCTTGTAATTCTGGCTCCAAGATCACCATAGCTCAAACTCTCAGTTTGAATGTACCTAAAATTGAGAAGGGCAAACAAAAACAAAACACAAAACCCCCTCAAGCCCATTTCTCTGAACCTAGATTGGAGAAAGTATCCTTTCCCCTACCCCTGCTCCGATTTCCATTTATGATGCTGTCTCTGTGGACTGACTGAACAACAAGTGATCTCCCTAATAGAGAAGAATGAGCAAGGAAGAAGCCATCCCAGTCTGGCCAGTTTTTAAAGATACATTTATTCTAGCTGGAGATACACCCTATTCCAGGTACCACCATATTACTGGATCTGGGCTAACAGGGCAATTCACCAAACAACAGTAGTCGCTTTTGCCTGTTTGTTCCTTTTTCATGTTTTCATCAAGGATGCCCTCAATATAGATGGACCATTCTCATAAAACTTATGCAAAGATGAAAAACTATGTATATGGTTAATTATGCAGTTTCTTTCTCCCCTTCAAGTTTTTTCAGTGTATGTTCATAGTCAGTATTAATGTTGACTACTACTTTTTCCATGCTTTTGGAATATTCTGAAGACCTTTGTAATAGTCCTGACCAAACCTGGACTGGATGCTTTCTTTGCAAGAGAACCTAAGTTGCTAACAATTGTGAGTTCTATTTCTTCCCAACTTGGAAAGAGAGGAAATTAATACAAGATCAGAATGGGAAGGTAGAGTTTTCTACTGTGGTACTTTTTTAAGGTCTTGAGAGGAAGAAGGGGAGAGGACACAATGAGAAGAGGAAGGAGGAAGGTGATGGTCTTCCCTTTTCCACCTCCCACCTCCAATGACAGCTGAAAGAGCTGTGACAGCAGTGACAGCGGCAGCAGCAATAGCCGTATTGTCGGTTTTCCTCCTCAAACCCATGTCTCCTGGGAGACTGAAGAAGTAAAAAGCTAAAAAGAAAAGCAGAAACTTATAAGACTGCATTTTTAATCATGGGATGTTGTTCAGGGGACTTCAGAGGTATCCTGGAGGGAGCCCATTAGGCTTGCAAAAATCAATTATTAAATTTTCAGTGTGAGCATTTACACCTTGAAATTCAGGAAATTCTACAAATTCAGTCTTAATTTACTGTTTTGTTTATTGTCCACATTTTAAAAAGCAATGAAGAAAATGTTAATAATTAAGATTAATCATAAAAGTGTGTCCTGTTTTTTTCTCCCAGCAAATAGGCAGGGTTTTTTCCCTAAGCAAGTTACCAGTATACTCCTGGGTGCTTTGTGTGATGAGTAGAAATAAATGCAGAGAAATGGGAAATTGTTATGCCCTTCTTTAGGAGCAGCTAGGTAGGTAGTGAAGTGGATAGAGTGCCAGGCCCAGAGTCAGGAAGATCTGAGTTCAAATCTGGCCCTGAATACTTGCTAGTTGTATGACCCTGGGCAAGTCACTTAATCTTGTTTGCCCCAGTTTCTTCCTCAATAAAATGAGCTGGAGAAGGAAATGGCAAACCATTCCAGTATCTCTGCCAAGAAAACCCCAAATGGGTTCATAAAGAGTCAGACATGACTGAAAAACAACTTAACAGCAAAAAAAAGGCCTTCTCTTGCTTTATTTCAACTGTATATAACTAAATACCCTTTTCTAAATGTGTTACTATCTTTGTAACTCAGGGAAAATCACTTATCCTCTGTTTGCCTCAGTTTCATAATCTGTATGGATCTTCACAGCAGGTCCAGCTGGGATTAGAGAACAAAATATGTTGAAGAGTAAGTAACATGGTAACCTTTCCTGGAGAGGAATAAAACCTCAAAGCCTCAACCGGGTGTCCTACATCCTAGACACTGAGAGTTTAAACAATTGTTCAAATAATCATGATAATTTATTTTTCTTCCTTTGAAAAATGTCTGATCATGTCCTTTAATCCATTGGAGAATGAATATTGCTCTTGTCAATTTGTGTCCATTCTTTTTATATTGTTTCTCAAATTTTTATCAAATATGTTTCCCACAAGGAGTGTTTCTTGTAATTTTTAACATTAGGTATTTTTTTGTGTCATGAAAAGTTAGGAAATCTAACATCATTGGCTTCCAAAAAGAATAATTAAAATTATGATGCAATCAAAACTTAATTATCCATTATATTTGAATAGGAATTGTGGGGGTGAGGTGGGGGGTCATGAAGGTAAATGCAAGAATAGTAAGAGGAGCTAGGACAAGGCCTTTGTGGACCCTAGCTCAGGTATGAAAATTGTGTTCCTCTGGGAATTCTTGGGAATCTGATGTCCTGAGTTTTTGCTATAACCCAAATAATTGGGCTGATGAAAAAAATGACATATGTAAGCATAATAAAACACAGTAGCTAAGGAGGAGCAAAGAGTGACAGACAGACAGACACAGAGAGACAGAATGGTAGGGGGAAGAGCATCAAGTAATGGTACTAGGTCACCATTATGAATGTTTCCTCCTGGTAGCAGTACATGACTGGGTGACCCCAGCTGATCATGCCAATTCAATGATTTGTTGGGAAGAGCAAAGATATGTTTTAAGTAGTTGGTAAACTTTAAAGCATTAAATAAATATTCTTGGTTTTGTACTTGTTTTTGTTCTTGTTCTTCTTAGACAACCAAATGACTCAGTAGATAGAATCTAGGAGTCAAGTAGATCTGAATTCAAATTGTATCTCAGATGTTTTCTCGTTCTGTTGACCCTGCACTAATCAACTTCCCGTTTCCTTACCTGTCAAATGGGGATAATAATAGCACTTACCTCACAGGCTTATGGTCAGGATCAAATAAGTTTACACATATAAAGCACCGGGCAAACCTTAAAGAGCTATGTAAACGCCATCTATTTTGTTGTTGCAGTTATAATTGAAGGGAATGCTGACTACTTGCTTGATGCTGTTCAGATGCTACTGATGTCATGATCACTCACAAGGGAACATGATCTGCTGAGCACCAAAGCCAAGGGTCAATTCCATCCCTTTGTGGTTTTCATGGAGCTAGTGCCCTCCACCCCCTATTTCTGCCCCTTACTGGATGGTCACGATCATCTTGTTAATCTAGCGTTTCAATCTGCATGGATTTATACAATTCGTTTCTTGGCTAAACCCCTGCCTTGGAGATTCCACCCTCTTCTCTTCCATCCTGTATTTCAATAGATTCTAATCATATGAGAATGTCATCATTCAATCAGCTCACACCAAGCATTAATCAACTGTTTGTAGTTGTTTGCTCGTGACCAATGAAACAAAAGGAATAAAGTTAAGTATATTAAAAAGCTACAGTATAGATTGAACAAGCACGGACTTTTCCCAAACCTAAGCAACCTAAAGTAGTTTGAATGCATCGCTAAGCCCAGGAGTTCAAGAAAAGAAACAGGTGAGATGTGTTGACTCAAACTTCCCTTCCAGCTGCAGCAGGAAGGATGAAGGATTAGCCACAAATGGAGTTCTGGCTATCTAGTTACTTTAGGATTCTGCTGACTCCCCCATACAGACATTCCTCCCCATATGTTTCTCTTCTACACTAGGAGCTACAGAGGATATGGGTCTTCATAGGACATAACCAACTGGGGTCTCCCAGTCCTGTATAACAGCCAGGGGAAAACATCACAATGGTGTCCTGATGCATTACCCAGTGTTCTTCTATCTGTTCTTGCTTCTTCTCTTGGCTGCCACCTTTTCTGCCATTTCTGGTCTACTTGACCCACTGGCTGTTTATGTATTTTCTTGACTTTAAGGATGGGACCAACCTAGGCGTGGAGTTCATAATTCATTCTCTTCTTAGCAGCTCCTGTTAAAGCGGAGTATAGAGGGGCATGACACCTATAGGTAGTAGAGAGCAAAACTCTCAGGAATTCAAAATGTGGGTAATTATTAAAAGTGTACCTTGCAGAATTTTAGAGCAATACATAGCAATTTTTGTAACCATAGCAAGTCAAGCATAATGATACCCTCATTACAAATGAGTTAGGAGTGGACATGGAGAATCTAGGATACTGCCTGGGAAGACTCTAAGGAGTGTAGAGACCCCTAAACAGCACTGGATGTGGAGTAGATTCCAGTATCCTACTGTAAAAGCCATAGGGGAATGGGACATTGGAGAATATGGAACATTACTAAAGATATTTGGGAGAGTGTCAAAGATCCTATAACGTTGATGGGTAGGCGAGCTTGGGAAAAAGAGGATTAAGTTTTGTTGTTTCTACATTACTAAAATATTACAAATGCTTTTAGCGCTCTTTAAATATAATACCATTGTGCAAAGCCCTGATTGCCCTTACCTAGTTATTGCTCTGGTGAATTATGCTGTACATTGCACCTTGCTTCTTTGCCCTTTTACCAGATCTGAGAGCAAGGATAAAAGAAATTCACTGGTGACTGCAAAAACCTTGGGACAATCATTCATTTCAAACCCAATCAATTAGTAAGAAGCAGAAATGAGGAGATAGTGTACTCCAAGCAGGAGAGGACAGCCCATGCATGGAGTTGGGAGACAGAGGCATCATGTGTGTCAAAGAGCAGGTATGACTGGATCACAGAATACAAGAAGGAAATTAATTTCTAAGAAGACTGGAAAGGTAGGAAGGGGCTTCTATATGAAGATATATAGATGTCAAATAGAGGAGTTTATATATGATTCTAGAGATGACAGGGGCCACTAGACTTCATTGAACAAGGAGGAGACACGGTTAGACTTTGTTTCAGGAAAATCACCTTGGTGGCAGGATGTAATGGGGGAAAGCACCAGTTTCTGCCCTGAGGAAGTCTATATCCTCATTAAACATAAAGAATCAGGTCAAGAAAAATCTGTCAATTAGGTAGAGTTTCTTAGCTAATAGAGGGTTTATCCATGGTATGTGGCCAGACGACTCTATTCTTTCTTCACTATGTCATTCATACAAGCAGGCCTCTCTCTATCACCTGGCCACCTTCCAATAACTTTTTTCCCCCACATACTGAAACCTGTTTCTAGGAAGGGAGTTTTCCCTCAAGGTTCTCCCAGGGTCTGCCTGGGGGCACAACAGCTCATGCTTGGGCCTCATTTTAAAAAGAGAGAGGTAAGCAAGAAGTAGACTGGGAACTTACAGGTACGATGTATTCTCAACCCCAAAGAGCCTTATTTCCTGTTCTATGACTTCTCAAATGCCAAAATCATTCATGCAGAATGTAGACCAAGTGCTGGTTAACTAATTAACCCAGACCTTGGATCTGATCCAGAATCATAAGCCCTAGATCAATAATTACTGATTAGGAAAATGAATGGGGTAATAGGCAGACAAGGGTGAGAACTGACATGATTAAGTCTGGGAACCCACCATCCTGTCACTGTTATTTGGTCAAGAGACTGGACTGCTGGTAGAACCAGCAAGACATGGGGCAATACTCTTTCACATGCGTCCTCTTCTCCCTGCCCATTCCTTTCCTCTTCCAACATTATTTCCACCTCTGCTGACCAGTTTGTTACCCTCTCCTTCTAGTCTGTTTTATTTTAATACAAAATTTCATGCCAAATAATGTAAGCTATTCATGCAGATAAAATAGATTGTAGTCTGGATATTGATTGAAGGCTACAGCTAAAAGACCTCCCCGTTGCCTAGAACATCTCCCCATTGGTCTTGCCATGGTGTCTGGGAGTACTATATTATTCATTCTTTAGGACTGACCTTGAAAATCCCTATTCAAGGCCTAACGCATTCCACTGTCACAACATAGTATGTATTATTTGAGCTGATTAGCTAAAAGTAGGGCCCTAATGGGATAGCGCACTTGACACTTGATAGAAGGAAGGGTCAGAGAAGATCCACTAAGAGACAATTTTTTTGAGAGAATTCTATAAACAGAATTCTAGAGATAAACTACTATGGTCGCCACCACTCTAGAAATAAGTGACAATTGCATAGTTTTTTTTTTCTTAAGGTTACCAAGTACTTTACATATATTATTTCATTTATGTCTCACAACAGCTGTTAGGGAGGTACAACAGAAATTAACCCCATTTTACAGATAAAGAAACTGAGGATCAGAGCGTGTCCAAGGTCACCTCTAGTAAGGATCAGAGGTAGAATTCAAACCTAAAACATCCAAACTCCCAGGCCCATACCCTCTCTACTGTGTCACATTGCCTCAGCACCAGAAGCAGCAGGAGCTATTTGCTTTTTGTCATGTTTCTTTTCTTTTTTTCCTTTTTTTCTTCTTTTCTCTACGTCTCTCATCTCTACCACACTTTCAAATCAACAATCTGCCATACTGACATTTTAAGTTTTCAGCGATGCCGTTCTATAAGCATAATGCATGAGATGGTGCGGTATAACGGAAAGAACACTAGACTCAGAGTCAGACAGCCCTTATGAGATTCCTGGCTCTGCCCTCTCTAACCATGTGCTCACGGATGAATTACATCTTTTCTGAGCCTCATAAAACGGCCATGATAACGTTTAAACCATACACTTTCCAGAGCTGTTGAGAAGGATGCATTTTGTAAACTACAAAATGTTATATGAATGACTTATATGTGTTTAGGCTTCTATTGGAAGGATGATAGTGAGATTGGCTACAAAGTGCCATGGTTGATAGGGATGGGCACGACGGATGAAGGGGTAGCATGAAGACATTAGAAACCTTGGAGGAGAGGGGAGAAAGCCTAGATAAAGAAAAAGAAAAGGAGGAGGAAGGAGACCAGTTTTGTCTGAGCTTTGCTCATTTAAGACAGGCCCTGTGGCCAAGTCTCTTAATCTGTTGATATCTTAATGTGGTTAAAGAGCATATTAGGAATGTTAAGTTGAGACCACTTTGGGACAAACTCCCCAGATCTTTTATGGTCAAAGGAACAGAAAATCAGTCCAGCTTTGAGGAGCACTAGAGCCCTTGAAGGGCTGGCTAGGTGACCCATTTGATAGACTGCCAGGCCTGGAGTCAGGGTCTCATCTTTCAGAGTTCAAATCTGGGCTCCAACACTTACTAATTGTGTGACCCTGGACAATTTACTTAACCCTGCTTGCTTCAGTTTCTTCATCTGTAAAATCGGCTAGAGAAGAAAATGGCAAATCACTCCAGTATCTTTTACCAAGAAAACCCTAAATGAGGTTATGAAGAGTCGGATACTACTGAAAAATGACAAGCAAAAACAAAAGAGCCCTTGAAATCAAAACTTAGAAGTTTGAAAGGGAAGGGAAAAAAAAAGTACCCACTCCAAACCAAGAATGATCCAAAGGCAAAGAAAAGCAAGGCCTTCCTGCACTGAGGTGCTTCTTCCTTGCCCAAGTCCACGTCAAAAGGAAAGAATTTGCATGTGATTCCTATTATAAGGAAAAGATGGTTTTCTCACAGAGCTCACGAGGGCCCATCAAAATGTTAAATTTGGTTAAAATCATCTCTTGCTTTATGAGTTCTCTAAATACTTCTATGAGGCAAAGTTTGATTTGCATGTTTAGTGATTTGAAAAAAAAAAAACAACCCAAGAACTTCTTTGCCTCCCTTCAAAAGAATTAGTTCCATTCACTTCAACACGATGAGGCAACCCTCTGAAATCCTTGAGTGAAAGGGTGTTGATTTATATGGAATTAATAGGTTCACTCAACACATATGGGCCATACCAAGACCCCACAGGTTTGTGGGAAGTAACTGCCATATTTACACTAGGCAACACTGACTCTTCAAATGCACAACCAATCATCCAGGCCACAGGACTGCCTTCCCTTTCCTTTTTAATTCCCCCCTCATATGCTTATTATTTCTGGTTAGGATTCTTCAGGTTCTGTGTCCCATCTTCAAAAAGACTTCAGTTTGCTTACCAAGATGTGCAACAGTTCCCTTCTCAGCCTCTCTGCCCCAACAAGCCACTGTAATACCAGCATGTCTGGGCACTGGCTGGCAGGGAAGCTGCTGGGGTGCCAGGATAGACAGTCTACCCCACCCATCCCTCTCAACCAGGGGTACTTGATCTTTCTTATGTCATTCTCCATTTTGGTGAAGCCTATGGACCTCTTATCAGAATAATGTTTTAAAATTCATACAATAAAATACATAGTATACAAAGGATTGCAAAGGAAACAAAATTATGTGGAAATATAGTCAATGAAATATTTTATAAAAAGATTAAAGAACCCCTAAGGGTCTCAACCTTCCCTGACCAAAACAAGTTCAGGTCCACAGAAGCAATTCCAGAAAAGATGCCTCACTCAGAAAACCTCCTTCTAGCCTAGGGACAATAGCCTGGGTTCCCTTGGGGGGGAATTTCAGTGTAGAGGGCTGGGAATAATACACATGGATTCCCAGCCAACCCTGGAATCTCAGGGGCTAGCAACATCAGTGCCTGCTGAGCTCAGCTAACCACCAGGAAGAGAATGAATTTTAAAACAGGCTCAACATTAGGTATTGCTTCTCCCTCAAGCTGATGCTCTGGGCTACTTAAGGAAGCAGACACCTGATTATAGAGTCAAGCATGAGCCCGTACCCCAGGAGGGGTTTTTATCTATGTCTGGCTCATTTTTAATATATCTCATTAATTCTTCCAAGAGGATTCTTTCTGAGGGATTGGCATGGTTGCCGATGTCCTGGAAACTGCGGGTTTATCGGCACTCTTTTTTTCTCTCCCTTTTCTAGACTCTCCCTATACCCTGACTCTTTTGCCCCTTAAAGTCTTCCTGCTATATCCTTACTAATAACATTTTAAGGGGCAGGATATAAGTGGAGGAAGGCGTATATCTGAGACCCTGTGTGAAGGACAAGAAGTCAAGTACCTGGCGTCTGCCGGTGAATATTGTTCACTGCTCCCTCCAAAGACAAAGAGCATGTGTAAGGAAGCTAAATTATCAACGGCACTTACAGAGACATATTGGTCCTCCTCAGGGTCAGTGAGCCAGCAGCTTCCTAGCAATGTGGTTTGAGAGGCTCCAAATCACTAAAAAAAAAAAAAATCTTCTTTCTACTTAGTGAGGCAACTAGGTGCTGCAGTGAATAGGGTGTTGGTCTTGAAGTCCAGAAGACAGGAGTTCATATCCAGCTTTCACAGTTACTAGCTATGTGACCTCGGGTAAGTCATTTAACCTGTTTGCCTCAGTTTTCTCAGCTGTAAAATGGGGATAATAATAGTGCCTACACTGTAGAGTTGTTTCAAGTATTAAATGAGATAATATTTGTAAAGAATTTAGCACAGGGACTTTACAAAGGTTAGTTATTATTATTACTCCTAAAAAGATGAGATACTATGTTCTCTAGCTGGAGCAATATGTTAGCTAATAAGTCCCTTAACACAGAGTGATTTCTCCCATTAATCTGATTGTTGGTTGTCTTCCAAATCAAATGGACCCTAAAAAGAGGAAAAGGAAATTTAAAAGGACAAGCTGCAGTTTTTGAAGATAACTCTCAAAAAAGGAATTTTTAAAGTATTAAGTCATAGAAGCATTTAGGCCCCTCAAGGGCTCTGTTCCTGACATTGTTGATTTCAAAATCCAAAGTTTTGTAGGTGACCTTGTCTAAGGTGGAGGTCAACAGAACCTGAAGGGAACTGGATGCCAGGTGGGATCAGGGGATGCCATAGTAGGGGTCCGTGGGAGTTGTACCAGGCCAGATGAAGATGCGTGAATGGGAGTGGGGATTCAGGATAGAGTTAAATAGTACCAAAATTAGGGTAGAAAGCAGAGGACTGGAAGGTCAAAAAGGTTAATTAAATAATTCTTATACTCCCCATTTTCCAAATTTAATTCCCCTTCAGGAAGCAGAACTGGTCATCTCTGGGAGTGGGGAGGGAGCTTCTACTCTCAGGCTCTTGTGAGCTCTATTCTACAGTGACAGTTAGTCATCTGTTGGCACTGGTGATGGCAAAGAAAGTGATCTCCTTGTCCACAGAGACTGCTCTCCACAATGCTGGTTTGGGAACCCCAGCTAGAAGCAGGGATGGAGATCTGGAGCTTCACTTATCCAAACCCTCAGACTTAGTTTCTGGGGTCATTTTCACTGGGGTTGGAGGGGAGCTGGTGACTATGCCACAAGGGTGGTGGGATGTCCCAGTAAGTGAGGAGGCCCTAACTACCAAGGGAAGTTCCAGGATAAGACAGCAACAAAAGCGTGATTTTAAAGTCCAGAATGTCAGGAACAGAACCCTTAAGGGGCTTAAATGCTGCCATAACTTACAATATTTTGGAAATTCCTTTTTTGAGAATTATCTTCAAAAACTGCAGCTTGTTCTTTTAAATTTCCTTTTCCTCTTTTGAGCATCGATTTGATTTGGAAGACAACCAACAGTCATATGGAGTCCTGTGAAAAAGAGCAGAAAGCAATCTGGGTAATACTGTTTGGGGTCAATAACAAGGTGTGCCTGTAAAGTAATTTGATTACTTTTCCTTGTGATTCATAAAATTGCTCTGAAGGCGGTTGTGAAAAAGAAGCCTTCAAAATCATCTGAGCAGCAGAAGCATCATTAGAATAAGCTTCACATCGGGACGACTTTGGAGGAAAAGACTCTTTAATTAGATATGTTTTGCAATATTTATTTGAAAATCATTTTGACAACTACATCAGTACAGCCTATATGCTATATCTCGTATGTCACATTTCCTGCTAGATAGACACACCTCAGAAAAAAGAAGCCTAGAAACCCGGCTTCTCTTCCCTAATTCCTTTGTGACAAGTTTCTTCATCAGCACCAGCTTCTCCCGTTCCTCCCCCCCCCCCCATCAAGAATAAATAAAACAGGAAGTAGAGGGACAGACAAATTGAGCACCTACTGACTACACTCAGAATGTGGGTTTGGTTCCTGCCTTCTCTTTCTTTACTTTGTCCTGAGCAAGCATTTATGGAAAAGGTAATCAGATCAATATTTATAGGATATTTGGCTTAGGAAAGAGATCTTGGCATCAGGGGCAATGGTCCCCCGAAGACACGTATGCAAGATTATGCAAGAGAAACAAAATGTCTAAGAGGGGACCAGACAGCACCAGACTCAGTATTGAAAAAAAGACAAAAACATAACTGGAACCTTGTACTAATGCACAGTGTATCTTCATTCAGAAGCCTATAGGCAGATCTGATCAATGCCTCCTAATCAAAGTAATAGATGGCATTTATAGAGTGCTATAGGGGCAGTTAGATGGCTCAGTGGATAGAGAACTGGGTCTGGAGTCAAGACGACTCATCTTCTTGAGTTCGAATGTGACTTCAGACACTTATTACCTGTTTGACCCTGGGCAAGTCACTTAACTCTGCTTGCCTCAGTTTCCTTACCTGTAAAATGAACCAGAGAAGGAAATGGCAATCTACTCTAGTATTTTTGATGAGAAAAACCCAAACCAAGTCACAGAGTCAGACACGACTGAACAACAACAAACTAAGGTTTGCAAAACCCTTTATGATATTTTTACTTAACTTCATCCTCACAACAGCCCATGAAGGTGGTTGCTTTTGAATAGGAAGTTCAGTGAAGCTCAGAGAGTTTAGGCGCCTTACTCAGGGTCACACAGCTAGTAAGCATCATCAGTGGAATTTAAATACAGAACTTTCTGACTCCTAGTTCTAGGACATATCTACTGTGCCAAGCTCCCTAGGGAAAGGGACATAGAAGGACATAAGAGACCTTGTAAAAGACTAGGGAGACTAAAATGATCAAAGAACCAATAGACTTTCCTGAAGAGAAACTTAAAAAATGAGGAGTCTCCCATTAAGAAAAGTGAAAGCTGAAAGGAGATTTGATAGAAGTGTGTACCAAGTATGAAGTTTATAGATGGGGTAAATGAAGTTGTTCTCCATATCCTGGAATACTAGAATTCAACCTTTTGAAAGACTCCAGAAAAAGTAAGAACTACCTTGCATAACAGGTATAAATATATGTAACTCCTTACCCCCTAAACACCATAGGATGTGAGATTTAGATCCAATTCTCCATTAGATTGTAAGTATCTTGAGGGTAGGGCCTGTCTTTTGTCTTTGTTTGAATTCCCAGGACTCTGTACACTGCCTGGCACATAATAGTCACTTAAAAAATTTCATTGACAATCTGATTTTATAAATGAGGAAGTGAAGGCCCAGAGAGGTTGAGGTGATTTTGCCAAGGTCTCATAGGTAGCAAGTGGCAAAACTGAGATATTGTTCCCCCTACTATATAGGTAAACTTCAGAGACACATGACACACAAAACAGATGAAGAATTCCTGGACTGGATGACATTTAGGGTACCTTTCAGTTCTCTGGTTTTTCACCAACATTGTGGTTATATTATTACTTTGTTTAAATATTTTCACTTCTATTAAGCTACTCCAAGTCTTTTGTTATTTGTGACCTGGGGGTTTGTGTCTTCTCAGCTTCCTTTCATTGCTTTCAAACTCCTACCCAAGGTAAGAAACTCTGCTTCCCCTCACACAAACTGGTTTTTATAAGGGATTTTGAAGCCTGGAGATGAAGAGTAAACACCAAGAAATGTATCGATTATTCTGAGCTTTTGCTTCCAGTCGGCTGTTGGGACCTTGGGTTTCCAAGGGGCACAAGTGGAAAAGGAGGAAATGATCCGGTCTCACAAATAGAAAGGCACCTCCCTGGTTGGCTTTGAAGTCCTATGTCCTTATCTCTCCCCTGAGTCTTGTAAGGCTCGCCATCCCTAATCACTCCTGGTACCAAAAGTAAGTAAACATGCTTAAATCTCTCAGTCTTCTAGGGCAAGGGCATTGAGCTATATTTTGACAACTTCCTCTTCCTGTTTTCAAATTGGTAAATACTTGGTTCACATGAAAGGTCGCTGTTTTAATATAGGCCAAGTTAATTGTCCATGTTACAGTCTTCATTCTGCTCTCCCCACCCCAAAATAAGGCACCTTTTTTACAGGCTAGGTGCAGGGGTATAGGGAAGAAGGTGAAGCACAGTAAAATTGGGACTGCTGACCTCCTCTGTGTAATTACTAGACCACAATCACTCTGCCTTCAAGATTAACTCCCTTTCCTGAACAAATTTTTTAAAATCCATTTATTAAGCACTTATTACGTGCAAAACACTATGCTAACTCCCAGTTTCTCTCCTCACTCTTTGGACTTTCTCTCATCCTTGCTGGCAGACTTCTCACCCTGAAGATCCTTTGACTTTCTTCTACTTGGTGAGCCTAGCCTGGAAATCCATTTCATTGAGTGCCCAGACTCCCAGTTCCACTCATCACTCTCCCAACTCCTCTCTCCCCCATCTTCTGTCCAGGTCTCTTTTATGTATTATTGCCTTTCTTCATTAGAATGAAAGTAATTTGAGGGTAAAAAAAAATATCCTTATTGCTTTCATTTGTACTTTCAGTACTTAATGCCTGACTCATAGGGTTTAGTAAATGTGTTTCTCTCTCTCTCTCTCTCTCTCTCTCTCTCTCTCTCTCTCTCTCTCTCTCTCTCTCTCTCTCTCTCTCTCTCTCTCTTTCTCTCTCTAGCTAGCTATCATCTATTATCTATTATCTATCTATCTATCTATCTATCTATCTATCTATCTATCTATCTATCTATCTATTACCTATCATTTATCTATCTATCTAGTGATAGGAATGCAAAAGCAAAGGCAGTCCCTGCCGTCAAGGAGCTTACATTTTCATGGGGAAAAATTATACATATAAAGAAGATGGAACGCAGGGAAGCGGTATTTTGGTCCAGAAGGTTACCAAGATAGGGAGTAGAGCTAGAGGGAAGCAGATTGAATACCCTATCCAGGAACAATGATAAAGTTGATTTGATCTTGGTTCAAGGCTCTATAATTGGCATGGGGAAGGAAGGTGTGGGAGGGAGAAGATGATAAAGGAGCATGAGGAGAGGAGAGGACAGCAGAAGAGAGACAAAGAGGGGAGGACAGGAGAGGTGAAGGTAGGAGGAGAGGAAAAGAAAGAAGAAAGGAGAGGAGAAGAGAGCGGGGAAGAGGTAGAGAGGTAAGGAGAAGAAAAGAAAGTGAAGGGGAAGACAAGAGAGGGAAGAAGGGAGAAGAGGAGAGGGGAGAGGGAGGAGTGAAGCATGCAAGACATCTTTTGTATTAAATTTAGGGCAGTGTCCGAATCCCTTAGATCAGGGATTATAAACCTAAGCACAGCTGGTCAGTAATCTCTATCATATACATCTCTTTTCTCTTTCCTTCTCTTTTGTTCTCTCTTCATCATCTTTGCTTCCTCACTTCCTTTTCTTTTCGCCTATTCCCTTTCCTTCTGAAGTCAGTGAGAATAGCAAATGTCCTCTCTCTTTCACTTATTCCTTCTTCCTTCTGTGGTTTCGATACCCACTGATACTCCTTGGTTCTGTTGGTGACCTAGTCCTAGAGGGCCAAAGAGACAGTTAACTTCAGACTTAAAGGAAGTTCCTCTTTGATTAGCCAAATATCCAGAACAGATAGGAAGCCGTATGTCAAAAATATAAGAGAAATTGATTTGCCAGGTGGGGATGGGAAGAAAAACTAAAAACTCTCTTAGGTCCCTGATCCTTATAAAACACTCCAAGGCTCTTGCCTAAAAGGAAAGAGCAAAGGACTCTCACTATTCCCTAGCAAACACAGACCATTTCCCTTTCCAGACCACTTTCAAATAGCCACCTCATTCTCAAAGAATTTCAAAGCAAATTCTATGTTGGGTGTCTTAATAGGCACCTGTCAGGCAGCCTGAGCAGGCAGGAAAAATGGTAAGCAATCCACAAAGGAAAATTATAGTGTTTTAGTCCCATTATTATGTTCAGAACTAAAGCAGCACTCTCTCTTATCACCTAGGGGAGAATTCTGCTGAACAGATGGATACCCAAGGTGGAGGGGATTTGTCGTCTACATTCCTAATAACATTCATGCTGTGATGAAGCCAGTGATTTGAAATTCAGAATCTTGCCTCACTGCCTGTTGGAAAAGCCAGACCTGGTCCTGGCAGAGGCCACAGGGAACTCCATTATTTCTAGGATAAAATTGCTTTTCTGTGCAATTCTTTAAAGCATCAGTGTGCTATTTGTGTTTCTGAGCGACTCTTATGATAGGCAAAACAGGAGGGAAGTATATTTGTATAGAGAGTTTTGTTCTCTGGATAGAACTATATAGCTTTGTCAAGGCACCCACGTGTGCCATGTATGTGAAGTTCATGGCCAAGCTCTAGGTAATCTTAACATTAATCAATTAATCTTAGTGACGGTCTAGATATAGCTAATACCTTTTCTCTCCTCTGACTCTGCTGACACATAGGCCCTCACGTCAAGTCAAATCAATAAGCGTTTAAATTAGGTACCAGGCACTATGCTAAATGATAGAAAGACTAAGGAACTTACCTTCTAAAGGGAAAGACGATACATTAAAATGAGATGAAAAGCAAGGCAGGGGGTGGGGTAGGAAATGGAGGTACTGGCTTTGGGGCATGGAAACCAAGTCCTGTGGAGAATCAGGAACTGACACATACTAACTCAGAGGCTTATATAGGCATATGTAGATATAGGTGGATGTGCATATATTCATATAATAGCCTTATAAATAATTATTCCTTCAGATAATATAATGAGCTCCCTAATCATATAAGTATCATGTCTTTATATAGCCAGGATAGAGATTTCATAAAAATGAAAACATAGTTGGCATGGACCTCTTCCTTAAAATGTATGTTCTAGGAGGAATTAGTCAATCAGATGGAGAGGACAAACGGGAGGAAGTTACTTCCAATTTGAGTTGTCTTTTAGACAACTCAATTAGAGTGACTTTCTAGGGTAAAGAAGTAAACATAGAATAGCAGATAAAATCCTGTGTCTATCTATCTAGTCAGGCATCTAGTCTAGAGAGTTGTGAGAAATGAATATTTCTCTCTTGTATTTAATAACTAATTATTGTATTAGGAACAAAGTTTTTCCCCTTTTCTGCTTTCTCATCCAGAAACCAACCACTGTGGGAAATCCCTCTTAAAGATTTGCCCAGGCCAAGATCTAATCAGACAGTAAAAGAGATTCTAAGTTTGGGCTAATGGTATATTCCTGCTCATTGTGTTTGCACAGACAGTTCTGGAGGAAATGTTGATTCTCCCTATTGTCAAGGCAGGTAATATGAAAACTGATGTCTCTCTGATTGAGATTTGGGTGACCTAAGTCACCCCAAGACCTCATTTTAATATATCCCACCTCCCATTGTGTTAACCAGAGTTGATTGGCACCCTCAGGAACACCTACTCTTCTCAAGGCATATAAACTGTGAACCCACTGCCATTAGGGGACTACAGTCTGAAAGAGACCATCCTTCAATTAATTCATTAATTAATGACACGATAGCCTTATTAATAAAATTATTGAATTCCCCATAAACTATATCTCTCAAATTTTAATTGCCACAGAGGAATGAAGACTTCATCACCTCACACTTGTACTACTGCCAAAGATTTCTGACTGGTCTCTTCCTTACTCCAGTCTACCCTCCATTCAGCTACCAAACTCATCTTCCTAAAGGGCAGATCTGACCCTGTCATGCCCCTACTCAAGAGTGTTCTGTTGGCTCCCTATCATATCCAGGATCAAATATAAAATCCTCTTTGGGGCATTTAAAGCCTCTCCCCTCCCTCCAACTTTCCAGTGTTCTTACACTTGACATTTTATTCCATATATTTTTTGATCTAATGACCCCAGCCTTCCTGCTGTTCCTTGCATAAAGTATTCCTCCCCCCCAGCTGGGCATTTGCCCTTAGCTGCCTCCCATCTATGAAATTCTCTCCCTCCTCTTCACCTACCCCTCTTGGTTTCCTTGGCTTTCTCTAAGTGTCAGATAAAATCCATTTTCTGCAAAAAAAAAAAGTAAGTCTTTCCCAGTCCCCTTTAATACCAGCACTTTCTCTTGTATATGCCCTGAATGCACTTAGTTTTTTGCACATTGTGTTCCCCCATTAAACCATGAGCTCCTTGAGAACTGGGGCCATTTTTGCCTTTCTTTGCATCCCCAGTACTTAGTACAGTCACCCTGGCACATGATCAGCACTTAATAAATGCTTGTTGACTGATTAACTGACTGACTGACTGACTGACTGACGAATGTTACAATTTTCTAAGAATGAGAAGGTTTGCTTTTAAAACAGTAACTGAAAGAACTGACACTGTATATTCAGTATAGTAGTAATCTCTGATCCTAACATAATGGCAGATCTTTAGCAAGAATTTAGCAAGAATGGTAGCGTAAATTTTTTGCATGTTAATCTTTTTTAGGAAATTAAATAATTGATAAATCCCCTCAAGAAGTTATAGGGGGAGTCAAGATGGCTGCATAGAAGCAGGAAAACTCCACAGCTCCCCCTCCATAACCACCTCAAGTACCTAGAAAATATGACTCTCAACAAATTTTAGAGCTCCAGAACCCACAAAGTGATAGAGAGGCAAGTCTCCCACTGAGGGCGGCTGGGCAGGCGGACAGGAAGAGTTCATCTCAGCGAGCTGGGAGCCAAGACCAGCCCTCCTGCAGTTTTAGCCCCAGGGCTGCCAGAACAAGCCACGGATGGAGCATTTGGGAGAGTGGATCACTGGCAGCTGTGGCAGTTTCCAGAATTATCAGCCCATAAATGCCAAAGACAAAAATGAAAGGTCAGTAGAACTTGGCTGAATTTGGGGGAGGATGGAGGAGCAGGTCCAGCCCTCTGTCCCCAGAGCCAGAAGCAGCAGAAGTGGCAGCCTTGCAGCCGCTTCCACATGGCTGCTTCAGAGCTCCCAGCTTGCAGACTGCAGGGGGCCAACCGATCATTCAGAGGCTAAGTAAGTGCTCTTGCCTTAACCCGCCTGGATTGAGATCTCAGTCTTGGGGTGGTGGTCCTAAGGTGTGTGACCAGTGAGCCAAAGCTGGTGGGGTCTGTAGAGATGGTGGCCTCCTAATAGCTCTGGCAGCTGTGAAAACCCCAGTAATTTGGGACAAAGCTCTCCCCTCTGGAAGAAAAGATCTACCGTGGCTCAAAAGTCAAGTTAATTGACTGGCAACATGAGCAGGCAAAGGAAGCAAACCAAGATCAGCAACCCAACTTTAGATTCCTTTTTTGGGAACAAAAAGGATCAAAGCATGAAATAGGAGAAAGACAACACAGTCAGAACTCCTACACCAAAAGCTTCCAAGAAAAATACAAACTGAATACAGGCCATCCATAGAGGAGTTTAAGAAGGATTTTGAAAACCAAATAAAAGAAGTGGAGGAAAAAATGGGAAGAGAAATGAGAATGATACAAGAAAATCATGAAAGGACAGTCAACAATATGACTGAAGAAAGCAACATCTTAAAAACTAGACTAACTCAAATGGCAAAAGAGGCCCAAAAAGCCAATGAGGACAAGAATACCTTAAAAAGCCAAATATGCCAGATGGAAAAAGAATCTCAAAAGCTCACTGAC
>CM053593.1:125763810-125789783 GCA_028646575.1 Pseudocheirus occidentalis
CGCTCGACACAATTTTCCAGACGTTGTCTGACTAGGGGAGATCCTCAGGAGACCATCTTATGTGTGGAAGCTGAGCTTGTCTTCGTGAAACTCAAAATCACATTAGTATATTAGAGGCCGTACCTCATTGTTGACTCATGTTAAATATGCAATTTGCCAAAGTCCTCAAATTTTCTTTTTTTAGACAAACTGCTACGTGACTATGCCGCTTGTGTCTTATACATATGACGTTGCTTTCGGAAGGAAATGGTAAACTGCTCCAGGATTTGTGAAAAAAAACAAAACCCAAATGGGGTCATGAAGAGTCAGACACGACTGAAAAATGACTGAACAATTATAAATAACTTAGTTTATAGAATAGATAGATAGAAACAATCTGTTGGGACTGTTAGGTGGCGTGGCGGATAGTGCTGGTCTTTGAGTCAGGAAGGCCGGAGTTCAAATCAGCCTCAGACACTTATTAGCTGTGAGACTGTGGGCAAGTCACTTAACTTCTATTTACCTCATCTGTAAAATGTGGATAGTAACAGAACCTGTCCTTGAAGGGCTATTTTGAAGATGAAATAAGACAATAATTGTAAATCACTTAGCACAGTGCTAAACACATAGTAAGTACTATGTATATATGTTAGGTATTATTATTAATAACTCCTTCCTCTAAGAGCTGTTATAAGGATCAAATGAGGTAATAATTATAAAGTTATTAGCATAATGCCTAGCACTGGTAAACACAAAATAAATGATAGCTATGATTATATATTTAAAAGCAATTTCATTTACATTTTGGACCCCTACGTCTCACAGCTGGGCACAGCAGATTTGCACATGATGAGATGACTTGGATGGGTTGGCCCGGGAGTGTCCACATCAGTGTTTAGATTCTAAATTAAGATACTTGTGACTAATAAGGGAGGAATATTCTAGAATGACAGCTTGCAAAGCTGAAATCTCTATCAGCCATGAAGAGAAAATTCAATTTGCCTTTCAAGGTGCATAAGGACTTGAGGGAGATTTTCAAACTGTCTTGTAGTAGATTTGTGGATGATTATATGAAGCCTCCTTATTATGGCGTAAGCTCCTTGAATGTCAGGCCTCTTTAGCTCTTGATCACACTTAAGAAAGAAAGAGGCTTCTAAGGAAGTTTTTAAAACCCCTGAATCACTTTGTCGAAATAAGACCTGCAGTAAAGGCCCAATTTTCTTTTTCCTCTTGGTGGGGAGTTTGAATATTAACTAGACCTCAGTTTCTCCCTGTGTTCTCCACAGCATGAATCAACATGGGTCCTGAACCTTGACCCCACCCCTATCCCTACCTCTGGACTGGGCTGCCTGGATCCCTACCTACAACAACTGGTCCTGTTTGACCCAGACTAGAATCCTGTAAAAACTCACTTGCCTCCCCCATGTTGGGGGAACCTAACTCCATCCAAGACCCCAGTGGACAGGTGTGTGTGTGTGTGTGTGTGTGTGTGTGTGTGTGTGTGTGTGTTCATCCATTCTGACCACTCCATCACTGTGTGGGTACAGCTCTCCTCAATGAAGCTGCACTTTCCCTCTCTGTGAATAGGTTTTGGGTTTGTCCAGGGATGCTCCATCTCCCAGCCTTGGCCTTACTCTTCTTAGAAGAATAGATCATAGACCAGGATTGAGACTAGAGATTTAGTAGTCACATCTGGTTTCCAAGTCTTTTTGACCTAGGGAAAATAGAGGCCAAGCACTGAATCAGGAACCAAATGCCTCAATGGCAGTATCTTCCTCTTTCTCTCCTACATCAGGACTGTGACTAAGGGTTCTGCCCCAACTCAAGTGCCCCTCAAATTATCCACCCCTTCCCCTCCTATTACTCTCCTTGGATAAAGGAGATTACTGCCTTTTCCTGTATGGGATTTGGTATTGCTAACCTCCTAAGTCTGTGTTGACAATGGTTATTTAAATTAAGAATTTTTTTCTTCCATTTATTAGTAGATTCATTTGCAGACTTCTTTAAAATACAATCCAATACTTCCCCAGAATGTATCAAATTTTATTTTAAGAAAGCCCAACAGTGAATTCTTTGATAAATAGAAAAATTTGATTTGTGTCCAATTTTATACAGAAACACATTTAAGGCATTAATCAATTCATGTCTATACTTATACAACCCACAGTTTATCAGCAGATGTCCAGAATGTATCCTTTCAATCTTATTCAGGTCTCAATTGGGAACTTCCAGCCTCAGGCCTTTTTAAATCATGAAAGTCTAAGAAAATACTTAATTGTCCCTGGCAGCAATGATTAACTGGGGGCATGAGGGAAGGGCATGATTATTAATCAGTGCCTTTTAAATAAAGCAAATAGGAAATAACTACCTTTCCAAAGAATTGACAGATACTGAAATGAATTTAAGTGAAGGTAATTTTTTTTTTTTTTACTGCTTCTTGCCATCAGGTCTGACTGGAGTGGTATAGTTGATCATAAGAAATTATGAAGAGCTGAGTCCCAATAAAACATTGCTCCTCTTCTCTTCTTCCTCCTTTCCCCCTTTATCAGCAATGACCAGTTTGGGCTTTCAGGCTGATAACCTTAAACTACCTCAGAATCTTGCCTCTGATTGTCAGATGGGATTTGATAGGCTGAGTGTGTGGTCGTGGTAGATATTAATAGGCAAAAGACAAAAAATGGAGTGATAGCATTGTAATAGGGATGTCACTCAGACCCTACAGTGATCAGTTTTCAAACTAATAGAGAAATGAGCAGTTAAGGATGATTAAAGTTTTTCAAAAGGCAAAAGCCGTCATGACAGGGAATCTGAGATTTTATTAATCTAACAGACCACTAGGATCACAGGGTTTTTGAGCTGGAAGAGGTCTTGGAGAATTTCCAGTCTAACCCTGTCATTTTACAGGTGAAGACACTGAGGCAGAGAGCAGTTAACTGATTTGTTCAAGGTCACGTAGCTATTTGATGCCAAAACCAGAATGGAACGTCAGCTCTCTTGATTCCCAGCTCTGTTACTGTCCCTCAGGTTTCCACATCCATTTAAAATAACCCAAGGAATAAGTTTTCCACGCACGAAAAAGGTTTAATTAGATATTGATTCACCTGGGCCTAATAATACTTAAAAAAACAACAACAACCATTGGGTTGCTTTTTAGTTTTGTACATGCTTGTTTATGAAATTTTGAGTGGATTTGCTAATTTGGAACAATTAGGGGAAGGTCTGTTCCTTCTGCTAGGGGAAGTCTTCACGGGCTTGAGGTAGACATCACCCTAACTCACTTTGGGGTTTGTGGACCATTAATTACCCTCAACCCAGTTTAATCCATCTGTTATCTGATATATCCTCTGAGGACAATGTATTTGAGGAAATAAATTATGGATGAAGCCTTGAATTTGGAGTCAGAGGCCCTCAGTTTACATCCCAGGCTTGGTATTTACTCTCTGGATAACCAGTAGACAAATGATTTTACCTGTCTAGACCTCAGCATTCTCATCTGAGAAATGAGATTAGAAGAGGTGTGATCTGACTAATTCCTGCAAAATCTCAGTAGAGGGTATGACTCGGCATCTCCTGAAGGCATATATCTATCAATACTAAGTGAGGGAGCCATGTGGCCTGAGAGATGCTACAGAGTAAATGGGAATGGAGGGGGCAGCTGTAGAGTGACTTGGGTTCCTGAAACTGGCTTCCTGAGGTGGCTGTGCATTCCTTGGACAACAACAACACTGACTTGTGTTGCCAACTTCCAGGTAAAGACACTTTACTTTCTGGGCCACCAGTTATACTTGGGGGGGGGGGGCAAGAAATGGCACTATAAGAGATTTCATTCTGAAAACAACCTCAAGGTCAAAGAAAACAGCTTCAGGGCTAAGAATATTGGAATTGTAATGTGTAATTGCATATGGATCCAGAGTAGGACACAATAAATACAATTTTTTCACATGTTAAAAGAGAAGTTTCGTTCTGAGTGTTAACACTGATATACAGAAAGGAAAGGAGAATTAAAGAGTCAATAGGAATCTTCCGTAAATGGCATTTCAAATACTGAGACCTGTTGCTGTTTGTTCTCTTCCCTTAGCAACCAATTAAGTGCTGAAATGAGAAGAAGGAGCTTATTAATTAATGAGTTGGCATGGTCCAGGTTTGTAAAGCTGGGTTTGGAGTCAGAGGACCAGGGTTCAAATTTTGCGTATGTTACTTACCTGTGTGGCTTTGGGCAAATTATTTAATGTCTTTGGGTCTCAGTTTACTCATCTGTAAACTGAGAGAGTTGGACTAGATGATCTCTGGTGGTTCCAAATCCACGAGTCTATGATGGGAAGTGGGTATGAAGTTTTGTTTTTTTTCTTTTTTTTCTTTCTTTGGAAAGTGTTTTTGGGTGCTCTTCAGATTATAATTATTTTCAAAGGTATTTATTTGTTCTTTTAAAAATTTGATCTCTTTTTATTTCTTCCTTCTTGCTTTTCCTCATAGTTTTCTTTCTTTCCCCAATCCTTCTCTCTTAGTAATTTATAATCAGGCATACATATTTATTTTTAAAAAATTAATGTTTTATTTTCCCAATTAAATGTAAAAACAATTTTGACTTTCAATTTTTTTGTTGCAATTTTGAGTTCCAAATTCTCTCCCATACTCCTTGAGAAGGCAAGCAATTTGACAAAGGTTCTACATGTGCAGTCATGTGAAACATATTTCCATATGTAACCATCTTTTAAAATTCATCTGCAAGTGACTAAAACTGTCAATGAAACACTGAAAAAGGGTAGCATTCATAGGAAATGAGAAAAGACTCCTTTAAGAAATTCTAGCTTAGAGCATCTGAGAGTTCAGTACAGAAGGCATAAGATTTCCTAAAGTCCTAAATTCTGAATTTTGTGCTTCCCCTACGTCCAGTTTCATATCCCATCAGGCTAAATGGTGTGACTATCATGCTTGGGTTCAGGACCACTTTATTGGATCATATTTTCTTTGCTGACAGAAGTAGGCAGATGGGATTACTGAAATCTCAGCATAATTAGATGCAATAAAAATAAACCTTTTTTGACACTTCCTCTGTACTAGAAATAATTCCAGTCTGCTACATTCAAAGGTTCAATACGGTACAAGGCTGCTTAGAACACAGGGAAGGGTGTCAGCACTTTTGTATTTACTTTGGAAATCTGTCTTCCCTTAGGAATATTTGGTTGTATATTCCATAATGAAATTTCATCTTCTATAAGGCACAGAGGCTCACAATAACAATACTTTTCCTCCACTCAGTTTTGCTCACACAGCTAGCCCTACTGGCTTCAGCCCAGAGTTATAACCATATTGGAGATCCTGGAGCATTTACCCCATTTGGGATACTAGGAGGTACTGGTGGAAAGTTCTCTCCATACTTAGTTATGTTAACATATATCCCATAAGTATTTTTGGAAACCCATCTGTACAAAACTCTTCCATATGACCCATTCCAGCTTTTTTTTAAAATGAGGATTCAAATTTTTCTTTCTAGAATACTACTTAGACATTTTAATCTAGAAAAAGGATTTCGGTCTAAATGCTTGGTTATGGTTACCAACTGATAAATGATGGCCCTTAAGAGTAGTCCTAGAAAATCTAAGTTACCAACATCTATGTAAAAATGCTCCAAATCACTAATAATCAGAGAAATACAAATTAGAGCAACTCTGAGGTTCTATCTTATGTCCATCAAATTGACAAAGAGAAAAATGGCAAATGGAGGGTCTATGGGAAAACAGGTACGCTGATGTACTGTTGCTTGAGCTGTGAATTGATCTGGCCATTCTAGAAAGAAATTTGGAATTATATCTCAAAAATTACTAAATTTGTACGTATGTTTCAGTTCAGCAATGTCACTACTAGGCTTATACCCCCCAAAAAATGAAAGCTAGAAGGAAAAATATTAATAGCAGTTCTTTTCATGGTAGCCCCAAACTGGAAACTAAGGCAGGGAAAGAGATGGTGCTCACCTATTGGGGAAAATATTTATAAACTGATGCATAGTAAAGTGAGCAGAACAAACTAATACATTGGCCACAACATTATAGAGAAAAGCACATTTGAAGAACTTTAGAATTTTGGTGAATATAATGGTAAATGATGAGGACTTGGAATGAAACACATCACCTAGGTCCTGTCAGAGGGGTGAAGGACTTAAAATGCAGAATGAAATATATGTGTCTTTTTTGCATATGGTCGATGTGGGAATTTATTTTGGGGGATGACCATTTGTCTTAACTGGAGACATCTAGGACGTGCTGTTCCTCAAATGCAATACTTTGTTTCCCAACTCCAGACGTTTTCGCAGGTTATTTATCATCCATGGAATGCTCTCCCTCCTCCTCTGTGCCTCTTGGCTTTCCTGGCTTCTGTCAAGACCCAGCTAAAATCTCACCTTCTCCAGGAAGCCTTTCCCAACTTAGTTTAAGTACCTTCCATCTATTGATTATTTCCTATTTATCCTGTACAGAGCTTGTTTGTACACAGTTGTTTCCATATTAGATTGCAAATGAATCTCCCTGTTTAGATTGTGAATGCCTCAAGTGAAGGGAATCTCCTTTGCCTTTTGTTGTATCCCAGTTCCTGGCACATAGTAGGTATTTAATAAAAGTTTATTTCTTGACTGTGTATATTTCTTATGAGAGCTTTGTTTTTAAGTTTTTTTTTTAAACAAATGTTCAGTGTTAGGGGGGTCAGTAGGAAGGAAAGACAACAAATGCTTGGGAAAATAAATATTTTAAATAAATAATCTAAGTCCAAAAACTCAGAGACAGTGAATATAGAAGATAGAAGAAGATAAAAATTAACAACACTTCACATTTGTAAAGCTTTCCTCACAAGAACCTTATGAGGCAGAGAGTTCACATTTTATTTATCCTACATATCTGTGGGATATTTATCCTATTCTACAGACAAGAAATTAAAGCTCAGAGGAAATAAAATGACTTACCCAAGTTTACTGTAATGATAATGGGAATTGGAAGACCTTCCTTGCCCCTTAATAGGCCAGATGTAATCACATGGAGCCTGTGGTAGGAGGAGTTTGCTGAACAGGTGGAGCAGGAAGGGTGGAGCAGAGCTGAGAGGAAGCTGGAAGCCAGAGCAGTTAGAATGGAGAAAGGAGAGATGCAGGCAAGGAGACAGGATTGTGAGTGTTCACTTGTGGGAAGGCCCTACCAGGGGGAAGGCTTGGGGATGGTGGTGCCCCCTGCATTGTTATTGTGTATATATTTCTTTGTTGCTATGATGGATTTGGATTTCTGGTGTTGGGATTTGGCTTTCTAGTACTTGAATAAATGTTTTGGTTCTGTCTTCCATGTGGAGAATCTGTTATATTTTGCAATTCAGAATTATGCCAATATATTCATAGCTTCCATAGGTGCTATGAATATAGCATTGATTCTACAGTCACCCAGCTAATAAGTGCCAGAGTAGGAATCAAATCCAGATCCTATTGCCTCTGAAGCAAGTTTTCTTTCTATTATTATGCTCCATCACTGAAGAAGTGGAATCAATCAATCAATAAGCATTTATTAAATACTTGTTATACACTTGGTGCTGTGCTTGGCCTGGGGAAATAAAGACAAAAATAACTTAGACCCTGCCCTACAGGAGTTTACATTCTGCTGGGGGAGAGAACATGTTCGTATATAAGAAGAGAAGGCCCCAGAGACTTGACCTGTGATTTCACTGGAATAGGGAGCTCCCAGGAAAGGAATCCCCCTCTGCCAATTGGTCTGTGCCTTTTCTGCAACTTAACTGTCCTAGAGAGTTGCCTAGAGCATTGAGAGGTTGAGTGACTCATCTAGGGATACGTGTATGTCTTCCTGCTTTCAGGAGTGGCTTTCAGGAATACTGAATTAGCAGCTGCAGTTCGAAAGGCTTTATGTAGGAGATGACATTTGAAGAAAGCTTTGAGTTAGATGCAAGGAGCAAGTATATACCAGATATGAAGAATAGCCAGGACAAAGGCATGGAGATGGGAAATGGAGAGTTGTGCATGGGGAAAAGTGAGAAAGTCAGTTTAACTGGACTCTAGAAAGTGTGAAGGAGAACAGTGCATTTGTTATAAGGCTAGAATAATGACCTGGAGGCAAGTCAGGAAGGGCTCTAAACATCAAACAGAAGAGTTTGTGTTTGGTCCTAGAGATAATAGGGAGCAACCATAGTTTATTGAACAGTGGAGTGACAGAGTCACTGGAAAGTCATTTTGGCAACTAAATGGAGAAAGTATTGGAAAGAGAAGAAATTTGAGGCAAATTAGGAATCTGTTGAAAGGTTCAAGTGAGAGATGATGTGCTTGGGTTGTAGTCATCTTATTAGGGTAAAAGAAACAGTGCAATGGCACATAGGAGGCACTCAGTAAATGTTGATCAATTGACAAGTTTCCCCCCTATTGCCTTGCCGAAAAAGGGTTTTTCTTCTGAAAGACACAAATTCCATAGCTGATTATATATCTGGAGCTGATTATATATCTGGAGCTGATTATATATCTAAGGCTGCCAATGAGAGCTTAAGTTCATGTCACTTATGATACTGACCTTTTATTATCTTAATACGCAGCAACTGAGAGCAAGGCAGAGCTCAAATGGCTCACTTGATCTTCGACATCAAGAATTCATTGCTTATAACTACTCTAAGTCACCGTTAGATTCTCCTAGTCAGTCACTTGGATGATCTCAGCCCTTGGATTTCTTGAATTATTCTTTCTTTAAATGTCAATTCTAATACTTGTCAGGGAGATGAGGAATTTTCCCAGAGGAAAGTGGAATGACCTCATAAAATACCTTGAATTCCTTTCCTTCTACAAAAAATCATGAGACATTTTATAGATGATTGGGAATGATGATTGGCTCGAAATCCTTGGTTCTGGACCTCACACTGGCCCTGCCCAGGATGTTAGTAAGCTAGAGAACATCCAAAGCATGGAAGACAATATGGTAAGGAACCCTGGGATCATGCCATATGAGCCTCTGTTGAAAGAAATATTGTGGGATGTTTATCTGGGAGAAGAAAAGACTCAAAGGCAGAATGAGAACTGATGAGCTTTCAGACAGAAGAGGAATGAAACTTGTTCTTCTTATAATTAGGAGTGATGTCTGGAAGTTCAGAATAAGCACATTTTAGCTTTAGATGAAGAAAATCTTCCTAGGAATTAGAACTCTCCCATATCTTAGCAGGGAGTGAATTTCTCTTCAGTGAAAGTCTTGTAGAAAAGTCTGAATAATCCTTCTGTGTGCACCTTGTAGAGGAGATTCTTGTTCAGGTGTGGATTGAATTCAAAGGTTCCACAGGTCCCTCCTATCCTGGAAATTTTGTGATTCTGTGGCCCAGTGCCTCTACCTTTAAACATCCCAGCTCGCTGAACCCAAAATTGAAAGCAAGGAACCTCTTGGACTTTTCCTTGTCCCTGAGTTGAGCTATCTGCCACACTCAGTTCCTAACACTCCTTTCCCCTTCTACAACCATTAGCACTTAGTTAGGTCACACTACTACTTTGTTGTATCCTTGTCAGAGTATAGGACTAGGAGCAGCAGAGCTTTGCACAAGAATTAGGACTACTCAATGCCGAAAACAACAAACTATTTTATTTTGTTTATTTAAGGGAAAGACTAAAGGGAAAGTTACATGTCTTGACTGGAGACATCCAGGGAATGAGGGATAGAGAAAATAATGGAAGGGTAAAAGGGCAGCCCAACAAATACTCTCTCTCTCTAGAACTGGGACCAACACATCCAAATTAGGGTACCCCTTTACAATGGGCTGGGATTGACACTTCCTAATTAAATTCCTTCACACTGAGGCCAAGACTTAATTCCTTCAGAGTAGGGCTGGGAAGGAACAAGGAAGAAAAATAACCAGGAATGCTGTCAGGAAGCTTCAGACACAATGGTCTTCAGGTCATGAGAGGAAGAGGGAGTCTACCATGCTTTAGGACTCTTGGGCTCAAGGTTCAGGGCAGGACTAGCTGCTGTAGAGTCAGGGTAGTTCCTCTATCAGCTAGGACCAGGGTGGGGAACCTGTGGCCTGGAGGCCAAACTCTTGCATGAGGACCCTCTAGGTCCTCAAGTGCTGCCCTTCTACTGAATGCAGACTTCACAGATCAAATCCTTTTAGTAGAGTGGTTCTCAACTTGTGAGTCACGACCCTTTGGGGGTTGAACGACCCTTTCACAGGGTTCACCTAAGACCATCAGAAAACACATATTTCGGATGGTCTTAGGAATGGAGACACCGCTCCTCTATCTATCTCCAGGCATGTCCGCCCACATGCAAATATGCCCAGGTACATCCACATACAAGTATTAAAGGGTCGCAGCATTAGGAAGGTTGAGAACCACTGTTTTAGTAAGTCTAGAATCTAGACTATGGAATTCTTTTCTCTCCATATTCCAAACCATAAAAATAGGCCCACTAGGATTTAGAATTTATTTTGTAAGGAAAAGAGAATATATAAATTCAGAAGTAATACATTAGGATAAAATAATTACAAGTACATATAGAAAAACCTACCTGGTACACACTAAATGGCTCTAAATTTTAAAAAGTTATTCCCTATAGATATTACTCCCCTGGCCTAACAGCCCAGTGTAGCCAGGTGTCCCTTGCCCCTTTGCCCCAAGTTAAGAATGGCATCTTCTATCCTGGAGTACCTCCTCTCTATTCCCTGCCCTCCAATTCTGAGTTTGTGTACACCTGGACCTCTTGGTTCAAGCAGCCTTGGAGCCTGTGAATCATACAGAGACATTCAGTAACTGGTTCTAGTCTGTGAAACATATGGTTAGGAGGAGCCTTTTTCATTTGCCTGCATTAGGGGGATGGGGATAGACTTTGAAGGCTCTGCCTACTGGGTTGGTTTTTTTTTTTCCAGTTGCAGTCTTGGGAGAATCTTGGTGACTTTCATTAATTGTGCTAATTGAAAAGCAATATTTGTAAGGCAAGAGACCTTGGGACTTTCTCTTCTTCAAGGCAATGTGATCTTGTGAAAGGGCCTCAGTTCTTAGACTCTGCATTTGGTCTTTTACATTTTAGGTGAAGTGATTGATTTCCCCAATATTGTGAATTTTGAAAGGTCAGGAGAAAGCTTTGGCATCCCAGTTTTCCAGTTTACAGCCAATGAAGCACTGATGACCCAAGAAACAAGGGGTGACCTTCAGTAGCTACCTTTGGGACCCAGGCCAATGGTAGCTGAGATGAAGATTCATATGGCAGTCAGGTTACAGCTGAATGTGAACTTGATGGAATCAGGGCTATATAGGAACTGGGTCAGCTAAGAGGTATCCCTGAGGTGTTAGGGGAAAATGTTTATATTTTGTTCTTGCTATATATTTGAAGAAAATGTCCCTTTGTAAAAGCTAATGGGTGTTACATAATTAAACGGAACTGGGGTACCAGTTACTGACAAGTTTAGGGGGATCAGAACCAGTAAAAGAAGCTATCTGCATCTAGAGAAAGAACTGATAAACAGAAGTATGTAGAGAATAATTTTATGTGTGTACATATGCATATATATGTGTATATACGTAGATATATATACACATACTTACCTATTTGTGTCTAATGGTAGCCATCTCTAGGGTGGGGGGAGGGGGAAAAAGAAATTTACATGATAACTTTATTATATATTTAAAAGGAATAGCAAGTTGTACAAACAGATTTGCAGTTTCATGTGCAATCATCTTTTTATTATATAATGTTATGGAAATACTTGTTTTATTCTATAAATTAAAAATAAAATAAAGTGGGGGCTAGAGCTGATGGTAGTAGAGAAAAACATCCCAGACTCTTATGGGTACCCTAGACCACTGAGAGGCATGCCTGGATCTTCAAAAGGGAGGCAAAGGGTCTACTCATTATATTTCATTTATGAATTAATAACACACCTTATTCTGAAAAGGAATCCATAGATTTCACCAGATTACCATAGGAATTCATGACACTGAACAGCTTAATTGGTATAATGAAAAAGCCCAGTAAGATTCCCTTCTCCCACTGTATAGAATATAGATATCAAAATGACCTGGAACATTCCTATCACCTGGACAGGATGCATTCCTTGTAAGCTCCTTTGGGACAAAGAGAATTTTTTTGCTTTATCTTTGCCAACCTAGCACTTAACACAATACCTTAGAAGGTGCTTAATGGTTGAACTGGATTGGACAGGGTTTTTTAGGTAAATCCCTCTGATCAGGTTTCAAAGCTCACCAGCTTCCCCTTCCTCTTTTCCATTGCATTTCTCCTCTGCATTCCCAACATTTCTGCCAGAATTACATTTGAAAAAGGGCAACCCAGATTGCTAATCTCTATTTAGTGTCTTGCAAATTCCTGCAGGAGAGATGTCACCTCTGGCTGCCTTACTTCTTCCTAATATAGACTTCCCACAAAAAGAAGGGTGGGCTGCCTGAGGTATAAGTGAAGGTGTGAAATCAGAATAAATGAACAAAGGAAACTGTCTGGGTTGTTCTGCCTATTGTGACCCACACTCAGCTTTGAGACTGGCAGGTAATAATAACCACATTTACATGGTGCTTTCAAAGTTTTCCAAGGGCATTTCTCATAATCTTAGCCATTTCCTTCACAGCGGCTATCCCACTTTTAGCACCCTCCCTGTCCCACCCAACCCTTGCCCAGGCCTACGTGCTGGTCTTGCCAATGTTACAGCCGGCCCAGCAGGCTGACTTCATTCCCTTCTGACAAATGCAGGTAGCTAAACCCATTCACTATCAATGCTGAGACAGGTCAAAGTTTGATTCATCTCATCTGTTATTTATGCGAGGTGCAGCAACGGCAGCTCTTGCAGGGGTTGGTAAAACAGGCAAGTCTCATCCACTGAGTCAGCCTGCCCAGGACCTCTGAACTTGTATGTAACCTGCTACTGGCTCAGGGCTTCATTTTCTCTGTTTTCTTCATTTGTCATTCTCTTCCAGATTTCTCCTCTCCCTCTGTGCAGACCAGATGCAGAACTCACTCTTAAGCCAAAAATCCTGATGATTCCATACATAGTCTATGACAGGATCATTTTGTCCGTATTTTGTGTTTGTCTTTAAAACGAGGTGGAAAATAATCTGATTTACAAAGAGGTATAATATCATATGGGGTAGCTAGATGGTACAGTGGATAGAGCAATGTGCCAGGAGTCAAGAAGAACAGAGCTCAAATCAGACCTCAGGCACTAACTAGCTATATGACCTTGGGCAAGTCACTTATCTTCTGTTTGTCTTACAGTCCTGTATCCTTGCCAAGAAAACCCTAAATGGGATCCCATAAAGTTAGACACAACTGAAACAACTGAGCAACAAGAAAAGTTGGATGGGACTGAACTACAACAAATAATCTTATATACAATAATAATAATAATAATAATAATATAACATTGGGACCATTATCACTACAACTACCTCCCAAAACAATAACAACAATAACAACAACAACAGTACCTCATGTTTATGGAAAGATGTAGCCTTGGAGGGTCTGGAAGACCTGAATTCAAATTCTGCCCTCAATAGTTTCTGTCTGAGTGACTCTGGACAAGTCACTTATCTTCTGGTGCTCCAGGCAAATCCCTGAGAGGAAGTTTTATCACCCACTTGTCCTCTGTACTACTACACATTACCTCTAAGATACAAAACAAACTCCTCCATCAGGCATTTAAAGCCCTTTGTAATTCCTGACAGCCTTTCCAAAAACTCCAAGTTGCACAAACTTTCCACAAACTCCTCTATTCTGATCCTGGAATTTTACCTTCCATCTCCTGCTTCTCACCTTTCTATACTGTGAGGCAGTAGAGAAATAAAACTTGGGAATGGTCAGAGAGTAATGGAATTAAGAACATAGACCAGAGAAATTGCCTCAATCTACTAAGCCTACAAAAGAACAGGACAATTCTCAGAAATCAACTAGTTAATACCTTTCTCCAGTGGAGTCCCTTATAGACAGTTTCTTCTTCATGCTTTTCATAATTCTGTCAGGAGGGAACAGATAAGCTTGGTTTTTGCAATTGAGTAAACTGAGGCATGGGAAATTATAGGATGTAATTACATAGGTTTAAGGAACCATTGACCAGTTCAGCTTGTGTTTTGTGGCAGGTCTTCTCATTCTCATTCTCATTCTCTATTAGTTTTGAATTTATCTGGAGTCTTGCCTTGAAATAATAAAAAGTAACTGTAAAAGCTTTGTGCATAATCTAAAACATAAAAAAGAATTATTTTTCTTCTTTTAGTATATAAATTAGTATATATTTAGTATATGAAAGTGATATAAATTCAACATTTGTTAAGGGCTTATAGCTCTCAGCCTAAGGGCTAGACCTTGGGAGAATCCCAGTTTTGAAACTTAGTAACTTTGTAACCTTTGGCAAATCACTTTGTTAATCTCTGTCCAATTTTGTTCATTTTAGAACCTTTAGCTTTCTTCAACTAGGACAGCTAGGTGGCGCCAGAGTGCAGAGAGCGCCAGTCCAAGAATCAGGAAGACTCATCTGAATTCAAATATTACCTTTTAGACACTTATTAGCCGTGTGACCCCGGGCAAGTCACTTAACCCTATTTGCCTCAGTTTCCTCATTTGCCCCAGTTTCCTCATCTGTAAAATGAGCTGGAGAAGGAAATAGCAAACCACTCAGTATCTTTGCCAAGAAAACCCTAAATGGGGTCACAAAGGGTCAGACTTAACGGAAACCACTGAACAACAAAAGCTTACTTCAATTCAAGCACTATCTCCCACATTAAGCAATTCCCTCTTCCTCTCTGTTACTGTGCATTTATTTTGTATTTAGTTATATGTGTATGTGTTATTTCCCCTATAGAATGTAAGCTCTTTGAGGGCAGGGAAGATTTTGTTTTTGCTTTTGTATCCTTAAAGCCCAGCATACTATGGGGCTCAGGGCAGGAACTTAGTAAGTGCTGGTCAGCTGATTGATCTTTAAAATGCGGAGGTTGGTCTATTCTAGACGATCTGAAAATCCTTTAATGTGGTTGACCAAAACTGTGTTTAGCATTAACATTTCTGAAATTATTATTTTGCATGTCTAATGAAGCTCAGTTTAGAAAACTGACCGCCTTTACCTAACAACACAGGGCAATTCTATTTAACAAAAAAACAAAACCAAAACAAACTAGCACCAATTTCCAAACCCTAAGGGTACAGAACTAAGCAAATTGTTTAGATTCTGAGTTTTTTCATTTCCTTTGACAGTCCAAATTAGCACAGTCAGTCGTCGTTCCCCTCCCCCCCCATACACACATCCTTTCTTTCCTTGAGACTTTACAGAAGACACATCCACTATGACCCCTGGGTCTTCTTTATTCTGAACCGCTGTAAGCTGGAGAACCAGAGGTCAATGAAGCAATCAGTTTGCAAATTGGTTGCTTTCTGGAGGCAATGTTTTCTTCACACCCAGACACTTTGGCAGTCTCAGATTGGGAGATTTCTATTAAAATGCAAACAGTTTCACATCATGCTTAAAATGTTGGTTCTAAGGGGGATGCTTGGTGTGCTTAGATATTAATTATCTGATTATACACTGTGTAACAACAAAATTTATTTTTAATAAATGTGGTTAAATACATAAGTTGTTATTAAAATTCAACAAATAACAGTTGCTAATAAATGTCTGATACAAGATAAAGTGTGAGATGGGCAAGGAACTTTGTTTAATCTCAGTGATGTGAATATTCCCTCTTCTAATACAAAGCACACATACACCACCTGTGTCTTCTCATCTTATAGAATGATTTGTGCCATTCAGAGTGCTCTGGACAATCTGAGGAGGAAGATTCCATTTTGAAGTGGGAGAATCATTGAAATCTTCCTTTAGGGTGCAGGTCACACCTGAGTGGGACCTTGAACAGGTCTACACTGTATGAGCTGGCTCCAACATGTTACTGTGTATATATTTTTTTCCTTTCCTCCTTTTCTTTACTTTCTTCTTTTCTTTTCGAGACTAGGTCTCCTTGTTTTGCCTAGTTTGGAAGATCATCAGCTGCTCAGAGGAACCTATGTTTTTGTTGTTATTCAGCTGGGTCTAACTTTGTGGACCCATTTTAGGATTTTCTTGGCAAAAACACTGGAGTGTTTTGCCATTCCTTCTCCTGCTCATTTTACAGATGAGGAAACTGAGGCAATTCATTTTACAGATGAGGAAACACAGGACCTACCTATCTCACTGCTAATTGGTACAGAACCTTTGACCTGCTCTCTTTCTGACCTGGCTGTTTCACTCCTTAGAAAGCCTGGTGCCTTCTTTCCCACTTGTGGGGTCTAATCAGTTGGTCAACAAACAATTACGAAGTGTGTACGTTTTGCCAGGCACTGTGCTAAGCTCATCATATTGGTACCAGTTTTACTACAAATGCCAGATGGGCCTTAGCCCTACTGGAGCTCAGAATTCTTGAACTCAACTGATCCACCAACTTCATCCTTCCTCAGTAGCAAAGATCATAAGTTTGCACGAGAATTTCTAGCTGGAGATGCATGTTTTATACCATCAGCAGTAGGAAACCAGTAAAGTTCTTTAGACAAGGAGATTGCATGATCAAACCTACACATTATGAACATTAATTTGTCAACTGTGTGAAGGATGGAGTGGAAAGTGGAAAAGGAGGAGACCAGAGGCTGAGGGACCAATTAGGAGGGTATTCTTATTGTTCAGGGGGGAAGTTAGGTGTTAGAACTAATTCGGTGGCAATGTGAGTGGAAAGGAGGGGACGGGGAGAAGAGATGTTGTGGAATTAGCAAAGCAGAAATTGAACTAACTGAACTATATTTAATCCCTTGATTTGATGGGGCAGGGGGAGGAGGATGGAGACAGGAACAGGTAGATAACACTCAAGTTTTTAGTCGGTGAGAGTGAGGAGGGTGCAGCTATCAATAGCAATGGGAAAGGAATGGTCTCGGAGGGGGAGATGTTGAGTTCAATTTTAAACACTAAGCTAGATATCTGAGCAAGACATGTTGACAGAGTGAGTAAGCAGGTAGGGAAAATGTAGGATTACTGATTGGGGATGGAAGCACAGATTTAGGAGTCTAGTACATAATAGTGCTAATTAAAACCAAACTAATTTTAATAAGTCTTTTTTTTAATGAGTGTCAGTATGGTGTATTGGACAGAGAGCTGGTCTTGAAGCCAGCATTACCTGGCATCTCAGACACATCCTTACAGAGTCCCACATGGTCGATGAACTCTGAGTAGGTTATGTACAATGCTCTAGGCAAGTCTATAAGACTATGTTGCAGAGAAGGTGTTGACCTGCCTTGATAGAGGGCTTTCTCATTCAGCAGTTCCCAATACCAATGAAATGACACATCCAGTTTCTCTCTTCTCTCTTATTTTAATTCCCAGGTCACCTTTCCAGGCTTATTGTACATTATTCTCCTTCATTCAGTCTACATTCCACACAAACTGATCGGCTTCCTCTGCTTTGAATGCATTCACTCTTCTCTACACCCTAGAATACATGAATTTCTCTTTAAAACTCAGCTTAAATTAAATCTCCTGTAGTAAGACTATCTGTCAGTTGTTAGTATCCTTCCCCTGGAAATTTCTCTGCATGTGATTGTGTGTGTGGATATATGTATGCATATACATACATGTGTGTTTATGTATGAAACCCCTCAAAGTCATGGACAGTTTTATTTTTATCTTTGTATTCCAGCATCAAACCTAATACCTGGCATATAACAAATGCTTTATAAATGCTTCTTGAATTTAACTGAATTGTTGTTTTTATAAACTTATCAACAATTCATTCAAATAAGCAAACAAAAAATCTCATCTTATTATCCTCCATAATGAACTAGCACAATGTCTTATACAAACTAGGTGCTCAACAAGTATCTGTGGAATGGATAAATTAATGAGTATTTCCATGATATTCTATATTTTCTAAAAGGGCTCTGATTAATTTGATCATTAGTTTGTGTAGGAAGTATCCTCTGATTGGAGAAAACTAATTGAGTGCTAAGTGAGCCGTATCTAAATATCTTCGTTAGCCAAATTGTAAAGAAGTACTATTTGCTTCCTACCTAATCCTCCTGGGATACTGATGAGAACAATGATTTTACATAATAAGGCACATAATTCTTGTGACTCAATGAGTCAATGTTTGTATGGATTTTGGACTTTCCACAGAACAGCTCAGAATATGATACTGTTAGGGGAAACCCAGATTTGACTTTTATAGACAGTTCAAGGAAATATTACCCATTTCGTCTTCTTTCTTCCCCCATTTCTTCTTTAATTTTATTGGACTTGAGAGGGATGAGTACACCTTCATGCTCTAATGGCCTAAACCTTGAGACAAATGAGGAAGGTTGTAGCAGAATGAAAATGGCAAGCCCGTTCTCTCAGAGTTTCTGGGAAGGCAGACTTAGGCTGTTAGGAAATGGTTATGGAGTAAGCTGTTATCTTTAGGGTAACTGGAAAAGTCAGAGAAGCAGAGATTTCATAATAGCTGAGATGGGGGTTTCTAAATAACACTTATCATCTGCTAAGGATTTTGGCAGCTGGTCAATGTTTAGGCAGAGAAGTTCCTGTGATGGGGAGGGGAGTGGAAGGGGTATCAGTTGTTGGAATGAGTTGGGAGGGAGATCCTGGTAGCAGAAAGGTTGTAACAGCTGGGAGGGCAAATCAGGAATGTTATAGCAGCTCCGTAGGGACTGAACCAGGGTCTCTTTATCATGCTGGATTGGCAGAACTGCAGCAGCTGGAAGACCCTGGGCAGGGGATTTGAAAGGGTGAAAACAAACAATAGAGCTTGAGGGGGAAAGGTGCCTCCAGTGTGACTCAAATCAAACTGTATCTGCTTTCCTCATTAGCGGGACTCTGGCCCACTGATACTCTCTAGAGGTCGACCAGCACAAACCTATCAGCCATTCCTCCATGGACTTCTCAACATGGACTTCCATTTTCTTTAGGAATATAATGTGTATGACAGAAATTCATTTATTCCTCCATGAACCCATACAAGCTGTGTAGTTCATCAAAAAAAGAAAAACAACCCCCAAAGTATGAGAATACAAGCAGTCCTGTGTTCTTCTTGTAAGGTCTCTGAAAAGTCGTTTAAAGTGAATGAACAGAAACCCAGATCTAGAGAGAACTCAAAAGACATCTAGACCAACCCTCTCATTTTGCATGTGAGGAAACTGAGGTTCAGGGATGTGAAGGGGCTTGTCCATAGTCACACTGGTAGGCAGGATTTGAACCCAGGTCCTCTGACTCTACGATTGGTGCTCTTTTCACTGTACCATAGCAATAGGATCTATTGAAAAGTAATATTATGGTAAGACATGGGGATAAAGAAAGACTATGTAGGTGTGCCTTGTTTTATATAAAATATATATTGCTCGGGCGGCTAGGTGGCGCAGCGAGTAGAGCACCGGCCCTGGAGTCAGTCAAATCCAGCCTCAGACACTTAACACAAAAACTAGCCGTGTGACCTTGGGCAAGTCACTTAACCCCAACTGCCCTGCCCCCCCCCCAAAAAAATATATATATATATTGCTCAAGAGTTGTATATAAATAGAATTTTTCTAAAACAAATCACATTTGAGATACACTAGGAAAGTTTGAGAGGCTCTTTTGCTTACTGGATATAAAGAACTAGCCTCTAAGTCAGGAACATCTGGATTCAAGTGCGCTTCAGATACATATTGACTATGTGACCCTAGGCAAGTCACTTAACTTCCAAGCTCCCCAAACAATTCTCTGACTCTAAGTTTCAGAGACCTATTTTGCTAGAGGGAGTTTCCTTACTGTGAATTCCTGTACCAATGAAATAACAGATCCATAGCCCCTCCCCCTCCCCCAAAAGTAGAGCTTATTATTTAAGTCAACAAGGATTAAATGCCAAATACTTTCATTGTGCTTATCGAAACAAACAAAAAAAGGTATTGTATGTTTTCATTCATGTGAGAAAATCCAGGAACCAGAAGGAGAGAACATGGTAGTAGACATTTGTATGAAGATGAAGAGAAGCAGTATGCTATAGACCACCAGGACTGAAAGAAGAAATGGATAAGGAGTTGTGGAAACCTCCCAATTCTTTGCAGCAGGGCATGGTAGCTAGATCACACTATGCTTAAAGCAGAGTAGCCACTAACCTTTGACTCACATAAATGATCTTTCAAAAGGTAGAGGAACCTACAAGGGGAAATTCCAGTCTGCCTCTGGGAAGAACTGGGGTTGAAATGATGGAAATCTTGAAAGAAAGTAAACACTCCATCTTAGACTTCAGAGCACACATTTTAAAGTGAGAAGAAAAAAGGACTAAAGTCCCATAATAGAATTCAGTCCACAAGAGATGGGAAGCTCCCAAGAATGAAGTTCAGAAGACACTTTCAAAAGAAACAACTTTGATGGGAAGGAAAAGAGGGTGTTGTCAAAAGAAGCAGATCCGTAAGAGTAATGGCAGAAATGATAGAGTTCTGAATGAATAGAGGCTGGCAAAAAAGATGCTTATGGTGACAAAAATAGTTTTAAATCTGTGTTGGAGAGAAGAGGAGCGTGAAAGAAAGGTGTGAGATGAATATTTGAGGTGAATGAGATGATGATAATTACTCTGTTTTCTCTGCCAAGGAAAATAATCTGGAAACTGCTAAGTAAGGAGATAATTAGAGAGTGCCTAGTTGACCTTATTGAATTTAAATCACCTGACCCAGATGAATTATAACCTAGTGTTTTCCAGAACTGGCAAATATGATTGCAGAGCCGCTGTCATTTATCTTTGAAAGATTTTAATAAATGAAAAAATGCTATGGGTTTGGAGAAAGGCAAATGACTTAGTTTCCAAAAAAAATGGAAGTGAATGGAATTTGCCAATCATAGGCCAATTGGCATGACTTCAATTCATGATAAAATTCTAGAATGTATTATTAAAGGGATGATTAATGAACATTTAGAAAAGGAGCCAGTGATCACACAGAACCAAAATGACTTCATCCAGAACAAGCTATGCCAATTTGAAATTATGTATTTTTTAAAAAGTGACTAGGAAGGTGGTACACTTTGACAAGAGATCCTGCCACCAAGGAATGTACTCTAATGCAGTCAAAGATGTAAATAACTATTGAGACACAAAATAGAAGCACTTTTTTAAAAAGTAAAGAATTGGTAATAAAGTAGATGACTACTGATTGAGGAAAAGTAAAAAAAAAAATGTGGCATATATAGAAATGACCAATATGAAGAATTCAGAGAAGAATTGGAAGACTTATATGAACTGATGCTGAGTGAAGTAAGAACCAGAAAAACAATATGAACAGTGAGAGCAAATGAAAGAACAACATGAAAAAAAAAGAAAAATAGCAAAATAAAACTGAATTCTCTATAATGACCAAACTTGGCTCTGTGTGATTTAGGATAGTTATAAAGAAGAATTTCCTATGAGTAAAGGATTTCAATAATCATAACAGTGATAATAAGAAGTATTCATAGAGCATTTTGAATTTGCAAAGAGGTTTAAAAATATTTCAATCAATTCTCACAACAGCCCTCTGAGGGAAATAGTATCATTATCTCCATTTTCAGATGAAGAAACCGAGGTATATTGTGGTCAAGTAACTTGCTTAGGACCACACAATTAATAAGTATCTGAGATAGTATCTGATTTTAGGTCTTTCCTGACTTCCAGTACAACCTGCTATTGCCTACATCACCTAGCCACCAATAAGAAGGAATTACTTGAAGAAAATCATAACACAGTATTAGAAAGTCTGATAGGGATCAAGAACAGGATCATTTTGTTTCTGAAACCATGAAAACATTCCTTTTCAAGACTTCGATGACTGTGGAGGAAAACTGAGATGAAATTGAATTAAAAGCTGTTTTCTTTCAAACTTTCAAAGCATAAGGCTTTAAAAAAAATCAAATACCAATTCAGGTTTCCAAGTATTATAAAAAGAAATTAAAAAGCAAATAACATATTTTATTTTTGGAGGTTATTTAATTTCAGGAAGTTGCTATCATTAATGATCAAAATTATTATAGATTTTTATATCTTATGATGATTACAGAAAGGCAGCCTAGCATAATGTATAAGGTCAGTAATAACTGGGTATAGTCCTCCTTTCTGACATTTGCTAGTTTCGTGACCTTGGAGATATTACTTACCCTAATCTTAGGAAACTCTAAGATTTATTTACTAAATTAATGATAAGTCTGTATTCTGCATTGGCAGAGGGAGGGGAGAAAAGGAGGATTTCTGAAACTCATGAAATCACAGATTCTTGAAATATGGTGACTAAAATATCAATGGAATCTCCATAGATTATCCCCTTTATTTACAATAAGGTGATAGCAGAAGGCAAAAGGACCAAATAAAGGCAACAGAACGAACACATTTGGCAATACATACCTTGACTCACCAGAGCTAATAAGAGGAACATCTCAGTGTTCAGGGTTATTAACAGGAGTATTCCAGCCTTGGCTAAATTAACTAGTGTGGAAAGATGTTATGCCTTCAAGGGGCCTAAATGGCAATAATGTTTTCCACTATACTTCCTCCTTTATTTCTAGCCACGAATGCCATAACTGTGGTCCTTGTCTAGTCCAATCCTTTGAATGGCATAGGGTAATGAAGAAGATGCTAAAGGAAATTCCTGGATAGGACACATCAAGTTCTGATAGTCTCTTTCCAAGTGGGGAAGTGTTGGGAAGGAGGAAGTTGTAGAAGTATTAATTGACAGTTGGTAGTAATTTAAGATGTGTTAAAAAAAAATCTAAATTATATTGGCAAACATTGTAGGAAAATAGAATGTGTAAATGTGAATACAAAATATATGACTAGGGGAGCTGAGAAAATTAAAAGAACCCAATGAAAAAAGGGAAATAGAATTCATACTTTATTGCATCTGCTTATTTGTTCCAGCTTTTATCACAGTGTCTGGCACATGGTAAGTATTTAATAAATGCTGGTTTATTGATTTGCTATTACTGATTTACGCAGAGGTAGGATTTTTATTTTTGTTGACAATACCATCATGACATTGATAGTTTATAAAGGGTTCTTACCTCTATTCTGTTGCTCCATCCTTCTGTGCTAGAGGAGGCCTACCACAGGTTTCAAGTCAAAAAGGATTTTTCTATGGATGATGCTCTCCACCAGATGTTCTCCTTTTTGTAGTTGCCATTGTGATGATTGCATCAAGCCCCAGAACATTTCAGAGTCTCTTGGAAGAGATAATAGATTGATCAATAAATATGTGTTAGACATCTACTGTGGACCAACCACTAGCCTAAGTGCTGGGCACACAAAAAGAAGCCGTCCTTGCCCACAAGCAGTTCATAGGCATTCAAAAAAATTATTCTAACAATCCATAAAGGAAAAACCAAGTGGATGAAAATGTTTATTGCCCAAGTTACATTGCATTTGAATGAAGAACCTTCCAGAGCTTGCCTATTGATAGATATATTTGGAACAAGCAGTACAGATGAACAGCAAGTTGGAGTTAAACATAGGAGATGAACCGGCTGGATTGTCTTTGGAAAATTACAAAGCCCATTTAATGACCTCAGGCTTCCTATGGAGGCAAGGGCCTATCTTTTTAATACCAACATTCTACTGGAGCTTCTATATGGCAGTAACATGTAGACTACAACCCTGTTTGAAGAATGAAAAATAATTATCATAGAGAGGGCAATGGAAAAGCACATGGTGGATATGAGCAGGTCTTAGAAAGCATCTAACTACTTGTAAGACAAAAAAAAAAAATGATTGCCAAAGACATAAATTAGAATCTAAGCTTGTCTGTAAAATTAAGATAGATTCAATTAGTTTTAGATGATAAAGTACCTAACAGTCTCATGACTGAATAGAAAGAGCATTGGAGTTGAGGGCTGAAGATCTACAACTCAGCTCTGCTACATACTGAGGATATGATCTTGGGCAAGTCATATAACCACTGTGAGCCTCAGTTTCTCATCTGAGAAATAAATGTGACTCTTAACCTGGAGTCTGAGGATAGGTTTCAGGGGTTTCATGAAGTTAGATTATTTTTTTTTACTAATCTTTGGTTTCTTTTGTAATCCTATATATTTTACTTTATGCATATAAAAAGTATTCTGAGAAGTGTTCCCCCGAGCTTTACCAAATTGCCAAAGTTGTCTATGACACGAAAAAAGGTTGAGAACTTTAGGATTAGATGATCTGCGAGATCTCTAATAGCTCTTTTAAAAAACCGTAATGGGGCAGCTGGGTAGTACAGTGAATAGAGCCCTGGCGCTAGAGTCAGGAGAACCTGAGTTCAAATCCAGTCTGACACTTAACGCTTACTAGCCATGTGACCTTAAGTCCAACTGCCTGCCATGTGACCTTAACTCCAACTGCCCTGCCTTTCCCTCTGCAAAAAGCAAAAAAAAATAAAAATTAAAAAATTAAAAATTAAAGAACCCTAACAACAATGAGCCAAAGAAATTTCTCTGTAACTCGTTTTCTTCATTTGTAAAATGGGGATAGTTATACTTGTACCACTGAACAGATTTGTTATGAGAAAAAAATGCTTTACTAGTTTGAAATGATACATCAGCATATTGTTTAGGAATGTTCTTGAGATCCTACTCATAAATGACACTATGCTCTTTTGGAAATTACATCCTCTAGAATTCTGTTCACGTCTGCTGCCTGACACAGTATCACCTAGGATGGTGTATAGGAGGTTAGGAACAAGAAACACAAAGGTTGAGGGAGAAAAAAGAGGAGAAAAGCATTTAGGAAGAGTCCCTTTACATAAAAAGGGAGGAAAAAAAGAACTGTAGTGGTGACATTCCTCTTACTGTTAGGTTTCGCATATCCTGGGGCTTTCTCCCCTTCCTGCCTGCTGAGACCAAACCTTTGAGACTTCTACTTTCCTGTGTCAGGAAAAGCAGCTACAAAATTGTAAAGACTCTTCAGCCCATGGGCAGGACCACAGTGACCCTGATATTGAGATGTAGTACCATCCAAGGGCATCTGATAGATAAGCTGTTAACCCACTGATTCCAATTCTTTTCAATTGAACAGCGTGGGACTGTAATAAAATTGGGGCAAGCTAGGATTGCAAACTTCTGTCCGTGGTGACTGAAGGGTGATTTGACCTGAACAATGGGTATTCAAAGTTTTCATTGACTGATGTATTTCCCTGCTATTTTTCCTGTGCATCTGTTTTAAATCAATTATCCCCTTTTCACTACTAGGATTTATACCCTGTAGTTAGTACTGGGTGGACTTGAGGCAGGATTCAGAAGAACTGAAGAATGAATATAAGAACCCCAAACTGGGTACAAGTTCCTGGAGATAACATAAAAGGACGTTAGATTGCTGTTTTGTTCAGTCATTTCAGTTCTGTCTGACTCTTCATGACCACATTTGGGCTTTCTTGGCAAAGAGACTGGAGTGATTTGCCATTTCCTTCTCCAGCTCATTTTACAGAGGGGGAAACTGAGGCAATCAGGGTTAAATGACTTGCCCAGGGTCACATACCTAGGACTCATCTGAGGCTGGATTTTAACTCAGGTCTTCTTAATTCCAGGCCCAGAGCTCTATCCTCTGTGCCAACTAGGTGCTCTGATATTAAAGTACCCTGTAAAATAGAAAATGCTACCTAGGCATTTAATAATTGTAATGATCTATTCATGGGTCTTATGCCTTATTTTACCCTTTTCATTATATTTTGACTCAATTCAAAAAACATTTAAACAACTACTGCTAGAATTAATCAATATTTATTAGGTACCTACTGTGTGTCTAGGCATTGTGCTCAGCACTGGAGATGCAAAAAGAGGTAAAAGACAGCCTCTGCCCTCAAAGAGCTTATAATCTAATGGGGTGGGGGTGAGAAGGGAATAGCATGCCAACAAATATATTCAAAGCATTCTATGTGAAGAGGAGCCCAAAGAGGGTTAGGGCTGCCTGAGACCCCAAAATACCAACATGCGGGGTCCTGCTTAAAGAATTCCACTCAAGTTTTCTCAGCCAAGGAAAAAGTAAAGTTTATTGAAAGTTCAAGTTCGCCATGTGGGGT
>CM053593.1:125790283-125815721 GCA_028646575.1 Pseudocheirus occidentalis
GTGCTCTATTCACTGCGCCACCTAGCCGCCCCCAGACCTTATGTTCTAATGGAAAAAAAAAAACTTAAATTAGCTGGGTACTTCATAATCTATATGCAAAGTAAATGGAAAGTAACCTTGAAGGGAAGGCATAAGCAGCAGCCGTGAGAGGGAAGGGCCCCTTGTAGGAGATGTGAGTTGTGCTAAATTTTGAAGGAAGCCAAGGAAGTTAGGAGGCAGAGGTGAGGAAGGAGACTTTTCTGGCCATGGGGGACATCCAGGGCAAAGGCAAGAAGATGTGATGTGGAATATCATGTGTGAGGAACAGCAAGTAAAGCCAGTGGAACCAGATCATAGAGTGTATAGAGGGGAATCAAGTGGAAGAAGACAGGAAGGTTGGAAGGGGAAATGTTATGAAGGGCTTTAAATGCCAAACAAAGAACTTTATATTTGATCCTGGAGATAATAAGGAACCACTGGAGGTTTTGTGCAAGTGGGTGACATGGCCAGATGTATATTTTAGGAAAGTCACTTTGGCAGCTGGGTGGAGGATGGATTGCAGTGGGGAGAAACATGAGGCAAGAACAGTTTCAAAGCTATTGTAATAGTCCCAGTGAGAGGTGATGAGGTTTTATATGATGCTGTTGAGTGGAGAGAAGAGAACTTTTTTGTATAAAATGTATAAAAGATATAATGAGGGTAGAATCTATGAGATTTAGCAATAGATTAGATATATGGCATTAATTTGAATGAAAATTTGAGGATGGCACCAAGGTTGTGAGTCTATATGACTGGGAAGATGGTCATGCTTTCAACAATAAGAAGAAAGTTAACAAGAAAGGAGGATTTAAGGGGAAAGATAGCTAGTTCTGTTTTGGAGTTGTTGAGTTTGAGATGCTTATAAGATATCTGGTTAAATATGTCCAAAAGACAGTCGGTGACGTGGAACTTTGTCAGGACTAAAATTAGGGCTGAATATATAGATCTGGAAATCATCTGTTTAGGGATATTAAACTCATGAGAGCTAATGAGATAACCAAGAAAGATAATATAGAGGGGGAAAATAAGAGAGCCCAGGACAGAGTACTGTCTTCTCCTCTGGTGTGCTTTCTATTCCATCACCACCTTTCACTATCTCGGGGACACTATTAAGAGTAAGGCCTCAGTGCCTACCCCCTACCTACTCAGAAATTTGTAGTGTAACTCTGTATGATCAGGGTCAAAGGTATTGGGTAATTTCCAGGTCTTATCATTATTTCAGTTATTCCAGCATAACAAGAATGGGTCGATTATCTTGATCCAACAAAGTACAGTATCTGTCTGCTTCCACTATAGTTAGTGGGCATGGCATGAATGAGTGGGAAGGAATGGTCTGATACCTAGGAGGAGAACCGGGAGAGAACAGTGTCACAGAAACCTACAGGGATCTCTCCTCTAGGAAAGTATCCAGGAGGAGAGGATGACCGATAATGTCAAAGATGAAGTTTGAGAAAATACTGTTAGATTTGGTCATTGAGAGATCATTGGTAACTTTGGAGAAGGCAGTTTCCGTTGAATAATAATGTCAAAAGTCATACTGCAAAGTGTTTGGAAGTGAGTAAGAAGAGAGGAAATAGAGGCACCTAGTGTTGATAGATTTTTCAAGAAATTGAGCTAAGAAACAGAGGAAAGATATCAGATGATAGCTAGGGGGTAGTGGGCTATGATCAAAGGAAAGTTTTTAAAGGATGGTGGGGGGGCATGGACATATTTGTAAATTGAAGTTACAAGTAAATAGAGATATACTGGAGATTAGAGAGAGTGAAGATGATGGAACAATTTGCTGGAGAAGAAAAGAAAGGATGGAATAGGATTATGAACGAATCTAGAGGTTTTTGCCTTGGCAAGGGGAAGGTTCATCTTTTCAGAGACAGGAGTGAACAGGAATACACCGGCTGATTTGGTTGATGCCTTCCTATAAGAATATAAGATAACAAGCAATTACACCATAAACACTAGCTAAAATAAGCAATTACACCATAAACACTAGCTAAAATATTCCATAGAGACTTACGGAGTAGAGTAAGCCTAGATTAGTATCTAAGTACTATAAGTGAGAAGGGCTGTTACTTTGGATAAATTTGTCACTGTGCTTTAGTTTCTCAATCTATAAATTAGAGATTTATAGAGAGTTTCTCAATCTATAAATTTAGTTTCTAGGGGCGGCTAGGTGGCGCAGTGAATAGAGCACCGGCCCTGGAGTCAGGAGTACCTGAGTTCAAATCCGGCCTCAGACACTTAAAACACACACACACACACACACACACACACACACACACACACACACACAAAACTAGCCGTGTGACCTTGGGCAAGTCACTTAACCCCAACTGCCCTCCAAAAAGCAAAAAAAAAAAAAATTTAGTTTCTCAATCTATAAATTCTCTATTTGTTATAGAGAAAAATTCAGGATAGGACTGCATCAGTAATAAAGGGGTTTATTTACTAAAAAACCAGAAAGTCTTGGCCACCCTCTCCCTGTACATCCTGCTTAGATGATGCTGCCTGTTAGGAAACACCATGGGATGAACCTAGAATCGAATCATTTGAACTAGAATGTACTTTAGGGATTATCCAAGCTAATCTGTTCCTTTTAAAAATGAAGAAACTGAGGTCCAAAATGTAATATCCACAGTTACACAAACTTGTTAGTAATTTCACAGCAGAACTAGGACAAGAAAAACCCCAAGGCTCTTCTCCTCTGGTGTGCTTTCTACTTCATCACCTCCTTTCACTATCTTGGGGACACTATTAAGAGTAAGGCCTCAGTGCCTACCCCCTACCTACTCAGAAATTTGTAGTGTAACTCTGTATGATCAGGGTCAAAGGTATTGGGTAATTTCCAGGTCTTGTCATTATTTCAGTTATTCCAGCATAACAAGAATGGGTCGATTATCTTGATCCAACAAAGTACAGTATCTGTCTGCTTCCACTAATAGCATCCAGACTCTCAGACTGAGGGCATATAGTGGCCTTTAGAAGTCATCTTTGGGCATATTGCATTTCAAAAACTGAAGCGTATTGGTGGTAATGAAGCTGGCAATGATGGAATTCCATGGAACCTACAACAAAGGACAGAGTGATCTAAAATAGAGTAATTTGTAATAAAGACAAGACTCATTAGAATACTCTGCAGGTTGTACACCCAGTGGCCCAGGGTGACCTTAGTTCTACCATTTAAGGTACCAATTTTCTTAGGAAGCAGAAATAGTTGTCTATATGAGGTAACTTTCCATTGAACCTACTAGTGTTCTTTTAGTAATATTTAGACGCAATTGGGTCTTATATAATACAAATAAAAGCTTAAACTTTATCTGTGCTTAGTGCCAGATTCTCCTTACCTATCTTTCCCTGGTTGCCCAGCTAGATTCAACTTCTATAAGCTACTGCTTCTGATTTAATTCATTTCTTCTGTTTTTAAGCTAGTCTTTATTTAATTTTTCTTACTTTGTCCTGTCCTTGCTATTTCAAGTCTCTCTCCTGGTCATATCTTCACTCACCTCTTGGAATACATCCTGGTAACTTTTGGTGTTTGGTCTCCACTTTGGAGATCATTGCTCAAAATAACATGTATGGAAAGAAATGACCCTAGAGGCTTTCCAGGGAACACACAGAGAGAGCTGCCCTGGAAACTTCTAGGGATTCTGAGGACAAAATTATTTCTAGCTTGAATCTATGGGTGATGAACTTCCTGGATGCCCTCCAGCCATGTAATGGCCTACTATGGAAAGTTGGTGTTTGGGATGATATGATAAACCCTAATTGGTCCTTTAGTTGTCTCTCTCCCCCAAGAAGCAGGGTGGGTGCTTTGTCTGATAAACAGAAGGGCTGATAGCTCTCTTTTGACTGTAACTGCAGAAGACAGAATGCATTGTATTAGAGGCTCCCCATATGGAGTATACATTCAACTAATTAGGCGTGTCCCCATTCTACTGGCTGCCTTTTGTCTTCTTTCCTTTAGCACAGACCTTGTAAGTATTCAGTTTATCTTGGAAGACCTGTGAGTGAGTGGTGAGAAGCAGCAGGTCTCCTAATGATTGCATTTAGAGCAGTACCAGCAGCAGCCTTGCACCAAGGGAAGAATTGACACTGGAGAGACAAATACCACAGGAAAGAAGACCCCTTTTGGTATTTATTTGCACTGTGTTTAGCAGAAGTGAAATGTAAAATGATTAATTAGTAGCTTTCCAAATCCAAAGCAAAACTGTTTATGTCTCATTGAGACCTGAATATCAGCTTTCCAAATTATTATACTAGTAGTGATAAGTCAATCTTTCTATAATGCACAGAATGATTCTTTTATGCTTAGTAATCCCCTTTCCAGGAGGGAGTATACCTATACTATTCCTAGTTCATATTTGTACACTGAGAACATTTTTTTACTTTATTCCTTCTTTGGGGAAACAGTAGACTAGAACCAAAGATACTATAATTGGTAACTTTCTTTTTTTGATTAATTACTGTAATTAGCTACTTTTCTTAGAAAGCTGAGGTAGGGTGATAAACCAATGAATATGAGAATGGGGAGTCAAATTCCCATGATTAGAGGTCAGGCTTATCCAGAGCTAATTATAGGCATATTGCAATTGCAAGTAAAAGACAAAGTATGGGTATAGAACTATGCTCCAGTGGTCTCAGTCTAACTAGCCACTATGTAGAAGGAAAAAGAAGTGGACTAGAGCTAAAACTTAACAAGGTTGGGCTTGGAATCCTTAACTGCTATCATCCTTCAAAACTTTAGCACTTAGCCTTCTTTTTCTCTCTCTACCATTCGCATTCCAAATTGTTTGCTGATTCAGTTACAGTGATCATTACTTTATTACATTTTTTAAAAGAAACAAATTATGCAGTATAAGACTTCTCCACACCATAGTAATAGGCATCTATATAAAACTAAGCTAGCAAACGATGTATGCCATTGACAGGGCTAATGATAGGGAATTTATAGTCTATTGCCTAGGAATCAGGAGTACTTGGGTTATGATGGTCCCCCATTTGATATATTTTAGCTGTAGGACTCTGAGCAAATTATTTGCACTGTCAATTTTCATGCAACTAAGTTGTCAGTCTTTGTTGGTAGAGGGAATTTTCTTACCAGGAGTTTTTTCTACCAATAAAAAAATCACAGTTTGGGTTTGAAAAAAAAGAAAAGAAAAGAGTCAATATTCACTGAGCAATAGGCATGTGGGTGTGAATGGGAAAGGTAGAGATGAATCATGACTGAAATAGCTAGCCATATTATAGAAATTGGCCATGACTGCTCATGGCCTGCACTCCTGTATCTTGAGAAGGCTTTGAGCACCGACCCTGGAGTCAGGAGGACCTGAGTTCAAATTCGACCTCAGACACTTAACGCTTATTAGCTGTGTGACTTTGGGCAAGTCACTTAACCCCAATTGCCCTGTTTTCTGCCCTCCAAAAAGCAAAAAAAAAAAAGGCTTTGGGACACTTTGGGACTTCCACAGGGTACATACAGATTTAGACCTCTGTGGTCCTAGGAACAAATGATGACAATAGCCATCCCTAGCCTAAAGGACCCTAAATGGAATAGTAGTTTCCACACCCCCAAAAACTAGTAAGTTTTTAATTCCCTTGGAGAAAAAATCTGAGTTAAGGTAAAGGGTTAGGGAAGTGGGGAGAACAGTGGATTAAATTAGGGAAAACAGGGTAACTGGTTACTTTGGCAGGGGGAGGAAAGAGCGGAGGAGTGCCCCAATCCTTAGTTCATAGCAACTGATCATAATCTGCTTTTAAGACTTACTTATCCTGTGTTTAGAGCTGCAAATAATAATAACTGTCATTTATACAGTGATTTAAGATCACAAAACACATTTCCCACAACTCTGAGAAATAAGCAAAGGTAGGTGAGCCCACCCAGCTATTAAAAGGAACCCATTTCCAGAGCTTAAAGGTACTTTCTGAAAGAGCAGAGACCTTTTTTGCTCTGGGCAACAACCCCCCACAAAGCTCAGGATTTCCTGTGTATTTCAATGTGCTCTTGGCTTCAGGTCATATTTCTCTTCTCCCATTCCCTCTTTACTTCCCCTACCTCCCCCTTCTCTTGAAATTTCTTCCTGCTTAGGAAGTCTTAATGACATGTTGATGGACTAATTGCTTTGTGCCTTGAGGGCCTGATGCTGGGCAGTTGTGCAGCATATTAGTTCTGTGAGTATAAAATCCATGTTATACATGTGTAATTTGACATTATAAAAACAGTGGAATGTGTATATATATATATATATATATATATATATATACATATATGTACACATATAATGCTACATAATAACATTTGTGATACAGCATTCTATTTATTGGCAAACTTTATTTTAAATACCTCTTTCTTTAGGAATGAGAAATAATAAATCCAAGAGCAAATTAGAGCTGAAGGGTCTTCAGATATCTTCTAGTCCAAACTCCTCATTTTATAAATGAGAAAATTGGGCCAGGGAGGTTATGACTTAGTCATATAGGTCCAAGGTCATAGAGGCTCCAGAAAGGAGAAAGACCTGGGTTTTGAGCTCAGGTTCTGACTTCAAATCCAGTGTTCTTTCTACCACATCATGATGTCACAAGGATTGTAAGTTGATGTATTCCGCATACACTGCTTGGCAAAAGACCTTGGTACGTTGGTACTAGTTTATATAACTTGATTTAGTTTTATTGCCATTTTTATACATGGTATTTTTCATCTTAAGGAAGGAAAAAAAAAACCCTTATTCTTTATTTGATTCCTTATGAGAAAGGGACAAAAATTAAATTTTTGCAATATGTTTGAAAATATCCAAGACTTAGTACATTCATTGTTACTAAGGTCCTAATGACATACACTAAACCAAGTGTCTATGTGATACTGTGAAAAGAATGATGGATTTCAAATCAGAAGGCTTAGGTTTGAATCCCAGCTTTGCTGACTACTTACTGTGATTTGTGTAAGGCTCCCCTGAAGTGATGAGCATTTGTTAAGTACCTACTATGTGTCAGGCACTGTGTTAAGTGCTTTTTACAAATATTACCTCATTGGATCGAACACTAAATCTTCCTAGGTTTTAGTCTTTTTATCAGTAAAATAAAGAATTTGGAATAAATGACCTCTAAAATCCCTTTTGGTTCTAAAATCCTGTGTCTCTTTGTAAAATGTTCGTTTCAAAGATATGTAGGGAGAACTTTAAAAAAATCTCGTTTTCCTTTAGCAGAGCAGCTAGATAGCAAAGTGACTCTGTGTGTGTGTGTGTGTGTGTGTGTGTGTGTGTGTGTGTGTGTGTGTGTATTCAGTAATTTTTCAGTCAAGTCCAACTCTTTGTGACCCCATTTGGGATTTTCTTAGCAAAGATACTAGAGTGGTTTGTCATTTACTTCTCCAGCTCATTTTGCATATGAGGAAACGGAGGCACACAGGGTTAAGTGACTTGCCTAGGACCACACAGCTAATAAATGACTGAAGCTAGATTTGAATTCAGAAAGGTGTCTTCCTGACTCCAGACTTGGAAGACTCGAATTCCAATCTGACATCAGAAACCTACTAGCAGTGTGACCCTGAGCAAGTCACTTAACTTCTGTCTCAATTTCCTTATCTATAAAATGAAGATAATAATAGTACCTACATCCCAGAGTTTTTGTGAGGACCCAATGAGATAGTAATTGTAAAGCACCTAAGTACTATATAGATGTTAATTATTATTGTTACAGGTTAATCTCCTGACATTCAGAGAGTAACTGACCACCCTCATTCTATCTCCTCTTAGAGATCCTTGCTGAAAGAATATTGGGATACTTGAATAAACCAGTCCAGCTGTTTCAGATAAGGTGTAGACAGACACGGAGGAAGAGAGTATATAACAGGGCACAAAGGTATGCTGATAAAAAAGTTTAACAGCTAGCTCTTTGCAGAAAAAAATGTAACCCCTACACACTTTTAAGTTTAATCTTCATTAATAACATTTTTTCCATCACTTTCTTAAGTTTTGGCAATTAAGAAAATGATAGATCAAGTCCTGATTTGTAGCTTTGCCAGTTTCTGAGCTGTGAAGTCTCACCCTTAACAATAGTCCTTCATGAGCTGGTATGAGCTGATTCCAGAACACCATTGGTGGGGTGCCTGTCCGAACCTCAAGATTCAGGGAGAGGTATGGTAAGAGGGAGGTATGCTGGCTAGGTTCTGGGTGGGCAAGGAGGCAAATGAGACCGACACCCTTAGGCAACTGAGGATTGAAAGCAGGAATTCAACTGCCTAGGGCAAAAGGGAGCATTCCTATAGCACCCTGAAACTCTCACCTTGGAGTGGGAAGGTCATGGGACAAAAAATGCTGTAATGTATTTGGCACCAGAGTGGGTCATAGAATTTTAAAGAGACCTTACAGATCCCTTCATCCAATTTTCTTTTCTTACAGATGAGAGAATTAAGGTTCAGGGAGCCTAAAAATCATAGAAGTGTCCTTTCCAGTAGTTAAGTAAGCATTTTAATCCTCATCTTCTGGTTCAAAATTCTTCACCCTTTCCACTCTATCATGTCTCTTTGGTCCTTTCATTTAGCAGTTCTCATAGCTACAGAGTGCGGGTTTACAGGAGGCAGACATACAGTGATGGTGGAAGTTAACCTACAGGAAGCATAACCATAGAAAACAGTGACCAGAGCTTGCAGAGTGACTCTTTTCTGGGAGCTTAGGGGACATACATGAAGTAAAGAGTAAAGAGAAAGGAGGAAGAACCATTCCTCATACCCTCTCCCAAGTTAGAATTCTACCTAGAGCAATCCTGCTAGTTACTGAGATAGATATCTAGTGAGGTTTTGAACTATTAATTTTTAAGATGAAAATTATGTTAAGTTTTAAGCCTTGTTGAGCTCAAGTATTTATGAGGGCCTTAGATACCATGTTCTTAGGTTCTGCATATATGAAGGACCTGGGATCATTTTGAGGATCTCTCATTTTTCTGAATAATAGGGGCAATAATTCAGAGAAACGAGAGATTTTCAAAATGAACCCCAGACCCTCCATGTGTGGACGAGGCCTCTGAGATAAGGATTCTAGCTGTTTATGACAGAGGAATATTTCTTACACTCTCTTGTCAAATAATTTGGAATTTTATCTCTAATAGCCACATTAACCTTTCAGGTGAGTAGAGGATGGATTTACTTTCTTTTGAGGGACACGGAGGCCATGTCTTACCTATTTTCTAGGCCCCATCACTTATTTACATAAGATCCAAATGTGTACTCATTCATAAACACTATCAAGAAGTAGTTACCAGAATCCATTTCTGAGAGGGGCCACATTGCCCTCATTTTTCTATATTTTTATTCCAGGTAGTAGCCTGAACACATCTAGGTCATTAGTGAGAGGACTTCATCTCTCACTGAGTATGAGAGTCTGAGGCAATTGATTATAATAAATACAGCTATTGTCATGGAATCAGACATTTTCAGGAAAGGTAATACCTATAGAACGAAAGCATTAGAGTTCATAATTGACAGTTTGACAGTTGAGTTGTAACATAGCAAGTTTTACCTCCCCCCACCCCATTTTATTCTCTGTCTTTAGTTAGCTTGATTATTCTGTTCTTTCTATGTTGTATTTATTTCAATTGATTGTTTTTCTCCTCTGTATCTATTTGAAGTGACAAATCAAGTTTTCAGGTTTTTTTTTTTTCCCTACATAGCCAGACAGACACTCAGACACAACCTGCATTTATTTCAGCAGGCTCTCTAAGCCAAGCTAAAATCCCCTCTGGTCTAACTCTTGCATTTCAAAACCAAAAGAAATTAGTCTGTGATGTCTGACTTTTTCAGAACTATAGAAGTCGACCTTCCTTTAACCTATTTTACTAATGGAAAAATAAAGCCCACCTGCTTAGAAAGAAGAGGGGCCCCCCTTCTATTCAAGGGTGGAATTATCTAAATCTGCCTAATATAATGAGAAGAATATTTTTTCAAGGCACTCTAACTATGCTATGCAATCTTTGCTTTTAGTCTAGCCACTATTTATAGTCAAGAAACCTGGATTCTGGTTGTGGGATGAGCATTGATTGGCTATGCATCCCTGTACAGATAGTTTAACCTTTCTATCAGTCTCCTTATTTGATAAATCATCACATCCTGTGCCTGTCATCACATGGAAGAAGTGGTGGGAAGATAGATGAGAAAAGATGTAGAGGAGAATTTTGAACTATTTGGAAACAGCATGGCATAGTGTAAAAAATGCTGGGCTTGGAGTCCTAGGACTTTTTTGAATGACAGCTTTGCCATTCACTATCTGTATGACTAGGCAAGCTACTTCTCCTGTCTGAGTCTCAATTTCAATCCATAAAAAAAGAGCCTGATGACCTATAAGGACCTTTCCAGCCCGAAATCTCTCATAATATGAAATCTGAGATAATAACAATGATAATGAACATAATGTCAAGAGATCTGGGCCTTGGTGTCATAAAGAGCTGAATTCAAGTTCTGCTTCTGGTGTATACTAGCTTTGTGACCTTGGGCAAGTTGTTCAAACTTTCAGCATCCCAGGTAACTCTCTATATGTCTACAAGTTGCAGTCAAATTTTCTGTTTGCCTTAGGAGAGGGCATTCCCACACTGGAGGTGCCTTATGTTGATGAAATCACACTTCTAGACCAGGAGAAAAAAAAATACAACTATTGTTATTTGAAATACTAAGATTACTATTACTGTAATAGGGATCTCTTGCCTATAGGCAATAACTATACCCTTTGTGGAGCCTAGGTAGTCTAGTGGTTAGAGTGCTGATTTTGAAGTTGGAAAGATTTGAATTTGATTTCTGCCTGAGATGCTTTTTAGCTATGTAACTTTAGGCAAGCCATTGAACATCCCTGACCCTCAATTTCCTCATTGATAATTTTTTTATCATCTATAATTTTATACACAGGGAAATTATAATTTCCATTATCTAGAATTTTAGAGACGGGGAAATTATAATTTTTATAATCTAGAATTTTTGTACATAGGGAAATTATAATTTTATAATCTATCATTTTGATAGATGGAAAAATTCTAATTGTATAATGCAAAGAAAGTTTTATAGATGAAGAAATTAAAACTTATAATCAAGATTTTTATAGATATGGAAATTATAATTTTATGCTCTATAATCTTTACAGATGGGGAAATTATGATTTTTGTATTTGATGGGGAAATTAAAGCTCGGAGATGTTAAATGGCTTGTCTAAGGTAATATAGCTAATAAGCATCTGAGGCAGAATTTAAAATTGGGTCTTTCCAACCTCAAGGCCAGCACTCTACCCAGTAGACCACCTAGCCCTCACCAGAGGATAGTTATAATAGTTCTAACATTTTTTCGAGGTATTCTAAATATACATTATATATTTGTATGTATGTATCTTTGTAAACCATAAAGCACTATGCAAATATTTGTTACTAATAATGAAATACCAGTTTTATTGATGGCAAAATAATGCAAAGAGAAATTAAATAATGAGTTTATAGGGCTATCTTGAGGACATGGAAACTCACAGTAGACTTTGAAACATTGGAGGATGACTCTAAAGACAATGATTCCCTCCTACCCTTTACCCCTAACTTCTCAATGCTACGCATTGCACCTTACCCCATCTTTGTCTTCTGTGGAGAAGGAATGAATTTCTCTGGTTCTACCCAGTGTGAGCAAAGAAGGTATGGAAGATCCTGCTTTGACTTGAAAAATAAGAAAGGAGGACAGCAGCTGGGAGTACTAGTAACGATAAAGAGATGGCGTCAGTCACTAAACATTGATTAAGTACCTGATGCTGCTGGACAGTCCCTTTCTGCAAGGAAACCACAGCCTAGTGGGGGAGGCAACATGCAAATAACAAAGCATACAGAGGATAAATTGGAAATAATCAACAAAGGGAAGATACTAAAATTAAGAGAGGGTTGGGGAATGCTTCATGTAGAAGATAGAATAGCATAGGAATGGGTTAGGAATTCTTAAGTATATTTGCTTATTTGTGGTTCCATAGCTAATTTCCAGTGAATTTCAGAGCTCTTTGCCTTCATTTCTTTCCCTTTCCATCTATAATTGCCTTCTGGGCCACAAGACCTTTTGAGTCCTCGTGCCGGGTATGACACATGCAATCATGTGTCATACCCGGTATGCAATCATGCAATAAATGAATTACAAGACCTGACCAGGTACTGATTAGGTAGTGGTTAATGGGCTCATATGTATAATAGTCTCAAAGGTCAGGAGTGGTGACCCCTGGCATTGACTCCAGTGTAATGTAGACATTTATCTTCCTTTTTATAGATATTTAGTTTCCTGTCAATGTCAATAATGAAAGACAGTATTAAGAAGGATGGGCCATGTAAAAAATTGCTTTAGGATAAATTATTGTGAAAGAAGATTAACATCCTTCCTTGCTACAATCTGGCTTTATTAAAGTTATAAAGTTAAAGATACCACAGATACAATTTTATCGTGGAAATTGATTAAAACTGTATATAATCTAGTCTGAGCTGGTATCATGAGCAGATTACTCACTCTATCCCCAAATATTCTCTTACTCCCAGTGCCATGAGAAACAAATAATTAGTCTTTTGTACCCAGAACTTATTTGGATTCTATGGAGATCACAAAAGAAATATAAATTAACATTCATGAAATAATAAGAAAATTAATCATTAGCATATGTAGCTTTAACTCATAAGTGCAATAGTTCAGAGATGCAGTAGATTAGTATGGGCTAGAGCAATCAGGGAATACTTCATGAAGAAGAGGGGACTTGAAGGATGGTAGAATTTGTCTGGATGAAAGGGAAAGAAGGAAATCCAAGTGGAGAAAATAGTTGGCTAAAGGCTTGAAGTCTAGAACAAGCCCTCTGAAGGAAAATAAGAAGGTTGGCCCCACCAGCATAATGAAGTGTTCATAAAAGTGAAAAATTAGGTTGGACAGACAGAATGAAGAGCACATTAGGAAGAATGAAACTTGTGCATGTGATCTTACAGTGGACAAGACATGATTGTTGCCCCTCTTGTCCAACCATTCATAGAGGATCAACCAAATGTAGCAGACTTAGTTTAATGCTACTCTGTGTGACCTTGGGTAAGTTACTCAAGCTTAGCCTCCCTGGGCTTCATTTGTAAAAAATATGAGTTGGACTAGAGATGACCTCTGAGGCATCTTCTAAATTTACTTCTGTGATCCCACGATGCAATTTTAAAAAGGTGTAAATCAATTATTTTGTGTGTGTGTGTGTGTGTGTGTATGTGTGTGTATGTGTGTAAGAAGTGGGGGGATAAGGCAAAGTGACATGCCTAGAGTCACAAAACTAGTAAGAATCTGAGGTTGGATTTGAACTTAGGTTTCCTGACCCTAGGGCCGGTGCTGTATCCACTGTGCCACCTAGCTGCACCCATGTCAATAGGTTCTTAAATTTCTTTCCTCCACAGGCAAATAAATAAGTCCTCCTTACCTTTTTAAAAAATATTTTATTTATTTACTTATTTTTTAAAATCACATTTGCCCTAAACTCCTCCAGGACTGGGACTCTTTCATTTTGATCTCAATCCCAGTATATATCACAGTGCTTGGCACATTGTAAGTGTTTAATAGATGCTTATTAAATTGGACTATCCATCACAGTGTAAAAATAAAAGATGCGTGCCAATGTGAACCATAAATGCTGCTAATTTGTACATGGGTGATAAGTAAACACGCAGGAAAAAATTAACTTTCACTCACATTTCAATATATTACTATTTCTATGACTTGGAGTCTTTGACTCCAACAAACTCTTTTTGACATTCCTGGCTTCTCCAGAGGACAAATATGGCTTTGTGGAAAACTAGCTTTCCTTGGATGGTTCTTAGCCAAAAATTGTCTTTCTTTAATCCAGCTTTTGACAGCTGTTCGATGTTCATGGCTTGGTCTCCTTTTTTCAGCCATCTTTGGCATGTATGATTTTGACTCTAGGTGTTTGTGTCCATCTGCTCAAATGGTGTGATTCTGGCTCTTAAATCCAGTCATACCCTCACCTTGGGCAGAGATGCCAACCAGTCCTTGATCCTAATGGCCAGCTCATGGGCTGGAGCCAAAACACTTCAACAGTAGGATGTTTACCCTATTGCTAGGCTGGAGGCATTGAGGTATTGATGCCAGAGTTTCTTTATATTTAAACTTACTTTATGGTGGCACACATATCTTTTAAAAAATAGAATATCTAAACAGTGGGAGAAACAGAACAGCTTCTGAAGAGAAACTAGGCTGTGTTTCAGTAGGTGTCCTGGAAATCCTTTGTATCTTCCCCCTTGTTCTTCCCTGCCCCTGCATATGGCAACCAAGAATATAATTAGGAAAATGCCAAGCTTGTTCCATTAAAAGGAGCCAATGGCAAATAGGGATGTCAAAGTTAAACTTAATAAAACAGGAACACATTGTTCCAGTGGAAAGAGAACAGATAGCTAGCGGAGTAGTGGGGTTTGAACCTTCTTCTAAGGATGAGGTACCAGCAAATGCCTCCAATTCTATGGATTCTCCTGGAATAAAACCCCCCACATGTCCTTGCTCATTTAAAAATTTGGTAAGATTCTTACCATTGCCACATATTTGTTCCCACCAAGCTTCCTGAGGAGAGGACACATATGTTTGAGGCTTTTTGTGCTATTATTTCTGTTTGGTTTGTATCATGGTTGCTTTCTAAATTTCTACTGGCTTATTTGTCTTGGCTTCCAAGGCACTGCATTTTCCTGAGTTTCCTTCATGAGAAGACAGCAAAGGAGGCAGAGAAGGAATGGTCAGATATGTAGGAGGAGAACCAGGAAAGAGAAGTGCCCTGAAAACCTAGAGAGAAGAGAGTATCAAGGAGGAGAGGGTGACTGATAGTGTCAAAGGCTATAGAGAAGTCAAGGAGAAAGAAAAATCCATTGGATTTGGTAACTTAGAGATCACTGGTAACTTCAGAAAGAATAATTTTTGGAGGCATGAGAGTAGGGAGTAGAAACATTATTAACTCATAGGTAAAGACAAAGTACAGAATGTTATTCGTGCCAAGAATTTCACAAATGGTGCTACTTTGCATTCTTTCCAAGAAGTTATCATTCTTGCTATTATAGAGTTTTAAAAATTGGTGGTGAAGTGATTGACTTAAGACTATGGAGTGTGAGTAGAAGCAAGCCAAGTCCATTATTCAGGACACCTGAGTTTCATGTGTCCCAATGCAGATCTGAACTCACATACCTTTGCAGACTCTTATAAACAGAATGTCCTGTTGCATATAGACCATAACCTAAGAACCATAACAAAGTATAGAGTTACTTAGCAACCTGGTGTATTCAAGAAGAGCCACACAATCTGTATGGGTGTAATTCTCTATTTCCCAACCCATCCTGATTAGTCCATATGACACTCCAAAATTAATACCACAGTGTTCAGCAAATACCTTTTGGTATTGTCTCCCTTACATACCCCTGTGAAAGTGATTTTCCTCCACTACAAGCATGAATATGTTACTCTCTTACTCCATAATTCTAGTAGCTCTCTCTTACTCTAGTATATGATACAAACTACTTTAGCATTTAATGTACTTCACACCTAGCTTGACCTTACTTTCCCAGCCTAATTATATATGACTTCCTTTCATGTTGTCTTGGTTCCAGCCAGACTTTGTTTCTTGCTATTCTTTACACAAGACACCACATTTCTTATTCTTGCCTTTGTACAAGCTCTTTCCCATGTCTGGTGTGCACTCTACCCTCACCTCCTTTTTTTTTTTTAATTCTAAAAAAAAATCCATATTTCTTTTGGAGTTCAGTTTAAGTTTTATCTTCTTTATCAAATACAAAATTCCCAGGTGTGATGTTGGAACCAGATTAAAATTGAGAAACATTTGACAAAAATATAATAGGACATCGATCATATTAATATGTGATTTTCTAAGTCAGTATGCTACCTTCAGAGATCCTTATATATGGTTTAGTGGCCCTCATTTCTATTTGAATCTGACATTCCTATTCTACATAAACTTCTTCTCATCCTTGAGCTTCTAGTTCCTCTCCCCTCAGTATACGTTTAGTATATTTTTATATATGTATAGGTTGCCTCCTTCAATAGAATTTAGGTCCTTGAGGGCAGGGGCTATTTTGTTTTTGTCTAATTTCCCTGTCATCTTTCACAGTCCCTGGTACTCAGTAGAGCCTTATGAAATGCTTCTTTGTTAATTGATTGATATTTGTCTAACTCCACTCAATTTTATTGTTTGGACAGAAAGTTTTCTGACAACAGAATAAAAATGATTTGTTTCAATTTGTTCTTATTATGGTGATTTGCTAAGTTGTGCCTCCAATTTCTACCTGACTTGGCTTCCATTTTTTTTTTGTGTTTTTTTTGGAGGGCAGTTGGGGTTAAGTGACTTGCCCAAGGTCACACAGCTAGTTTTTTTTTTTTGTGATAAGTGTCTGAGGCTGGATTTGAACTCAGGTACTCCTGACTCCAGGGCCGGTGCTCTATTCACTGCATCACCTAGCCACCCCTTGGCTTCCATTTTTTGACATATTTCTCATTCACTTGCTTTTGGTTTTGTATCTATGCCTATAATAATAATATGGCCTTTGTGGCACTCACATGCATGTGCCTCCCACCTCCACCCAGCCACGCTACCCCAAGTTCAATGAACTCTATGGTTCTGCATCTACTCAATATCAAACCCACTGATGTGTTTATTTTTACTAGCTTGCTAAAGATTCAGTGAGATCAAAGCAGAAACATATAATGAAATAGTTTAGTAAGCAAAGTAGCAATAAAACATAAACCTTGGGCAGAGTCTCCCACAAATATATACATTAACAGTGGGAATAGAAGATGTGCCTGGGAGCATTTGTGGATGTATATGCATGTAAGACACTGTATTAGCAACCACACTTGGGTGGGCTGCTAGTGTAGGTTCTTTGATCTGCTTTTCTAAAGGAAAGACAGCTTCAAAGGGGTCAACAATCTTAATTTAATTAAACAATGTAGAAAGGTAAGTAGAAAGAAGTGAGTATCCAAGAAAGAATCCAATAGACAGAGCTCGAACTGTCTAAACAGAGTAATAGACACATAATCACCGGACCAGGGAGCACCAATATCTGGGTTCACAAAGCCTGGGGACTCCTTAACAATGGCTACCCAGAGTCTCATCTGGCCAGATCACAAAGAAATATTCTTCCCTTCAGTGAGCCCACAGGCTTTGTGAAACCGAGATGTTGATGTTCCCTGGTATGGTGATTAGATATCTATTACTCTGTTTAGACAGTTGGAGCCCTGTCTATTGGATTCTTTTTGGATTCTTTCTTGGATACTCACTTCTCTCTACTTAAATATGTTTAATTAAAGTAAGATTATCGATCCCTTTAAAGCTGTCTTTCTTTTAGAAAAGCAGATCAAAGAAGCTGTGCTGGCAGCCCACCTGTGTGCTAGTGAGATTACTATTACATTTGGCATCGTTGGCAAGGTCTGTGCAGACTAAAGGAAAGTGGTGGGGGGTTGCTCATGGAAGAACGTTTAGCCATTATCAAGGGTGTCTCCTGGCTGTGAATGTGAATCACTCATCAAGGTTTGGAGAGGAGACCTCTGATAAAGAGAGGAGACCTCTGATACCAACCCTTGTGAGAAACTGGAACACTGGACTGATAGAAAGTAAGATTGTTAATACTTTTGAGGAAAGTTTGGGGTTTAGTGAGACTGGGATAGTTGTCTGTTATTTCCCAATTGTTTTATTATTTTGCTGTGCCCAGAGTCCAGACCAGAGAGATGCTTCCCCATGTAAGGCTGGGAGAGGACCAGCTGCCCTGGAGTTGGGGTGGTATGGGCCAGAGACAGAAGCTAGGGACAGGAGCCCTTGGAGCCTGCTGTGCCTGAACTCAGGCAGGAACAGGGAGAGCTTAGAGTGGGAACAATCCCTTCCCTTGTAAGGTGAGACATGGAGTCAAAGCAGAGAGCTGCCTGTGTCAGACAGGAGCTGTGAGCTGTTGGCCTATAGACCTTCAGGAGGAGGAGCTCTGGGGCTCAGGACTTGGCCCCAGGTCAACATGAAAACTTTAGAGCAAATCAGGAGCAGTGAGTGTGCTTTCCTGCCATATCCAGATTGGTTGGGACTCAGGGGATGGAGTTGTCTATGGTGGGATAGCAGGAAGTGCCACAACCCCTGGGGACCCACCCTGTTGCCTTTGTCACCCAGCCACCCCTCAAGACTTGGAAGAAGGGGATGGAGCAGTGCTAAAACTTGGGCTCTTTAGCATATTAGAGCATTGTGTACCTGCAAGTGCCAGGTGGGATCCTGCAACAGAAGTGTGGGGAGAAGGATACACACTCAAGGGGACTTTACTTGAACACTCTGCTTTGAACCTACTATTATGTAGAGGTGAAGTGTGTTGTGTTCTCTACTACTCCTAGGGATGTGCTGTGCTAGGGAAGACCCTGGCCTGGGATCCCCTGATTGTATAAATAAATGTAAGGAGGGGGGTATGTTATATACTTTTGTATTTCTTTGAGGTCATGTGGCTACCCTGGTTATATGTTGTTATATATTTTGCAAATGTGAAGCTCATGATGTGTTTATTTTGTGGGAATTATGTTGATGCAATGTTAATGCCTATCCAGGTACAAGTTGCCCTTAAAATTCATCTGGCATATGTGACGAACATCTAAGATCTTGGGGCTGTATGTAAGATTAATGGACTATAAGATCTTCCTTGTCCAATGTGACCACATGTGTTCCTTTTTTCCTTGGAACATGGGCCATGTTCCCAGGTCTAAAGGTACACAGGTATTTCAATCATGGATGTCTTGCTGTCTTGAGTTCCAACCCATTTCATAGCTGTGACACATCCTGAGTCACATAGAGCCCATTGAGTGATTCAGGGAGAGTTATATTGCCTTAGGGAAGGAGCTTGCTTAGGGGGAAGCTGCTTGCAAGAAGACTTTCTGACCTTTTGGTACTGGGCCAATTAGGCACTAAGTCACATGAGCTGTGATGCCTTATGGCTCTGAGCCTATTAGTTGAAAACTATAAACTAGGAGGTAGGTATTTTATTTTGGGGCTCAGTCATGGGAAGAATGTTTCTTTGAGATTTAGCTAGACAAGACTCTGGGTAGCCGTTGTTAAGGCTCCCCCACCTTTGTGAATGCAGATGCTGATGCTTCCTGGTCTGGTGATCATGTATCTATTACTCTATTTAGACAGTTGGAGCTCTGTCTATTGAATTCTTTCTTGGATACACACTTCTTTCTACTTACCTGTCTGCATTGTTTAATTTGAGTAAGATTGTTAGAAAAGCAAATCAAAGAACCTGTGCTAGCAGCCTACCCTGTGTGATAGTCTGGTTGCTAATACAGATACGTGTGGAGAAAGTGCTTACATAGAGAGGTCACACATCTCTGATGTCTCAGGGTTGCTGACATCTTCTGGTTATGTCATTGTTCTGTTCCTGTGGGCTATGTGCTGGTCATATGGTCACTACTGGACACATTGAAGAGCTTCTCACTGCTGGCTTATGATCAAGTTCTCATCAGAGGGTCTATTTCTTCCCCATAAAAGGGATGGAATTAACTTGGATTCCAGGGTCTTATGCTTTGACTTTTGTAGTGAGAAAGGCAAGACTTTCACATATCAAGTCATCTGACTAGGGAAAAAAGTCTTTAGATACTTGCTTTACATGAGTTGCTTGAGGGCAGGGTCTGTCTCAATTTTGTATTTGTATCTCTAGGACCTAGCACAGTGCTTGGCATATAGGAAGTTCTTTAAAATGTTTGTGGATTGATCTATGAACTCCTTTTAAGAAAGTAACACAGCCAGGCAGCTAAGTAGGACCCACAAGCATTTAGTCTGTTTTTGAACCTATTTCTCCTTTCTCCTCAGTATTAATATCTCTGCTCAAAGCTTCTCTCTGATTTAGGGTCAGAAAGACCTTGTGACTCCTATTTTATTCCCAATTGAAGAGAAAATCTGTATCTCCCTGGAATCATTTTAAGGTCAACCTTCCAACAATCTTCAAAGATTTGATAGAGACTGAGGTTCAGGATTTTTCATTTTTTGTTTTCCAATTTCTTAAGATGCTTTGGATTTCCTATGCAAATGAAGTGGGGGAAGGGAGAAGGCAAGAATACCTCTTCCACTTCAATACTTTGTTTCAAAATCTTTCCTTTATTATGTATGTGATTTATATATGTCCAGTGACAAACTTCTTAGGTTTTGAACTAGTCTACAATAACAAACTCACTTTTCTGTGGAGTTTTCTTTATAATAACACTGTGGGATAGTTATTTTCACCATTTAATAGATGCAGAAATTGAATCTCAGAGACATAAAAAATGTCTGTTGTTAGGATATAGAACCAGCACTGGTACCCAAGTCTCTAGATATCAGATCTAATGTATTTTCCAATATACTAAACTAGCTCTAGCTATTGTTCTGGGAGCTGGCTACCATGGAGCTTCTTTAACTGTATTCAGTCATTCTAATGTGCTGTCTTTCTTCTTTGTATGTGGTCATAAACTTCAAAGATTAAATCTACCATTTATAGCAGGGGTACAAATAACAGGATTCTCAGACTCCTAGGATAATTGGAAAATCCTCGTAAGTTATATTTTTCTTCTAAAAATTTTATTGGTATCTTTTGTTTTATTTCACCTCCATTTTTTAATGATATGCTGTTTCCTGTCTTTGCCCTCACCTAGAGAGCTATTCCTTGTAACAAAGAATAAAAATGGGGAAAAATTTGTTCAGCAAAACTAGCCAACAGATCAACCAAGTCTGGCTTTAATTACCTCTGGTACTTTTCACCTATAATCCCCTATCTCTGCAAAGAGAGGAAGAAGGCATATTCTCCTATCAGAATATATTAAATTGAAAAACATTTAAGTAATGAAGTAGAACAAATATATTAAAATAGTTCTCACGATACTTGATCAATTCAGCACTTTTCTGCTATGATAGCATGCTAGCTTTGTTAAAGCCTAGAAATAATGACAGAAAGAAGGGGAACACGAGTAAATCTTTTTTTTGTTTTGTTTTGTTTCTTACCTTTTCCCGTCATTAGATTGGATTTGGTGTCTCCTCTCCAACGTTCAAACTGAATTCAGACACACTTTCTGGTTCTATATCAGCTAAAAATGTCTTTGTCCAGATGATTGACAAGGGACTTTGGCCTAGTTTGGCCTCCCAGAAAGTGTTTAGAGACATGTGAATTCATTTGCAGAAGTCAGGGGTGGGAGTCTGGGTGGAAAGGATGGGAGGATACAGTGAATATGGTGCCATTTTCATAAAGCCACAGGAAGAAAACAGGGAAGCAGGTTATCTTTTTAAAAGACAGAGTGTACCTATGATTGAGTTAGAGAGACTGGCAGTTCTGTCACCGTGATTGAAAGTTCTACAAATATAAATGAACAGGAGGTAGGTTGGGGGGCTGAGAGTGTTACATTGGTCCTGAAAGGCCTCTCATACATCAATGACAGAATAGTCTCCCAGGAAAGCCCCGTCCAGCTGTTTCTAGCAGGTCATCTTTCCAACATTGTACTGTCATATAGAAAGGTGAGGTTTCTTGACCTATGTAGATTGCTACAAAAAAGTGTGTGTGTGTGTGTGTGTGTGTGTGTGTGTGTGTATCTGCATAGTGTGTGAGGATACATAGGCAAAAAGGGTGGGGGCAGAATGCTTTATGGGTAGAAACAGCAAGATTTTTTACTGGGAGATCAGACAGCTGAATCTATAACTAAATGGCAAAATGAGTTCTGAGTGAAGGAAACCAGTGGTAGCCAGTGAGCCTTCAATGACAAAGGCAATGATGCCAGATAAATACAATGGCATTCGCTGTCCCAACAGTGCACAAGAATGACTTGTTCCCCTTTCCTCACCCCTTGTGCTTTGTTAACAGAATGTCCCTGGCACTCGTGTGTTTCAGCTTGCTGCCAAAAGCTTAGCTTTGTTCTTGCGAAATGCTGAAGATTACTGCCATATAGCTCATAAAATCAGCTTTATGTCTTAAGATCCACATTTGGCTTTCAGGAGCATAAACTTCCTATAATGCAATGATTCTTGCAAAAAATTTGCCCCCCTTCCCAATGTTGTCCAATTTTTTTCCTTATCTACCCTATTGTTTTTATATTTGAGCGACATAATTTCAGTCAATGTCTGCCTTCCTCTGGCTTTCTTTGAGATTATTTTAAATAAGCAATTTAACTTCTAATCCCTAAGTCATTTGACACCAGGAGCCCAGTACAATAAAGTCTCCATGACATTTTCTTAAATTTAGTGTTTTTCATCATTGAAAAATGAATGCTTTGAAGTTATAATGACCAAGCTTAGTCCCCAAAGAAAAGGTATGAGAATATGTCTCCCTCCCTTTTATGTAAAGGTAAGGGACAATGTAGAACATTGCACATAACATAAGACATTATAGATGAGTTGTTAGTTTTGCTGAAGTTTTTTTTTATACCCTTTAAAACAAATCATGATTATGGATGACTCTTTGGGAGGCAGAAGGAAGAAGGATATATTGGAAAAATATATGTGATATAAAAACATTGTACAAAAAACCCCATTTGTTTTGTTAAAAATAGTGTTTTGCTACTTAAAAAAAGAACACGTCTAAGACAAGATGCCATTCTCAGTGTATCTAAGTCAGTTTGGGGTAAATTAGCTTCCTTACTTTTTTCTTCTTTTTCTCATTTTAAGAAAAGTTTTTAGCAATACTTCTGTTTCTTATATCATCATAGTTTTCCCAAGTATCCCTCCCATTCCCTCTCCCAGAAAGCCTTCCATATAACAAATAGTATTTTAAAGAGGAAAAAAAATCAGCTGTCCTGATTGATAGTTTGTAAAACATGAGCATTATGTAACATTTGTGGACCTCCTACCTCTACAGAGGGGTGGATTGGGAGTGTCCTCTCATATCTCTTCATTGGAGTCCTCTTAATTTGTTATAATTTGTTACATTTACCTTTGATTTTTTTTTTTTTTTTTTTTTAGTGTGTGGTTGTTCTTTCCAATGACATTGTTGCAGTTACTGTGGATATTGTTTCTTGGCTCTGATTACTTCTCCCTGCAGTTCATATTGACCTTTCCATGCTTCTCTGTATTCATCACACATACAATTTCTTACGGCACAGTAAGATTCTATTATACTCATGTACCACAATTAGTTTTGCCATTCTGCAATTGGTGAACGTCTATTTTGTTTCTCATTCTTTGCTATGTCAAAAAGTGCTATTATAGATAAGTATGTTGGTGAATATCAGTGAAGCTCAATAATAGTCTCTGGTTCAGATTTGCATGACTTCAAGTTGCTTTCCAAAGTGGTTGTACTATTTCACAGCTCCACCAACAATGTTAGTGTGTCTATTATACCATAACCTCTCCAACATTGACTTTGGGGGGCTAATATCATTTTTGTCAATTTTTAGGATATGAGATGATTGTTTTGACTTAAATGTCTTATTATTAGTGATATGGAATATTCTTTCATGTGGTTATGAATACTTTGCAATTCTTTATTTGAGAAATATTTGTTGATATCCTTTGACCACTTATCAATTGGAGAATTGCTATAGCATAGGAATATTTATTATTTGTATATCTTGGATACTAAACCCTTAGAGAAATTTGATGCAAATATTCCCCCATTTAACCTCTTTTCTTTTTTTCCTAGGTACATTAATTTTGTTTGTGCAGAAAATTTTCAGTTCCACATAAAGTTAACTATTTTGACTTTTGTAATTGCCTCTATCTCTTGCTTAAGAATACATCTCCCATTTGCAGCTATGAGACATACATATATGATCTACTTCTCTTCTAATTAAAAAAAATTTTTAAATAATTTTTAAAATATTTTATTTTTAAAATAAATTATTTAATTAATAAAATTAATTAAATAAACTTTAATATTAAGGTCACATATCCATTAAAAATGTATTGTGATATAAGAAGTTAGTTTAAGCTGAATTTCTGCCTGATTGCTTTACCAGTAGGTTTTTTTTGTTTTTTTAAATCAACAAAGGCGTTTTCTCGTCGGTAATTTATTGTTTCCCATTTTAATAAAAACTGAGTTATTAAGTTCTCTAATTTCTGATTCTCCTTTGTCTATTCTGTTCCATTGCTCTAGCCATTTCTTACCCAAAATCAGACAATTTTGATGACTGCTGCTTTATGATATAGTTTAGTGTTTGGAGGAGCTATTTGCTCTGTGTTCCTACTTCTTTTCATTATTTCCCTTGATATTCTAGATGTTTTGTTTTTTGAAATGAATTTTGTTATTATTTTATCAAGTTCTATAAAGTATCTCTCTGGTTGTTTGATTGGAATGGCACTTAAAATATGAATTAATTTTCGTAGTACTGTTTTTATTTTATTGGCATGATTCAGCCATGAACCCTGAATATTCTTCCAGTTATTTAAGTTGTTCTTTATTTCTTTAAGGAACATTTTATAATTGAGCCTATACAAGTTTTTTGTGTGTTTCTTGCTGTTTCTAAAACACACAATACCTTGAGACAACTCAGTGGCAAATGCCATTATCTCTATTCTACTTAATTAAATAATACCTTCAGATAGTTGTAATAAATGTTCAATAAGTCAAAGAGAGAAACAAACTTGTGAAATTGTGGTATTTTGTGATTAGAGGGTTAGCTTTGAAATCGGGAGATTTAGATTTGAATCCTGGCTTTGGTATTTACGAACTGTGTGACCAGGAAAAAGTTGCCAAATGCCCCAGAGGCTCAGTGTTCTCTTCTGTAAAATTAGGAAGGATAGTGATACCTGTGGCACCTCCCTCATAGGTTGTTGAGACTTGAACTATATAATACATAAAAAAACAATTTGCAAACCTTAAAGCGTCATGTAAAAATCATTCATTATTGTTCATAGGGCAGATAAGCCGACCCTTGCTGAAGCAGCAAGCCACCTTGATCGAGAGATAGGAGACAGGATATACCAGGTAAGTCAAACCACCTCCAGGATCCTGATTACTACCTCCCCTCAGATTCTGGTGGAGATAGAGCCCTGAACAAAAGAGCCTTGGGAGTAGCAATGCTTCTAGCCTGGAGCTCTCAACCATCATCATACCTGTATGAAGCAGCCCTTGTGGAGAGACAGCCTTGCAACTGCTCCTTCAGGTGCCACAGCCACAGCTACCAACTACCCAAGAAAGACAATTTTTACCTTTTAAGTCTGACATTATTAAATAGTTCAACATCAGAAACATGATTTTCTCAGTGGAAATGACATTAAAGAAGAAACACTAATGCCTTGCCACTACACGCTGAGGATCATGGACCTTTCTGATGAGGTGTAGGCTCTGGGAACCCTTCCCCCCTTTTTGAGCTCTCCTTGATTCTTTGAGGTACAGGCTCTGGGAAAGTAAACCTTCCCAGGGAAGACATTTGCCTGAGGTCATGGGCCTTGAGATGCGGCTCTGCCCAAGTCTTTAGCTTGCTTTGTTC
>CM053593.1:125816221-125842889 GCA_028646575.1 Pseudocheirus occidentalis
GAAGTTTCTCAATACTGTACATGATAACGCGTTTTTCATTCACACCTACCATTTAAAGACTGTTACCCAAGGTAAGAATCTTGTCTTCTAATATTTCATTTAAAACAAACCTGAAATCTTATAGGGCTCAGTAGCAAAACTGTAGTTACTAAAACAGATTGTCTGAGATTACTTTTATTACCAGGTAATAAAGGCAACTCTCAGATCAACTGACCTGTATCTCATTGTATAGGGACAACTTCCTGTCTTCCCAGTATAATCATTCCATTCTAATCATTTCTAATAGTTTCTCTTTAATTCCAACAAAAAGCTTTTCACACAACTCAGTGAGGCCTTCTCTCTAGCTGTCTCTCTAGATTACTTCCTCATCTTCCTCGTTCTCCACTCAGGCCACTGACCTGCCTGGTTTCCTTCAAGTCCCAATTAAAATGTCACTTGCTACATACAGGAAGCCTTCTCCAATCCATCATAATTCCAGGACCTTCTTTCTGTTAATTATTTTCTATTTATCCTGTATAAAACTTACTTTGAATATATTTGTTTTCATGTTGTTTACCCCATTAGATTGTAAGCCCCTCAAGGACAGGGGTTATCTTGTGCTTCTTTTTTGTATCCAAGAAGTTAGCACAGAGCCTGGCACATAGTAGGCATTTAGTAAATGTTTACTCAATGATTGACTGTGTGTTACTTCCCAACCCAACATTTCAAAGAGCTTATCAGGTACAACGTTTTTAAAGAAGTGGTTGGACCTTATTTATTTCCAAAAGAAAATCTTCTGTAAGATAGACAGATGCAACTATATACAGAGTGAAATTTATTTCACACCACCCGACTCATCACATTTTCGAGTGAAACATTCTGCTCAGTATCTAAAAACAGGAACACACAACTTGGTAAGGCACAATATTGAGAAGAGGCAATGTGGAGGACTTTTTCCTCATTTTGGCTTTGTAAAATACCTGTGGTTTTTCAGAATTTATCTAAGAACAGAAAGCATAGTATCCATAAAGTTGTAAGAATCTAGTTCATATACACATAGTAAAAAAAAGATAACAAAACAGGCTCAGGTACATCACATTTTCTGAAATAGTAATATTGCCCTAGGATTTAAGATTTACATCAGACTAGCACACTATAAAATAGGGTGCTGATAAGAAATGATCTTTGCGATACCAAGCTGCAAGTTTACATTTAACAAGTTTTCTGGGTTTTGAAATGAGTTGACTTCCTTCCCATCCTCACAAACACATAAAGTTTTCAAAGTTTCCCCACCCTGCCTAATATAACAGAGAAATAAATATGAAGGGAAACCTCTGACCCAACCCCAGCTTTCCCACTCCATAAAACATCATAAAATATCAAAATTCCTGCACTCATAAAAACAATCCACCAAACTTTAAGCATCAGGGTTAGCCCAAGTACTGCTAGTACTGGGCTCTGTTCTTGGCTCGATTTCTAACTTCAATGGTGTAGAATCAAGCATCCAATAAGAAATAAAAGCATTTTAAGTGAAGCTTTCAGAACTGGAAGGTGTGTGGGCCTGATTTCCACCACTACCACCACCCAGTCTCCCCCTTTTTTAAAAGACTAAATGCTTTACATAGAATACTTTAAGTTAGGCTTAGGAATTGTCTAGAATTCATTCATTCAACAGAATGTTTTAAGAATCACAAGAAGTTAAGCAAATTTTTTAATCAATCAGGTTTTAACTAAACATTTCCAAAAACTATAGCAACCATTTCATCATAAGAAAGGATAAATAATGAGACTATGTGTATTTAAGAGGTTTATAGGTTAATCTTTTGTTCCATATATATTTGAAAGAGATTTTTTTTGATAGCTACTAGCAGGAGCAAGAAAAAAATTATAGACTGGTATTGAACTTCCTCTAGTGAACATGAGTTGGGACTTATTAAATACATAAAGGCAAAAGGAGTTAGGACTCTTCTACCCCACAACTATACAAAGATTCCCTTTCAGGTTAGATACAGATGTAAATACAGAAAAGCCAGCTTAACCCAGCCAAAGCCTGAGATCAGAGATTAAAAAGAAAAAAAAAAGAGAAAAAAAAAACCCTGCTGCACCCCACCTCTATGTCAGACAGTGTGTTAAAAGGCTGATGTGGTATTTTCCAAGAGAAACAATGCCTTGTAAATATCACCTACTAGCAAATCTACATGACTCACAAGTAAGTGACATTCTCCAAGTCCCAAGGCAAGCAAGGAAGCTAAGGAGCTGTGAACACAGGTCTCCTGATCCACAGAGCTCAGCTGCAGCCAATTACTAGCTTCCCATTACTAAGGCAGCAGCATTCTCATGATCTTTAAGACACATGGCACTATTCTGCTGCCAGTTCTTTGGGAAAAAGTCATCTGTTGCATTTAACTGAATGCTTTCACGGGTTTTTAGGGTAGCTGGTATTTTTTAAAGCAGTCTCAGCAAATGATTAAATTAAAAGCCCTCTAACGGCACACCTGGGCTGGAATCAAAAAACGATCTCTCCTTATAAAAAGCTTTCTAATGAGGAAAAAGCCAGGCCTTTCCTTGAAAATCCAGTAATTGTGGCATATCCTCTATTCTCATTCATTTTTTTAAAGTTGAATCAGCAGCATAAACAGCCATTATGTAAAGGGGAAACACTGAGGAGCACATATTGGCTAACTTTAAAAAAAGATATACTGTGTCACACAAACATTTGCTACCTCCTTTCAAAAGAGCATTCCCATGCCTTACAGATGGTACAAATTAGCCATGCAAGCTCTCAAGATACACAAAGAAAAGCCTGGGAGTTAGAACAAAGTGGGAAGGAGGCAGTTTGGGGCGCGTATTACAGAACCTAAAAGAGGAGACCTTTGGGCCAGGAGTCAGGAAGTTAAATGGCCACATTTTGCTCCTAAAACCTAATGGAGGAGACATTCCAACAGATTCACTCAACATACGCATACCATTAGACCCATGTCTGCCCAATGCCCACAACTGATTTAAGTATAATTTCTTTAACATCATCATGGCTTTGGAAGGGGGCTTCACAATGCCACTTGGATGAATTCCCCTCCCCCCACCACCAAAATAGCCAGGCACTTCTCTTAGCCTGACACAATTGAATGGACCAATTGTTTTGAGGTTGTACACACACAAGTCTTTGCAAGTTTCCTCAAATTTTTTACAAAATAAAAGTGCAATCTGCATGGAGTTTTAAGGCTAAATATGTTGTTTTTTTTTAGCAGGCACCATGTTTCAGAAAGATACAAATGCCCATAGAAGACCCTTTGCTCATAGTCCACTGTTCAGCCTTGAATCAAGTTTTCTTCTTCCTTCCATAAGCTATCATGATCCTTTGTCCTTCTATATATTAAAATACAACAGTAACTCCACAATCTTTACCCAGGTCTGGAGTGTCTTCTCATGAGGTGTGAAGTAGCTTTAAATGATCAGATTGCTGGAAAATTCTTAATCTACTTAAAAAATAATTTGCATAAAAGTATGTCTGCCCCCTTTGTTCCCACAAGAAATTGAAGAGAAAGAACAAAGCAGAACATAAATTGAGCTCTCCCCCAGTGACATGTATTTATATAGGTGTATATATGTACTTATATACACACATTATATATACATATGTACACATATTTTTATACAATGAAAAGAAAAGTCATTTAAGCTAATATAGCTTCTAATTTGTATTTCTTCTAAAAATAGTCTTTTCTAGGTCTCTGGCCAGCAGTATTATACCAAACAGCAATATTTCTTCCACCAGGATTTGGAAATATTTTTCATTTTGTCTGGAGTCCTGTTCTTGGATTTCTTTGGTTGCTGTTGAGTGTCCGAGTGCTGAATACCAGCCACAATGGCTGCATCGAAGACCTCTTTAAGGTTTTTCTGAGTCAAGGCAGAGCACTCAATGTAAGAGGTAGCTTTGATCTCCTCTGCACACAGCTTAGCGGTCTCCTCGGCCACCGGCTTCTCCTTGCATTTGTCCAGTTCAATGAGGACTTTGACATCTTCTCGGAGGTCTGACTGTGTGCCAACCAGTATGATGGGGGCTTTGGGGCAGTGACAGCGAATCTCTGGGACCCATTTCTCACTCACATTCTGAAAGGATGAAGGGCTTACGACACTGAAGCAAAGCAAAAAGATGTCCGTGTTGGTATAGCACAGAGGCCTGAGTTTGTCGAACTCATCCTGTAAGGAAACAAAAGAGTCCAGAATTATTTCTTTTTAGTCACAGTTTAAAGACTCAAGGCAGCATATTCCAAGGTTATGAAAATCCAACTGGATGTGGAAGAATTGCCTAAGTAATAATACCAATGAATGCCCCTTTGAGGTCCACAGTCACAATGTACCGATGATGATATCTTCTGGGTGTGTCAGCACTGGTCCTTCCATTCCCATATGCTTCTGACTCTCATCCCTCATGACATCAGACAACTACCAAGGGGCACTAGAGCTGGCTTGCCATGTATGCAGGTACACTGTGTTAAAAGATTTACCTTATTTAGTTTTCCTGCTACAACGAGTAACTCAGGTCTAGATTCTCCAAACTGTAGGTGTTTACATATCTTGCTATTTATTCAGAATTTAGTTTGTGTCCATATCCACAAATAAAAATGGAGAAAATGTCTATATAGCCCAATTAGAAGGTAAATTTCTTGAAGATAGTAAGTCTTGTATCCTTAGTGCCTGGCTCAGAGTAGACATTTAATAACTTCTTATTGATTGATTAATAAATATTTGGTGAACTGAATTAAGAGTACAAAACACTTCAGGGCACAGTGGAAAGAATTTGGATAGAGGACCTCAGTTTGAAGCTCTGTCAATTACTTCTATATGTAACCTTGGACAAGTCATTTAACTTCCCTAATCCTCAGTTTCCTCCTCTGTAAAAAAGAGAGGATTGGACTAGATGGCTTCTGAGCTTCCTTCTGGTTCTAGGTCCATGACCCTCACAACAGCTAGGAAATTAATATAGCATAGATTTGTCTGTCTCATAGAGGGGAAAAAAGTATACAGTGCACAGTGACTATTATCTTAGATCTTCTCTATATTAAACTTGTATGTTCTGATTAATATTGTATTTCTTCCATTAGACTATAAGCTGCTTGAGGGCAGGGATTGCTTTTTCTTTTTCTTGAATCCTTACCCACCTGGCCCACAGTAAGTACCTAATAAATGTTTGTTGGTTGATTGATAACTTGATTATTAGAAAGTATAGAGTCACATACTAGCAGAGTGAAAATCCAGCCCCAAACTTCCATTCAGTTAGATGCTCTGGTTTCCATGCCACTTGGACTGAGTAGTCTACCTGCTTTCCTTTTCTTTTCTACCCTGTCTGGGCCAGTTTGTCCCATAAATATTACCTGTCCTGTTTCTAGAGTTCCCATATGTTAGAGGACCATAGAGGCTGCTGAGCCCTGCCCTATGTATCCTTTGTGAATCTTGGGACAAAAGATATGTTAGAATTATTCCAAATGATCTCAACTGGCAGTCTGCAAAATGTCTGTTAACCAGATAATTAACCACATCTTCCCCTTTTACTCTGACCTGAAAAGTGAGATCTTCTAACCTGTATGAATCTGAAATCTATTTTTCCCTCTGTTCATGCAGTTCTATTTTCCGTTGTGTGAAGATTCAAATAGTTTCCTACTAAAAACTTGGATAGAAATGATCTCATTGCTATTTAAAGTCCATATTTATGGCTGCCATCCATTTTAATGTGCATTATACAGACTTAGCTATCCAGTGGCATGCAAAAAAAATTTAACCATTATTCCATAGTCTCTTCTACATAATTCTTCGTTCTGTCACATTATTTACAATCCCACATTTATACAAACATCAATCCCTATCAACGTCTTCCTAGTCACCTCCTTTCCCCCCTCCCATATGAAGAAAGCTTTTGGTCTCTTTTCATTGAAATTTATTATCTCCATTCAAGGTACCATATTTCAATTAGAGGTCAATTAAATAATATAAAAAGGATGTCCAGTTGAAACCCTGGAATTGTTGAGGGCATTTCTGAAAAAATCACAGTAGCTCCCTGAGCTTTCAAAAGCCCAAAGCAGAGGTCAAATTTGCCCTTATGGATCAAATGCTGAACAAAAATAAACCAGATAGGCTTTTACTTGGCTCAGAAAATATTTTAATTAAAAGTTCTCTCACATTCTCAGAGGATCTCAAATTAAGAAGCACAAAGAACAAGTACAACATGAAATTAGTCCCGCTGTACTTGACTGCTAAATGAGGCCAAAAACCACTTGGATATTGGTTGGGTTTGGAGGGCTTGCATTCCCCGTAAAAAGCAGGCCAATTTAGACGAGACGAGACTAGGTCTATGACAGGAGTCCAGGAAGCAGGTTTCACCAGACTCTGGAGACCTGAGTCTGAGAATCTAAGAAAGCAAAGCAGAAACTTAGATCCCAGCTCCCTTCACCTCAACAGAAGTTTTGTATTCACTGATGTAAATGCAATATGCACATGAAGGGGAAGGGCACTCTCCATTCAGTGAAATGGATTCTGGGAGCCTAGTGGTTTATATAAACTTGCCAGGTATGTGTTAAAGAAATTGAGCATGATTAAGGTTAATCATATGGGGAGAGGGGAAAAAAACAAAACAAAACAAAAAAACCCCAGACAGTAGAGGTTCCTACTGTGAGGAGAATATAACTTGGTTAACAGATTAAAGGAACTCCTGTTAGCAACTCCATTGTGAGCCCCGCCATTTTGGCTATGGTCTCTTTTTCTTGAGCCAAAGAGTGTCTCTTTAAAAATTCCCAATCCCTTTCTGTTTTCACTTAAAGTGAGACTGTGGGTGATGTGTTAACCTCATTTTGACCAATGCGTCTATATCTATACACTGCCTTCAAAAGAAAACCCGAATGAACAAGGAGTAATCTGTATTTAGAAGTTCATGCTTCTACCTACCCAGATATATCTTCCCTGACAGGTTACAGAATTAGCTTCTTACAGGATCACCTCATTTCAGTGTAATTTCACACACTGGGGGATCTGTGCTCCAATCTCTTGATATCTTAAGTGAGGACAGACATGGAGGCCTCCTCCTCCATGTAGGAATAGCATGAGGATTACCTTAATCAGGTAATGTCTTTAAACTTGAGTTCCTCTGGATGACTATTAGGGAAATACTGCAGGTGTTAATCCAAATCACTTAGAAGGGAGATCAGCTAATCTAGGGGGAAAGGAATGAGATTTGCATGGGATCCAATTTAAAGCTCAAAGGGACCCTGGAGGTTATCTGGTTCAACCAAGTCCATCTAGTCCAATGCCCTCCCCACCACTCCCTTGCACCTTACCAAGAAAGGTGAAATAACTTTGGCTAATGGCCATACGGGGAACAAAACCAGGATTCAAACTCAGGGACTCTTTACTACATCAGGATGTTTCCCATTTTGGTTTAATTTAGTCTAATTAGAATAATTACTGAGAGTCTATTCCACTCAACGCACTAACCGTGCTAGGCCTAGAAGAGAAATCAAGATAGATCAGACATTTATCACCCTTCTCTTCACCCCTCTAGTCTAATTGGAGGGTTCACTGATTTCTAACTGGAAGGGAACTTGAAGGTTATCTCAACCAACCCATTTATTTCAAATGGAACTATGACCCAGAAAGGTCAAGTAATTTGTTCAAGGTTACACAGGACATAAATGGCAGAACTGAGATTCTAGCTCACATCTTCCAACTATAAACCCAGTGCTCTTTCCACTCCACTAGGGCCAGCTAGGTGGTGCTGTGGATAGATCTCAGGGCCTGGAGTCAAGACTCATCTTCCTGAGTTCAAATATGGCCTCAGACACTTCCTACCTGTCATCCTGGGCAAGTCACTTAACCCCATTTGCCTCAGTTTCCTTATCTGTCAAATTAGAGAAAGAAATGGCAAACCACACTAATATCTTTGCCAAGAAAACCCTAAATGGGGCCACAAAGAGCCAGATATGACTGAAATAACTCAAGAATAAAGGGATGAGAAAAGTATCCATAGAAAAGGACCCATATGTACAAAAATATTTATTGCAGCTCTCTTTGTGGTGGCAAAAAACTGGAAATTTAGGGGATGCCCATCAATTGGGGAATGGCAGAACAAGTTATGGTATATGTATCTAATGGAATACTATTGTGCTATAAGAAATGGGAAGGAGATGGACTTCATAATTACCTAGAGAGGCTTATACAAACCGATGCTAAGCGAGAAGAGCAGAACCAGGAAAAATTTGTACATAGTCACAGACACATCATATGTGTGAAGACCACAATATTGATAAACTGGACTCCTCTCAGCAACGCACAGTTAAAAGACAGCTCTACAAGTCTCAGAATGGAAGGAGATACCTACACTCAGAGAAAGATCTAGAAAGACCAGAGTTTAAATGGAGACTGAAGCAACACATGCTATTGTTCTTTTCCATGTTTGGTTTTGTTTCTTTTTTTTCCCCCATTATTCGCTCCATTGGTTACAACGCTTCTACACAATCAGACTATTATAAAATGTGAAAGTGTTTGCAGATTCCATACATGATGGTACAGCGCCATGGGGGGGAAGGGAGAAGGGAGAGGAGAAAATCTGAAACTCAAATGATTCTGTAACTGAATCTTGTAAACTAAAAGTAAACAAACAAGTCAAAAAAACCACAATTACATCATAAAAAAGCACCCACACACAAAAATACCCCTAATAATATAACAAATAGTTATAGTAATATAACAAATCACTTTCCTCACAATTACCCATGACATACATAATTCCATTTTATAGATCTGAAAATTGAGTTTGAGGGAAGTGAAATAACTTACTCATGATTATACAGCTATAGAGCTGGAATTTAAACTCACATCTTCTATTCTGTCGCCTTTTCCTACTTCACCAACATTTGCTGCTGTCATAACCTTAGTTCGTGTTTAATTAGCAGTATGAGTTAATATTCCTTTCCTCACAGGTCTCTATGAGAGGTAGTAAAGTCAATACACATTTACTGAGCACTTACTATGTGCTAGGAACTGTGTTAAGTGTGGGGAAATAAAGAAAAGCCAAACCAGGTAGCCTAAGTATTAGTTTTCCCATTTATCAGAGAAGGAAACTCAAGGGTAGAGATGTTCCATGACTCGCATTAAGTGACTTCCTAAGAAGAGATTGAGCTAGGGCTCAAATCCAGGTTTTTTTCTGATATTAAGACTAGAGATCAGGGAGGCTAGGTGGCGCAGTGAGTAGAGCCCTAGCCCTGGAGTCAAGAGGACCTGAGTTCAAATCCAGCCTCAGACACTTAACACTTACTAGTCGTGTGACCTTGGGCAAGTCACTTAACCCCAACTGCCCTGCATTCCCCCCTCCAAAAAAAAGGCAAAAAAAAAAAAAAAACTAGAGTTCTAATTGTAGAGGAGAATGTGCTGAACAACAGAGAGACAGAAATAAAGTGTTGTCAAATTCCAATGGCAGTTAAAGGAAAAGGCATCAAGTGACAAGGGGAAGAAAAGAAAGAAATGAGCATTTATTAAACCCCTACTTATATGTTAGGCTGTACCCTTTAGAAACATTATCTCATTTTATCCTCACAACAACTTTGTGATAAAGATGCTATTATCATAATTTTCTAGATGAGAAAACTGAAGCAAAGAGAGGTTAAGTGACTTGCCCAGGGTCACACAGCTAGTGTCTGTGGTCATAGTTGAACTCAGATCTTCTTGACTCCAGGCCCAGCACTCTATCTGCTGTACCATCTACCTGCCTAGATAGGCAAGAAAAGGAATCTGAGACAACTTCATAAAAGAATGCATCTGAATTTGAAGGATGGGTAGGGTTTTTGACAGGTATGGAGGGGAAACATATTCCAGGCAGAAGTAAGTTCATGAATAAAGATAGAGACAGAAAAATAGGGCCACAAATAGTTCAATTTTGATGGATGCAATTACTATACCTATATGGTATCAGACAAATCACTTAACCTTTGTAGACCTCCTTTTTCTCCTTTATAAACTGAAGGGGTTGGGCTAAAGAATTTACTTCAATTCATGAGCATTCATTGAAATCCTACTATGTACTAGGCACACTGTTAGGCACTGGGGATATTTTTAAAAAATAAAAACAACAAACTATGCTCCTTGCTATGAAATAGTTTAGTAGCTTAGTGTACATTTCAGATCTAAACCCCAGGATTCTACAACATTTGGGACTTTCCATCCTTTCAAATGAGTTCCAAAGTCCAAGAGGAAAAATGTTATACTACTCTAAGGTCTCCAGTCATTGCTGGATGGTTGTTGTTTTTAAATAGGGAGCATGGTTTCAGTGGTTTTAAAGTCAAAGAGAAACAGATATTGACTCAGAAAACCACAATATGACATCATCTCTATTGTCTTGTATTTTTATTTATTTTGTTAAACATTTCCCAATCACGTTTTAATCTGATTCAGTTGCATTTGAGAGCTTTGTGGACCTTACTCAGGGAGTGTGACACCTCTTATGTAAACTGTGGGCAGAACTAAAGTCAGGAGACCCAAAGTCACAATCCTGCAACAGACTCTAACTTAGCTACAGGATGACAAACGAATCTCTCAGAGTCTGTTTCCTCATCTGTAAATGTGGATAATAATGATGCTACCAACCTCACAGTTATTTTAGACTCTATAAAGATAGCTAATGATAATAACTCACATTTAGTTTGTGCTTACTCAGTTTGGCAAAGCACTATGTAAATGACTTCTTATTAGCTATTAATCTGCTTTTAAGCCATCTCCATTTAACGAACTACTATTATTATTATTTTAAAATTAATAAAATGTTGTTGGACTATCCAGATCTTATTTTTTTCTATGTCACAGACCCTCTTAGCAGTCTGAAGCTTATGTATAACTTCTTAGAATAATGTTTTTAAATGTCTAAAATAAAGTACATAGGATTATAAAGAAAACCAATCATATAGAAACAGTTATCAAAATATTAAACAAGTTCACAGACCTCAAGAACCCCTGAACTAGAGAAACTCTGAGGTCTTTTCTAGAGCTAGTGTTCTAAACTCTGTGCTAAATGCTCAATTGTATACAAAGAAACTGAAAAATCTGGGGATTTTTTGAGAAACATTTCATTTTCCCTTAAAAGAAGAGTTTTTCCTTTTTCTTTCTTTTTTTGTTGCAATTGTGGTTTTGTATCTCCAGCAATTATATAGAGTAAGTATTTTAAAAATACTTGATTGATATGAGGTATTCCAATTAAATAAATGAATAAGGCTTAGCTATGTGCCAAAGTGTTTCACTTTCTATATTCATGACTGGTATCTTTATATAAAATCTAACAAATGCTTTCCTGCCTTCTTAAAAAGAGTATGCTGAAAATAATTTAACCATTTCTTGGTAACTAAGGATAACCATCAAAAACAAGTATTAAGGTTCTAAACTGTTAGCAAGGTCCTCATGAGCCAATAAGGTATGCAGAGCCTTGCACATAAGAACTCAATAATAATGTTTGTAAACTGAATTTCAGGGCTCTTTGACCCTGCATGAAATGATCCTATACGTTCTGATTTCTTGTTTACTCTTTAAGATTTCTGTCTCTCCTCTTCCTGTCACTTCAACAAATATGTATTGCTTTTGTTAATATATCTGCCTTGAACAGTTTTTTGCTTGGCACTCTCTCAAGCCCCTATGTACACGTACACATACACATACAGGTACACACACACACACACACACACACACACACACACTGACAAAAGAGATAATGTCTAAAATAAAGGTCAACAGGTTCTAAGTGGAGAATTGTCTTTTTTTTTTTAACTACCTTTGAAAAGTGTGTGACCTTTGGAAAATTCCTTAACCTATGTAAGCTTTCATTTCCTCATTGTAAAATGAGGAGATTGGGCTGGATGGCCTGAGGACCCTTCCAGATCTAAATCTATGATCTTCTGGATGGTGGAAAGGGAGAAGAGTTCTCTTGAGAGTAAAAGCCTTGATTTTATCACATCTTCTGACTGCCCCAAAGGCCTCTTCTCCTTGCTTCTGATTTCCCAATAGGCTGACAAATAAACAGATTTCTCAATAAGTGAGATGTCACTGCATCGACACTATTCAGGTTAGCAAACTTACATTGTATGAAGGAAAAAATTAACTTTAAAAAAGTGAGCAAAACTTTCATCACAAAAATCACCATAGTATTTAACTACAATTAAAAAAAATATATATATATACACACACACACACACACACACACACACACACAGATTTTGCTCTTCTTAAGTCTCAAAGTATTGATTTCTCTGTCCCCAGTTCTGTACTTCATCAGTTCTTGCTTTTTTTTTTCATACTAATATAATACTGAATCCTCTATAACACTTCTCACCCCATCTTCATATCGCCCCCCACCCATCCCATATAATCTACATACCACATAGCAGGAATTGTAGCAGTGAGCAGGAAATAAACAGTTAGCCATGGTGGTGTGGGGGGAGACCAGTGGTAATAGAATAGTGTATGAAGAGAAGGCCAGGCTGGTCCCCCCTTGGAACCCTTTATATCTGAAACACTCCCCTACTCCAGTTCTCTACTTGACTCTCCCGCAGAGTTGGAGCACCAGGACGATGAACTGGCTTTAGCCTTAGTGACAGATGGCACCAGGCCTTAAGTCTTTTCAGAAATGGAAGGTTAGCCTCATTCAGAGTGGCCATGTGGTTATCAGCGGAATGTCTCATGGTACAAACTGTGCAATTTTACCCCTACCAGTTCTCCAGGTCTGCAAGTACTTTACCCCTACCAGTTCTCCAGGTCTGCAAGTACTTATTAGAAACAAAGGAAAACTATTGGTTGGAACAAGTTTCAATGGTCTGACAATTTAAAACCTGGCTAGGAATAGGTTATATAATGAATAAGGGTATTGCTATATATCCTTTACCTTTGCCATTGGTTAATATGTTGATCCAAGCATGAGTTTATAGAGACCAAATCCTCCCCTCCTCCCTTTTATTATACCATCAGCTCAAGACTCTTAGCTCCTCACCTTCTTTTCAGCAAATGTCTGATTCTTTTCATTTTCATTTTAAATGTAAAACCTAGGAATCATCCTCAACTCAACTCCATTCTCACTCACCACTACCCCACTTTGTTCAGTCAGTCACTAAAGTCTTGTCAATTCTACCTCTGACACATCTTTCACACTCACCCACCACCACCTCTATTTACTAACACAAAAACTTTTCTGACTCAGGTCTCCATCATCCCTCACAGGGGCTTTCACCAGCATCCTAATACAGTCTTACTGCATCCAGCCTCTCCTGTTTCAAATCCATCCTAAATACTGCTATCATGTTGATATTCCTTAATATAGAGACACACTTGTCACTACCTTGCTCAAGAAGTTTCAATGATTCCCTGCTGACTTGAGAATAAAACGTAAGCTGATCTGTTAGATATTTTACAATCTGCCTCCAATCTATGACAAACTTCCTTAATCTTAGTGTCTTCCTTCTGAGACTACCCCAATATATCTTATTTGTACATAGTTGTTTGTTTGTTGTCTCCTCCATCACACTGAGAGCAAGAACTGCTTTTGCCCTTTTTTTTATATCCCTAGCACTTAGCACAATGCCTGCTTAATTAAAGTTAGTTAACTATCTTTTTATGCTGTCTAATTATTCCCTCTAACACACTCTCCACAACTAAATTAACTGTTGTTCTCCCTAACAGGTTGGAACCCATGAATAAATTGTAATTTTTCTCTCTACTACCCCACCTCTTGGTAACCTAGCTCAGTTTAAAAGTCTACCTCTTAGAAGAGTTCTTTCTTATTCTTGAGACCCCTAGTACTTTCCTCCCACCTACTCAAAATTTACTTTATATTTATTATGTAGAGTTATCTATTATAAATCATTTCTCTCTGATAGAATGTAAGCTTCTCAAGGGCAGTGACTTTCTTTTTGTCTTTGTATTTTTAATATCTAGCATTATTCTTGGCACATAACAAGCACTCAACAAACACATGTTAAACTGAATTTTATGAAAGACTTAGGAACTCTGATCAACACAATGACCAAGCACAATTCCCAAGGACACAACATGCTACCTACCTTTTGGACTCAGAATTAAGACTTTGGGGTAAGGTGGGGGTGGTGGCATGGTCAATGTGAGAATTTGTTTTACTTGATTGCCCGTATTTGGTTTTTTTGGGGTTTTTTTTGCTTTTTTTTTGGAGGGCAGTTGGGGTTAAGTGACTTGCCCACAGTCACACAGCTAGGTTTTTGTGTTAAGTGTCTGAGGCCGGGTTTGAAAACACAGGTACTCCTGACTCCAAGGCCGGTGCTCTATTCACTGAGCCACCTAGCCGCCTCGATTGCCCGTATTTGTAACAGGTTTTGTTTTTATTGCTTTCTCAGCTGGGGAATAGGGTGGGAGGGAGAAAATGCAGATCTGAAAATTAAATTTAATTAGGAAAAAATAGAATTATAACATCTCAGAAGAGTTTCCAGTAGTTAACTTTTAATATTTTAAGGATATAATATATTAGTACAATGGGGGAAAGGTGGTAAATTTGAAGTCAAGAGAATTTGACCTCTGCATTCATCACCTGTGTAACCACAGGTGAGTCATGTCACCTCTAGGGAATCTCAGTTTTCTATAGAATGAGGGAATACATGCTAGATGACTTCTCAGATCTCTTCCATTTCTAAATCCATAATTGTTAAATTGTGTGTAGATCACTTATAGTAAAGATAAGTGACCTGAGCACAGGGTGAGTAGAGAAAGAGACTAAGGTTTAAGACTTGTCTCCTTGCCTAGTGATCTTGGCCACCACCAGCTGGGCCTGGCCAAACTCTTCAGCAGGTTTATTAGAGTGGTCCTCTCCCTGTTCATGATGTGAGAACAGGCAGGAGCAAGCATGAGAAGGATGATTTCACAATGTCCTGGAAGGATATCTCAGTCTCTTTGGAAAACATTTGGAAACCCAAAACTTCTTTTAAGAAATTATTTTCAAGGAGTTATTTTACTGACCTGACCGGCTGTGTCACAGAGCTGCAGTCTCACTGGCCTGCCATCCACAGATACAACAGCTAAGAAGAAAAGACACAAAGAAAAGTGTGATGAAGGGCTTCTTTAATCATTCACAAGAGAATAATACCTTTTACCCTCTACCTCCATCCCTATCCAGGCCCTCCCACCAATGCAATTTCTTTCAGTTTCTTCAATTAATTTAGACTTAATAGCCTGAAAAGCGAACCCGATCAGCCACAAACATTTGGGTATACAAACCCTTCAGGGCTTGACAATTCACTTCACTGCAGCTGATTAAGTAGCAAATCACTGAAGGAAAACCCTTTGATGAGACCAAAAAAGACACAGCCCTTTCCTCTAGGTTCAGAGAATTTATTCTCTTGTCACATTTATGTTTCAGAAAGGCTTAAAAACAACAGGGGGGTGGTGTGAGAGAGGGCTAGGGGTAAGTGGGAATCAACCTCACAGCTCTAAATCACTGGGAAGCCACAGTAAATATTTTTGTTTTCCCTTGGGAAAATTTTCAGACTGCAGAGTTTATCACAAAACTCAAGCCTGTTTGGAGACCATGTGCAAACAGCAGCTACCTGCATTGTTCTATTTATAAAAGGTCTCCGCTTATCTCTTCGTTCTGGTCAGATAAGGGATTTGTTTAAACCCTTCACCTTTTGACCAGGATGCGAAGTTGGGTTTGTTTTTTGCTGGGGGGTTGGGGGGAGGTTGTCTCTTATTCCAACAATCCTTGGTGGAATTTTTTTTTTCATCAGTAATGCTGCATTCTTAAAGTGGTTTTTAAATGATCCCACCATCAACTGGGGAGGAAGGAAGGAGGGAAAAGGAGAAAAAATTCAATTGTTAATTTTTTTAATCACCCCAGATAATGTCCATCCAGCTTGTCTTGATGGATTAATAAATTGCTAGTTCTTCGCCACAACGAGTTACTAATAGCTCAGAAAAGAGGGTCGTTAAGGGGGTGGGTGCAGAAAGAACAAAAACTACAATAAACGTTTGCTAATCACACACTCTTCAAGGGTACCATAAAACTTCCCCGAAAGTGAGAAAGACAGAAGGAAAATCACAAAGAAGGTTGTAATTAATAAGAGAGTTTACCTACGCCTCAACAGACCCTCTAAGAACCTCGTGGTTGGGGCTCGAAGTAGACTAAAGAGATACTTAAAATCGGAAATAGACTTTGCTATTGTTATGGGGAGGAAGGCCGGGAAGAAAGAAAACCTGCCCAGACCCGGGAATAGCTCTAAGAGGATTTGTGAGTTGTGATTGGTGCTATTTTAATGCAAATTAAGCGTTATCTGGCAGTTTCTACTGCTCTTTAAAGTTCAGCAAGCACGAAGTCAGTCACACCAACAGAAAGCACTGAAAGTCCCAGGCCCGGCTGATAACAGCACACCCAGTTATCACCCTCCAATTAAAACTCCCAACCCAGGCGCCAGGAGGTTTCGCCCGGACTCAGCATTTTTCGCCCCAGGACAACTGTACCGGCAGTCAGAGGTTTCCCTTTTTAATTTGTTTCTTCCTCTCATTAAAAATGCGGCTAGATCTCAGGGACTACTCCCTCCCCCTCGCTTTTTTTTTTATTTCCATATGCACTTGACTTCTACCTCAACAAGTTGGGGAGCCGGGATCACTTCCTTACATTTTGCTCCAAACATGCCTTCCCTCGAGGTTGTGCAAGTCAGTAGTATGATTAATTTACGGCATTTTTCTATCGAATGCATAGCAACACCGCCCCCCCCCCATCCCCTTCAATAGCTAAGGCTTTGCTTCTTAAATAACATTCATTTTTAAGAATGAATACACTGCTCTTCCTTCCTCTCCAGTACAAACACGAGCTCCGTAGAGCCCAGTCTCCAATTTCTGCCTTACCCGAGAAGTTGTCGAAGGCGGTAGGGATGTACTCCGTGGGGTACCCATTGGTGGTGTAGCTCACCACCAAACTCGTCTTCCCCACCGCGCCGTCTCCGACCAGCACACACTTGATGCTCCGCCGCTCTGCACCCCCAGCCCGGCAGCGGTTCCCCAGGGCTGCTCCGAGGGCGGCGGCTGCTGCCCCCCGGCTGCTGCGCACTCGGCGTGGTGGCACCGGCGGCACCTCACAGCTGCAGCAGCCCGGCACTGGCTTGCTGATGTACTCCGCTTCCCCCTGCTGTGGCGGCATTGGCCTTTCTCCCGTGGGCGAGGAAGCAAAGGGGAAAAAGGGAAGCCGGCGCGGGGCGCTCTGAAAACTGGGAGAGGGAAGCCTTGCTCCCCGGAGCGCAAAGGGCACTTCACCGCTCTGCGGACAGAGCCCCCCTGGACGTCCTTGGATAGAGATCTCTTCCTCGCTCCCAATCCTCTGAGGCGTACGAACCCGGTAAGGTCCGGGCGGCGGCTCCCGTCTCCTTCTTGTGTCCAGGCACCTTTGCAGGCGTACACTGGGGGAGCCGGGAAAGATCCGCGGCCCCCCTCCTCCCTCTCCGCCCCAAATTGTTTCCTCACTCTTTGGTGACAAGAGGAGACTGACAGTCCAGTTTCCTCCTCGTCAATCTGTATGTAGTCTTCCAGCCAGAAGGCGAAACGGTTGGAACACCCTCTTTTCAACGAGCCACCCAGAAAAAAATTGGAATTCCGTAGAAAAAGTGGCGAGACAAAGGAGGATTTGGGGGAGAAATGTGTCTGGCGCAGTTGCTTAATGGATAGCCACCAAGACACAGTGCGGCCAGGAAAGGGACTGACCCAGGAGAGCCTCGCACAGAGCCTACTGAAGCCAAAGCGCTCCTTGTCTCTGTGTGTGTCTCTCTAGCTTCACGATGACATAACTGGAGGGGAGCCGACGGGGAGGGGGAAAAAAGAGGCGGAACCTGGCCCTGCGCCGTGGCTGCTGCTGCTGTAACTGCAGCCCTTGGAGGCTGAGGCTATAGCGCTCTCTACCTGCTCCCTACACCTCTTACACCTTCCCCACCCCTCAGTCATCACCAACCACTGGTGGAAGGCAGCGGGGATCAGACCTGCTCCTGGGGGACACCAAGGAAAGAGCTCCAGCCTGGAGTCCAGTCCAGTTTTCAAGGTCGAAACAATTTGACCGATGCCTATTGGCTGGAATCATTTTCCTCCTTCCCTCTCCCCGGGCTCTCTGATCTTTAGCTCTCTCTCCTCTGGCCTCTTCCTCATCTCTTCCCTCCTCTCCCCACTCCCCCCCCCCCCCGCCTTTTCCCTGACTCCCTTTCCCCGAAACTTTTCCTTCTAATCACCCCAGTCTAACGACTTCTTCCCGATCTTCTGACTCTTCCTTCCCGTCTCTGCAGGTCTAGAGCTCAGCCGTAAAACTCCCTTTTTCTTGTCAGTGTTTCACAAATGATGAGTAAGCGAAGTATGTTAGAGTATATCTTTTTTTTAAAATAAACTAAATAAACTATCAGATTTGGAATTTTTCCCCCCTCTTTAATGCAAGGCATTAAAGGCATCATTGTTAAGATATAGTCATTCTTTTTTCCATTATGTCTTTGTGAAACAGAAGACCAAACAACTCGTGTTTTAATTTTTCTAATTAAAAATTCAGTTCAATTCGTTTGCACAATTACCAGGACAGCTAGGTGGTGCAATGACTAGTCCAGAAGACCTGAGTTCAAAATTATGCCTCAGACTCTCACTAGCCCTGTGGCTCTAGGCAAGTCATTTAACTTTTCTCTCTCAGCCATTGTTTCCCCATATACCTCACAGATTAAGAGAAAAATGTATGTAAAACAATTTGCAAATTTAAGGCACTCTATAAATGCTTATCATCATTCATTCATTCATTCTCTGTCTTGTGATGGGTAAGGCTACAGTGCAAAGGATACAGAGATAGAAGCAAAATATCCCTAAAAAAATTTGGGCCAAACAATTTTTTTGTTCTAATTTCTTTTTTTAAATCTAGTTCATTACTGAAGTAATTTGAAATCTGAAAAGGAGTACCACTTAATCATGAAGTTCTTGGATTAGAACCTTCCTTTCCATTCCTATTGTTACCACTCTAGTTCAATCTTTTCTGGGCCCATAGCCTATACTACAAGGATAATCTCATCCTCTGCCACCACTCTCTCCCACTTCTAATCCGTCTTTCACCCCTCAGTTAGACTAATCTCAAGGCATTTTCCTGTTCTCCCTTGCCCACTTCCATTACTACATTTGTCTGGTTCTCCATCTACCTGTACCTTACTGAACCTTCAGTGTCTCTTTCTCTCTTTGCAATAAATATGACCTCTTCCATTTTATTCTAACCTTTGCTTTGACTTCCAAGTCTTTATTTCCATTCCCAGTCTCTTCCCTGCCCTCCAGTCTCATATCTCAGACTAAGAATGTTAGTCTGTAAATTATTTAGGATAGAGAGGATCTTCATTTTGGAAATAGTAAAATTAAGGCCAAGAAAGCTGGTGATCTCCATGTTCTTGAAAGACATCTCCACTTGGATACCCTGGTGGCATTTCAAATGACACATATCCAAAACTGTATCATAATCATTTCCTTCCCTCCAAAAAAACAAATCAAAGTAGCCCTATCTTTCCAACTAACTTCTCTTTTTTTTCGATGTAACCAATATGTATTTAGTCATCTAGGTTCATAACCTTGAAGTTATCTCTGATTCTTCCCTTTCCCTCACCATACATATCCAATCAGTTGCCAAGGTTGTAACTTCTATCCCCATTATATCTCTTGTAAAGAGTAGTTAGTACTTCCTATTCTAGCTGCAATCATAGTTCAAGCCCTCAACTCTTCACTTAAATTCTTAAGTTTTCTAACTGTTCAACCTGCCTCTAGTCTATTCCCTCTCAATGTTTCTTTCTCCCTCGTAGCCTGAATGATCTTACTAATACTCTAATGACGTTCTACAAAATAATGGGGGGGGGGGGGGAAAACCTTCTGTGTCTCCTCATTGCTTACTGAGCAAAGTATAAAATATAGGCATTTTCATTCATTGTTCCCCATGACCAGAACTCTGTCTCTCCTTTATCTCTGCCTCTTGGGATAAACACCAACCTTCTACAAGAAGACTTTTCCAGGCTCCTAAAACTCCAGCCTTCCCTCTGAGATCATCTCCAATTTATCCTGTATATATCTTGTTTGTATGTAGTTGTTTTTATGTTGTGTCCCCTATTAAACTGTGGGCTCTTCTAGGACAGGAAATGTCTTTTGTCCTTCTTTGTATCCCTATTACTAGACCGTACCTGGTTCATAATAGGTGCTTAATAAATGCTTGTTGACTAATGCAGGCATTCATACTGCTCAGTCTGGCCCCAACCTACTTTCCAGATATTTCTCATACTAATCCCTTTCACATACCCAATATTCCAGCCAAACTCAGTGTTTTCTGGTTTTCTTCCATCTCTAAGCCTTTGTTCATGCCATCCTCCATGTCTAAAATGGATTATTTCTATCTCTTTCTGTTACAGTCTCTCCTTTAATCATGGTGTAGTGGATAGAGAACTGAACTTGGAGTCGGGAAAAACTGGGTCTGAATCCCATCTCTGACACAACTGAGAGCAATTTGAGCTGAGTAATTAAGTCAGAAATCAGCCTTCAGAGGGTTTAGAAGGGAATGAAAGTAGAGGAAATGGAGGCAGTGATTATACACAACTTTTTTCAGGTGGTTTAGCTAAGAAGAGGAGAGATACAGAACAATAGTTAGTGGGAATATTAGGATCCAGTGAGTTTTTAAAGGATGTGGGCATGTTGGGCAAGTTTGCAGGGAGCAGGAAAGAAGATGGCAGATAGAAAGAGACTGAATATTAGAGAGAGAAGAGATAATAATTAGGTTAATCTGAAAAAGGCACAAGGGGATGGGATCCAGGATGTATAAAGAGGCCTCGGCTGGGGAAAAAAAATCTACTTCTTCAAAAGAGACTGGAGAAAAGGAGGAAAAATTAGGGAATGATAGCAGGTAATGAGAGGGAGAGAAAAGAGAGCTCATGGTGAATGGCTTTAATTTTTTTGGCAAGGGGGCAAAAGTTAATGGAGAAGACAGTGAATCAACTTACTCAATAGCCTTTTTTCCTCCATTAGCTAAGACCTTTGTTGACTGATGCTGTCTACCTCGAGGTTTCAGGTACTACTGGTTTATCAGTTTCTACCTGTAGAAGTAAGGCTAATTTTTGGAATATCAATATTGATGTTTTAGAGTATAACCATAAATGCTACCCCCATTTTAGAAGACATTTAGAACAGAGATTGGGTAGACTGGAATTCAAATCTAGGCTGTGTGAATCTGGACAAGTCACTTAACCTCTCTGCCTCAGTTTCCTCATCTATAAAATGAGCATAATAATAGTACTTTTTCAAAAAATATGGTTTATTGTCATCCTTGTTGTTTGCATCTTAAGAATTAAGCACAGTTGTTTATAGTGTCATAAATTTGCTTTTTCAAAAGTTCAATAGGGTGGGGTTTTTCTTCTTTTCTAATAACTTCTTCAAAAGATCTTACTTTACCTACTGACCCCTCACCCCCAGACTGATAAGAGTGGATTCCGTCAAGATCATTTTCAGAATATTTATTAGTATCTAAGCTAAGGAGATGGACCATCCCAAGGTAATTATTGGATTCTAGTGCTACTAACTATATATCATCTTTAGGTTAATTATGAGAACTAGCCTATCATAGTTTCCCCTGGACAATAAGCACTTTCATCTGAAGCCTTGGAAAGTCTTGGATATGTGCCAAGGTAGAATTATCTCAGCAACCAATCATAAGTTTGGAAAAGACTGTTCACAGCTAGGCTCCTGTGCTCTGGCCAATTAGCAATAAAAAAAAAAAGACTATCCATAAGCTCAAGCATGACCAGGTAGTGCTATTTAGTCTTCAAGAACTTGAAGAAGATGGGCCTTTATTGGTAAGTAGAGCCTCAAATCCCAAGATTGCTAAAGATTTCTCTTTTGACCCTCACATTGGTAGATAGCAAGATGGAGAAAGTTGTCAGAGGACCAAAAGAATCTCTATGGGCCACAGTGGGAGGGGGAAAGGGTGGAATAAAGGAAGAAGCAAGCATATGTTAAGCATCTTCTATGTGCCAAGCACTGTGTTAATTAACTTTTTAATATTCTCTCATTTGATCCCAGAGGTGTGTGCCCTTCACTTGGAAGTACTCAAGGAAGTCAATGGGTAGCATGCATATTCCAAGCACTTGCCATTCATTGGAGATCTGGCAGGCTGTAATTCATCTCTGTAATAACTCCTACCTTTTAATAAATCACACTGAAGGATAAATGAATTGTGTTGAGTTTTGCTTTCACTCTTTAGTGGCAAAGACATAATCTTTATCACATAACTATTCATTTCCAAGTATTAGTGACTAAATGTTGGGAAATGGGCAGGGGAGCCTGATGGCCTATACTGGCACTTGCACCCAGAATAGTTAGGCACTAAACTTATTAGGGACTCCTTCATGTAGTTGGGGGGTAGGGTGGAGGTGATAACTTTGGTGCTTGGCAAAGGAGTGGGCTGATGTGGTAGATGTTTCTGAGATGGGGGTGAGGGGAAAGATGGAAATGAAAATTGAGAAACTTGCTCCTGAGCATAGGAATCAAGTGTCCCAGGATACCAACATCTGGAGCATAGACTTTGTTACCCACCCTCACTCCTCTACCAATTTCAGTTCTGGGAAAATGCCCCTCTGTCATTAAAAGCATTGTACAGTCTCCCCAGTATGATCCAGCAAATGCTGTCCTTTTTCATTCAGGGTCAGTTCAGCATCCATCCACGCAATGTCTGTCTGAGATATATGCACTTTTAGGTCACCTCTAAGCGTTGGCCATCCAATTGTGTATCACAGACTGGATGACAAACATTCTTTATCCACTTGGCCTTTCCTTTGTGGACAGTCTGAATGAAATCTTTTGAGTGAAAATGAAAAAAAAAGTGTGGTACAGGGTGAAGAGCATTGGATTTGGAGTCAAAGGACATGGGTTCAAATCTTGCTTGTTTCACTAGTGAAATGCCTTGTGAGCTTGAGCAAGTCACTAACCTCTCTGGGCTTCAATTTCCTCATCTGTAAAATTGATTAAGCCTCTAAGGTCCCTTCAAACTCTAATTTATGATCTCATTTGGAAGCTCATCAACATGCAATCTATAAAATGTCACCCACAAAGAAAAGCACCTGGCAAACTTCACCAGCTTTAAGGAATTGCTTCTCTCCCTTTTGTACTTCACACAAGCACCCTACATGAGAATGTCAAAAAAAAAAAAAAACCTTTGGTGAGTATACATCTTCCTCTTTTATGCCTTACTAAATATTAATAATCAGAAGGTCATTAAAGTTTTCCTTGTCATTACACCTCTCAACAAATCTAGGAGTACAGGGAAAGGAGGAAATTACTATGGAAAAGAACAAAGTACCAGAAATTTTCATCAAATTAAATGCAAATTAAAATTATCACTATCGGAGTGGCTAGGTGGTGCGGTGAATAGAGCACGGGCCCTGGAGTCAGGAGGACCTGAGTTCAAATTCAGCCTCAGAAACTTAGCATTTACTAGCCATGTGACCTTGGGCAAGTCATTTAACCCCAATTGCCTTGCCCTCCAAAAAAGTTTTTTTTAAATGATCACTATTTTGATCAAACTTTTCTACATAGTTTGCATTTAGATTTAGTTAGAATTTAGATTAATTCACTACCTAGGTAAGGCAGCTAGGTAGTGCAGTAAATAGGCAATTGGGACTTAGAATCAGGACTTGAATTCTAATCCTGCCTCTGACACCTGTGTGACCTGTGTGATCCTAGTGAAAGCACTTAAACTCTAAGCTTCAGGTTTCTTGTCTGTAAAATGGGTATAATAATAGTACTTACTTTATAAAGTTGTCATAAGAATCAAATAAACTAATGTGTAAATCACTTTGTAAAATAGAAAGAGATTTATAAATGCTAGCTACTGTCATCCAATCCAATCCAATAAACATTTATTATGTTTATTGTGTGCCAGGCACTGTGCTAAGTGTGTGTGTGTGGGGGGGGGGGATTAATACAAATATAGTCCCTGCCATCAAGAAATTTACAATCTATTCTATTATTAGTACTATTAATATATGATACTGAAGTACAGCTCTCTAAAATACTGCAGATATCTAGAGAGATGTTCAGTCACACCCAACTCTCTGTGACCCCATTCAGGGTTTTCTTGGCAAAGAAACTGGAGTGGTTTGCCATTTCCTTCTCCAGCTCATTTTACAGATGAGGAAAATGAGATTAACAGGGTTAAGTGACTTGCCCAAGGTCACACAGCTAGGAAGTGTCTCAGGCCAGATTTAAACTCAGGAAGGTGAGTTTTCCTGACTTCGGGCCCATTACTCTACTTTGCCATCTAGCTGCCCATTATTATAATTAATACTAGTTAAATGCCATCAACCTGTTGTTTAAATTGCTTAAGAGATAATGTTAGATAGAGCTTATCCCCAGTTAGGCAACAGGGGAGATAAAGCAACATAAAGGAAAAATAGAACCCGAAGAGCTGTTTGAATTAGGAAAGGGAAAGAGTTTAGCAAGCTGCATCTTATGATCATCCATAGACAAACAGGAAACAAGGCAGCCAGCCTCAGGCCTCCTTCTACAGCCACTGAGGCAGAAATCTACCAAATAGATACTGAACGAATTTGCTTGAAAGTAGAGCTTTAACCAGGAATTTAATCACCCTTGACAAAGAGAAGGGGTGGGGAGGAGAGACTCCTAGTCACCCAGTCAATAACCATTTATTAAGTACTTGTTATTTTCCAGACACTGAACTAAGGGCTGAGTATGGAAGGAAGGAAGGAAGGAAGGAAGGAAGGAAGGAAGGGAGGGAGGGAGGGAAGAAAGGAAGGAAGAAAGGAAGGGAGGGAGGGAAGAAAGGAAGGAAGAAAGGGAGGGAGGGAAGGAAGGAAGGAAGAAAGGCAGGGAGGGAGGGAAGGAAGGAAGGAAGGCCGGCCCGCCACCTAGTCCACCCTTTCCTCTTACAAATGAGGAACCACCATATTTGGCAATCAAGAGGTCATTGGTAACTTTGGAGGGAGGAGTGTCTGTTCAGAGATGTGGCTGAAAGCAAGATTTACAAAGGGTTTAGGAATGGTGAAAGGAAAGGAAGTGGAGTCAGAGAGGATAGACAGCTATGATGAAAGGGAGCTTAACAACCCAGGAGGGTTCCAGAGGGCACAGTGGCAAAGAAGGGTAAGGACTGGTTAAGATGAGGTTGAAATTGAGGTTGAGGTTGCTATTGGAGAAACAGGAGATCCTCATGTCATCTTCACCAATGATCCCCCTTCTGATCTCAGATATCCTGATGTGGTATAAGTCTAGAAGACAGGTGGGACATCAGAGGCATTCCAATATGATAAGAAAGCAACCCAAGGAGAAAGGATTGGTGGAGATGGGAGCCAAAAGGAGATGAAGACAGCCCAGAATAGGGCAAAGGGATGGGCTGGTTTGGAGAGCCAACACCCCATCCTATGAAAACAAAGCAGGTTCCTTCCCTTGCACCTTTTCGGCACTTTGAGCAAAATTCTAGCTGCCCTGTGCTAATGCTTGAGAGGAGAAATCAACCAATATTAATTTAATAACTACCTACTACATGCCAGGCACTATGCCTGGAGATTCAAAGACAAAAAGAAGAACAGAAGAGGAAAGATTGATAGTGAAAAGAAAAAGAGGGCAGCAGGGCAAAGGGCTGGCAAGCATCAAACTCGTGGCCTGATCTGGGCCTCAGTCTTGGATAGGACTGTTGCACTATCAGAGTCCTACTCATCTTTTAAATTCACATGCTATCTCCTCCATGCCTTCATCCCTCAGGTTGTTAATGACCTCTTCTACCTCACAAACCACTTTGTTCTGTACCTTTAAAAAATACCTATCCTCTAATATTGTACAAAATAGCTATATATGTCTATTTGGAGCCAGCAATGGACTGTATGCCTGTTGTCTGAGGACCGCCCTGGCCATGTTCAGAGAGATTTATCATCAGACTGACCACAGAGTGAGGAATTTTTTGGTCGTAGTAACTTTTGAAGACAATCTGCTAAATGATAGGAAGGTACTCTCCACAGAGGGAGGGAATCCACTTATGAACAAATTCACAGGTTCTTGAAATAGCTATTTTTGTGTCATTCGATTGTAATAAGCTTCATGAAAATGAGGACTGTGACTTATCTAAACTTCGTCTCCCAACACCTAGCACAATGTTCTAGCACTAAACCTGCCTTATTACTGTAGAAGACATCACCATCCTCCCAGTCCCTCAGGCTGCTAACCCAGGAGTCAGTCTGGATTCCTCAATATTTCTCATCACCACCACCCCCCTATCCAAGCAGTTGACAAGTTCTTTCACCTTTGCCACACCTCTGGAATATGTCCCCTTCTCTCCCCTGACACTACTGCCCAGATGTGCCTTCCTTATGGAGTGCTCTCTCTCTCTCTTCTTCTACAACTATAACTATTCCTTCAAATTTCAGCTAGAATCCCAGAAAGCCTTCTACAAACTCTCTTAATTTTAGTGCCTTCCTTCTGTTACTTTTTTCCTGTTATCTTGTACATATGATGAGGTAGGTGTAGGCTCTGGGACCCCTCCCCCCTTTTTGAGCTCTCCTTGATTCTTTGAGGTACAGGCTCTGGGAAAGTAAACCTTCCCAGGGAAGACATTTGCCTGAGGTCATGGGCCTTGAGATGCGGCTCTGCCCTAGTCTTTAGCTCGCTTTGTTCCAAT
>CM053593.1:125843389-125872411 GCA_028646575.1 Pseudocheirus occidentalis
ACTTCCCAAATTCTTTCCATTTATGAATATAGAAGTAGTTGAAGCAGTAGAAGCCGTAAAGAGAAATTTATAGCATTGTTACCCATGGCATCAGGAGCCACCTCTAAAAATTCTGCGATCTACTCTTTATTGTAGTCATCTGGATGATTTGTAGGAACATCAATAACTTCCCAGAGTGATGTAATTAGCCATGCTTCGCTGCAAGGCTGTTTCCAATTTACGACACTGTTCAGACTCAAGTTGTTTCCCTGGCATTTGGTACCATATATTTAAGTTCCTTCTGCCTGTAGAAACAAGGCTCTACAAAGCTCAGCACTTGAAGGGGCTTAATTTCTTGCTCAGAAGAGGCACTAAGAGGAGTGGAATTAGTAGCTTTCCTCTAATCCTTTGGCAATACTTGGGTTCCTTATCTAGCATCATATGTAAATCAGGACATTAATGCCATGTGCTGCCTGAGATCCTAATTGTTAACCAGGTTGCTCAGCTGGGATTTGAGCCTGTCAGCTATGTCTGTCCCTGTGTGTCTTTAGTTAACTCATGTCAATTGGTGATGAGCCTCTGTGTGTGTTCTCAGAGGCAGACTGTGAGTCTCAGATACTCTTCTCTATTCCACACTTCTGGACCAAAGATTGTACATGTGTGGAATCTCTTTAGCCCAAGAGTAGCCTTTCCTATGGTACCCACCCTCACACACCCAAACACATATTTACACATTGCCTAACCATGGCTAACCAATGACCCTTGGTCCTTCTCCAGTTTTTAGTTGATGATAGGTTAGAGGAAGTTCACCTTCTCCTCTCCCCCATCCACCATCACCACAATTCTGTCATTGTCCTGTAATCAGTTCCCCCTGCCCCAAAGGGGAAAAGGTATCTTGATCAACCTCCTTTAAAAGATCACAGTTCTTGTTCCTTTTTCCTTTTGTTTACTCCCAACTCTGGCATCTACGGCTCCATTGGGCTGTAAACTCCTTGAGGCCAGGGTCTCTTTTACCTCTTTTTGTATCTCCAGCACTTAACACAGTGCCTGGCTCATAGTAGGTGGTTAATAAATATTGACTGATTTGCTTGCCTACAGGGAAGGCTAACTAGTTTATGTATTAGCCTGAATGTTTTACAGCATCTGTGATTTCTTTGGTCTAGGTCACTTCCAGTGAGGAAACACTCTACCAATTAGTATAAGCAACCAATAGTCTTAGAGAGATGCCTTGAACAATTGGAGAGATTAAATGACGTGTCCAGAGTCACAAACCCTGGATATATCTTGAATAACCTGAATAAATCATAATTAAGAAAGGAAACTGCTTCTAAAATCAGTTTCTCTTATGCTAAATAGTGCATATTTAAGAGGGAAATAATTTCAGAAAGGAAAAAAAGGTCATGCTACAAACACTCTGAAGCTCAACATATACAATTTGGAGATTATTGTATATTTTTGATCATATGAACCGTGTCTCTCCCGTATGGGTAGAGACCACTAAGAGCTAATCATAATTAATACTTGCACTCTGCTCTTTAAGGGCACAACAAAGCTTATTCTTAATTCTAATGCTATGTCTTCCCAGGCACATGGTTGTGCCTTTGGCATTTGTTGCTAAAAGTCTTTGTGAAACAGGTAATGGGATCTGTATTACCACTATTATTACACAGTTAATTTTCCATGGTTTCTGAATGATCTGAAGGCACCTGGTCATTCATTAGTCCTTCCAGTTAAACACATAAAGATTAACACATGGTAGGAAATGGCATTCCTCAGTATGAAAATGCAAACCAACAGGGAATTAATGCTAGATTGCTGTAAGTGTAACAAAGGACTTCCATTCAATTCAGTAAGTGTTTTCAAGGACCTACCATGTGCCAGGTACTAAAGATACAGAAATAAAAGTGAAAATTGTCCCTTCCCTTGAGGAGCTTATAGTCTACTGATGGGAAACAACATATCTAAAAGTAAGTAAATCTGGAATAGGAGAGAAAGAGGTGAGGGAAGGGGAAGGGAGGAGAGGGGAGAAGTCACACAACTATTAAGTCTTTAGAGGTGGGATCTAAAACTAAGTCTCAGGTTCAACACTCTTACCACTATTTCCCAGTCCACCTCAATCAACTGAAGCAGGAAGAGCAAGAGGAAGATGTTTCCACATATACAGAAATTTGCTGAGAATGTCTTGTGTTCCCTGTTTCTAGGACATAACTTGAAATGGACATTTTTCTTTTCTAACTCAATTCTTCTCTTCCCTATCCACAGATGGAAAAGGGTTGAATCTTTAGTGACAGGACCACTTTAGACAAATAACTTAACCTCTCAAGGTCTCAGTTTTCTCCTCTGTAAAATGAGGAGATAAACTAGATGACCTCTAGGATCCCTTCTTTTTCTATATCTATGGTCCTGCTAAGGACACCCCCTACCCCAGGTACACTGTTGACTCCATGCATAGGCAAAACAACTTATTGATTCAGACTCTAAATACACAAAGGGCCTGAGGCCATCAGAAAGTGCTAGCTCCTTTATTGGGCACCCAAGCATGCCAAATGCTGCACAAAACATAAAATTAAGCTCAATGGCCTAATTATCTGAATTTAAGACTTTACTTACCAAAAACTTGACCTATTCTGCTATAATAAAGTCGATTTCCCTTTTGCATGGTGGTACAGTACAATAAAAAGCATTAGCTCCAAAGTTAGACCGTGTATGAGTTAACATCCCATCTCAGACACTTACTACCTATTTGACTGTGGACATGTCAATTAGCCTCCAAGAGTCTCAGTTTTGTCCTCTGTAGGATGATGGGGTTGGACGAGATGGCCACAGAAGTCCCTTCTAGATCTACCATCCTGTGACTGTTTGCCAAGCATGACAACCCTACCTACTTCTGCAGTCTCCCATTTCTGCTAAATTAAAAGAGCAGCGTTTTCCTCTCACCATCTGTGCTCTAGACACAGCTCATTTCTGTGAAGCTCAGCTTAGGAGTTGCCCTTGGCTTGGACATTTGTCTCCCCAGCAGGAAACAACAGTATGCTACATGAAACTGTTCATTTTATTGCTTTCCCCAGGGCAGGGGGCTTCTATACTATAGACTATAAAAGAGCAAACATTTTCCTGTACATTTATTACTCCATTAATCTCATTATCTTGTCCTCAACTCTACAGGGTTAATTAGGTTCTGTTCTGAAAACTGATTCCACCATAGTTTCAGAAAAGAACTTTATCAGGTCAATAGACTCATAGAATGTAAGAATGAAAGACACCTCAGAGATGTCTTACTACTTGTGAAGCTCTGGACTTGGGTTGGCATGTAGGGAGGAAAGGTCAGGGGGTTTAGAAAATCTTTCATTGTTTTATGCCCAGTTAGACTTCAACTCCTGAACAAAAAAATATCTCTCTTATCATTCAGGATGTAGTATCACTGACATGGTACCAATTAAGGCCCTTTGCTAAATGCTAAATAGTTCAAACAGACATAAATGTCATTAAAACCCCCTAGTGAATGGAAGGGAAGAATACATACCCTCTTCCATAAAGAGATTAAATGATTATTCCATAATTATACAGCTAATTAGTGCTCCAGATAAATACAACCCTAGGATTCTTAGTATTTAATTTATGTCTTTCTTAGATGCTTTTTCATTAATTAAACCACCTAAGCATGCCAGAAACCAAAAGAAATTGTAATCTCAGATGATTGGTTCAATACATCTGTCTATCTATGCATATATATGCATATATCCACAAACGTGTGTGTATATTTACATGTAAATATATTTTGTATATGTGTACATTTAAACACACATACCCATGCATACTAACATAAGAATTTTTCCTTTTTCAGAGAAGCAAGCTCATAAAAATCATTCATTTCTTTGATTTCCCAAGCTTTACGGAAGGTCTCCACCAAAGCAGGTTGCAGCCCTTTGTAATTTAGCAGATAAACCCTAAAGAGTTACCTCAAGTATACAGACATTAAAGAGCTGCCCAAGGTCACACAGTATCACAAGTCAGTTACTGACTTTCATTCCAGTCCTCTATCTACACCAACACCCTACCTCTTTGTAAAAATGATGTCTTAAGAAGAAAATTGGCTTATTGGATGAGCTCTCCACTTAATTCTAAGTTCACCATGGTAATTTAAGTGGGTATTCTAATGGCCACTTTACATACTGGAAAGCAAAAAGCATCTGGACTAAAAGAAAACTCCCAAGTCACATGAGAAGTTGGAGATGAAAGAATAAAACCCAAGGGTCAAGGCTTTGGTCATAGAACACTTCTTTTTCCAACCAAGAAATACTTAGAGAAATAGAATATGCCAAACAACCCCTGGGAATTAGTTGATTGGACATGCAAGTCTACATTCCTTTACAGAAGAACTCCCAGACCCTTCAATTCCCTCACGCTATAGTGTAACACTTAGCAATAATTATCTGAACCTCTGCCACCTTCCAATCACTCAGGCGCAATTCTCAGATTGGCTCGATGTGAGATTCATGTGTTAGGTTTCTTATTTCTTATCCTATCTGCTTCAGCACCCTTGCCATTCCAGGAACTCTGCACACGCTGTCTTCAGTCCCAGACAGACTCATAAGTTCTTGTTCTTCCCCATCCAAGGGGTGATTCAAGGGTGTTTGGAAGCTGTCTTTATTGCTTAAAGCTCAAATAAGACATGTTTGTGTGATAGTAGATAATGAAGTGCAGAGAGGAACCCTGGCTTCAATTTTCAGCTGTAATTGAATTGGAAATACAATAAATAGGGTGGTTTGATAATAAGCCGGTCATTCACTGACTGAGAGCTAGAACAGCAGGCTTTAGAAGCCTGTCACTCAGGAAAACATTGTCAATGCCAAGGATTCCTTGTTGATCAGAAGACTCTCTGACCTGAACTGCCCTCATTTTCCTACCTCCTTTTCTCAAAGTTCCTATAGCTCAAGACAGTATGGTACTAGAACATTGACTTTGGTATCAGAGGAGCTGGGTTCAAAGCCGCCTTCTTATGCTTAATACCTGTGTGAGCTCCAAGTCATTTCATCTTGCTGGGTCTCAGCTTTTTTATCTGTAAAATAAGGGAGGAGGACCAGATAACCCCTGAGATCCTTTCAAAGTCTAGATCTATGATTCTAGATTTATTATTCTATAATAGAATAATAGAATAGGATTCTATTATAACAGGAGATACAGGTTAATGGAAGCCAAGTCCTTACAAGCATATGAGTCATGCTCTGCCTAATAAAATCTTCCACATGCACTTCAGAGTATATGCAGTTACTTTAAGGATGATTTCTGCATGCTTAACACAGAAAAGACCCTTTAGTTAGTTCCTGTGAGGAGGATGAAATGCTGTGGACCTCCAGGCAGGAGTAGAGCCATGGACCTTTTCTCACCCAGACATATCCTTTCCATTGCTTCTATCTCTTTCATATGGATTCTTTTCAGATCTTGGGTAAAAGAGCACTGGAGATAGTTGTAACCTTATCATATCATAACCTTAGCTTCAAAAGGTTGGGAGTTCAAGCTGCCAGAAGTCCAGAAAGTAGAATTATACCAAAGTGTGTCAACGGGTGAGCTCAGGGAAGGTTAACTTGTGGGATCTAGCCCCACAGTGAATCTGACCCAGATACCATTTTCTGGAAATAATTCATCAGCTGTGCTACATTCAAATGAACTTGGTGGGTTAAATGCTGTGTAGCAACCATTTAAGTTTGAGCCCATGGACCAAGATGATGTAGAGGAGAGTGTGCTCCTATTTTAAAGGGAGGAGGGAGAGAAAAGAGGAATGTGTTTCTACTTCTGTTCTGTATTTTCTTGGTAACTATCCCCTTTGTAAAAGCTAATTGCTGTCAGTTGGTTAAATGATATTGGGAGTATTAACCTTTGAGTAAGTCAATGATATAAAGGAGGTAATAACTGTAATCAGCAATTATGCTCAAGCCAATAAGGTTGGAGAGGACCCCATTGACCCAAATGGGGACCTTAGGATCTGAAATGGGAGCTATAGCTAGCCAGTCCTCTGAGGACCTGACTCATTAGTACAAGTGGGAGTTGGGATAAGGACACTGCACACACACACACACACACGCACGCACACACACACACACACACACACACACACAAAACCAGAGTGTAAAGTCTACACCTTTAGAGTAGTCATATACAAGACAAAAGGCCACTTTAAGTTGAAGGTGGTTATCACATAAAAGGAATAATGAAAGGGCTCTGAATGGCATCTGATAATCTAAGTATAACATGTAGTGTGCCCTTTATGGATAAGTCACTTAACAAATGTTTATTGAATTGAATAAATTAAACTGTAGCCTAGAAAGGTTAAATGATTTGCCTAGAATTATTGTCTTCTGCTTCTGTTCTAGTATGCTCTCTGCTATATCATATTGACCATATTTTATACTATAGGCTATGCTATGTCATCTTCTCTGGCAGACGAAGATACTGTGATCACCTTCAGGCGGTGCTCTGAATGCATCTGGATAATAGGCAGCAGAGTACAGTAGAGACAGAATGGGCTTTGAGTTTGGAGGTGCCAGGTCCATATGCCAACACTATTGTTTAATGCTTGTATCACCTTGGGTAAGTTGCTTAACTTCCACTGCCCTAGGTTTTCTCAACTGTAAAAGGATGGGGTTGGACTAGATGTCCAACAGATTCCTTCCAATTATGATCTACGATTCTTGTTTTTTACTTTTTTGTTTTGTTTTGACCAGACTTGCTATTCGTTTGTATGTATGGGCAAACTCTCCTTAACAAAGCTCCCTCGACCAAAGCAGATGAACAATGGTTCTGTTACTTGATAGTGTTAGAGAGTGACTTGAGGGAGACACTGAGAGGTAACTGACTTGCCCATGATGCAAAGCCAATACACATGCAGGACTTGATCCCAGGTTATCCAGACTCTGTGGATGCTTTGGGGGTTCCCTTTGATTGCTAACTGAAAAGGCACAGGCTGATGAAGTGATAAACCTAGCATGAGTACACAATAGCCCCTACATTCATGTCACCTAGAAACCTGGAATTGATGCAGGGGCTTTAATTTTATGTGGGTCAGACCAGGCCTGAGACTAGAGCTCCAGGCTCCAGGGCTACTGAAGAGATTGAACATTTCTAGGCTAATTGGGGAGCTTGGGTACTTTGCAGGGTAGGTCCAAAACTTCTATTCTGGAAGCACCTTAGAGAACATCCAAACCACTAGACAATCCCACTACTGCCCCCAATCCACTATAGAATTCATAAATTGTTATTATGGGAAGAAAGATCATATAATGCTAGATCTAGAGATGATGGTCACTTCAGAAGCCCCCTAGTCTAAGCTCCTTCATTTTACAGATAAGAAAACTGAGGAGTAGAAAGTATAATAACTTGACTATGGTCATAGATAGCAAGGGCCAGAGGCAATAGGTGAACTTGGGTCCTCTGACTCTACAGTCTATGCTTTCTCTACTCTAGCACACTGCCGCCACTCAAGGGCATTCAAGGTAGGACCAGGGGAGAGAAGGAGGGTAATGAGTGAACGTTCAGTGAGTCCAGGAAACCTCAAGCACCCACTATACACACAAGACACTAATATATACTAGGAGCTATTTTTAAGGCATAGGAAGTAAGGTTGGATAGTTGGAGTAGAGTCAAATTATGGAGGCCCTAGAAGGCTACCTGAAAAGAGGAGTTTGGATTCAGTGTGGTGAATAATTGGGAGCTGTTACTGGCTAAAACTTCAATTTTAGATTCATAGATTATTAAACAAGAAGGAACCTTAAAGGTTCCTTTTTGTCCAATGTCTGCTTCAACTCTGCCTTCTCTCTGCCCTGGACAAGTCACTTAACCACTATCTGCTTCAGCTCTCTCATCTGTAAAATGAGTATAATAATAACACCTTTCTCCCAGTCTTGTTGTGAGGATGAAATGAAATAATAATTGTAAAACACTTAGCACATAGAAGGTGCTATATAAATGTTAGCTGTCATCATCATCATCATCATCATCATCATCATCATCATCTACCACCCCACAATATCCAGTCAGCAAAGAACTATTAATGCTTTTCTCACAATGCTATTACTTCTTGAATTCATCAGTTCTTTCCCTTTCCCACTGCTATCACTGAAACAGTCCTTCGTTACCTCTCACCTGGACTATTACAACTGTCTCCTAACTGGTCTCCTCAGTCCCAGATCCTCCCTCCTTTTTTGCATTGTTTTGCACTCTGTTTCTAGTCAAATCTTCCAAAAGCACTTCTTGGATTATGCTCCCTTTATGCTCCAAAATCTTCCATGCCTCCTGCCCCTGACTGCCTAAAAAATAAAATCCAAACTGCTCAGCTCCATATTCAAAGCTAGTCCCACACTGCCTTTCTGACCTTATCTCCTACTGAACCCAGTAGAATTCAGCCAGTCAGTCCCTAAACATTTCTTAAGTACCTGACATGTGCCAGATCTGCCTGGCATTCCCTTAAAATACCTTATGTTTTCTTACATTGAGGATCAAGTGAGTTAATCTATGTAAAGCACTTTGAAAACTTTAAAGTACTATATAAATATTATTGTTATTATTATTATTGCATCTGCAGAAGAATCCAGTTGGAATCTCCCATCTTTCCTCCCTTCTATTCTCATCTCTTCCTCTCAAAATGCTAGTTTGAGGCTCAGTCCAAATCTTACCTCTTCCAAAAAGCCTATTTATAGTGTCCTAATTAGAAAAGATATTTCCATACTCTGAATTCCTATAACACTTATCAATATCACCTGTATGACACTTAGCAAAGATGGCTTCATATTTTCATAATGTGTATATCTGTCATCTCCCCAACAGGGCAGCTAGGAGTCAGGAAAACTCATCTTACTGAGTTCAAATCTGGCCTTGGACACTTAGTAGCTGTGTGATCTTGAGCAAGTCACTTAATCCTGTTTGCCTCAGTTTCCTCACCTGTCAAATGAGCTGAAACCTTAAGGAAGTAACAAACCCCAAATGGGGTCATGAATAGTGGAACATGACTGAAATGACTGAATAACAATATAGAACAGGGATCACCTTATGATCCTTTATATTCCCTGTGGTACTCAGTATAGTGCCTTGCACACAGTAGGCATTCAATAAGTATTTGCTGAAAGGATGAACGTGTCTACAACAAATCACTTTGCTTCAGGACATTCCACTTTTCCCAATCAATTCCAACCTCCTTGGAAATCCACATCTGCCAGCCCTTCAATTGTCCTCATCTCCTCCTGGCTCTGAATGCCAAATAGAGGCACAAGGGACAGCTGCACAGTAGATAATGGACTGTAATAGAATCAAGCCAGAATGTGACCACTAAGAGTGGGGGAACATTGCCTGGAGATCAAGAAATGATATCAACCTGACTGTGCCCCAGAGACATAGACCGAAAACACACAACTTATCTCGTTTTAAAACATTAGTTTTCATTCAAATGGTTTTCCCCAAGGTGGCTGAGACAATTTTTTTGACTCATGAATAATTTAGCCTTCCAGTCCACTGCTTTTACTGTTTTAAGAAGACTGAACGCAGCATGTTAAACTTGGAGTGTCTCCACTGGTTTCTCTGTGTTTCTGCACCATATTAGTAAGGATCATATTATAGAATCTCTATCTTCCTGTCCTTACGTTTCCTCCACTATCCTGTAGTACCCTCTCAACCTCCTTTCTCCTAATACTTTATATTGCATCTTCCCTTTTTTCTTCAAGAGGAACATTTAGAACAGTTCTGAGAAAATGCTTTTTTCTGCTCTTAAATATGCAAAAGAAATGGTTCAGTTGTAAAGGGAAGTACCACACTAAAGAGACTGTTCAGTCGGACTCATTTGTAGAACCTGAGTCCTAGTTTCTGTCCTTTTGTATCTAGTAGGTGTGCATTTGATCACAGAGGAGATATGAGGGTTATTATAAGTAACGTCCAACCAAACCCCTACACACACCACATAGCAAAGAATTGCAACCATTCCAGGGGTCCCTCTGAAAATAGTAGTTATAGAAAAACTATGTAATAAGTATATGAAATGAGAGGAATCCTAACATTGATTTCTGTTCAAGCTTATTGTCAATAAAAATTCAAGAAAAATCTTAGATTTTGAGCTGGAAGGAACCAGAGGGCCTGTTTCATCCAGACTCCTAATTTTACAGATAAGAAGATTGAGACAAAGAAAATTTAAGGGAATTGTCCAATGTCACATAGGTAATAAGTGACAAAAGAAGAAGGAAGTAAGCTTCAATGAACCACACACTGCCTCCCTTAACATCGATAATGTTGCACATTTAAATTTACTTATTTTTTATGGGGAAAAAAACTGTCAAACTGGAAGCTGAAAGAGGAACAGTGATTATCTTTATTCTGGGTTCCCAGAACAGGAACACTTATCATGCCTCTATACTAAAAAGTTACATTTTTTCTTTTTTTTTAAATTATGGGGCATTTCCTTGTTATTTCATCTAGTTACCACCTTCGTGGACTTCGCTTTACCAGACATAGTATAAATCTACACACTAAACACGGTTAGCAGTCCTCAGCTAAAATAAACAGTTGTTAACAGAAAGAGCGCAGTACAAAGTAGGATGAGGCCACACTAAGGGCTGAGAACTACAATATATACAATGCATATTTGTCTTCCTGTTTCTTATATCCTCTTCCAGGATGTTACAATCATATAATAAATACCAGCCAAGAAAATCAGTTTCTGGTTCAAAACCATTTCAAATTTGCTCTATTTTCCCATATACAGTCTTACACAAGATAATTAGATGATTTTCAACCTATCAGTTATTAAATGTAGTAGTCCTCTTAAAACAGAATTAGGCTATATATTAAAAGAGGCTCTTTGTCCAGCAACCCCATCAGAACTCAAAGCAAAGTTTTGAGTATACAAAGAACCTTTCCTTAAAGTAGCTCACAGTACATTAGCAAGCTGGAAAGAAATGGTAAGTAGTTGGTCCAGAATTGGATCACCTCTTCAGATAGACCAGAAATCAAACTGATGTTCTGGGGGATTCAAGCTAGCTCTAAACCTGTGGGGATCTGGGATTTTGGATAGGAAAAGAAATTACATTTTTATTTTGACTAACCTCTAGAAGAAATTCAGTATTTTCTTCAAATAAAAAAAATCTCATTCTAAGAAAGTGTCTATCAGCTTCCCCAAACTGCCAAAGGGATCCATGAGACAAAAAAGGCTGAGTACTCTTACTCTGATGATACAGGCCTCCTGTCCAAATCCACACCTCTAGATCCTGGGTTTATATTATCCCAACTGTGACAACTATGCATTTGCAAAGTCTTCTATTTTTATAGTTTCTGTTTTATTCCACCATCTTGGCTCTTTGAAGTTCCATTTCTATAGTTTCAAAAAAGAAATATCTATAAATAATCTACCTTGATAGAATTCCACTTAGTTCCTGGGTAAGATGGGAATTTGCCAAGCCTGCTTCATAGAGGTCATCCTACAGGGCCTTAGTGGACTTAATAATGCCTTTGTGTCCTGAAAGTACATCTAAATAACCCTCTTTTGACAAAGAAGAATTCAGAATTTCTCATTTCTCTTCAAGAAAATAGCTGACTGGGAATCATAATCCTTCCCTACCTGCCAGAATTATTATGAGGGTCATATGAGGAAATACATGTGACTGTTCTGAAAACTATGAAATGCTTACCTAAATGTAAGACATTATGAGGAATCACAGTTATGGAAAGATACAGAGACTAAAATGATAGAAGGGTAAAATGACAAATCTTGGAAAGGATGTGGAAAAATTGGGACACTAATACACTACTGGTAGAAGTATGAACTGATCCAACCACTTTGGAGAACAATCTGGAATTATGCCCAAAGAGTTATAAAACTTTGACCCAGCAATACCAGTATCAGGTCTGTTTCTAAGGTGATCAGGCAAAAAGGAGAAGAACCTATGTCCTAAAATATTTATAGCAGCTCTATTTGGAGTGGCAAAAAAGTGGAAATAGAACTTATGTCCATCAACTGGGGAATGGCTGAATGATGAGCAGGTTGATTTTAGGAAAACATGGAAAGACTTGCATAAAATAAGGTCTTAAATATTTTGATGTAGAATACTGTGAAATAAAGAGTCCAGTAACATATAGAGTCCTGCTTCCATTGTGTAGCAGCAAGCACCCTAAGCATCCCCAGGATGGCTGCTAGCACAGGTTCTTTGATCTGCTTTTCTAAAGGAAAGCAACTCAAAAAGGGTTAACAATCTTACTTTAATCAAACAAACATATATCATTTACCTAGTTCAAGGGGAAAAGTCAGTACCCTGTACTTCAGAGAATACAAACAGAAGCTACAAGGAGACAAAAATACTGAGAAAATAACACAATTCAGCAGACGGGCCTTCCAGCTGTCTGGCCATTACATCCATACCTCGTTAGTCACCAGAGAGGGAAGCACCAATATCTGGGTTTTCAAAGCCAGGGGGCTCAACAACTGCCCTGAATCTCATCTGGCCAAATCACACAACTCTTCCCAAAGTGAGCCCCAAAGCAAAACCTTGACTCAGAGGTATATATAACCCTATCCAGGGTCAGAGAACATTACAACCCTAGTGACTCATTTGACTACAAAGTAACAAGAGTTGTGCCTTCCTGAAAAACAAGCCTCCCACCACAGGCTTCAGGTGAGCACATGCAGCCTATTAGGTGGCAAAGTATATTTTGAAATAAGGAAAGGTCCTCAAATTCAGTTTAGGCTTATTAAGGGGCAAGGAAGATCTTCAAATTACCATTACCATTACACATTGCCATTCAAGGAGTTTGCTAAGGGATACAATGTTAGCAGATAAGCACATTCTGTCTTGCAAGAATGATGGTTAGGGCCTCCTAGCTCAAGGACTTTAGAGAGAGCAAAACTGACTGCATGGCTCAAACTTGAGAATTATCCCTAGTCGCTGAGACTTAACTACTACACATGCCTTTATGCATTGTAACTTATACGCCCATGCATAGATCATCCCTCCATTTTCTGAACATGCGATCCATGTAGACCCGTATTCCAGAGGAGGAAACAGGTTAAGGAGCAATATGTAGTGGATGGGTTAGAAAGATTGTAGCCCAAAGGAGCTGTGACCAGTCCCAGTTCTCAAAGAAGGGACCAGGAGGAACAAATTCATAAACAGCTTGGTTTCACTTCTGTACTGTGTGTATATATCCCTACAGGATACAATGCATCCACTATGGAGTGTAAATAAACTCTTCCTTCACTCATTTCAGTTCAAGTTTTATTTCTTAAGGGAATGAATGAACCCCATTTCTTACATATACCTTTCAGAGGCAGGGCATAGAATCATAAATGCAAATCTGGAAGACACCCCCAAGCCTATCTAATCTAACCCACTTGTTTTACAGATGAGGTCAGTAGAGTTTAAGTGGCTTGCCCAATGTCATAAGCTGGTGTCTAAGGCCAAATCTGAACTCAGATCTTCCTGATTCCAGTTCTCTATCCACTGCCCTACTCAGATGCCTCAACAGTATGTCTCTAAGACATACTGTAGCATAGACAGACAACGAACTAAACACAGAACTGAATAGGGGGAGGAGAGTAGACTGAATTGCTTTAGGAAAATTGCAGAGCTCCTTTACTGACCCCAACCTTTTCATGAAATACAAAAACTAGCTTTTCAATACTAACATTCTATCATTGTTGCTCTATGTTAACACCTCTCCAAATTCACTCAAACTGGACTTCTTTCTGTTCTTTACACACAATATTCCATCTCCCATCTTCCTGCCTTTGGACAGGCTGTGTCCATCTCCCTCTCTGCCCCCAATAACGTATTCTTTCTCCACATCCATCTCTTAGAATTCCTAGTTTCCTTTCAAATTCACCTCAAATGCCATCTTCTACATGAGGCTTTTGTTGGTCCAACCCAGCTGATAGTGCCTCCTCTAAAAAATTGCCTTGTCTTCATGTTGTACATAATTTGTACTTTCTAACTTAGTGCATATGTGTATGTGTGTAAGGCAGCTAGGTGGCACAGTGGATAGAAAGCTGGGGCTGGAGTCAAGAAGACTCATCTTCCTGAGTTCAAATCTGGCCTCATATACTTACTGGCTATGAGATCCTGGGCAAGTTACTTAACCCTCTTTGCCTCAGTTTCTTCATCTGTCAAATGAACTGGAGAAGGAAATGGGAAACCACTCCAGTATCTTTGCCAAGAAAACCCCAAAATGGAATCACAAAGAGTCAGACACAACTGAACAACAAAGTATATGTGTAAATGCTATCTCTCCTGATGCAATGTAAACACCTTGAAATCAGGGACTGTTTCAGTTTTGCCTTGATATCCCCAGCACCTACCATTATGCCTGGCAGATAGTAGGCATTTAATAAATGTGTGTTGGTTGTATTGTAAGACAACAATAAATATGGATAATTCAGAGAACTGTAGGAGGACAACAATTGATGCAAAGTAAAGAAGATCCATTAAAATAATACATACAATGATGACAAAAATATAGAAAAGACAATAAAATGAACCTAAATGCTATCTAGTCCTAATGGATAAGCTTGGCCTTGGAAAGGAACTAGGAAAATTCAGTGGGGGAAAAAAGCACTGACTTCAGAAACAGAAAACTGGGATTTAAAGTCTGTCACTGGTGTTTAGACCTGTGTGAATTTAGACCAGTTGATTAGCTTCCCTGGGTCTCAACTTAATCTTGCATATAGTAGGAATAGTATATGTTTACTGATTGATCTAATAAAATAGTCTGATATAGTAGATAGTAGTCTAGGTGCAAGTCAGGAAGATGAGGGTTCAAATTCTGACATTTATTAACCAGGAGGGGAAGTCATTTAACCTCAATATGCCTTAAGCAATTTTCTAGCATTTATTTACTAAGTCATAGACCGTTCTGAACTGGAATCTTCCAGTCTACAACAGTGACAGGTGTTCCAACAGCAGGAGTTCCCCATACTGATGAAATACAGACTCTTTGTATATTTGAGCATGTTCACTGAACCTGAACAATGTTTCTCTCCCTTGAATATCTAACCAAACAGGAACAAATATGCAAAGTAGAGAAACATACACACACATACACATACATACATGCACACACACACTTTTCACAGGGATCACCATATGAAAAGGAAAAATATTATGAAGTACCTGCTTCCCTTGGAGGGGGGTGGTCCAAATCTAATGATTTAAACAAGAAATGAATGGTCACTTCTTAAAATTATGAAAAAAGCATTACTACTTCTTGTAAATCTTACTCACTTTGGAGAGAGCAATAGAAAATTACATGAGTTAGCCTTGTGAGAGGCCCAGGGTTGGGAATGTAAAGAAATCAATTTACTTATGGTAGATATTCAATAAGTTAGTACCATTTAATAGGATAATGTCAAATAAAACAACACCAGGAGGGATAGCTAACACAGTGGATAACAGTCAGGATCCAAGTCGATCTTGACAGGCGAAAGCAACAGGCTGAATCTAATAATATGTTGTTCGATGGGAGTGAATGTAAAGTCTTACACCTGGGTTCAAAAAATTAATTTCATTTGCAAGCTTATTATGTGCCAAGCACTGTGCTAAACCCTGGAGATACAAAACAAAGACAGCTCCTGCTCTCAAGAAACTTAAAATCTAATGGCAGAAGACAATAATACCTGCTATGGGGATATGATGGGAAATTCCAAAAACACAATTACTCAAGTATAACATAGAAGAGACTTGTATAGATCAGTTGTTCTAAAAAATTTTTTTGTTTTTTTAAAACATCTGTGGGTTTTTAGCAAATTGTAAGTTCGATGAGCCTGTGAATTAATATGGTAGTCAAAAAAGTTAATGTGATCTTGAGCTGCATTTTGAGGGAAAGAGCTTACAAGAACAGGGACGTAATTGTTCAGTGTTCCTCATCTGATCTGATTGATAGTATTATGTTCAGTTCTGGACACCATGATTCCAGAAGGACATGGATAAACTGGAGACTGTCCAAGAGAAGGCAATCAGGATGGTAAAGAGAGGGGTGGCATGTATTAATAACAATCATATGCAATGTCAGATTAGAGATTGAAGGAATTGGGGATCTGTAGAAGAGAAAACTCAATGGGAACATGATAACTGTTTTCAAGTATTTGAAGGATTGTCATGGAGAGGAGAAATTAGACTTTTTCTATTTGGTCCCATATGGCAGAATCAGGAAGTTGCAAAGAGGTCAACTTGGACTTGATATCAGGAAAAGCTTCTTGATTTGAGCCATCCAGAAGTGGAAATTAATTTCCTTGAGAAGTGATGGATTCCCCTTTTTTGGAGGTCTTCATGCAGAGGCTGGGCAGCCATTTATCAGGCATTTTATAGTAAGGATTAATGTAGATATAGGTTGGACTAGATGGTTACTAAAGTCCCTTTGAGCCCTCAAATTCTGTGTTCCTACAATATAGATTGGCTAAGAATTACCTGGCTCCTCCTTATGATTCCTCTGTTTTAGCCAGTTGTCCCTATTTGTCTGCACCTGTATGTTCAGCTAGGCCTTCCTAGCATCAGGCTAGTTCTTCCTCTGGCTGAAAAACATGTTAGGAATACCTGTCTCAGAAGAATGTTATTTCACTAGCAAACTCTATTCTGTCTGACAGTGCCTTCCAACACTACTCTGACCTTTGACCTGGAATTTTGGCCCATAGGTGATCAATTTACTTACATTCAAACATCATTGATCAAGTACTATGGACATAAAGACGAAAAATTTTGTACCTTCTGCCCTCAAAGAGCTTATAATCTAATGGGGAAAAGGTGGTTAATTTTTTTTTATTACACTTTAGATCAGTGATTCTTAACCTTGCTAATGTCATGATCCTTTAATACTCGTATGTGGGCGTCTGCACGTGGGCAGACCGCCTGAAGACGATAGAGGAAGTCGTGTCTTGGTTCCTAAGACCATCAGAAATATGTATTTTCCAATGGTCTTAGTTGACCCCTGTGATCCCTGTGAAAAGGTTGTTCAACCCCCAAACGGGTCGCAACCCTCAGGTTGAGAATTGCTGCTTTAGATGATCTAGTGCAGGGGTGGGGAACCTGTAGTCTTGAGGCAACATGTGTCCCTCTAGGTCCTCAAGTGTGGTCCTTTGACAAGTTTGGGTTCAGCCAAAAGGTTGCACTTGAGGACTGAGGTCACATATGACCTTGAGGCCACAGGTTTCCCATACCTGATTTCTAGTGCTTAAGAAAATTGAAATGACATAATACAGAAGATAGAAAGAAGAAAGAATCATTTATACCTGAAGGAAAATCAGGAAAGGGTTCATGGTAGGTAATGGTCTGTGATATGTGAGTGGTCAGCTGGGTGGTACAGCAGATAGAGTGCTGGACCTGGAGTCAGGAAGATCTAAGTTCAAATCTGACTGCAGACATTCAGTAGGTGTGTGTGTGAACCTGGGCAAATCACTTAACCCATATTTGCCTCAGTTCCTCAACTGTAAAGTGGGGCAATACCAGAGAAAGAAATGGTGAACCACTCCAATATCTTTGCCAAGAAAATCCCATGGACAAGTCCATGGGGTCATGAAGAGTCAAACACAACTGAAAAACATCAGAGACGTTGAGTTTAATCTTTCATAACTGAGGGAAAATGTGTAAATATATGACAGCAGGAAAATGTCATAGAACAGTATATAGAGCAGCCTGGCTGAAGTGTTGAGTACAAGAACAGGAGTAGGGAATACATTGTTTGAACTCAGTTTATTTTCCAAACACTCTGCCTGGGATCCTAGGCTTTGGCTCTCAGTCACTTAGCCAAGGTTCCTCATCTTGGCTCCCTAGTCTCCTGGACCCCTGACTTGTCTGGACTCATGATCTCTGCTGATACCTACCAGTTTCCTTTCTGTCTAGCCAAATTCCCAGTCTTGCCTCCACCCTAATTTACCCTATTCTATTGCTGCCCAAAGCTTCCTAAATTATTGTCCTGTTTTAAAACCATTTGGTTCCTTTAAAGTCAAGTAACTCAATTATTTTCCCAGAGAATATCCAAGAGAAATAAATTAGAAACACCTGGGGCAGAAACAGTGCCATTACATGTCTCTACAAGTAGTAATGTTAAGGTGTAATTTAAACATTGGCACTTTGACTTTAAGGAGAGAGGGTTCTAAAACTGTAGAAAGGTCAAAAAATATATATAGGGGAGGAGATAGCTATCTACAGCTAGCTAGCTCGATGTCTACCTCTAGCTACATCTATCAATAAATAGCCATCTGATATCTATCTAATCATAGAATTCCATGGGATCTATCAATAGAGAGAGAGAGATGGGTATATCGTCAAGAATTATCTGTTAAGAGGTGAAACTGTATCCTTTTGTACTTAGAAATTGTTGAACTTTTAAAAATTTAGCTTGGCTTTTCCTTTACTATATATTGGTAGATTTGTGTAATTATGTTTAAAATAAATGAAGTAATTTTGTTTAAATATATAAAATACTATTTGGTATAGTAGATTTCTGTTTCTGTTAGAATCCATGACCAAACCGTCCCATGGGTAATCAATGGTGTCTGGTGAGAGTGAGAGAGTGAGAGAGTGAGAGAGTGAGAGAGTGAGAGAGTGAGAGAGTGAGAGAGTGAGAGAGTGAGAGAGTGAGAGAGTGAGAGAGTGAGAGAGTGAGAGAGTGAGAGAGAGAGTGAGAGAGTGAGAGAGAGAGTGAGAGAGAGAGAGAGAGAGAGAGAGAGAGAGAGAGAGAGAGAGAGAGAGAGAAGCACCTGGTAACAGAAACTAGAAGAAAAGATGAAGAGAGGGAAATAGACCTCTTCTTCAGAACATGCTCTCAACTTTTAAAACAAGCCAAGAATATCACAATATCCTCAATATTTGATAGAAGGAATCTCTATCAGAAAGCAAATTAACATTCCCTTAGCTAGTGGGGTAATATGCACCTCTTGTAATTTTTTAAGGAATGGAAAAGCGTAGCAGTGACCTGTTACCCTGGAAACACTGGTGAATAGACATTGTGAGAGCTTGCCTGATCTACTTTGTGAAAATCACTCAAGTTTAATGCTAAGAAACAGATAGAGGCTGGTCATAACACAGTGCCTAAAATTGTTACCCTAAGTCTTAGAAACCATATTCTCAACTTAAACAGACATGGTCAAAGTACTTACTCTGGAACTACTTCCCAGTTCCCTGGAATGATAGACTGGGTCTCCAGAAGTATACTAACTACTCCTATCAGTGCATTAGGCATAACAGTAAAGAGCTAAGGTTTCTGACACTGTAACTCTTGATCCCCCAGCCATTTTGCTTTCCATTATCAAACAACCAGGGCAGTGGGTGGCACAGTAGAAGTAGCACCAGGTCTGGAGTCAGGAACTTCTTTAGAATTCAAATCTGGCCTCAGACAATAACTAGCTATGTGACCCTGGGCAAATCACTTAACCCTGTTTGCCTCAGTTTCCAAATCTGTTGAATGAGTCAAAGAAGAAAATGGCAAACCACTATAGGTATCTTTGCCAAGAAAACCCCAAATGGGGTCACAAACAGTTGGACATGACTGAACAACAACAATCAATCAACCAGTAGAACTCTACTAACTTTTGGAAAAGTGGTTTAGCAAGAATATAAAAAAATGTCCATTACCCTCAAAGGGAATACTCTTCCTCTGTACACCCAAGGTACCAAGGGCTCAAACTTAAAGCACAATGAGAACAAGGGACCTACTGCTCACATCCTGCACCTTCCAATAAAGTAAAGAGACTGAGAGATTCACATCTTCCTTTTTATATGCAAATTCAGTTCTGGCTCAGCATTCCCTGAGAATTTAAGGGTTTTTTTATCCATCATATTATCCCAACCCCTCAATAACTCATGGTCAGAAATTAGTTCCCCAAATTTCCATGTGTTAGATTGAAGCCAGGCAGGGAATTTTTAAAAATATAGTTTTATTCATTTCTTTAAATATTTTCCAATTATATGTAAAAGAGTTTTTTTAAATAAAAAAGTATATTTCAATATGCATTATCAATTCATCAGCTCTCTCTGGAGATGGATAACATTTTTCATCATTGTCTTGATCAGAGTAGCTAAATATGTCAGAGTTGATCATTGTTATAATATTGCTATTACTGTGTAAAATGTTCTGGTTCTGCTCACTTCATTTTGTATGAGTTCATATAAGTCTTCCCAGGTTTTTCTAAAACCAACTGCTCATCATTTCTTATAGCATATAGTATTCCATCACAATCATGTACCACAACTTGTTCAGTCTTTCACTAATTGAAGGGTGTCCCCTCAGTTTGCAATTCTTTCCCACAACAAAAAAAAAGTATCTGCTATAAATGTTTTTTATACAAATAGGTCCTTTTACCTTTTCTTTGATCTCTTTGGGATATAGACCTAGTAGTGGTATTTCTGGGCCAAAGGGTATGCACAATTTTAATGCTCTTCAGACATAGTTCCAAATTGTTCTCCAGAATGATCAGACTGGGAAGCTAGGTGGTACAGTGGATAAAGCATTAGGTCTAGAGTTAGGAAGACCTGAGTTTAAATCTGGCCTCAGATACTTACTAGCTGTGTGACCCTGAGCAAGTCACTTAACCCTCTTTGCCTCAGTTCCCTCATCTGTAAAATGAGATGGACAAAGAAATGGCAAGATACTACAGCATCTTTGCCAAGAAAACCACAAACAGGGTTATGGAAGATTTGGGAGACAACTGAAAAACATGTTTGAACTAATTCACGGGTCTATGAACAGTATGTTAGTGTCCCAATTTTCTACATCCCCTCCAGTAGTTTTTATTTTCCTTTTCTGTCATAGTGGTCAATCACCAGATTGGTATGAGGTGGTGTGTCAGAATTGTGTTAATTTGCATTTCTCTAATCAGTAGTGATTTAGAGCATTTTCATGTGGTCATAGTGGTCAGTCACCAGAGTGGTGTGAGGTGGCATGTCAGAATTGTGTTAATTTGCATTTCTCTAATCAGTAATGATTTAGAGCATTTTTCATATGACTATTGATAGCTTTGATTTCTTCTTCTGAAAACTGCCTGTTCATCCTTTGATCATTTGTCAGTTGGGGAATGGCTTTTATTTTTATAAATTTGGTTCAGTTCCCCTGGCAGGGAATACTTGTACACTTATGTGTACAACTCCCCAGAAAGAAAAATATCAGGACATTCTAAGAGGATTGGGCTTTCATTGTCCAGTTCCCATATATGTGCATTCCAACTGCACACAAAGTGGCTTCCTAGGCAGCTAGGTGATGTGATTGATAGAGAACTGGGTCTGGAATCAGGAAAACCTGAGTTCAAATCTGGCTTCAGATCTAATGGTGTGACCCTGGGCAAGTCACTTAACTTCTGTATGCTTCAGTTTCCTTAACTGCAAGATGAGAATAGTAATAGCTCCTCCTTCCAGGGCTTTTGTGAGGATCAAATGATACATTTGAAAAAATACTTAGCACAGTGACTGACACAGAGTAGGCATTTAATAAATGCTTGTTTTCTTCCTTCATAGACATCCTTCAGTTAATTACAAATTGAGAAGGACTTGTAGAAGACAGTATAATATTTTATGAAGAATGGACATAAATATAATATCTTTGATGCTGCCACTTACCTAGGACATCATTACCAACTCACCATCTAATCATGAATCTTTGAGGGGTGGGAGAGAAAGGGCATTTTTCCTTATTAATGGTGATAAAATTTCACTGCTTCACCATATTCCCCTTGTGATGAAGGACCCAGACAGGTGATGGAGTTGGGGCAGAAGCGGTAGCTGTGCAGTGAGTACCAGTATCCATAGGTTCTCTGTAGTCATCTGCATCCTGCCTGGCTCTTTTAAGAATTATTCCCCAGTGCCCTGAGGGTGCTGGCCCCTTCTCTCAGAATATCTCATTGCCTTCAAATGCTAAATCTCATTGGGAAATAGATTCCTTTGAACTTTTCAAAGGTAATAAAGGAATGCCTCCTATTTTTATGAGTTCTATCCTGCTGTAGGCAGAGGAAGTTGCTATGTGTGAGGAAGGGGCCAATTAGAGCCAAAAGAGCCATAAGCTAATCCCTTATGGCACTGCTCTATGAGCTGGACTTGTTGTAGCCTGCCAAAGAAGTGTTCCTGAAGCTCAATTCTTGGATTGAAGTAGAAGAAATGGAGAAGGAGCTTGAAGGCAGAGAATCCACTCGGGTTGCCTACACTGGCTTGGTTCAGCTGCTTGTAATCATTAGCCGTTGTGAGAAATGTACCACCAAGGAGTATATAAACCAGTGGTTCTCCAACTTTTTGTTCTCAGGATCCCTTTTGCACTCTTAAAATTTATTGAAGATCCCCCCAAGAGTTTTTGTTTATGTGGGTCCTATCAATATCTACCATCTTAGAAATTAAAACATCTTACTATTATTATGGAAATAGTTTTGACTTCACAAACCCCTGAGAAATTCTCTAAGATCCCTTGGGGACCCTGGACCACACTTTGAGAACCACTGGCTTCAACCAATCCTGATGGTGGGAGAAAGTAGGGTGGCAAGTCCTTCTTGAATTAGCACCAGCATCTCTGTCTAAATATCCATGTGTTTGTGGTATGCTTGAATTCTCTAAACACATCATTCATGGTTTAGATCAATAGCACTTCTTTTCCTGGGACCTAACCTGTGGCTAAGTTGTCACATTCCCTGCATGAGCCTAATAATTTCCCTAATAAAAAACTCAATGTGAAATATTGAAACCTACCCCCTCCAGCCAATTCTGGGAAAGACGTGTTTCATAGAAGGAGAGGGAACAAATGGGGATTATCTGGAATCAGGCTATATTTTCTGAAGCTGCTCCAGACACACATGACTAGTGCCAATCTGGAACTGAAGAGTCTGATGATGACTAGACAAGTAATGGAGTTAGAAATCTTGGCATATTATACTGAAGACTCTTTTTGACCAAATGTTCAACCCTCATAGAACTGCTATAAGCCTTGAGGTGGAGAGAGAGGTAGCACCAGTGACCTACTCAAATCTGGCCCAACATGTACCCTTGAACACATGGCACTGCCATTTCTCCTGCTCCTATTGTGTTTCTTCATTCCTCCTCTTGGGTGAATGAGTATTAGAGATTAAATGGACCAGGGTGTATCCTTGTGAGCTTTGAAACATCAGAAGAGCCACCAGTGGTTCAGTGGCGAAGCCTGGGAAGGAGGCAACCCTGTGGAGCAATCTGCTTAACCTAGACCAGCAATGGATCAATCTGGTAGCCAAGATTCTATACCATCCAAACAAAGGAGTGACTCACCCATAAGGTATGCCTTACCCAAAAGTGAACTTTTGAACCTACTCTCCCCAAGGACTGAAGTATAGATGTCCTAATTTAGGATGCCATTTTGGTACTGTGGGTCTTGCTTTATCTTTTCAGCAAATATTTCTTTGTAGAGGTTAGTTGATGACAATTAATTAATTGATCTTGGAAAATAAAGTTATTAAATCGACAGTAGGGTGCTAATCATGGGTGTTGAGGAACTATTGGGAGGAATACACCAGAACTGGGATTTGAAATAATAGCTTTAAAAGATTCCTAGAAAGGAATGGCATAAACTCTAAACTGGGTATCTTGCCATACAGAAGAGTAGGGGGGATGGGGATGAGAGGGAGGATGATGGAGGGGAGGGCAGGGTTGGAGGAGTGCTGCTGGAAGCACACACTTCAGTGAAGGAACAGGGACAGGGTAGAGAACAGAACGAGGCGGGGGAGGGGCGGAGAGAAAGGATAGAAAGAAGGGACATACAATCAGTCTCTCACAATATGTCCATTGTAGAGATATTCTGTGTAACTACACATGTACAGCCCATATTGAATAGCTTGTCTTCCCAGTGAGTGTGGGTGATGAGGGAGGAAGGGAAAAAATCTAGAATTTAAAGTTCTATAATCAAATGTTAAAAATATATAATACATAATAATAATAATTGTTATTATTATTATTATTATTAACTACATGCAACTTGGAATTAAGATATACAAGCACTGGGGTAGGGAGATCTACCTTGTCCTACCAAAAAGTCAGAGGGGCGATGGGGGAGGACATAGGAGAGAGCAGATTGGGGGAGGGGTTATACAGTGGGATGGCTGATTTGGGGTGGTGGGTGGAGGAAAGATGGGGAGAAAATTTGTAACTCAAAATCTCATGGAAACAAATGATATAAATAAGAAAATAAATAAATGGATTTTTAAAAAAAGATCCCTGCAATCCGTCAGGGATACTCCTAGAACCATAAGGGAGAAATGGAGCCATCTCTACTCTGAGAACTCAACCTGCTTGTGTGTTGGGATATTAAGTCCATAGTCTCACTATACATAGACTGCTACAGTATCTGAAGAATTAAAAAGTTCCATGTCTCCCAAAAAGTAATGAAAGAATGAATGAGTGGTAAACATGAGGATTCTTCTAAATATTACCAGTGAAGAACTTTTACACCAGAGAAATAGTATAAAGGACGACATCCAAAGTGAATGTGAATTTTTCACAAAGATGTGAAAAGGAGCTCAACTGTTGATGTAGCAAAATGGAAGTGTGATTGATAGCCTGAAAGCTCCTCTGATAACATGTCAATATATCCATAATCAGGCCACCAGCACAGAGATTGTCACCCTCACCCCCTGAGGATTTATGAAAGGACATAGAACAGGGTTGCACAGATAGGGATGGGTAGGGATCTGCACTGACTGACTGAGTACTGAATTCAATTAGATTACAGATCTAAAAAAGGATACATTTAACCTAGGAGGTCATCCTTTATCCAATAGGACTAACATGCCAACAGTGGGGCTAAGCACTGCTTATAAGTGTCATGGATGAACTTCAGACCTAAGCAGTGGAGAAGGTTAAAAAAGAGAAGGAAGGGAGGGACATTCAGGGAGAGAAAAGGAGATAAAGTAGAAAAAATAAAAGAGGTACATAAAGGAAGAGAGGTATATTTAGAAGAAAGTCACTAATAACTATTTCAGTCTTTTCAGTGACACCTGTGTCCACTACTGCTGTGAAATAAGGTCTTGGAAATGTCACTCATGAGTGCAAATTTTAAAAAAATTCTAAAGTTTTTCTCAACCTGAAAATTAGCAAAGGTGACAAAAAAAAAAAGAAGGAAGTAGTCAAAACTGAAATGGTTATGCAGAGGCAATCCCACTAATACAATGTTGGTGGAGCTGTGTCTTGGTCAAACTGATTCTGGAAGGATATTTCAAATTATGGTAAAAAGGACTAAACTGTCCATCCTCTTTGGCCCACTGTTAATCATATATGTCCAAAGATTTCAGAAAGAGACATTTCTCCCATACATCAAAATATTCACAGTAGCATATTCTTTTGGTAGGAAAGTGCTAGAAACAAAGTAGGTACTCATCTATTAAGGACTGGCTAAACACAAATATGACAATATTATTGCACTATAATACTAAGATTTAAAAGAAGCACAGGAAGATTTACAAGAACTGATACAGAGTGAATCAGCAGAACCAGGAAAACAATATACATAATGATTACAACAATGGTAACTAGAAAGAACAAAAAACTGAAACTGAATGCTGTATAATTATAATAACCAAGCTTGACCCCAGAGAAGAGCTGAGAACTTGCTTCTCTCTCCCTTCATTGGAAAATAGGGAAATTATAGATTATGGATTTAGAATACAACACATCCTATCCAACATGGTCAATGTGTTTGAATAGGTTTTTTTTAAAAGCTTTTTTCCTCTGATTCTTATCACAAGGTATGACTTGCTAGGTAAGGGTGGAAAGACAAATATATTTAGAAATTAATGTAATATAAAAACAAAAACTAAAATAAAAAATAGATAATTAAAAAAAAGAAAATGTTCCCTTTGTCTTTAGTTTCATCTATTTCTTCACCTTGGAAAAATAAATCAATTTGAGCTTCTAAATTTAAGATATATGAGCACCATCCTGATGGTACATGTTAGAAATAGCAGCATGCAAAACACACATTTGATTCATAAAATGCATCTGGATGTCTTATATATAACTGGCCAGCTCCCCCTGCTGTCATTTCAGGGAATTAGTGGATGCAGTGGGTGAGCAATAATGCTAACTCCTAAAGAAAGAAGGAATGAGTAGCCATTCTGGAAACTTGTTTCACCTTAGAAACAAATCATGCCAGACATAGGGACAATAATCAACCGATTCATGTCTACCTTTTTACAAGGAGAGTTGAGAAAGTCAATAACGTTCTGCTTATAAAATCAGTGAGGGATCTTTCAAACATTTAAACTGCAAAATGGTTCTTACATTTGATACAAAGAAAAGGACAAGAAACACGATCTACCTAAACTAGTACTCTAGTCTATCTAGACTAAAGTACTTAATGCATATACACAGCAAAGAGAAGGCTGGGAAGACAATAAGCATTTTTAAAACATCCTCTACTATGTGCCAAGGACTGTACTAAGCCCTTTACAAATATTATCTCATTCAACTCTCACAACAACCCTGCAAATTAGATGCTATTAATAATCCTCATTTTACAGCATAAAAAAATGAAGGCAAACAGAGTTTAAGTGATTTGCCAAAGGTCAAGTACCTAAGCGTCTGAGGCCACCTTTGAACTCGTCTTCCTGACTTCAAGCCAGCTGTTCTATCCATTGTACCTTTTAGCTGTGTATGTGGTGTCATCCTCAATAAAACATAAGCTTTCTTTGGGTAAGGACTACTTCATTTAAGGCTCTGTGTCCTCAGCACAAGGCTAGGATGTAGTATTTAATAAATGCTTTTGATTAATAGGTTGATTGGTACAGATTTCATATCTTTCATCATCTTGACAACTCTCTGGATATGGCTTATTTCATCAATATCCCCATTCAAATGGGACACTTAGAACAGAATGCCAGATTGCAGAGTAAAGTAATGATGAGGTATAGGCTCTGGGAGCCCCTTAAGCTCTCCTAGAATCTTCCCACATAAGGCATTTGCCTAAGGCCATAGGCCTTTCATTGTGGCTCTGCCCAAGTCTTTAGCCCTCTAGTCCAGCAATTTCCCACCCTTGATCTGGCCTAGCCCACTATTGTCTGTGGTCTCCAGGTAGCCTCCAGCAACTTCCCACCCTTAATCACTTATTACTGGAGTCTGACCTCATCTGACTCCTGAAGACCCTCCCCAAACTACCAACCCTAGATTCCCTGAACCTTTCTGTATATAAGTTCCCATCTTCCCTCCCTGTGGTGTGAGAGCACCATAGAATGACCCAGCACAGACTTGCTCTGTCCTCCTTGCCCAATGCAAGCATCCATTCCTTAAGAGTCTACCCCATATGGTGAATTTTTAATGAACTTTCAATAAACTTTGTTTTTCTTTGGCTGAGAGAAGATTTGAGTCAAATTCTTTCAGCAGGACCCAGTGTGTTGGCATTTTGGGGTCTCCAGAGCAACCCTAACCCTCTTTATAGGTAACCTCATCATTATGACAATTACCTTCCATGTTCTAGACACATTATTTCTATCAATGCAGCCTAACCCCAGATGTCACAATGATGGCATATGATTAACAGGAAAAAAAATTCTCTATCCAATTTATAAGAAGGAATCCAAGGATCAGAGAAGTAAAATTGATGAGGTGCAGGCTTTGGGAGCCACCTTGAGCTCTCCTTGAATCTTTGAGGTATAAGCTCTGGGACACCCCCCCCCCCCCTTAAACTCTCCTTGAATCTTCCCACATAAGGCATTTGCCTGAGGCCGTAGGCCTTTCATTGTGGCTCAGCTCAAGTCTTCAGCTAGCCCTCTTGTCCAGCAATTTCCCACCCTTGAACTGGCCTAGCCCACCATTGTTTGTCAGCTCCAGGTAGCCTCCAGCAACTTCCCACCCTTAATCACTCATTACTGGAGTCCTACCCCCATCAGACTCCTCCTGAAGATCCTCCCCAAACTCCTCCTCTAGACCACCCATGGATTCCTCCCACAACCTTTCTGTATATAGGATCCCATCTTCTCTTCATGTGGCGTGAGAGCACCACAGAATGCCCTAGCACAGAGTTGCTGTGTGAGAGCACCAAAAAATGACCTAGCATAGACTGGCTCCTTGAGAGTATACCCCATATGGTGAACTATTAATAAACTTCTTTTCTTTGGCTGAAAAGACTTGAATCAAATTCTTTCAGCAGGACCCAGCATGTTGGCATTTTGGGGTCTCAGGCAACCCTAACCCTCTTTATGGGTAACCTCTTCAAAATGTCTTGCCAAAGTCACATGTACTGGAAGCAAGGTATATGGACTCCTAGTTCCCATACCATCCACTATCCTATGCTGTGTCTTCATTTCTTGGTTCAGTGAATGATATCCCTAACTGGAGCAATTCCACAGATAAACAGGGAGAAGGGGCAATGTGTTCCTCATTAGCCCCTTTCTGAAACCATACTGGCTATATGTTACTTTGACATTTCCCTTCCTACAATAGCAACTTCTTTCCAAAAAAAACTTTATTATCCAGTGAAACGGATTTACTTTAACCAGTCAAATGTAATTATTTAAAGATTTTTATTTTGTCTGAACCTGCGATTTCATTAATATGAGTAATTCCTGGTGTGAAATGTCCTACCCCCATTGCAGACCAGCACTTCATCTGTAACTTAGAATCTTAGAGTCACCTGGGACACTGAGATTGTGTCGGTTTTTGAATCCACATCTTCCTGACAGCAAAGCTGGCCCTGTATGCATTATTTCAGACTACCTCTCCAAACTTAGCTATCTTGTTAATATACCATGATACTGCTCTGTGTACATGAACATATTGTAATGACCTTTTAATCTATTTTTTCCAGTATGGTGAAGAACTCTGTCTATCCTCACTTTCTCCTTAATTTACCTTGTAACCAATGAGTAACATATTATAAGTCAGTTGTCAGTTAAGACGAGTCATAACTATGTTTTTTAACAAACTGAAAGATTTTATTCTATTTAGTCCCATAACTAAGGTCCTTTCTAGCTCTAAATTAATGGACCTATGATGCTAAACTCTGAACCTATTTTGTGATGAAATGCTACCTCTCGTTTCAAGAAGGAATTTAATGGGCCAAGAGGGAACTCTCACAGCATAGTAATGAATGAATGAA
>CM053593.1:125872911-125902919 GCA_028646575.1 Pseudocheirus occidentalis
GATAGATAGATAGATAGATAGATAGATAGATAGATAGATAGATAGATAGATAGATAGATGGATGGATGATAGATAGAGAGACAGAGAGATGGACAGATGGACAGGCACAGACAGATAGATAGATAGATAGACAGACAGACAGATGGACAGGCACAGACAGATAGATAAATAGATAAATAGATAGATAGATAGATGAGACATATATTTCATATATATATATAAATCATATGCTAAAACTTTGTTCAATTTACCATTCAAACTCTCTGTCTATATCTCTGACTCACTGTATGTGTCTCATCTCTCTTGTCTCCATCTCCATTTCTGTCTCTCCATTTTGCTGTCTGTCTCTCTCTCTCACTCACACACACATACACACACACACACACACACACACACTCACTCACTCACTCTTCAATACTTTCAGTGGGTCATCCCTCCACCAGTGCAGATTGCAATTCCTTCCCAACTCAATCCATGCAATTCTTGTTCCTGTTGTTGTTTAGTAATTTTTCAGTTGTATTTGACTCTTCACGACCCCAATCAATCTTTTCTTTTCTTTTCTTTTCTTTTCTTTTCGTTTTTGCTTTTTGGAGGGGGGAAGGTAGGGCAATTGGAGTTAAGTGACTTCCCTAAGTTCACACAGCTAGCTTTTCATGTTAAGTGTCTGAGGCTAGATTTGAACTCAGGTCCTCCTAAATCCAGGGTCAATGCTCTGTGCCACCTAGCCACCCCTTCCAATCAATGTTTTCTTTTTTTATATTTTTTGTCTTTTCAATGTTTTCTTGACAAAAGTATTGGAATGATTTGCTCTTTCCTTCTCTGCTTCATTTTACAGATGAAGAAACTGAAATAAATAGGGTTAAGTGACTTGCCCAGGGTCATACAACTAATAAGTGTCTGAGGCCAGATTTGAACTCAGGAAGATGAATCTTCCTGACTCCAGGCTTGTACCACCTAGCTGCCCTCTAAGTCTTGCTTATATCTTCCCATAAAACCTAACCAAGATATTAGTCTTACCTTATTCTCCAGAGGTCTTCTATTGGTCCTTTTAATATTTCATGGCTACTATTACCCCACTCAGGTTGTCCATCTATTATCTTTTGCTCATATTATATAAACAGCTCAGCTCCCACTTTCTCTGCTTTTACACAGAATCACACGCAGACCTAGAAGAAAACCCAGAGCTCTTGTCTTTGACAATCTTCAATTCTTCAGTTCTAATCCCTACCCTTATTGGTAATACCCTGCAACCTAGTCATACTCACCCTTCATCTTTTCATTGTCTTTGGGGTCATCTGTAAAGGTGTTCTTCAGTGTTCAACCATAAAGCACCACTGAGAGCATACTAATGTTAAAAGACAGATTTGGGTGACAGAGGGCAGCTACTTTGGATCACTGAAAGCATACATAATTTCCTAAATCTGATGCAGTTTGGGCCTAGCTCATTATCCATTTGAAGCACCTGTCTAGGGTTCACCACCAAAAAAAAAAAAAAAGGCTGCGAGGGATGAATCTTTTGGCCACAGCAGCCCACGTATCAGGAAAAACTGTACTACAGCTATCCCTTAATGTCACAGATGTGTTTCAGAAAAGTTGTATGAAACAAAATAGATACTAAGAGTAATTGAGTCCCATCTGTCAAGTGAATACTTTAAATGTTCACTACTAAAAGGACTCATAAGGTAAATCCTTTTGTAAAATAAAGAACCCTTTCCTCTGCCTTACAAATCTGAATTTTCCTATAACACTTTGCTATTAAGCACCTGGTTGATAAGAAGCATGATTCATCATTAAACACTTTCATCAGAACTTTTGGTTAATGTGGGAAACTGTCCTTTACTACCTCCAACATCAATGAAGGAAATAGTGGGAAAGCTCATTTAATCTAGAGAAGAGGAAGATCATTAGAATCACTGATTCTAGAGATGTTCTGATCCAACACTCGTTTTACAAATGCTAAAACTGGAGACTTATGGAGTTTAAGGGATTTGCCCAAAGTCACATGAGCACTATGTGTCAGAAGTGGGATTTGAACTCAGATCCTCCAACTATAAGGGCAATGATCTTTACATTGTACCAGGTAAGAGAGGTGACTTAGTAGCATGGTCACGGGCAATTTTTGAACAAATGCTGAGCATTCCTAAGGGGATTGAGGTATAGAATTTTGCAGCATGACAAGAGTTCAGCCAGTCATAAGAGATCACTTTAACTGTTAAGGGTAAGTGAATGTATATTAATATTACCCAGAAATATAGAACTCACGCTCTCTAGTCTGGGTTGTCTAGTATTGAACCTGACTGGGGTACAGGAGCAATCAAGTGACCTGGGGAGGAGAGAAGGGAAGGGAAAGGAGGTGAAAGAATGGAGTGGAGAGAAAAGAGGAGAGAAGAGAGGAGAGGAGGGGAAGAGAGTGGAGGGGAAGAAGAGGAGGGAAGGGGAGGGGAGGGAGTGGAAGAGAAAGGAAGGAAATGAAAAACATCTCTGCAATTCCGTCATTATGCACCAGTCTAGCAAACAGATATTGCACTCATTCTAAACAGGTGGTAGAAACTTGAGTATTACAGGTGTGTGGAGAAATCTTAAGACCACACTGATAAATTAGGGGGTGATTATTTACGCTACGAAAAGATTCTGTGCTTCACTGTAGAATTCTCTCACAATAGCTAGTTCCCTTAAATAGAAACCTCCCCTTAGTTCTCCTTAAGTATTTCCATATCATTAACTACACAAAAAAACTTAAAGATTTCAAGAGTCCCATTCCATCAAAGATTAGTCTGGAAAAACAATAAAGCACCCCCCCCCCCAAAATAAATCTTGTAGATTATAGGAAAAATTAGAACTCAAATTAGAAAAGTTGACTGGCAATTTTTTCCAGGAAAATATGTATTGCAAAGCAGAATATACCAGCATAGCTCTACTTCACTGGAGGGAAAATGGGGGCGGAGGGTATAAAAATTAATCATGTCTACCAAGAGCTTTAAGATTTTCTAATGAAAGACTGATTCTGATGTTTCTTTTTTTAAATCATACTTGTTAAAATTATGCTAGTTCCTTATTAAACTATTTTCTTAGAATCACCACATCTCAGAGTTGGAAGGCACCTCACAGGTCATTTAGTTCCATTTATAGTTAATGATTTTTTTTAATGGCCCATAATTATATTGTCAAGAATTAAGTTCACATTATCTGTCTAGGGCTTATTTCTCAAGTTCCCCTCATTAAGCAGAATACATGTCTGTTTCACCTAAAAAAACTTATGGAGTTGTTTTTTTTCTGCTCCAACATGTGAAGAAAGGACTTTGTAAACCTTCATGGGCTTCTATGAATGTGAGCTGCTCTGAGAGCCCAGCAGAATATAGGTGCTGAGGATTCCATAAGAGACTTCAGAACAAGGTACTGTTGTGACCCTAAAGTTAGGACTTTTACATAATCCTAAACCATGAGTTGACTTTGGTGCCAAACATCAGCAGGTGGACAGCTGGGTAAATCAGATCCCATCTCTCTGTGCACCCCTGTACAGGGAAGGCTGAACTGAGGCAAGCCAAGGGAATTCCATTCAATTTAACCTAAAAGGCACTGATTGAACACCTACTATAAACCAGGCTCAGTGCTAGGCATTGAACATGCAAAGACAGAAAAACAAAAAAATCCTTGACTTCAAGGAGTTTACATTTCTGTTGGGAGTAGTTGGAACAACAGATAGATAAACATTCGGTTAGATTGTGATTTCATAAGTATAGGGATATCCTAAACTGTATTTGAAAGAAGTTAGAGATTCTATGGCAGAAGGAATGCATTTCAGCCTTGGGGAATAGCTCAGGCAAAGGGTTGATTGGAGATGAAGTGTCATGGACCAGGAGTAGAAAGTAGGTGAGTTTGACTAGAATGTAAAACACAAAGAGAAGTGAAATAAACCTAGAAAGAAAGGCTGGAGCCAAACCATAAAGGACTTTAAATGCCAAACAAAGAAATTCATGGTTGTTGTTTTTTTTTCCCTACAGGAAATAAGGAATCACTGGAGTTTCTTGAGCAAGGGTATGACATGGTGAGACCTGTCCTTCAAGAATATCAGTTTGGCAGTTATGTAGAGAATGATTTGGAGAGCGAGACCCTAGATGCAGAGAGGCCAATAAGAAGGTTTTTGCAGGCATTAAGGAGGTGAGAGGTTATGAGGATCTGAAAAGGGTGGTAAATATGAGTGGAGAGAAGGGGACAGATAGAAGAGGTGCTTTACAGGCAGCATTGCTAGAACTTGAGTATCATTGGATATGGGTAGTGAGGCAGAATAAAGAGTTGAGGATGCCTCCAAAGTTGCTGATCTTGGTGACAGAAAGAATGGTGCTGTCCCCTACCAAAAACTTTCCTCTATAGACAGGATCATTCCCCACTGCCTAAAGGCATGCTTAGAGCTTTATGGTCTTGGGGGAGGAACCTTGACTTGACCCTGATATCCCCTCAAGCCATCCTCCATTGTCTCTCCTCCCATTTGCAACTAAACATCTAGAAAAAAAATAATCTATATTTGTTGTCCATACACTTCTGCTTCAATTGCCTTACCTTCTTGCAATCTGGTTTTTTAACCTACCACTCTGCTGAAACTGCTCTCTCAAACATTTCCAGTGATGTCTTAACTGCTAAATTAGAAGACCTTTTATCAGTTCTCATCCTTGATTTTTCTGCAACTTATGACCCTGTCCTCCTCCTCCTCTTCCTGGTTATTCTCTTCCCTTGAGTTCTCAATGACACTGGTTTTCCTGGTTTGCTCCTACCTAATTGACTACTCTTTCTTAGCCTCTTTGCTATATCACCACAATCCCTAGTAATAAGCCTTTTCCTTAGGGCTCTGTCCTGGGCTGCCTTCTCTTCTCTCCAATTTCTGCATTGCTTTGGCAAATCTCATCTACCCCTAAGAGGTCAGTCATCAAATCTTTGCAGATACTTCCTATTTCTAGCCCCAGTCTCTCTCTAGAGCTTTAGGCTGATTACATCTCTAAGAACCTACTGGATCTCTCCATCTGGATATCCTTCTGGCCTCACAAATGCAATATTGTCGAAACTGAGTTCATTAACTTCTTCCTAAATCGGACACTCCTCCAAATTTTCTCCTTCTGTTGAGGGCAACACTATCCTTCCATTCACCAAGGCCAAAAACTTCCAAACTGTCTTTGTCTTCCCTTACCATCAGCCTCCACAGCCAGTATGTTGCCAAGTCCTGTTGGCAAGCAACCTGTTGTCTTATCTCCATAGCATCTCTTACATCCATATTGCCTCTACTCACACTGGACTATTATAATTGTCTATGCCTCCTGTCCCACCTCCCTTTGATCTCTTCTTAATATAGCTTTCAAGGTAGCCAAGGTGGTGCAATGGATAGAGCTTAAATCCTAGAATCAGGAAAACCTGAGTTTGAATCTTACTAGCTGTGTGACTCTAGGCAAGTCACTTAACCCTGTCTGCCTCAGTTTCCTCATCTATAAAATAAGCTGGGGAAGGAAATAGCAAATCACTTTAGTATCTCTGTCAAGAAAATCCCAAATGGAGTCATGAAGAGTCAAACTTAACTAAAAAATTACTGAAGAACAGCAACAATACAGCTTTCAAAAATTCTAAAAAGATAATTTTTTTTTTTAAAAATCATTAGTGTTCTCAGCCTCTAGGACCAAACAGGAGCTTTGTTCTCCAGTCTTATCTCACTTCACTTTCCTTCATATAATTTACCTTCAAGCTAAAATGGACTATTTGGTGTTCCCCAAACTCGGTAGGTTATTTCTCTTCTCCAGGCATTTGCATAGAATGTCTTCCATACCTAAAACACATGTCCTCTTCATCTCTGCCTGTCAAAATCTTTCTCTTCTTTCAAGACTCAGATCAAGAACCACCTCCTCCATGAAGCATTTCCCAACCCCCTCAGCTGAAATCATTCCCTCCCTCATTCATTTTCCCCCCAAATCTGGATCTTTCCTTTACTCCTAAAAGATTCTACTTAATACTTTGCCCCTAATGCATTCTACATAGCATGGCATAGTGAGTGGTTGTTGTAAGTGTTGTTGCTGCTTAGTCATTTCAGTCATTCCCTACTTTTCTTGACCTCATTTGGGGTTTTCTTGGCACAGATACTGGCCTGGTTTGCCATTTCCTTCCCCAGCTCATTTTACAGATGAGTAACTGAGGCAAACAGGGTTAAGTAACTTGAGCAGGGTCACACAGCTAGTAAGTGTCTGAGGTCAAATTTGAACAAAATGAGTGTCCCTGACTCCAGGTCACTGCCCCTTCTGACTCTATCCACTCCACCCCCTAGGATCCCTAGTATCCCTTGCTTAGTCTCTTATTTCCTCCCAAATGGGAGGAAAAACAATGGAGGATGGCTTGAGGGGATATTAGGGTCAAGTCAACCGAGCAGAGGACTTTGAGTCAGGAAGAGCTATTTTCAAATTCTTGCTTAGTCTTAGCACCCTGGACATGTCATTAACTTCTCTGTATCTCATTTTCTCCAACTATAAAATGAGAGGGCTGTAGGAAATGTCTTCTCAAGGCCCTTCTAGTTTTACATCCATGATCCTACAGCCTCATTCTTCTATATGTCTTGTATACATTTTATTTCCTCTTCAGTGGTATACATTTGCATTCTAATAGCATAGTCCTACATGTGCTAATGGAGGAAGTAGAACGGTGCTTAAGGGAAAAACAGTTGGAATAGACTAAGAGGATGTCCATGCTGGAGATGACATTACTGTGTGGGCAATGAGACACTGGCTCATGAGGTTCTTGAAGAAGGGAGGGGATTATGCCAAAGATGTAGAAAAAGTTTCACATTTCATTAATATATTTCCCTAAAAAGGTGATCAAGAAAACATCCATACCTACTGATATATATTCCTACTTTCCTATCTATATAAAAATTTTAGGAGAATAATTTATATTTGCATCAAGTGTATCCTTGATAAGGGCATTAATAGAGAATAACAATATTCCACAATAATATACAACTTTATTATCACAAAATTCTACTGAAGATGTGGGAATCTAAAGCAAGATCCCACTGAGTTCATTGATTATTGGGTATTTTTTAAAAGCATTTGATTCAGTAGAGCAAAATACTTCCTTAAAGGCTCTCCTCTAACAAGGAATCTCCCATATACATATCAAAAGTACACCTAGCATAATTAGTGGTCAATAACATTTGCTGAGAAACCACAGGACTTGGCTTCAGATTGGATAGAAAGGAGAGAAGAATCCATAATGGCTCCCAAATTTCTATCATCAGAGATGTCTCAATCCTACAAGCTCCACATAAAGAATCCCCACACTTTCTCTAACTCCTCTAGAGAAGGTATACACCATCCTCTCCTTGCCTGGTGACTGTCTTTCATTGTCAGGAAAGCCATGTTCACAGAATAGATTCACCTCCATTTGGTGGAAAATTTTTAAATCAGAAGCATACATTACAGAGACTACTACATTTCAACTGGTTAACTCTGCTTTCTTGCTGTCAAATCAGCTCCATTCTACTCTTCCCCTTCCCCCCACCAAATGCTCAGGATAAAATTGGCAGCAAACATCAATGGGTTTTAGGAAGAATTCCAGGTCTTCCAACTTCATGCAAGCCTGGGTTCAGTTTTATAAGTGATATAATTAAGTAGGAAGGGTATAATGTGGTGCAGGGGCTAGGGGAGGAAGGTGATGGGAGAAGGGAAGGAAAAGGTCCTTAAGCCAACCAAACACTGGGTAGAGGCAACATGACCTGGACAGTTTGATTTAAAAACCAAATCCTCCACATGATCTACCACCACCTTCTCCCTCCCTAAAAGAAAACATTATGCTGTTCGTCTTTGCTTACCTTAAAATTTCCAGCTATTAGAGTCACCCTTCATGACTAAAAAGATGAGGAAGAGGAATATCTTTAGACTGTTCCCATTAAAATGTAACTATGTTACCTGGGAAGAGAGAGAAGTCCCAGAGGGAATTGGTTGCAATCTCTTTCAATATATTAGCAGGGGTTCATATATCATTTTAGCTAGATTTTACCTGGTTAAGATACAAGAGCCTAGTTTTAAAGGGGGTGAGATGCAGGAGAGGCAAATTTCTATAGGGAAAACTGTGGAAATAATAAGTGAGATACTTACTGATGAGGATATATCTGACTGAGTACCACAGAGGGAACTCATCTGACATTATATAAAAGAGCAAGGCAAAAGTTGGGGTTGAGGTGGGGAAGGTTGCTATCATCCCCTACCCTCTTTATCCTTGATTTTTCTCTCATATACCTTTTCCCTTTTCCCAAATCCTGAAAATTTTTTTAAAAACCTATCTACAGGGGCGGCTAGGTGGCACAGTCAATAGAGCACTGGCCTTGGAATCAGAAGGCCCTGAGTTCAAATCCAGCCTCAGACACTCTACCCAAAAAAAACTAGCCATGTGACTTTGGGCAAGTCACTTAACCCCAACTGCCCTCCAAAAAAATAATTAAAAAAAAAACCTATCTACATTGGAAGAATTTATAAAAAGGTATGAATATGGATATATACATGTAGTTCCTCCTCTGGGACCACTCAGCCAACTCTCTCTGGAAGTTTTGGTCCCCAGAGGGATGGAGTCCCCTTGGGACTACAGAGGTAACCCTGAGGGGTTGTGGCTTCTAACATTGCAGCTCCTGAGCCTCCATTCAATATATACCCTTTGGACCCTCATTGGTCAGTTCCTTCACTGTATGTATATGTGTATTCAATTGAAAGGGGAGAGAGTGTATACATGCATATGCACATGCATGCATACACACATCTGTACATACACACATGCATGCATACATGTACATATACATAAATGTGCATGTGCATGTGTGCATGCATACATATATACTTGATACCAGCAAGTACTGTTGACCATGACACTCAGGGAGAAGGATATCTCTCTCCCATCTTGGTCTATCTCTAGGTAGGTAGTAACACTAATCCCCTTAGTTTAAAGGTTTAGGTATTAGATTTATCCAAACTCTGCTGCTTTTTGATGAAGTTTACTTATAACAGTGGGGTATGACTGTGTATAGTTCTTTAATTATAAAAATTAAAAATGAATAAAAGCCCAATACATTAAAAACTCAGTGTGGACTGGAAGCCTATGCCCATTTCTCAGAGAGGCAGTCCAGATTCTTTGTCTCTGGAGAAGCCAAAACTCAGAATCTCAAAGCAACATTGTTCAGGAGCTCGAAGTCAGACCTTTCCTTGTCTGTAGTCAGAGCTCAGTCCCTGCTCCAGCTTATCCCGTAAGAAGCAGGCAGGTATCAAGCCTAGGGTTATTTCACTCGCTGTGAAAGCCTACAGAGGATCAGTGTCTTTTGAGGTGACTAAGGGATTCAGTCCTACCTTGGCTGCTCTCTCCTCTTGGCTTCACAGTGGCAGTCTGGATTGCCTGCTGATTCCTCTTCCAAGTGACCCTAATTTCACACTGCCAGCAGCTACTAATTGTTCTGTAGTGGCTAAGCCTCCTACTCCTCACTACACTGATCCCTAGTCCCAGAGTCTGCTCATGTCCAAAGGACACAACCTTGCTTTTAAAGTCTCATCAACTTAAAGAAGCTTCAAGGTCCGAATCAGGCAGCTTCTGCACCAATGGAATCTTGCCCCTCCCTCTCTTCTCTTTGAAAAGTTCACAAGGCCAATCTGCAGACTTCATAGGTTTGAAACCTCAGCTCTTCCTCTACTTCTCAATCTCATTGGTGTCACACAGTCAATCTGTGGCCAAATCTTATCACTTCTTTCCCCCAGCATCTCCTATATGTCCCCTTCTCTTCCATTCACAGTCACCTGATTCCAGACTCTCATCAATCAGGCAGGCAGGCAGTCACACATTTTTTAAGCCCATGTGCCAGGTTCTGCACTAAGTGCTGGGGATACAAAAAGAGGTAAAGTGCAGTCCCTGCCCTCAAGGACCTTACAATCTAATGGGGGAGACAGTAAGCAAGCAAATTTGTACAAACCAGCTACATACAGGATAAATAGGAAATAATTAAGAGAGAGAAGGCAATTAAGAAGGGTTGGGAAATGGCTTCCTCTAGACTAGAAGATGGGAATCCAAGGAATCCAGTAGGTGGAGATAAGGTGTTTGTAGACCTTCCACATCCTTTCTCCTCCTCTACTCCAGCCTTTTCTTTGCCTGCTTACAAGGCCTTGGGTACATTCACATCCCATTAGGACTGGTAAAGATGAGGAAGTGGGGCAGAGTGAGTAATAAATTATAATAACTTACATTTATGTAGCACCTAATATGTACTGGCTCTGATATTTACTGGGAGACAGTGAACCAGTCATTTAATTTCTCTGAGCTTCAGTGAATGTGAAATGGAGTTAAGAATACTTTCCTTACACCATCATTGGGAAGAACATAAGTTATAAGGCAATGTAAAAATGTGAGTAGTGTTAATTTTTCTGTGGTCTATCTTAGGAAGGAGGAAAGGAAAAGGAAAGAGATAAAAAATGTGGAAGCCTTTAGGGGCCCTTCTAGTTCTAAAATTCTATGATTTGAAGGTAAAAAGCAGCTAGATGATACAGTGGATAGACTGTCAGGCCTAGAATCAGGAAGACTCACCTTCCTGAGTTCAAATTTGACCCTCAGATACTTCCTACCTGTGTGACTCTGGGCAACTCACTTCATGCTATTTGCCTTAGTTTCCTCATCTGTAAAATGAGCAGGAGAAGGAAATGACAAACCACTCCATTATCTTTGCCAAGAAAACCCCAAATGGGGTCATGAAGAATTGGGCACAACAAAAACCACAGAACAGCAACAAAATGAGGCAAAGGGTAGAGTAGAATAGATAATATAGAAGGAAGGGACAAGATTCCACTGGTGTAGAAGCTGCCTGACTTGGGCCTTGAAGCTACTTTCAGTTGATGAGATTTTAATAGCAAAGTTGTATTCTCTGGGCGTGAGCAGGTTCAGGGGCTAGTAGTCAGTGCTGTAAGGTATGAGAGGTTTAGCCACTATAGAACCAGCAAGAAGCAGAGAGGTAAGTATGGAAAAGACTGAGGAGAGGAAGGAACAAGAGAACAAAAAAGACACAAGAGAAAGGTCGCCAAATTAAAATTAGTTTTGTATTGTATGCCTCCAACAAATTAATATATTGAATATGAACATTTATGAAGTCCACCTCACAGAAGGCTTTCATTATGCAATAGGGTATGCACAGAACTACCCAGCCAACCACATTGGCTAACTTGGAGCTTAGGTAATTTGGAGATGACAAACTCCCTTAGGGTTCTGGACAGAAATGAGTGGCAGATCACTGAAAGACTGAGGAGCTTTGGGGTTGAGTGCTGATGAGTCGGTGGATCTTCAAAGAGAGTGATTATCCATTTCTCCTCTTTCTTCAATATTCCACATGGCATCATGTAACGTTGGGACTTCCTATGAGGTGGAATGTGGGAAGGTGGCCCTCTCCACCACAATAGCATTTCCTTTGCTTCCAGGTGGCATCTGAGGACTAGGGAAGAGGGAGTTCATCTTACTGAGTGAAAAGTGTTCTGTTTTGAGGTTTGTTTGGTTGTGTTTTTTTTTTTAAATCTGATCCTAAGCGACTAAACTTTGATATCAAATAAAAAACAACTTGGTAAGCTAGAATGGTCTAGAGATCCAGGGTCCTCAAACTATGGAAGCTGCACTTTGGAAGGAGTTCCCCAGTGCTCTTTGAAAAAAATAGCCACCAAGTATAAACCTAATCTCTCACCTGCCTTGCCTGAAGACATCTACCTTAAGGAGAACAGTGCATAGCCAAGGTGAAATGTAAAATGCTTATTCAATAATCCCAGCTTTATATTTTGATGATTTTAAGCCTCAATTTCCTGGAATATTCTAACCATAGTTATTACTGGTACTTGTTTTAAATCTTCCCTTTAATTACTACTCATGAAAGTCTTTTGTGTTAAGTATTTCTTTCATGTGTAGGAAATAAATACTTGTTCCATACATGGTATAAATTGAACATTGAGTACCTTTCTATTCCCTTCCCCTTTGGGGGAGATGCTGGACATGAATCAAACTTAATCTTTAAGTAATTCCTCCTCCAGGATGGGGCATAAGGATCTAAATAATGCTAGAAAGGAGATGTAACTCTTTCTTTAGGTGGTCATGCTCCTCAGAATTGAAACCTATCCAACTGGGTGCATGAGTCCAGGGCTTAAGAAGAGTCTCTTAGTGGAGATAGAGTGATCATTAGTACCCCAGGCCTTTGGGCCCAGGGATGGTTACAATTATTGGACTTTCAGAAAGTAAGAGTAGGGGAAATGCCAACATACTAGAGGGAAACAGGGAGTTAGGTAACACCCTAGATGAGAAAAATGATTATTTCTCTCTTATATTAATAACCACTTAATATGGGGGCTGGGGGGGGATCCAGGTTGGTTTTTTTTTTCTCTTTCCTCATTCAAAGTCCAGTCTTTCATGGAGATATCTAACCTTGCCCAAAAATTTACCCAACCTTGACTATCTTATCTAGGTAGAATTCTAAGCTCACCCAGCTAGAAAGCCTTACAAAGAGAATCTAATTTAGGCGAATTCTAACCCATTACATTCTACTCCAAGAAGCTTGGGAGTGTAGAGTGGGGAAGGGAGATTGGATCCTTTTGTCTAGATTGCCCAAGGTTGGGGGTAGTCTAGGTAGAGAAGAGTACGAATGACAAAATCAAAGTCAGTCCCCTAACCCCTCATTAGAATATGTCTATCTCTTATTTTAATATTCATTCACTCATTAATTGTTAACCAATCAGAGCTGATTTCTGCCTGTCAGAAATACTCTTCCATGGGTATATACCCATCAAGAGGCCTCCATGAGGGGTCTTTGGTTTACTAGAGAAATCCAAATGACTATCCTTTTATTAATTATTCACTAGCCATAATTCATAAAATTATTATTAATTACCCAGAAATTATGTCTTTTGGACTTTTCATTCATCACATAAATAAACTACCATTTTGTCTAATTACTGGAGAATGGGATGCTTGGTATAGTAGAGGGATCTTTTGATAAGTTTTTGGAGAAAACTGGGTGAGTTACCAAGGGAGGCTATCAATCAATGCAAACACCGTAGGAAGTGATCTCTTTCTAACAGGAAACACCACAAAAATTCTAGTCACCTAGAATTCTGACTGAGTTGCATATGAGAAAGGATGTCCTTAAGGATCATCTTCTATGTGCATCTAACAATACCTGCCAAGGCAGTAACATCGTTTAGTGTCTTTGAGGGAAGAATAAGGAAGGCTCAGGAAACACTATTCCATGACCCAAATTAGAATCTGGCTACAGACCCAAACCTTTTCATCCCCTCTTGTCTCCCCAAGGGCTCAGAGAAACCTAGAGTGAATTTGGGAGAAAAAGGTGGGGGGAGGTGGAAAGAGGAGAGTCAGGGTAATCAGGTGAAAAGATGATTACACCTGCTTTTTAATCAGGACTTTCCTTACTACCCCACTATCCCACCTTCACATATACATATGCATGTATGTATATATGCATAGCCTCTTTTTCCTCCACATGATCAGCACCACAGAACAGTGCTGATCCATATGTTCTCCTGAAATAAAGAGATGAGCAAAGTTACTGGTACAGAGGAGGTAATCAGAACACCTGGAATGGGGAACTGCAAAGAAGGCCCAGTCTTTACTAGTTCTACCTGGTATTAACCCACATGCAGGCTTTGTGAACTTGCTTCCAGGGAACAATCAATAATCAATAAACATTTATTGAGTGCCTACTACATGCCAGGCACTGTGCTAAGTGCTGGGGCTGCAAAAAGAGGCAAAAGACAGTCCCTGCCCTCAAGAAGTTTATAATCTAATAGGGGAGACCACATGTAAACAAATATTTGCATGTATGACAAATAGGAAATGATTAAAAGAGGAAAGACACTGGAATTAAGAGTAGTTGGGGAATGCTTCCCATAGAAGGTGGGATTTGAACTGGGAGCCAGGGAGGTCAGTAGACAGAGCAGAGGAAGGAGAGTGTTTCAGGACCAGTGGGCAACCAGAAAAAAATGCTGGAAGTGTCGTTTGTGGAACTTCCAGGAGGCAGGGTCACTGGATCAAAGAGTGTGTGCTGGGGAGTAAGGGGTAAGATGAGTAGGAAGGTCTAGTGGAGAGGCCCTGCCCCCAATTCAGAGCACATGCAGGTATCCTCACTGCTTCCTGTTGGCTTGCTGAACAAAGACTTTTAATTGGCTATGTTAGAGAGGGATGTGCACACAAAGATCTTGAACAAAGGAAAGTCTTCTCTCTGCCCCAAGTGATTTTCTAGTGAGGAGAAAGCGTTACTGTAAGCAGAAGAGGGAGCAGTGGCAGCTGTTTTAGTTTTATCTCCCTGGGCAGTGAATACATGGCACTGCTCTTTCCATCTCTTTTCAAAGCTACCTTTATCCCTTTCTCCAGAATACACCAAGCTTAACTCTCTCCCAGGATTTTACAAGACTTCTGGATGGTTTAAAATGACCTCTCTCCTTTGTAGGCTTTGATTCAAGTGATTGCTTTATGACTGCCAAGGTTGCTATGTTATGGATCAGATAATCAATCAACAAGTATTTATTAAGCACCTACTATGCACCAGCCAATACGCTAGGAATAGGGAATGAAATAATTCCTACCTGCAATGACTTTTAATCTCCAAAAAGGCAGAAGAGATCATAGAATCTATATCAGAATTTGCCAATAATCATATCAGCAGAGCCCAGAGAATAGCTATTGCCCAGAAGCAACCTACTTGACCCAGCCCAGTAGAGAATCGTCCCAGCAGTCAATGCCATCTTCTTCAAGAAAGGGAGCGACTCATTCATAAGTTAAACAATTGCTAGATGTAAACATAATTGGGAGGGGGGGGCGGGTAAGTTAGTAGTCTTGAATCTTTTCTCTCCAGGAACTGAGTAGTATGGGGCAAAGAAAGTGTAGCCTGGTTCAAAAGATCTTTTTAAACTTTTGTTCTTGCTTTACCTTCTCAGTAAACCTCCCTTTGCAAAACATAATTAGTGTTAATTAGTTCATTGATGTTGAGAATTCAGTGGGTTAACGGATTTTGTGAGGATGTGAAATGGTGATGTTGGGGAAAACTGGATGGAGGTCTGGGAGCAATTGTAGAAATCCTCACAACTCTTCAGGTATCAACTTCAGATGTCAAAATGGTGCCAACTGCTGGAAAAATTCTGAGTTATTCCTAAAACCCCGAAGTGAGATGGTGCTAGCCAAGTTCCAGGGAGCCTATATATTGTTTGAGCAGGTTGGGAGAGAGTGAACTTAGAGCTGATGTGTTACTCACATACCTAGCTTTGAGCCACCTTCAAAGATTGTAGTATGGTACAGAGTGTAATGCTTGGAGTCAGCAAAATCTGAATCTGAATCCCGCTTTTGAAGCTTATTAGCTATTTGACCATGGGAATACCATTTAACCTCCCTGAGCCTCAGTTTCTTCATCTACAAAAGGATATCATAATACCTGAAGTACATACTTCAAAGGTGTACTCAGAAAACAGCTCAGAGACTCAGTCTCCTGATCTGTAACTAGGTGGTGCAACAGATATAGCACTGGGCTTAGAATCAGAAGACTCATCTTCCTGAGTTCAAATCTGGCCTCAGACACTTACTAGCTGCTGTGTGGTCCTGAGTAAATCACTGAATTCAGTTGCCCCTATTTCCTTATCTGTAAAATGAGTTAGAGAAGGAAATGGAAAAACACTCCAGTATCTTTGCCAAGAAAACCCTAAATGGGGTCATGAAGAGTCAGACATGACTAAAACAACTCAACAGAATGGAGATAAAATATCTGACATATTACAGTTATCTGTTTCACAGAGCTGTGATAACAGTTATGTGAAATGCTAATCAAATATTAAACCACAGTATAAATGTCAGTTATTACATATGGTGTAGGGTCTTAGAGCAGGCTTTTCTGAGACTTGATTAACAAAGTGGATGGAACCTTGAGGTAGGCATTAGATTAGGGTCAATTCTATGGATGGTTTGGAACTGTCTCAGGCTAGAACACAAAGCTAGGAACTGGTGCAGGTAGGTACTGATGAAACATAAAAGCAGAAGGCAAGGGTTACTTGAGGTGCCAGCCTTCAACTGGCAAAGGATGGGGCCTCTGTAGTCTATGCCAACTGCATCTCTTACTTTGCCAAAGTGTTCCTCTCAGCCACAATAGGGCATTGTTGAAAATGCCTGCAAAACCACAGATGGATAGAAAAACCTTCCCCCAAACTAAACCCTACCCATAACTCTCCCCTCTCCCCCGACCCCCACCATAAACTCAAAGCAAAGAAACCATGGAAACAGCAAGGAAAGGAAAGGAAAAGAAGGGGGAAAAGCTGGGTAATTCATTTCAAAGCTATCAGCCTCATTTCAAAGCTACCTTTATCCCTTTCTCCAGAATACACCAAGCTTAACTCTCTCCCAGGATTTTACAAGACTTCTGGATGGTTTAAAATGACCTCTCTCCTGTGCAAGCTTTGATTCAAGTGGTTGCTTTATGACTGACAAGGTTGCTATGTAAGGAGAGACAGAGTTTAGCCTCAGTGCACTAAACAAAAGACCTACAACTCAGAGCCTGTAAGTACAATCCTGAGTGAGCAAGAAATACACTTGTGGCACCCCATATACTACAGTGATGTGTAGATAAATATTTAACAACTATGTCTTCCAGGAGGATATATATACATACATACACACATAATACATACATATATATGCACAATACACCTTTAAGCTTAATATGCATTAATATTTTCCCTATTACTTGAATAGGCAATCAACAAAACAACAAATCAAACCCTGATTTATAAAATTTGCTGATTTCTGAGATGTAAATACTTGCACTGAAGATTTAACAATTAACTCTCTCCAGGCAATGTGCACTGTGTTCAGCACATCCCTTCATAATTCACATATCCGTTATGTGAAATAGCAAGGGAAGATTGGAGACAGTGTCAGTATGGTGTGTGGGATGAAAAAAGCCCTGAAGTGGGACTCAGGAAAACTGAATTCTAGTCACACTTCCATTTCACTAGCTATATATGAATTTGGACAAAGGACCATACCAGATGACTCAATTTCCTCCATTTCCTTATATGTTAAATAAGAGAGTTAGACTAAATGATCCAATGGGAAGTAGTATGATACAGTAGAAAGAATTCTAGTTCTGGACTCAGAGGGTCTGGGTTCACATCCCACTTAGTACTTTTGAGAGCCTGGAAAAAACACTTAACTTAAAGGAAGAGGGTTGAACTAGATGGCTCCCAGTGTCTCTTTTTTTTCTTCCAATATATTTTATTTATTTCATTAAATGTTTCTTAATTATAAGTAAAATAATTTTACATTTGTGTTTTAAATTTCAAGTTTTAAATTCTCTCTTTCCCTCTCTCCCCTGTCCCTTCCTCGAAAAAGCAAGCAATTTTACATGGATTATACGCAAATGGGGTCACAAATTATTGGATGTGACTGAAATGATTCAACAACAACAACATACATGTGAAGTCACTCAAAACATGTTTCCATATTAGCCATGTTGCAAAAAACCCACAGATACACCCCCTAAAAATACCAAGAAAAATAAAGTTTAAAAAAATTCCTTGATCTGCATTCAGACTCCACCTGGGGGTGGATAGCATTTTTCATTATAAGTCCTTCTGAACTGTCTTAGGTCACTGTATTGATCAGAATAGCCAAGCCATTCATAGCTAATCATCATACAATATTGCTATTACTATATACAATGTTCTCCTTGTTCTGCTCATTTCACTTTGCATCAATTCGTATAAGTCTTTCTGGGGTTTTCTGAAATCATTCTGCCCATCTTTTCTTATACCACAATAATATTCCATTACAATTAGATACCATAATTTATTTAGCCATTCCCCAAATGATGGGTATCTCTTCAATTTCCAATTCTTTGCCACCACAAAAAGAACTGCTATAAATATATTTGTGCATATAGGTCTTTTTCTTTCTCTTTTATCTCTTTGAGACATAGACCTAGTGGTGGCGTTTCTGGGTCAAAGAGTATGCATAGTTTTATAGCCCTTTGGGCATAATTCCAAATTGTTCTCCTGAATGGCTGAATTAGTAACAACTCCGTCAACAGTGCTCTAGTGTCCATTTTTCCACACCCCTACCAACATTTGTAATTTTCCTTTTTCTGTCATATTAGCTTTGATTCCTTCATCTGAAAACTGCCTGTTCATATGCTTTGAACACATATACCAATATATCATTTGGGGAATGACTCTTAGTATTATAAATTTGACTCCATTCTCTATAAATTTGAGAAATTTCTTTATCAGAGAAACTTGCTGTAAAAATTTCCCCAGTTTCCTCCTTTCCTACTAATCTTGGCTATATTGATTTTGTTTGTGCAACACTTCTTAAATTTAATATAATCACAATTATTCATTTTACATTGCATAATGCTCTCTATCTCTTTTTTGATCATAAATTCTTCCCTTATCCACAGATCTGACAGGTACATTTTTCCATGCCCTCCTAATTTGCTTATGCTATCATCCTTTATGTCTCAATCGCGTATCCATTATGACCTTATTTTGGTATACGGTGTGAGATGTTGGTCTAAACCTAGTTTCTGTCAAATTGCTTTCCAGTTTTCCCAGCAATTTTTGTCACATAGTGAGCTCTTGTCCCCAAAACTTGGATCTTTGAGTTTATCAATGGCCATTTACTACTGTGTATTATGTACTTAATCTATTCCGCACTGATCAAGCCTGGATATCAATTGTATTTTTAGGGGAAAAAATGTACTCCATATCCCCTCTTTTGAACCTTTCAATTATTTTTCCTCCTTTGGCTGGGTGCTATAGCAGTTTTAAGCTAGGTCAGTGACAAATACTTTCCTAAAACCATAGAAATGCAAGACTCTTCAGGTTGAGTCTCTGGGGCTCTGTGAAGCCATTCCCCTTGAAACCAAAAAGGGCAATAGAAGACCACATAGTTAAACCCCTGCAGAATTTCCTCCTTTCTCAGGTTCTAATGGGTAATAAGCCCAACCAACTCTCATACAAGCAGAAGCATCCTGCTTTTATTCCAATCAACTCCCAGAACAACTGTGAAATGTTTCTGTCTTCAGTTAGCTCTCAGGTTCTAGATGGCACTGAAGAGCAACAATCTCAGCCAACTCTACACAGCAGAGTCATGCTTTCTTCCATCACTTTCCAGAAGCTACAGAGATTTCCTCCAATAAGCTCCCAGCAGCTGCAGATGCTGTTGGGCTTCAGTCCACTCACAGCTGATTCGGCAGGAAAGCAGCTGTTCTTCTGATTCTCCCTTTGCTCTGTTTTTCCAAGTAGCAGGGGGTGGTCTCACTGCCCATTTCTCTGGTTTTTCTAATGCCTCAAATCAGGACCTCTATCAGTTGAACTCAGGTTGAAAAACCCAAAGTCCACAGTTCAGTCAGATGTAAAACAAACAATATGCAATTTCCACACCATTCCCAAATAGCTCTGTGATTTATAATTTCAAAATCCTTAAAAAATATCATGTATAAATGAACTGATGGACATTAACATCTTGAAGCTAAATGGTGCAGTGGATAGAGCACCAGACTTGGAGTCTGTGCTGCAAATCTTGTTCCTAATGCTTTACCAGCTGTATGACTGGGGCAAGTGACTTAACCATTCTCAGCCTTAGTTTCTACCTCCACAAAATGGAGATAACAGTAGCATCTCAGGGAGTTGTTGTGAGAATCAAATGAGATAATACATGTAAAACCATTAAAGTACTATGTACATGGAGCTACTATTATTGTAACTATCCCAACTTTCAGTAGGTTCTTGTGACTTTAAACACGTCCTCTCAGGACCTTTTATGAAAGGCAACTTTCAGTTCCTCAGAACTTGCAAGCTATTTTTCTCATGTGACTGTCCTTTTTCTTTATATTTTTATATTTTATGTATTTCTTTATATTTTGGCAAATATAATGTCCATATACAAAGGATGAAGTATCTTCTATAATGCTGCCTTCCTCTCTGCACTAAAACTATTATCTTCAAGACTCTGGTTCCTGTGACCAAATTGTTCAAAATTGTGTATGCCCTTTAAGCCAATAATACCACTAGTAGGTCTGTATCCCAAAGAGATTGAAGAAAACAGAAGAGGACCTATATAGTCAAAAATATTCATAGCAGCTTTTTTGTGGTAGCAAAGAATTGGAAATTGAGGGGATGGCCATCAATTGGGGAATGATTGAACAAGTTGTAGTATATAATTGCAAATGAATGCTACTGTGCTATAAGAAGTGATGAGCAGGATGCTTTCAGAAAAACGTGGGAAGACTTACATGAACTGATGCCAAGTAAAATGAGCAGAACCAGGAGAACACTGTACACAGGATCAGCAATATTGTTTGATGATCAACTATGAATGAGTTAGCTATTTTCATCAACACAATGATCCAAGACAAATCTGAGGGGCTTATAATAAAAAAAAAAATACTATCTACCTCCAGAGAAAGAACTCACGCAGCTTAAATACAAATTTAAGAATGCTATTTATTTTTGCTTTCTTTATTCTTCTTGATTTTTGTCTTCATTTTCTTTTGCCACATGGTTAATATGAAACTGTTTTGCATGAATATACATGTCTAATCTATATCAAATTGCTTTTCTTTTCAAGGAGAGAAAGTGAAGGGGGAAAGAATTTGGAATTCAAATTTTTTTTAAATGTTTAAAATTTTTTATTTATATGTAATTAAGAAAATAAAAATTAAATTTTAAAAAGGATTCTGGTTTCTCCTCCCCCAATCCTAATGTTTGAGGGTTGAATGAGTTCATGTTTACCACCTCCAGTCCACCAACACTGGCATTAACCAAAAGCTGGTATTTGTTAAATGATATCATCTCCTAGAAAGGACAGAGGAAAGGAGTACATTACTGAAGCTTGCTGAAACAATAGGAGTCTTTTGTTAAGGATGATCCTCTGGTCTGCCTTCCAAAAGGAGAGAAATACAATAATTTTAATACTTAGTCAGCTTCAGCAAGACATTTACCTAAAAGGGGAACAAGGGTTTCCAAATCCAGTTAAGAAATCAGTGAATTTTTAGTTTGTCTTTATTCTGGGTAATAGGAAAGAAAAAATTCTTCAATATCCTAAGCAAGCAAAACATAACCTTTTTTGCTTCTGTGATTTGGGGAAGTAGAAGATGATTCTAGTTGGGGGAGAAGTGATGCTTTATGCCATAAACAAACAAAAATAAATCTCAGAAGAATTTTTTCCTTTTGCACCAAATTTTAGTGCTTTAAAAATATATATATATATATATATATTTAACTTCTTTGCTGGCCATTTTTAGTGTTTTGGACTGTGATGTTCAAAGCATCTGTTTACAGGAAGAGCCAGCCTTTGGGCCAAGAAATGAAGCAATTCTGCAAAAGAGATGAGACATTTGGAGATTCTTGACATGGGTTTAAGGGCAGCTAGGTGGTACAGTGCAGTGGATAGAGGGCCAAACCTGGAGTCAGGAAAACCTGAATTCAAATCTGACCTCAGACATTTACTAGCTGTGTGACCTGTTTGTTTCAGTTTCCTTATCTGTAAAATGAGCTAGAGAAGGACATGGCAAACCATTCTAGTATCTTTGCCAAAAAGCAAACAAAGAAATCCCACAACAACCAAATTTGGGTCACAAAGAGTTGGACATAACTGAAATGACTCAACAGCAACATCAACCAATATAAAAGTACTAAGGTTGGATGGTCAGAGCCAGAATGGAAATTCTGGGATTATCCCACTGACCTTCAACATCTCTTTCATAGGGGATACCAAGTGGAAGAACTCAAGTCCCCACAAAACTAAACAAATTAACTTTAAATGACTGGTTTTATACCACCCTCACTCTACATACCTTTTCTCCATAACTGGCATTGGGGAAAAAGTAGGAAGTGACCAAATTCTGCTACTGATTATAATCATGAGATTACATGAGGGGATATGGCATACCTCTCAGGCACCAGAAATGGAACCTAAAGATGTAAAGTCAAAGTGTCAGAGAAGAGATGATGAAGGAAGCAAGATGGCCAGTATGGTAGAGTTTCTCCCCACATTTGGTGAGCCTAAGCCTGAATAAGCAATAAACTAGGCAGGGCAGGTAGGTGGCATAGATGCAGCACTGGACCCAGAGTCAGGAAGACTTATCTTCCTTGGTTCAAATTTGGCCTCAGATGCTTACTAGCTGTGTGACCCTGAGCAAGTCACTTAACCCTGTTTGCCTCAGTTTCCTCATGTGTAAAATGAGTGGGAGAAAGAAATGGTGGACCACTCCAGTATCTTTGCCAAGAAAACCCCAAATGGGGTCAGTAAAAGTCAGACATGACTAAAAACAACTGAACAATGGCAAAAGCCAGGGTAAGAAGCAGTTGGAGGATCTCTGCTAGCAACAGAATGCTGGATGAAAAAGCACTGGCCATGAGTTCACAGTTTGGTAGAAATGTCTCCTCTCAGGGAAAGCCACCCCTGAACTGCTGGTGGTTAGCATCACTGTCCTTGTATTTTCAGTTTCAACCCAGAGCTGACAAAAGTATTAAACTAGTCTTCCTCCAGGGAAGATTAGCAAAAACACTGAGCATCTTCGTTAATTTGCTTCAGGGATTTAAAGCCCCTTGGGGAGTCTGGGTAATGGACTCTATCCAAACAATCATGCCAGCACCCAAGAGGAACAGAATGTCTTGCAAATGATTTTCAAAGATTAGCCACTGCTTCGCATCTATTTTTCACATTGAACAACAGGAACAACTATATCATAAATCAAGCTTTTCCAAATAAAGGGAACGTCATTGTATCAGCCTCACCCAACCGACTAGGTAACCAGGGCAGGTTGCAGATTAAGTGCTATAAATAGAAATAAACTGAAGGAATGAATTCCAGGAAACACCAACCAACTACTTCACTCATAGTTAATTAATAATCATAATTAAATACCTAGAATTCATAGCAGAGCTTATCTCTGAAATCCCAAAGCTTTTCACAAACATGTAAGTCTAGTCCACCCTGCCTTATGTCTCAGTCTACACATACATATGTATGTTAGACACTTAACAGCTACAATCCCTCCCCTACCTCCTGTAAGCTAAAGTTCAGACTAGGCAGTTTCTCCCAAACCCTGTATTCTGGTTCTGCTCTGTGAATTCTTAGGGAAAAGAGATCAAACCTCTTCTTCAGCCAATCCCTGCAGGATTTAGATACCCACAATATGAAGAGATTTTTCAGGGAATATGGCAGAAGCCATCTCTGGACTGAGAACCAAGGTGGAAATTCTTAACCTGCAGGGCCACAATTTAAACTTGTACCAAGGAGACTGGGCTATTCATGGTGCATTAATGTTTTTAATTAATTTCGTCTGAAAGCCAAAGCATGATTTTTTTAAAAATGCTTTTTAAGATGAGGAAAATACAAAACACAGAGAGGTCAGAGACTTATTCAAGATCACGTTGCAAGGTAGGAACAAAGCCTGATGGTTGACCTGACTCCTAACCTTGGCATTCAAGTTACAAGCCATACTGGTACAGAATGGTACCAGTCTAAACCCACAGCTGTTGTTGCTGACAAAGACTGCCATCGTTCCCATGGCAACTGAGGTAATACACTAAAAGTCAGAAAAGTTAGATGCTTTAAAATGGGTATGCCTACTGATTTTTCAAGGACATTTCCTTGACTGGTTCTTGACATTTAAGAATCCTTAGGCCTCTTTAAAAGAAAAAAATGCTTGGCTTTCACTGACAAAGCAAAGGCTCAGAAATCTTCAGGGGTTTCCTATTGCCTGTGGGATAAAATACAAACTCCTTAGTCTGCAATTTTAAGGAATTCCACAGTTGACTCCAACCTACTTTCCTATACTTGTTTCACATGTCTTTCCTTTCCTCTATCTACATACTTGCCAAACTGGCCCACTTGCTATTCCCAGAACTTAAAATTCTATTTCCTACTTTCATGAATCTACAAAAACAATCCTCTGTGCCTAAAAATACATTCCCTCTTCATCTCCATGTCTCAGAATCCTTCTCTTTTTTAAAGGGTTAGTTTGAGTGTCACCTTCTCAATGAAGCCCTCTCCGATTCCCCATAGTTATCAAAAGTTTTCTCAATCCTACCCCATAGAAATGTAGACAACGACTAAGTCAGATTACCAATGTGATCTGACAATTTACGACTTGTGGGACCTTAGGCTTGTCCCAACCTCCCTAATCATGTTCCCTTATTTATAAAATGGAGAAACTGGACTGGATGACTGCTAAGGTTTCATTTGGTTCGAGATCTGTGATACTTAAGATAGAGGCTATTTTTTTTTCCATTTTGTCTTTGTATCTATGTCTTGCATACTTCATAATTAAAACTATGATGATGGTGAGGAAGGGAGAGGTTAGAGGAGGAAGGGATGAGGTTAATTTATAATTTATTATATCAAGAAACTAGGAAAATTCTGGAGCAATATGGAACCAGAGACAGAACACGGTCTTACAGGAGAAGAACAACAGGAACCCAGTCTGCCACCATAATCAGATATCAGAAACTAAGGCAGATATTCATCCCATAAACATATGGATTAAATTTAGGTGAACCATTGAACTTTTCAGCACACTATGATCCCAAATACATTCTCTGAAACCCTGTTAAAGGTCAGCAAAAGGTGTGTGTGATGTTCTAAGGTCTGACTCTGCAACATAACCTTGAATAAGTCTCTGACCTCTCTGTATTTTTTTTTGTATTTTTTTTTGTATTTTCTTCATCTTAACAACATGGTCATTCTCAAAGGGCAAAGATGTCTGTAGGTCAGCATCATCTTAGAAAGGAGGGCAAGTACTGCTATTGTGAGTTCTTTTGAGGATGTTTATTGTTTTCATTAATGACCAATTTCCCTTTGTAACCCTTTTTATTAAAGAGCTCCAATGGAGTGACTGCTCTACTTTGTTGAAAATCATATTTCATGGAACCAATTAATGGCATTAGATAGGTTATGCTTTGTATCAGAACAGGATGTTTCAACCACAAATACTCCTATCTGCTTACTGTTCAGAGTTTTCCCAGATATAGGCTGACTGCTACTCTACAACAAAGCAACCCCAAGGCTTTGGTATAAAACTATAGAAAGTTATAAACAATTTCCTAAACTTGACATCTGTGGTCATATTCTGCCCATAACCCACCACTCCTACCCTGAAGCATTTCATGACATAAGCCAGCACAAAGGAGTTCCCAGTGATGAGAATCTTCACTAGCCCTTTCCTACCTTCAGTGAGGAAGTTGTCATAGACTCTGTACGTGAATACAGAACAAAGATGTAAATTTCTGGACTAAGCAGACTGAAGCATGGGTTACTTTCAGTGTCCAACATTTAACACAAACCAGAGGTCCTTGTGTTATATATTTCCCTCTGTGTCAATGACTCAGGCACTTGTCCAGGGAAAATAATTCTGATTTTCTAATGTCTCTGGGAGAGGATGACTCCTCAATCAGTTTCTTCTGTGTTATGTCTGTCTGTGAGTGGTAGGAGAGATAGTCAGCTAGTGCTAGCCAGTGAACTTATTAGGGTTAGCTACTCTCATGCTCTGAGGCTGATGAGAACTTGCCCCAGAGTAGCATGGGCAGGCTTGGGTCTGAAAATGTGGTCCTGAGTCTTCCTCCCACCTCCACCCTCTGTCCTTGTACCTCCATGCCCCACCACCCTCCTGTGTCTAATAGCTAGTGAGAGCTCCCAGGGAAGAGGCATCCTCAGACAGTCCTTTCGTATACTGCCATCATTCTGAAAAGTCAGTTGACTGCACTGAGAAAATGAGAAAATCCCAGAAGTCATGTAGTGGGCATTAATTGCAAAGAAAAGGACTGACCCCTTAGATCTTATTTCTATTAAATAATAAGATATTCTTTACATATAATAAGATATTCTTTTATTGATAGGTCACAGTTCCACCCCACCTTTTGCTATGGCTGGTAAGCAAAACAGGAGACAGAAATAAGAATTAAGAAGGGTGAATTCCAGGAAAAAATTATAACCAACCTATACCGAGAACCTCAGGAGGCAGCTAAACCATCTCCTAATGGTGGAGGTGGAAGTATGACCATCACTTTGTGACTGCACTTAAGGAATTAATGGATTACTGCAAGGGTCTGATAGACATTGTTTTATTAACATGAGGTAAGTGAGGCCCAGATGAAATAGCTCAGGCAAGAGAGCATAGGCCAAGGTTACTAAATGAATCAACAGCCAATCTTGAAATAGAAAGTGCTATTGTTCTAATTCTTTAGACCAAGATCTTAGACACTTTTGTAAAAGGAAGTTTTCCACAGATATGTGTTGCTCTCCTAGACCACCCAAGAAAATGAAATTATCTATGTTTCTGCAAAGAGAAAATGAGATTCCCTGTACTTTTTCAATCAGTGGGTCTGCAACCCTTCAATGAAGACAATGAAATTACTCCCAACTTCTTCCTTGGCTTAATGAGAAGTAACTTTCCTCTCAGCCACCAAAGAGAAGTGAGGAAGAAGGTGGTGAATTAGTTCACAAGTACACATGAAAATGAAAAGGCGATTGATCTCTTACGGATCTCTCTTATTTTATTTGTATGTGTCCTGGCAAATATCTGTGATTAGTAGATATATCAGCAACTGAACCCAAGATAGCATTTCTATTTATTTAACTGTCCTTATTTAGTGCCTTCTAACACACATAAGGAAGACTTTTTTAAAATTAGCTTTTTGAATGAAATAAAGAGAAAAATAATTTATTACTTTATTGAATTTAATAAATAGCATTTGGAAGTATTATTCCTACATGAAGTTAAAAGTCAAAAGGTTTTTTTAATTATGAATTATTAAGTTGAAACCAGAAATGTAAGCACAAGCACAATTTTTTTAATTAGCTGGTAACTGATGGACATTGACCTATTCACAGAATTTGACTATTTCAGATACCAGTTTATAATCCAGGGTGTGCTGGAGCCAGCTAGAGTCAAAGAAAGAACTGGTTATTAAATTCTCAGTTGAAGCCCTGACATCTTGGAAACCAATAAATACTAACAATCAGGGCTTGATTTATCATTTTGTTGATTGTCTAGATAAAAGAAAGTGATGGAAAATGTAAATAATGTAGATGAAAATTGAGCTGATTTTACACACTGCAAAATTGGGTTACATACCTTCTACTGGGCCTTTACTATTTGTCAGTAATGATTCTGCTCTACAATATTCTCCTCATCTCATTCTCTAAAGCATCTTTTCTAAGCCTCCTTTTCTATTCTTTCCCCCAAAATCTACCTGTTTCCCCACTACAGCAGATGACTTAACCTCCTACTTCCTAGAGAAGGCTAACATGAGCTTCCTCTGTTCATTGCCTCTCAATGGATATTCCTCAAAACTTTTCAGCATCATTCACCACCTCTTCCTTCACTCACCTCCAGTCATAGAAAAACAATAATGACCAACATTATGTTGGAGCTTTAAGGTTTCCAAAATACCTTTCCCTACTAGCCTCACCACTTTCCAGTTCTGGAAACATAATAAAATGAGCACTATCATTCCTACTGGAAAGGATGTATTGTTCTATTTTCCTATGGTTCTCTTGCCATTTGGATAAGTTTCCAAACCACCATACCACTCTCTGACCACACCATTGCCCTAGTTATGTCATCTATCCCCATTAAAATATAAATGCTTTTAGAAGGGGAATTCTTTGGATTTTGTATTTGTTTCCCAGTACTTAAAATAGTACTTAATAAATGCTTTCTCTTTCTTTCATCTATTCATTCATCTGAGCCTCACAACAACCTGGGAGGTAAATTTTTTACATCAATTTTATTTTATTTTCCAAAAAATCCACTTTATCTCCCTCCCACCCATCCACTGAAAAAAAGCCAAAAAAACAAGACTCTTATTATAAACATTTAGAATTAAGCAAAACAAATTTCTGTATTTGCCATTTCCAAATACACATACATGTCTTATTCTGAACTCTGAATCCACTGCCTCTCTATCAGGAGATGTGTGACAGGTTTTATCATGAAACCTCAGGAATTAGGGTTGATTATTCTGTTGATCAAAATTCTTGAATCTTTCAAAGTAATTTGTCTTTATAACATTGCTGTTAGATATAGATTGCATAGATTGTTCTCCAGGTTCTATTCACCTCATTCTGTATCAGTTTCTACAAATCTTCCCAGATTTCTAAGAGGTAGATGCTACAGGTATCATTGTCCCAATTTTACACGTAAGGAAAGTGAGGCTGAGTTCCGATATGTGTCTCACAGCAATAAACATCAGAAGATGAACCCGTCTTTTTTTTTTTTTTTGGACAAAACTCTTTCTTTTACATATCCCTTAGCAGTACTTCCATGACCAGCAGCCTCGGGGCCTCCACTGGTCAGTCTCATTGCAGCCTCCGGGCTTCGTGTTTGGACTCCAGCTGGGTGAGCACGTCCCCCTCCCACACGGGGCCTTTCATGTTTTGGATGATGCCGGCTTGTGTTGTCCATGAATTCCATGTGCACCTGGGTGCACTGGCCCTGAGAACTGGTCTTGCTCAGTACTTTGGTGACCCAAGCCAGCTTGATGGGCTGCACATGGCCGGTGTCCATGATAGTGGAGACAACAGAAGGGAGAGAGACGAGAGGACCCAAGTCTTCCTGATGCCAAATCCAGTACTCTATCTACTAATTTTGTTTTGTCTTTTTTGACTAGATATCTCCTCTCCTTACTAAAACTAATCCCAATAAATGAACCCTCGATCCCTTTTCCTTCTGACTTCTTCAGGATTACCAGACATCCTAATCTGACAGATACCAACCCTGTCCTATCTGGTAAATACTATTAGTACCAAGATTGTATTAGTGCTACCAACATATATTCCCTGCTTCTATATGCAAGGTCAGACACTCATCTAGTCCTAGGAAATCTTAACACCACAGGCAATATAAATTCACTTTTAGAGCCTGAGATCCATGTCCTGAGAGAATATGTAGTCAGTATAAAAAAATGAGGATTCAGCTGGTTGGTTACCTTTCCCACCAGCAGACCTGAATTGTCATCATTATCGCTTCAAATGATCTTCTTATCAGTCTCTTTTGCCAATTCTTCAACTACATTGCATCTATTAACCTTGGGTATTCCCTAAGGTTCTTTCCTGGGCCCCCCTTTTCTTTTCAATCTATATTATCTCACTCAATGATCTCATCAGCTCTCATGAGTTCAATTATCATCTCCTTGCAGATGATTCCCAGACCTATATCTCCAACCCTAGTCTCTCTACAGTTAATGAGCTCATAGCTCATTCATCATGCATTCCCCACTGCCTTTTGGTGATGCAGAGAGCACCATCACCCTCCCAGTCACAAAGGCCAGTGATCTCCATTTCAACCTCAACTACTAACTTTCACTCATCCCACATGTCTAACCCATTACCAAAGTTGGCCATTTCTACCTTAACATCTCTTGGGCAGATCCCCTTCTTTCCACTCATACAACCACAACCCTAGTTCAGGCCTTTGGCTCCTCTCTCTTGTACTATGACAATAGCCTCCATTGTCTCTTTGATTCAATTCTCTTTCCATTCCACTCCTTCCTTTACACATTGGCAAGTTGATTTTTCAAAAGCATGATGTCTGATTGTGTCACATTCTTCCCCACTTCAGTGAGCCCCAGCAACTCTACTTGTCATTTGAACTGCTTCATAACTTGGCTCCTTTCTGTAATTCCAGTCTTACACCTTACTCTTCTACATATGTGTATCAATAATGAGATATTCACAACACCCATGATGGTTATGAATATGCTGGTATAGTTTTAGGATCACAAAATGTAGCAAACTCTCCACATGGAAGGCAGAACCAAGGTCTTTATTCAGAAACCAGAACACTGAGTCCCAAAACCAGAAGGACAAGTCCCAAAACCAGAAAGCCAAAGTCATTATAATGGTCACAAAGTTGATACACATAGTTAATGCAGGGGACACCCACATTCCCAAGCCCTCACAAATAGAACAGGCTCCCTCAAGCA
>CM053593.1:125903419-125918213 GCA_028646575.1 Pseudocheirus occidentalis
GCCCCCCTAACCATTGAGGTGGGGAGCAGACGCACTTACTATTGATCTGCCTTGAATGAATTCATATCAGTGAGGAGTAGAAGCAAGAGGTGAATTTGTCAGATACCACTCAGTAACAAAATGTCATTTTATCATTGTCAGACCTGGCCTGCCCCCCAAGCTTGCTGAATGGCTGTCATTTGTACTGCTTCCCCTGATATTCTAGGGCAGTGATTCTCAACCTGTGGGTTATGTTCAATTTGTAACAATGAAAGTACATCCTGCATATCAGATAGATTCATAACAGTAGCAAAATTACAGTTATGAAGTAGCAACAAAAATAATTTTATGGTTGGGGGTCACCACAACATGAGGAACTATATTAAAGGGTCGCGGCATTAGGAAGGTTGAGAACTACTGTTCTAGGGAAAAATATGGAATGAGGGAGGGACCCTTCCTTTCAACATATGCACATACTAGGTTATTAGAGATCAGGTTTCAATAGTCACTATCAGTCACCTACAGCCACACATGCACACACTTCTCTAGTTTAATTTCCTCTAGTCTATTCCTTTCATTTTATGAAAAATGGAGAGCAAGAAATATGAGATTATCATTTCAGTTTACTAAGCTTGTCAGGATAGTATTGGTAATAGGCTGTTGGCTACAGTCTATCTGACTACAAATCCCGTCTTCTTTCTAACACACCACAGTACCGTAGATCAGAACTGGGCCAAATTGATAGAGTTCCCTTTCATTGAGAATAGGAAGACTCCTTAGCATCCTGGAGCCCAACCAGATCTGTTCCATCTATAAATTTGGGGTTCCAACTCTTTACAACTCAGGGAGAGTCAGTGACCTAGGAACCAAGAGAAGTTTTCCTTGGTAACTCTTTTCTCTCCGTCACACATTTGGCCTTAAGGACAACGCTTCTAATATTTCAATGTATCTACTCCAATGGAAGGGAAGCCTACCACTTGGTTTCTCAGTCACACTGACAACTAGAAAATATCCTCATCTGTAGATGTCCAACATAGGTGTCTCAAGAGAGATTCTAGGGATGGAAACCCCACAACCAGGTACTGATAATATTGTTTCTAAGGAGAGACTCCAAACTCTGCCAATATTTTACTCTTTTGGTTTAGAAAAAAAAAAAACTTGGCCTAATTTATGGGATTGGCTTAGTCCCAGATAAATCTGAATCTCATAGGAAAAAAACCTGAACCTATTGGCATGCCAGTGTAGGTACTTTATTATTGTACCCTATCTTGCCTTCAGAGAAGATAACATAATCATGCTTTGAGTGACTATGGCTAATTAGAGGGAATGGCTAATTCCTAAGGCAATTTTTATCCTTCTTCTCTGATGCTGCACCACAGGACTTTGTAAATGTCCTTGAATCTGAAAGGGACAAGGTTGGGTTTTTCAAAAATTTGTGGGGATCTTATCCTGAAAACTCTGGCTAGGCTTAGTGTACAGACAGAAAGAAACCTGTGTGGTAACAGAGTTCATATCTGTGTGTGTGTTGTGAGGAGGGGACCCATCAGTCACTGCCTTGGGACCAAACTACACCCTCTTTAAAAGGCCTTTTTCTAAGATTTTTTTTTGAGAAAGGAGTCATGTTCTGACAGAGAGACAACATAGTCAGGTTTGAGTATAAGCCTTATAGAACCCCAACCTGATCTCTGTAGATTCCTTATGTGTAATAAACCTTGATTTTGTATTTATTTTGAAGGAAATTAACCCATTCATGCTTTCTTGTCAATGACATACCACTGATTTTGACGTCTACTTATCACTTTTTCTTCTAGATAAAAAGTATTGACTTACTAACTTTGATCAAGGCTTTCCCTGAATGACTGGAACTATTAATACTTGCTTATTCAAGTAACTCAGTCCTTTCTTTACACCTTGAAAAGGACAGATATTTACTTGCAGAATTTCCTCCAAGTTGCTATTGATCCATTAATAACTATTTTATAGATCTGATCATTAAACCATTTCCAAAACCATCTGACTGTGCTATTATCTAGGCAACATACTTATTTTATCAACAAGGATAGGATGAGAAATTTTATTTTTTTTTCTTTCTGAAATCCAGGTATGAATTCAGTTGATCCACCAATTCAGTAACTAAATTTTGTCAAGAATTGGAAGAGAATTTAGTTTGGTATGACCTGCCCTTTCTGAAATAAGTTTGGTTCTTAGTAATCACCACTGCACTTTCTAAATGCTCAGAAGCCACCCCTTTAATGATATATTCTAGAATTAAGCTCCCTGGCCTATGATTTGAACACTGTTCTCTTTCTTTTTTTGAAAATTGGGACATTTGCCCATTTCTATTCTTGAGTCATCCATCCTTTTTTTCCACAGTCTTTTAAGGATCAGTGGTTATGTCTCAGCAATCACACTGATTAATTCTTTAAATATCCTGGGACATAGCTCATCTGGATCTTGGTACTTTAACTCATTAAGTATAGCAAAGTGTTCTTACTGTCATGTTATATTTTAGATTTCAACTCTCTATTCACTATACATACATACATATATATATATATATATATACATATATATATATACACATATATGTATGTATATATTCTGTCCTTTCCAATCCAAAGCTATACAAGCTTGGTAGAGAAAAGAGGACCAAACAATTGTTTTACTTTCTCTCCATTGTCCTTTATAATTGATTCATTCACCCAAGTAATCCCTTCCTGATTCTTCTTCTTGTCCTCCCAAATCAACAATCAATCAGTCTACAAGAATTTATTAAGCATTTATTATGTGAGAGGCACTGTGCTAAATGCTGGCAACTGAAAGACAAAAGTGAAACAGTCCCTGTCCTCAAGGGATTTACATTCTAATGGGAGTGGCACCAGAGATGAACATAAGTATAATATGGAACATATGTGAAATGAATGCAAGGTAGCTTTGTGAGAGGACACTAGCATCTGGGGAATCAGGAAAACTTTGAAGTCAGTTCAAGAACTGAGTCTTGAAGGAAATTGGATATTCTTAGAGTTGGAGGTGAGTATGGAATACATTCAAGAAATGATAGATCATACAAAGGCATGGAGATGGGAGATGGTATATGATATGTTTGGAATAACAATGCTGGAATGAAGAATTAGGAGAGGAATAAAGTACAAGAAGACTAGAAAAGTAGGAAGAAGAAGGCTTCAAATGCCAAACAAAATCCATAGGGAACCATTAGAATTTGATGAATAGGGGCATGACCTGGTCAGGCATGAATTTTGGAGAAATCACTTTGAGGGTGCTGGCACCTTAACTGGCAGCAACCTCTGACTTGGAATTCAGTCACAGGACTTATAGTAGTTCACCTTTCTGATCTTTCAGAGCGCAGGAGGGCATATATTTTCCCAATTCACAATTACTTAAAAGCAGAACAAAAACAAACAGACTTATTAGTCCCTTTATGAATGCATTCTCATTTCTTAGCAGCCAAGTGAAAAGCTTCTCTTCTTCACACATTAAGCAGAACAGAAACAATACACTGTATACGCATACTTTGAATTGTGGAGCAGGACCCTTCCATTATACATCATCATGTCTTCCTAGAAGCAAGCTCTTGTCTTCTTCCATTTGGCCATTGCATTAGCTAAACATACTGAACATGCTCAGAAAGGGTAGGGCCGGCCAGCACCCCTATTACTCTATCAATGTCCTTTCTAAACTGTGGCGACCAGAATTGAATATAATTCTCCAGATTGTGTTCTGACAAGGTCAGATTATAGTGGGACCATGTTAATCCTGGCAGCCATGCTTCTCTTAAATTGGTTGATGTGTTCTCTGTGTATTCACATTGATCTCTTCTTTAAAAGTTCTATTAATGCTTTTAAAAAAATTCAGTCAACCTTGACCCCAATGGAACCCTCTTTTGTAACAAATAAAAACACTTAAGTTTTTATTGGTTACTCCATCAAAGGGTATGAAAAGTTTAGTAACTTTTCTCACATTATTACAAATTGTTTTCCAGAATAGTTGATACAATTCACAACTCCGTCAACAGTATATTAGTGTGCCTGTTTTCTCATTGCTCCTCATTAACTATGTTCCTCTTTTATCATCTTGTCTATTTGATTGATGAGAAGTTAAACCTTGATGTGGTTTCCATTTTCATTTTCTTGTTACTTTTGTTTTGGGACTTTTTTATTCATGTGGCTATTGATAAAATCCATCACATTCTTCTCTTTAAAAATGTCCAACTCTAATTGGAAAGGTGTGTGTTGGTGTCTTAAATATTTCATTTTTGAGAGCTTTCCATATCTTCCAGGATGACCTCCTTTGTAGGATTGTAGCCAGGAGATTCCAACTATCCTTTCTCTGAACTCTTTGAAATTTACTCTTCCCAAATTAGGACTCATGTAAAACTATGATCAAAGGCAACTAGGTGGTACAGTAGATAGAGTACTGGGCTGGGAACCAGAAAGACTCATCTTCATAAGTTCAAGTCTGGTCTCAAACACATACTAGCTGTGTGACTCCAGACAAGTCACTTGCCTTAGTTTGCCTTAGTTCTTCATCTGTTAAATGAACTGGAGAAAGAAATGTCAAACCACTCTAGTATCTTTGCCAAGAAAATCCCTAAATGGTGTCATAGAGAGTTGGACATGACTGAAACAACAATAACAAAAACTACATTCATCTTTCCTCCTCTTCTCTAATCTGAACTCTGATATGTAGTGGTTGCTTCATATAGAAGTTCTCATCATTTCCATTTCAACATCTAGTCCCTTCTAATTGGTTCAAATAAGGTCCATGATGCAAGTTCCCATGATTACTTTCTACACTTTTTGAAGGATTAAATTATCATAAGGCAAGTCAAGAATATTTCCTCCTCTGATTTTGATGCAGATCAAAATACTTCAGCAGATACTTAGATATTTGAATTTCCCTTGATATGATGAAAATATTGTTTTTTGTTTTCCCTCTGTTAAGTTCCCCACAAATGCCCTCCATAATGCTTCCTCTCTCCTTAGCCTCAGCCTCTAGGAGTGTAGCTATTGAGAGTTCAAGGATAAGGGAACCAAGAGGGGGTGGGGTAGGGATGGGAGGCAAGCAGGATGCTGGAGGAAGAAGTTATTTGTTGTTTTTTAAAATTTTATTTTAGTTTATACATTTGAAATAAATAAGATCCTTTCGGGTAGTTTTTTTTTTGCCTGTATAAAACTTTGCTGTTCTACAAATTTGCAATTAGAAAATACTATCCTTAAACAATAATGGCGCTGTCATATATTCCATTAGCAGGATGGATCACTGCTATTTTGTTCATTCATGAACACATCCACTGAGAATAAACTCTTCCATCTTTTGAAATCAGATTTTCTACTCCTGGCACTTCTCTGTTTTTACTCCTATACTGCAATCAAATAATCCTTGAAGGGTTGTAGGATCATCAATTTAAAGATAGAAGGGCTATTAAAAGTCAACTAGTTCAACCTTTTAATTTTAGAGTCAAGGAAACAGGCCCCGAGAGGTTGAGACTTGCCCAAATTCTTAAATGTATTATTATTTTTTTTCTTTTTGGAGGGGGAAAGGTCGGGCAATTGGGGTTAAGTGACTTGCCCAAGGTCACATGGCTAGTTTTTGTGTTAAGTGTCAGAGGCCAGATTTGAACTCAGGTCCTCCTGACTCCAGGGCCAGCCACGTAGCTGGCCCCCATATTCTTTAGGTAGCAATGGCAGAAATGAGGTGGGAACCCAGCTCCTTTGACTCCAATTTCAATGTTTTACCCACTAAAACAAACCAAAAGCTGGGTACATGTGCCTATCTAGGATGCCACTACAGTCACCTACAAATGGGCTGAAAACAGCCACCAGACCTATGGAGAATCCTCATGAATAGGGGATAATATATGGTTATCAGTGAAGCAACTCTGGTCTCATATCTCTCCTGGAAACTGGAAACTAGAAGCATCAGTCCCTTCACAGTTTTACAGGTAATAGGTCTAATGGCCTTTCCCCTGTAATTCACTGGGTTCTACCCAGCCCCGATCCAGTAAATCCACAAAGAGCATGCATTAAATTTGGCTGAACAATATCCACCATTAATAATTATAGATAGTCAAGAGGAATTTGTGGGCTTGAACATATTGGGTCCACAATGGAGACATGTCAAGGACACTACTTGTTTGACTGGAAGCCTGAAGGTCTTCTATGGGAATCTTCCCAGAATCTTCCCATGCTCATCCTAGTTTAACCGATTAGGTGAAAGGTTGGTACAGCGAAGGAAAAGTGCATGTATAAGTTATGTCAAGTTGCTTACTGTCTCAAGGAGCAGGGAGAGGAGGGTGGGAGAGATCGCATTTGGTGCTGAAAACTTTAAAAAATGAATGTTATAAATTGTTTTTGTATCTAATTTAGAAAAAAAGTCATTTTTTAAAAAAAGGAGTACTAGACCTGATATCATGAGCTGAGTTTCAGTCCTGGTTCTGCCATTTTATGATATTATTGACTTTAGGACTCCTACTTCTCTCTAGGCTTGTTTCCTAATCTATAAAATGAAGGAAATGTATGAATTGGCCTGCAAGCTCCTTTCCAGCTCAACATCTATGTTCCCATGACCCTGTGACCAAAGGTATGCTGATAAATGTTGAACAACTGGGCTCTCTGGAAAAATAAATATATATGCACACATTTTAAAGTTTAATCTGCAATTATTGACAATTTCTTAGGTCTAGATAATTAATACAATAATAAATCAAACCCTGATTTCTAGCAATTCCCAATTCCCAAGGTACAAATACTCATGCAAGATGGTTAGAGCAGATCCCTGCCAATGACCTACATGTGCAAATTTTTCTTTGAAGACCTAGGGAAGTCATCAGGAAAGGGATACTTGGTCCACATACCTCATAACCATCAGTTCAGGAGGTCACATAGAGACACTGGAAACACTATGAAGGTAAAGTTAAAAACAAGCCTGGGGCTGAAAATTTCTGAGCAGGCATATTTTTCTCCAGATCTGATACAAACCCAGTCTCTATTGATTCCTTCTAATCTCTGTAGATCTGATTTCTGTGGATCTGCGGATCCTGTAGATCTGAGAATGAAATGTTGACTTTAATTCTAGATTAACTCATTCTAGCTTTCCTGCTAGACTTTGGACTTTCTGCTTTTCATTCCAGCTTATCCTCTTCTCACCTCGGTAGCATCCCAGGACAACTCGGTAGACTCTAGTTTTACTGGCTTTACTGATCTTCTAGCTGTGAAAATTTCGAGTCAAGTAAATTTGGGTTCTGTTACATGTTCTGCCATAAACTAAGTGGTCCTGAGTTTTGCTTAACCAATCTGTGCACAAGTTTCCAAATCTATGAAATGGGCATTAGGTAGATTAGTCAGGTGTAGTTTAATTAGATTTCTGTATAACAACCATGAAAACTGGCTAAGGCTCACAGCAGGTGGAAGAGCTTAAAACAAGCCCTATTATAAATTGATAAGAATTTTAATGAAATGTGATCTGCTGCCTTTTTTAAGGGGGCTGTTTTTGAAATCAGGAGGCATGGGTTAGAATCCATGTTCTGGTGCCTACCATCTTTCCCTCCCTTTTTAAAAATTCAATTTAATTTAATTTTCAGTTCCAAATTCTCTCCCTCCTCTAAAATCCTACCCCACCAATTGAGAAGGTAAAAAATATAACACCTATTACAAATATGAAGTCATGCAAAAAAATAATTTCTGCATTAACCATGTTCTGTCAAAAAAATAAAGCAAGAAAAAGAAAGAAAGAGTGAAAAAAAATTGCTTCAATCCAGTCCATCAGTTCTCTGTGTGAAAGTGGATAACATTTTTCATTGTAAGTCCTTCAGAGCTGTGGTTGAGTTATATTGATTGGAGTTGTCTTTCACAGTTGATTATTATTATTATTATTATTTTACAATACTGCTGTTGCTGTGTAAATCATTCTCCTGATTCTGTTGACTTCACTTTGCATCAGTTCATATAAGGTCTTTCTGAAGCCATACTCTTTATCATCTCTTACAGCATAATAGTATTCCACCATATTCACACAGTACAATTTATTCAGTCATTCCTTAACTGATGCATATCCCTTCAGCCCTCACAGGAGCTACCATAAGTATTTTTTGTACATATAGATTCCTTTCCTTTTCTTTGTGATCTCTTTTGGATATGGGCCCAGTAATGGTATTACTAGGTCAAAGGGTATGCATAGCTTAATAACTTTTTAGGCATAGTTCCAAATTGGTTTCCAAAATGGTTGAATTAGTTCACCGGTTTGCTGACAGTGCATTAAGGTATCTATTTTCCCATATCCCCTCCAGTGTTGCCATTTTCTTTTTTGTCATCTTAGCCAATCTGATGGGTGTGAGGTGGTACCATAGAGTTCTTTTAATTTGAATTTCTCAAATTATTAGTGATTTAGAGTATTTTTACATATATATATTTGCTTTTTGGAGGGCACTTGGGGTTAAGTGACTTGCCCAAAGTCACATGGCTAGTAAGTGTTAAGTGTCTGAGGCCAGATTTGAACTTAGATCCTCCTGACTCCAGGGCCAGTGCTCTCCTCCCTGCACCACTTAGCTGCCCCCATATGACTATTTCTTCCTCTGAACATTGGCTTTTCATATGCCTTGACCATATATCAATTGGAGAATGTCTCTTCTTTTAAATTTGGCTCAGTTCCCTACATATTTGACAAATTTGATCTTTATCAGAGAAGCTTGCTACAAAGATTTTTTTACCCCAGTGGGGTACTTACTGTCTTTGCAATCTTTAATGAATCACCAAATGTCTTTCAGCCTCAGTTTCCTCGTCTGTAAAGTGGGATACATGTAAATATTACTGTAAAGGGTAGTAAAGTTCAAATGAGGAATGTAAGTACTTTGTAACAGTAAAAGGCTACAAATATATATAAATTCTTATTATCAGGAAGAAGGGAATAAGCAATTATATAGCAATTACTATTTGCCAAGTATTGTGTTAAGAACATTTTACAAATATCTCATCTTCTATGTGTGTGTGTGTGCTATTATTATTATTATTATTATTATTACCATTTAACAGAAGAGGATATTGAGTCAAACAGAGGTTAAGTGACTTGCCTAGGGTCATAAAGCTAGTAAGTGTTGGAGGCTAGATTTTGACTCAGGTCCTGTACTCTATCCACTGTGCCACCTGGTCCCCCTGTTGTTGCTATTATTGTAAGGAATTTCTAGGATTCTAAGATTTCCTGCCATATGATTTAGGATCAGAGTGAAAAGGCTGGTGAATTTTCTTGTGGACACCTGAAAACTTTATAGGTCTCTTTGGAAAAAGTTGGCCTATGGACGAATAGATTCAAAGAGGATGGTGTTCATGGTTACCATTTTGTTTTTATAACACACTCAATTTACTGTTGCAGTATCCCCAGAGGGCAGGTAGGTGGGGCAGTGGATCGAGTGCCATGCCTGGAGTCAGGAAGACTCATCTTCCTGAGTTCAGCCACTACTACCTGTGTGACCCAAGTCACTTAAACCCATTTGCCTCAGTTTCCTCATCTGTAAAATGAGCTGGAAAAAGAAATGGCAAACCACTCCAGTATCTTTGCCAAGAAAATCCCCCAGTAGGGTCACTAAGGCTTGGATATGACTGAAAAACAACTGAACAAGTATCCAAGAAAGCAGTGGAGGCAAAAAAGCAGGCTATCCTTTGTGGTTCCATGGTGCAAACAGCTACTTTGTCATGCATAAGCCAGCCAGAAGGGCTTTCCACAGAGAACTGTGTCTGGGGTCTCAACTAACGCACCTAGAGTGACTGATCTCTGCAGCAAAGAGCCTGACTCTATTCTGAGACGACTTGCAAAGTATGGGTTTCTGACAGGTTGTCATAACCTCACTTAGAGAGTTGACAGGCATTTCTGAGCCTGGACTTGAAAAGCTGTCACTTTATATGACTGTAGGGGCTTCACAGTTCATTAGAAAACTGACCTGATGATATTTCAGGTAAAGAGTAGGAGAAGGGATGCCAATTCCATGTGCATTTTTGCTTAACCAGATAGTTAGGACTTGACAAATAGTATATATTAGATTAGATACTATTAAAAAAAAATTAACTGCCAGGTTGCCATGACAGGTGGTCTGGATTGAGTCAGGAGACCTATGTTCAGGGATGTGCTTTTAAATGCTTAACACCAAGCTCAGCAAAACAACAACAACAACCCAAAAACCAAAAACCAAATGATATATTTTTAAGGCTAATCTGCATTATTAGCATTTTTCTTTATCACTTACATCTAGACATTCAGCAAAGCAATAAATTAATGCCTGATTTACTATGTTTCGTGATTTCTGAGGTGCAAATGCCCACATTATAATTTCACCATTTCCCTCCAGTCTGTAAGAGCTGGCTCCAGCAAAACCCTGTATTGGATTATTTTTTATACTCTAGCAATTTATACAGAATTTGCAGTGACTCTCTGCGTCTCTTTTGCTTCTTCTGGAGACAGTAAATCCCTTTTGATGATGAATCAGTTAATAATTATTTACTGAGCAGCTGAAGAGGGAGCATGCATAGTGAATAGCTTGTTGCATTTGTAGTCAAGAAGATCTGGTTTTGAATCCTGCCTCGGAAATTAATGACAAGTCACTTAACTTCTCTGGGTCTCATTCCCCCCCCAAACCTCCCAGCAAAATGATCACATTATACTCAATTTCCTCAAAGGTCCCTTCCCATTCTTTTTTATTCATGATCTTAAGACCCTATGATTCTACTGTATGTCTAGCATCATGGTGGACCCATTGGGAGATAAAGAAATGTATAGAATGATCTTTCTTTCATAGAGTTTACAACCCATTTAAGGAGAAAAGACTAATACCCATGAACCCATACAAGTGAATGATGTAAGATAATAAATGATTAAGTACCGAATTTTGTGGGAGAAACTGTCCATGTTTTAGGAATTTAGAGAAAAGGAAGTTAGGGTAGGCAAGAGTAGTTATGGGAGACTTCGGAGAGGAAATGAGACAGGAGCTGGGTCTTGAAGCGTGGGAAAGCAGCATGGTTGGAGAGGACGTTCTAGATGGAGAGAATTCCAGGAACAAATATGTAGAAAGAGAAAAGGAATTGTCAAGTGCTGCGGTCAAGGGACGGCTTAGCTTAATGAAACAAGCAATTATTAAATGCTAACTGTGCCAGCCAGGACAGCCAAATAGCAAAATGGATAGAGCGCCAGGCGTGGAGTTGGGAAGATTCATCTTCCTGAGCTCAAATTGGCCTCAGACACTACCAGCAGTGTGGTGCTGAGCAAGTCATTGAACCTTATTCACCTCAGTTTCCTCATCTGTAAGAATGAGCTGGAGAAGAAAATGGCAAACCACTCCAGTATGTTTGCCAAGCGAACCCTAGTTGTGGTCACAAAGAGTCCAGAATGATTGAAAAACGAGTGGACAACAACAATGAATCTGCCAGACACCACGCTAAGTGGTGAGTGGAAGTAGAAAGTAAAAAAGAGGATATTTAAAAGACGAAGGTCCTCCCCCCCCTTCATCATCAGTATAATTACCTCATTCTGTTAAAACAGGGATGTTTATTTTAGGGTCCATAGACCTCCCAAGAAATTTGCAGACTTGGATTGGGGAGAAGATGGCACCTTTAGTCAGGCAGTGAGTTCATAAACATATACTAAGCACCTCCTGTGTGCGAGGCCTTGTGCTAAGCACTGGGTTATAAAAAAGAAGCCAAAGACAGCGCTTTCCCTCAAGGAGCTCACAATCTAATGGGGAGAGATTACAAGCAAATAAGCCATAGACAGGATAAATGGAGCAACAGACAGGATAAATTAAAAAAAAATCAGTAAATAAACATTTATTTATTTATTTATTTGCTTTTTGGAGGGGGGAGGGCAGGAAAATTGAGGTTAAGTGACTTGCCCAAGGTCACGCAGCTAGTAAGCGTTACAAGTCTGAGGCTGGATTTGAATTCAGGTCCTCCTGACTCCAGGGCCAGTGCTCCATTCACTGTACTACCTAGTCACCCCTCAATAAACATTTATTAAGCTCCTACTATGTGCCAGGCATTGTGCTAAGAAGTGAGCATACAAAAAAAAAGCGAAAAGATAGCCCCTGCCCTCAAGAACTCACAGTCTAATAGTAGAGACAGCAGGCAAACAAATATGTACCCACAAGCTAAATTCAGGGTAACTAAGAAACAATTAAGAGACACTAGAATTAAGAAGGGTTGGGAAAGGCTTGTAGAAAATGAGATTTTAGTTGGGATTTAAAGGAAGCCAGAGAAGCCTATAGGTGTAGGCTGAGGAGGGAAAGCATTCCAGGCATGGGAGACAACCAGAGTATCTTATTTGTTGAATAAACAGGAGCCAGTGTCACTGGATTGAAGAGTGTAAGAGGAAGGAGTAATAAGATTGGAAAGGAAGGGGGGGTAAACTTTGAATGCAAAGCAGAAGATTTCATATTTGATTGTGGAGGTGATAAGGAGTCACTAGTGTTTATTGAATAGGGGGTGACACGGTTTGATTTGCTCTTTCAGAAAATCACTTTCCTGACTAAATGGAGGGTGGATTGGGGTGGGGAAAGACTTGAGGCACAAGACCCGCCAGCAGGGTATTGCAGTAATACAGGCATGAGATGGTGAGGGCCTGCTCTAAAGGGCCTGGCAGTGCCAGGAGAGAAAAGGGAGCACACTGGGGAGATGTTGCAAAGGTCCAATCAATAGGCCTCAGAAACAGATTGTATATGGAGGGTGAGAAATAGCGAGGAGTCAAGTCACACCTAAGTTGTGAGCCTGTGGAGCTGGGAGTTTGGTATTGCCCTCTATAGTAATAGGGAGGATTTGGGCAGGGGGGGAGGTTTGGGGGAAAACGGAATGATTTTGGTTTTGGACATGCTGAGTTCAAGATGTCTAATGGATATCCAGTTTGAGAGGCCTGAAAGGCAGAGAAGTGAGATTGGAGGTCAGAGCAGAGCTTTTAAGGCAGCATAGGTAGATTTGAGAATCATTAGCATAGAGAGAGTAATTAAATCAATAGGAGTTGATGAGATCACCTGTGAAATAGTATAAAGCTAGCAGAGAAGAGGGCCCAGGACAGAGGCCAGGATAGCTATGGTTAGAGTTTGTGGGATGGATGAGGATCCAGCAAAGGAGACAGAGAAGGATCAGTCAGGTAGGTAGGCAGAGAACTAGGAGAGAGTAATGTTCCAAAAATCTAGAGGGTAACAAGGAAAAGAAGCTGATCAACAACGTCCAAGGCTGCAAAGAGGTCAAGGAGAATGAGGATTGAGGAAAGGCCATTGGATTTAGTAACTAAGAGATCACTGATAACTTTGTAGAGGGCATTTTCAGTGGGGTATGTGGCCCAGTTTTCATTAGCAGATAGCCCTGTGCCTGTTGTCTCACGCCTTCACTCTCCTTCACATTTGAGAGGGACCTCTACCTTAAGGCATGCTGTGGTAGGTACATTATCCTAACCCCTCCCCCCCCCTGCAAGTTAGGCTAGGTTTTCCTTAAAAGGGATTGAGACCACCTTCAAACTTGATTATCTCCAGGCACTAAAGGCTCAGGCTGTGGACATCATTCCCTGGTTGTCTTTGGAAGCTTTAGCCATAATGCTTAGCTGGTAGAAAATAATGGGCAACTCAGGTAAAGGAAGCTATGCTCAGGTGAATCAACTTGATGTTCTCAGTGCCTATGCTTACTGAATATCCTTCTATTGTTAGAGCTAGATAAATATTCTTTTGTTAACTTTTGGATCACCTATGAGTGTCATGTTTTGTTCCAATATTGAACATAAACTACCAGTGGACTGGCCTCAGTCAGGCCCAACGCAGAAAACATGCTTTTCTTTGAAGTGGCTGGTGGCTGGCATATACCCCATTCTTTCTTCTTGAGTGTCATGGTAAGTTGTTGTCCCCCATTCACTCAGCCTCTGATGTGTACTGACAATCTGACTCTTTCTATCAATCCATCTTTCTCGGCTAATTTCATATTACTCCCCCTCACATACTTTTAAGTATTTTTCAGCCAAACTACCTGATGTCCCTTTTTGAGACATTCCAAGGTACATGCATCTGCCCCTTGACGCAGACTGTCCCCACATGCCTGGAACACTCTCACTGCTCATTCCCTCCTCTTGGAACCTCTAATTCATTTCAAGGCTCATTTCAGATGCTGCCTCCAGCAGCAGATCTCTCCTGCTTCTGCAGTATTTAGTTTACTCTCCCCTCCCACTGAAAGTACTTTGTATTTTGTATGTATTTCATATTCATGTTACTGTTTACTTGTTGTATCTTTGACCTTCACCACCACACCTTTCTCTCCCAAGTGGAATGTAGTTTCTTAAATGTAAGTTTCCCTTTCATTTTCATCTTTATATCCCTGATGCCTATCACAATGCCTTTGGTTTAGTTGGTACTGAATAAATGCTTTGAATGAATGAATATTGCTCTCTTCCCAACACCACAAAGGCAATACATCTTCCATCTCATAACACTGCTCCCTTCCCAGTCTCATAAAATCAATGCATTAATTATGCATCTGCCACCCTATAACACTGTTCCCTCCCAACCTCACAAAATTAATACACTGACTATGGATTTTCCATCATATATGTAAAAAAAAAAGGCAAAATTTGGAACCTTGGTATACCATTAAAACACACACACACACACACACACACACACACACACAAACTGAGCCACATTTAAGATTGGAAAGGAAGGGGGGGTAAACTTTGAATGCAAAGCAGAAGATTTCATATTTGATTGTGGAGTAAATTAATACACTGACTATGGATTTTCCATCATATATGTAAAAAAAAAAAAGGCAAAATTTGGAACCTT
>CM053593.1:125924835-125941485 GCA_028646575.1 Pseudocheirus occidentalis
TGCCTTTCTTGCTAACAACTAGAAATTTGGGAGACAAACACATCCTACAGATAAGGAAACAGAAACCCAAAGGAGTTAGACGACGTGGCTAAAGTCACATTGCAAACGTGTAGCAGAATTAAGATTAGGAATCACGTCTTCTGATATTGTTTAATAGTCTGCATGTATGTGAGTCAAATAAGGACCCAACTATAAGTAATTCCCATGATGAGGGATCATTATGCTTCTATTACCCTTGTGTTCCCAAGTTAAAGCCTCCCTTAAAATTTCTTCCTTTATTAGAGCCCTAAAACAAAGGGGAATTTTTTTTTAATTTTAAAGAAATATCTTTATTTGGAATACTTGCATTTTACACTATGAAGTTGGACTTGGCCAACACACTTTTCTGGGCCAAGGTCTCTAATCGAGGCAGACGCCCTTATTTAAACAAACAAACAATAAATTTTGGTAACAAAGCACAAAGCTTGAATTTATTCATTGTTTTTTCCTTATCTTGAGCATTAACCAGAGTTCTAATGGAATAGCCAGTGAATGGTAACTATGGCTTCCGCTATTAGTCTTTCTTTAAAAGGGGTCATTATACTTCCAAAGCAAAGACTTTTTTTTTTTAAACCCTTCATTTATATGTAAATATACATCAAAGCCAACTGTGATTCAACCAAGATGCTTTCTCCTTTGCTCTCTGGCTTAGTCCCTTCATTCTCTCCCCCCCCCCCCTCCCCAAGGAAGTCGAGACACAGTATTTTTTGACCTCACAGCTGATTCATTTGACACTGAGCAGGCAAGGGGTAGGGGTGGGGGGATTGACTGAAGGGTTAGATAAAGGAAACCAGCTGTGACCTGGCACAGACTTTTTTCAAAGCACAAAAAGGGACTTGGAATCAACACGCTGCTATGGAATAAACACTGATGGGAAAATCTGACTTGGGTTCTAGTTCCAGCTCTGCCACTTGCTGTGTGACCTGGGGCAAATCAAATCAACTATCTGGGCCCCGGTTTTCTCCTTTGTCAGATAACAGTCACTAGCATTTAAATTTTTAGCATGTTAAGATTTGCAAAGCCTTTACACATATTAATGCTCATTTGACTGATCCCATGAAGCAACCTATGAACTAGGTGTGATGATTAACCCTATTTTAGAGGTGAAGAAACTAACTCAGAGGAAGCTTAACTATTTTATGCACCTATTCATGTACCTAGTTACTGTCTTAGGCAAGATTTGAACTAAGGTCTTCCCCACTTAATGCTCTAGTCACTGGACTACTTAGCTGTACTGCAGTTGGGAGATTCTATGATTTTTTTGGGGGGGGGGGGGAAAGGCAACACAGTTGGGGTTAAGTGACTTGCCCAAGGTCACACAGCTAGTTAAGTGTCCTGTCTGAATCTGAATTTGAACTCGGGTCCTCCTGACTCCAGGGCCAGTGCTCTATTCACTGCGCCACCTAGCTGCCACTATTAGATGATTCTTAAGACACCTTAGAATTCTACTGTTCCATTTCTTACAAATCAGCCTGCTTCAAGAAATGGTCAAAAGCATTAATAAGGTACAACTTAACCTGACGTGAATTTTGATTTTTATTTACCATACAGAACATAAGAACAAAGACTTGGGTTCTTAACCTGGTTTCCAGGAACTTTTTTTTAATTGTGACAATTGTATTTCAATATAATTGGTTTCCTTTGTAATCGTTTATGCATTTTGTCTTTTTAAGATAAACTTTTGTTTATTTGACTAAATATTTCCTAATTATGTAAAAAATTTCAACATTCGTTCTTTAAAATTTTGAGTTCCAAATTATCTTCCTTCCTAGTGTCCTTCCTCTACCACTTGATAAGGAAAACAATGCCATCTCAATTATACATGTGAAATCATTTATACATTTTATTTTATACACTTAAAAGCACCATTTTGAGAAGGGGTCCATAATCTTCACCAGCCTGTTACACTGAACCATGACAGAAAAACAGTTAGCAAGCCCTATTCTACAGCATCTTTCTCCTTCATTCAATGACTATAAAATTCATTGGTCTAGGCCCTAGGGAAGAAGCAAAATTAAATAAAATTAAATTAAACCCGGTCTTGGCCCAGTGGATAGAAGACTGGGCCTAGAGATAGGAAGACACAAGTTTAACTCTTATCTCTGATACTTACTTGTTGCGTGGCCCTGGACAAGTTACTTAGCCTCTGTCTGCCTCGGTTTTCCTAACTGTGATAATAATAGTTCATGATGTTTTCCATGAGTGCTCCAACTATTAAGTACCTTCTCCCTCCTCGATTTTCCTTATCCTATCCTACACCAATAGAACATAAGCTCCTTGAGGCCAGGGAATTTTTGTTTGTTTCTAGTGCCTAGAGTAGCGCAAGGAACAAAGGTACCTAATATAAATTTGTTCATATCCACTTTTTTTTTCTTTTTGGAGAGCAATTGGGGTTAAGGGACTTACCCAAAGTCACATGGCTAGTAAGTGTGTCGTGTCTGAGGTTAGATTTGAACTCAGGTCCTCCTTACTCCAGGGCCAGTGCTCTACTCACTGTGCCACCTAGTCACCCCTATAAATTTGTTCAATTAAAATGAACAGAGGCAAAACCAGTTCCTTGTGTAATCTTTGGGGAAGTGAAGGATAGGTACTATCTTCAACCTCAGTGACTCTTGGCAGAATTAGATTGCCTCGAAGGAGAAGGAAATATTTATCCTGTGGAATCCCCTCCCAGCCACCTGGATATGGAAGGAGGCCTTTTTTTTTTTTCTACCAAGAAGTTCCTTTCAGACTGTAGAGACAAAAGAATTCCACCCTTGAAATCTAGTAATTCTAAGACTGAATATATTTACTCTGGTTACTTTTGACCTCACAGTCTAAGTGTTAGGCCCTGGTAGCCTGAAGCACATCCTGTTGGCCACAAAGAAGAGAATTCACACTGACCCTAGAAGAAATCTTATTCCCGCAATAAAACTGCTCCGGCTACTCAGGAGAGATGCTCTCCTGTACTTCATGCGCTGTGTTTCCATTTCGCTCAGGACGTACACCTTATTTCCAAAAGGGCCTTTGACTTCTTTGTTACCAGGTTTGGGGGCAGAGAGAAGAATGAGAAGTATTAGTGAACTGTGCTCCCTAGATGGTGAGCTTCGGAGGAGAAAATGGGGGTCTTTAGGGAGGGTTCTTTCATTGATTGCCTGACCTGTGGGCCCATGGGACTCTCTGCTAAACAGAGCCCTCTTTCTCTGAAACATTTTTATTTATTTTGTTTTCAGTGCAGTGAATATCCTTTTAGGCTTATGTTTGCCTGCTCCTAGTTAGCATGATAAATTTGCTGCTAAAGACAAAGCATAATTCCAGTCATGTATGTAGCCTGTAGCTATAACTGCCCTCCTCCTTCCCTCTGCCTCCCTTGGTCTCTTACACTCCATATTACCCCTAATCGTGGGCTCGAACTTTGGTTTCTGTTACTGGCACTCATTGCCATCACGTGACAAGGGGCTGGCGCTACCCAGGGTATTTTAATACCCAGAGTATTGTACTTTGAGTAGTGGAACAGTCTCAGAGTTGGAGCTAAAAGACTTGGGTTCTAGTTCCAGTTTTTATAATTAACCAGCTCTGTGCCATTGGGGAAGTCAGCTTCTCTGAGTATCAGTTTTCGTATTTGTAAAATGAGGAGGCTGAACTGGATGACTTTGAAGATCCTTCCCATCTCCAAAATCCTGTGAGTTCATCCTCCCTGCTCTCTAGTATTTGGTCTCAGAAATAAACAAACCCACAAAACAGCTACCTGCCCAGAGATCTTCTTAGCAGCCTCATTTGTATTTGCAGAAAACTGGAAATAGTGAAGATGTCCAACAATAGGGGAATGGTTTACACAAATTGTGGTTCATTAATGTAATAAAATACTGTAAGGTCCTTAAAAGCTTCAAGAGTGGGGAATAGAAAGGAATTTGGAAGGACTTTTATGAAATAATGCCAAACACTGAATGCAAAAATCAGAAAAAATGGAATAAACACTAACTACAACCACAGAAGAGGAAAAATGAATGACAATGAATAGAGAAAAGAGAATGCTGTAGTTCACTAGGAAGGTGGGACAAAAAGCCTGTAGTATTTGAGCATTTGAATTAATTAATTGAAATATAAACAGTTACTAAGCAAGTTTATTTGGTTGCATGTAATAAATGAAAAAAATTATTAATTGTTGTTATTGTTCAGTATGTCCGACTCTTCCAGACCTCATTAGGTATTTTCTTAGCAAAGATCCAGGCGTGGTTTGCTGTTTCCTTCTCCAACTCATTTTACAGATGGGGAAACTAGGTCAAGTGACTCACCCTGGGTCACACAGTTAGCAAATGTCTGAGGCTGAATTTGAACTCAGGTCTTCCTGACTCCCAAGCACAGCCTCTATCTACTGTACCACCTGTGTCCAGAATCCTGTGCTAAGTGCTGGGGATACATACAAAGAAATGAGTCAGTTCCTACTCTCAGGGAGTTCACATTCTAATAAGGAAAAACAACACATGAGAGAGGGTATAGAGGAAAAGTACAATAATGTGTTTTTAATAAAATGTTCAACTTTAAAAAATGTTCGTGTCCACAACACTCAGGGGGAAAGACTATAATCCAAGAAATCTTTGCTTATGTGAAAAGTCTGAAAAGATGAAAAATGCATGTTCTCCATTATGATGAAGAAAAAGAAGGTCTTGTTAAAAAAAATCTGTTACTTGAGCAGATTTCATTTGCCTTCCCTTCACTCTCATTTCCGATTTTTTCTGTGGTTCCGTGTCCTGAAAAGAGCTCCACTTTGCCAAGCACTTACTGAGTCCAGCCTGGTAAGGATGGAGACAGAGAAAGTCTCGTCTCAGGCCCCTTTTGGAGCTGTTTTCCGGGCTGTCTCGGATTTCCTTTCATTTTTTTTAATGGTTTACATACTTCCCTCCATGTCTGTCTCTGATTTTTAGGCCATGACCCCAAGTTTGACATCAAACATTCCCCCAGTTCTCTTCCAAGGTCGAAGTGAGAGAGATATCTATTAAAAAGGTTCTTTCTTCCTTTACCTTTTTCTCTTCGGTCCTTCTATCCTTTATTTATATCCTCTTTCCTTAAACATAAAGTTCAATTAAACAAGTTGTCCAAAGGCCCTACAATGGATTTCTCAGCTCCTAAAGAAGGGATAAGTCAAGTAGCATTTGTGTAAGTAGCATATTCAACCTCACAGAATCCCCTCATCCCTTCAAGACCCAGGTCAAATATTTCTTCTACGTGAGGTCTACCCTTATTCAGACGCAAACTCCCATCCCAATCCCACCCTTTTGAAATTATTTTGTCTTCATATACTTGTTGTATTTATATATGTATGTCTACATATACACATTCATATGTGTGTATAAACTTCCCCCAATAGAATGTAAGCTCTCTGAGGGCAGAGAGGCTGTTTTATTATACTCTTTGCATAGTTCCTAGTACAAAGTAGGAACTTAATAAATGCTCCTTGAATGAATGATTGTATTCTGTCCCACTTCTTTTCTATGCCCATGAACAGAGTGCTTGTTTCAGATTGTTCTCCATAACTTGAGTATAAATGTTTTGGCCCCCATTTAGGGTTGCAAAATCAGGTACAATTCAAAGAAATGTAGTGATCTCAGAGCAGTAGATTAGGACCTGGGTACCTTGGGTTCTGATATCTAACCACTCAACTTTGTACTTACTAGGTGAATAAATTTGAAATTCACTTTGCCTTTTGGTGCCTCAATGTTCCAAGTGTAAAAATGTAGGAAATAATACATTTGTTACATTAGGATGTCATGAGGAGTTTGGAGAAGACTCTAACAAAGCCTGAGTTCTATGAAAGACAAAGTCAGTCTTCTTTCTATACGAAGCTTACTAGATAAAGAGTAGGGAGCAGTGTAGGGGAAAAATTAAAAGTACTGAAAAATGTTAACTCATATTGTATGTGAGAGAGTCTGTAAATTATTCCTTCAGATTTTTTTTTAATTGATGGAGGTTACCTAACCCGGCCTCTTTCTGCCTTTCCCATCTCCTTTCTACCTTACTCTCCTCCATCATCTAGAGACAAGATTCCTTGTTATTCCTCGAAAAGGATAGTTCATCTATAGGAAAACTACGACATTTAGACTCACTCCATTACACTTAATGAGCTTGCTAAAAGAAAGTTTAAAAAATGAACTTAAATAAAATTGGGAAATAGTAAGACCTAACCAAAACACAGCAGAAGAAATACATTCTTGAAGTAACAATTTTAATGGCACTCAAGGACTAATTTTAAAGTTTACTCATAAAAGTTCCCAAAGACACCCTCCAACCCCCTCAAAACAAACAGCTATCAAGAAGAAGGAAATATTTATCCTGTGAGCTCTGCAAGATGTTAGAAAGAATAGAGTGAAGAACTCCAGCATGTTGAGTTGTTTCTCTAGAAAAGATTCCTGCAAAATCATGAGTGAGACTTGTCCAGCACAAGAAGACATAGAGAGATTGAGATATGCATTTGTGGAAGGAGAACCCATACTTATGAAGTTATGGACTTCAAAATACTTCCTATTTTTGCCACTTTATCCAGCTGCTTGATGTACTATGGGTCATACTGCGGGTCAACTTATTTTCATCATGTATATCATGATATATATTCTATTTCTTAAACTGACTTGCCTCCTTGCTGGTTTTCCCCCCATAAGCCTTGTGTATTCCTACCGAAATGTTTTTCACACACGCCAAGTCATATGACCTTAGGCAAGTCTCCAACAATCTACTTACATTTCATTCGTGGTAAAGAGCCAACCTTCAGCCACATTCCTTCAAAAAGCTTTCCACACCTATTATGGCCGTTGCTGATTGTTTCCTCTTCTGAACTTCTATGGTATATGGTGTATGCCATTTTGCATAGTAATCAATTATTTACATAGAATCTTGTTATTTATTATGAAAAATTAATTACAAATATGATAACTATAGGTGTAGGATCATAAAGCGCAGGGACCATGTCTTATATGCCCAATAATACCTAACACAGTGCTGGGCATTTAAAAACTTTTTTTTTTATCCATTTTGCTCACCAAAACACTGCTTATAGCACATATTTCCTTGTCCTTTGTTGTCCGTATTATAATGGATTTCTACTATACTACTCCCCCCATTATTGATTTTTGTGTGTGTGAGTTTTCTTTGGCTCAGCACCCAAAAAGTCTAGTTAATTGAATTGGTTATAATTGCTGAGTGAGTACAAATGTACAAATGCCTGGAATTATGGGAGCTCAGTTTCTTTTCAAATGTCTCTGGACTTCCCACTCCTTTTTAGTAAATAAGCTGAGAAGAGCTTCCTAAGGATTAGAGCTACTGACAAATGGAATGAGCTCTTTCAGGAAATCATAGAATACAGAATTTGAGAGTGGGAAGGACTGCAGTGGCCATCTCTCCCAACCTATTCTTAAAAGGAGCTCCCCACTGTAACATCCCTAATAAATAGTTGTTCATCTTCTGTTCAAAGGTCTCCAAGGAGAGGAGTCCCACTACTTTTTGAAACAGTCCATTCCACTTTTGGACAGCCCAATGTCTTTAAGCAGAAGTTTTTTGAGTACTTGTTGGGAATGTAATAGAAAGGGTCCTTTTTTAGGCTTGGATTGAACCAGCATTCTCTGGGATGCCTTCTAGCACCATGATTCTATGAGCCCTTCATATAACATTCTAACATTCTCATGTGCAGAACCAGAAGGAACATGAGAAAGTAACCATTAACCAAAATGGGGGTGCTTGCTGTTGTCTTTTTTCAGTCACATCCAACTCTTCATGACCCCATTTGGGGTTTTCTCAGCAAAGATACTGGAGTGGTTTGCCATTTCCTTCTCCAGCTCATTTTACAGATGGGGAAACTGAGGCAGACAGGGTTAAGTGACTTGCCCAGGGTCACATAACTTGTAAGTGTCTGAGGTCAGATTTGAACTGAGGCCTTCCTGACTCCAGGTCTGGCACTCTACCCACAGTGCCACCTAGCTACCCCCAAAATGGGGATGAAGATATCATTATAAGAACAGAATTGAAAGAAAATAGCAAATATTGACCAAAACTCCCAAGGTATATTCAGTTCAATTTTCTCTTACAATTTATATAATAGAAAGATTATGTGGTATAGCAGAAAGAGTACTAGAATTTGATTCAGAAGACCTAGGTTCAAGTCCTGATTCAGTCACTTATTGACTATGTGACTCTAGGTAAGCTGCTTAACCTTTCCGGCCTTCAACTTCCTCAGGAACTTTGTAAATGGACCCTCTCATAAAATCAGAGCATCAGCATCATAATTCTGGCCAGGATAGCCCCCTGTTCAATCAACTCTAGTGGCTCCCCATTGCCTGTAGGATCAAATGTAAAATCCTAAGTGTGTCTGGTGAAGCCCTTTACAACCCGACCCCTTTCTATGTTTTCAGTCTCCTTATACCTTACATTGGTCCCTCTCTATGAACTCTGTAATCCAGTGACACCAGCCTCCATGCTATTCTTCATGTATCTCCCAGTACAACATTTCCACTTCCTGTATCCTTTGTTGAGACTCTCTCCCTCCTCATCTCCATTCCTAGCTTCCTTGTCTCTTTTCACATCTCCTCTAAAGTCCTGCCTTCTTCAGGAAGCCTTCCCCAACCCTTCTAATTCTTGTGCCTTCCCCTCTGCTGATTATTTCTTTTTCTTTTTCTTTTTTCCCTTTTTTGGAGGGCAATTGAGGTTAAGTGACTTGTCCAAGGTCACACGGCTAGTTTTTGTGTTAAGTGTCTGAGGCTGGATTTGAACTCAGGTCCTCTTGACTCCAGGGCTGGTGCTCTATTCACTGTACCACCTAGCCACCCCTGTTGATTATTTCTAACATATCCTGTCTGTATATCTTGTTTATGCATGGCTGTTTGCATGTTTCCATTAGACTCTAAGCTTTTGGGAGTCAGAGATGACCTTTTGTTTTTCTTTGTGTCCTTGTGCTTAATACATTGCCTAGTATATAGTAAGCACTTAATAAATGCTTATTGACTGACTGATAGAATACTTTGGTCTCTATACCAAAAAGAACTCTCAGATTAGAAAAAAAAAGCATCCTTCTATAGTGAGATGGTTGTGAGAGTAGATTCCATAGTGTGAACATTTTCTTCTCTTTTGAGGTAATTTGTAAAATACTTCTACAGGTATCACTGTGAGAGAAAGTTCCTATTCTCCCTCTATAGAGAGCAATCACTGCATCAACAATAATAAGAAATTACTGACAAGACATGGCACTAGATGCTAGGCTAGTTTGGGGCATCTGGGTGGCACAGTAGATAGTGAGCCGGGTCTGAAGTCATGAAGACTCTTCTTTCTGAGTTCCAATCTGGCCTCAGACACCTACTGGCTGTGTGACCCTGAGCAGGTCACTTAACCCTGTTGATCTCAGTTTCCCTTATCTGTCAAATGAGTTGGAGAAGTAAATGGTAAACTACTCTTGTATTTTTGCCAAGAAAATCCAACAGGGGTCATGAAGAAACAAATGCAACTTAAAACGACTCAGCAACAACACAGTTAATTTTGCTCAATATTCTTTTCTTCTTTCTTTTTACTCTCTATTAAAAGGATTGACTTTCTGGTTTGGTTGAGGGAAGGGGTGCAGTGGGAAATGTAGTTAATATAAAGACTAAAGATATCAATAAAGTCAATTTTAAAAAAGAAAAAAAGAATAACATAAGATTCTCAAAGGCAGACCATTTTGGTTTTGCACAATCCTTGACCTAATAGGAGCTTAATAAATGCTAGTGTTGGATGAATTAATAGCTGCCTTGTTCCTAGAGCAGTGTGGGGGTTCTCAAAGCAGGGAGCCTGGGTCGATTTCCTCAATTTCCTGAAATCTCAGGGCAGCTCTGGGGAGACAAATGCATAAAATCCTTTCCTCACAGTGCCACAGTGAAGCCTTTCCTTTAACCCCATCATGTGGCAAGTGAACTTGGGGAGGGACAGTATTCCTTCTCTTTCCTTCTGGCTGCATGTGCTGGCCCTGCTGCTGCTCTTGCTTACTGCGTCTAATTAGATACATTTGGCCCACAGGCATCTGTTAAAGTCAACTGAGGATGCATTTCAAGCAACATACTTGGTTCCTTACTGAACTTACTGAGTGAAAGTTTAGCCATCTGGGAAGCTGGGACCTGAAATTGAAATATTAGAGCCAGAATTCCTGTTTTGGTTTTTTCCTGTTTGAAGTATTCAAATATTTGAATGTATTCAAAGTTTTCTGTTTGATCCTTCTCTTCATAATCAATGAGCAACAATTAGAGGGCAGCTACCTTCCTCCCACTGTGAGGCTATGGCCCTGGGAGAGAGCCAAAGCCTTGGGATCAACCTTAGTTTCTAAATCTGGTTCTGAGAAAAGTTCTTCAGGTGGCCTTTGGACACTTCAGATTAGGAGAGAAGAGGGTACAGTGGCAGCTTCTCATTTCAAATGCCTTTAGGCTTTAGGGCAGAGGAAGGAATGGGAATGAAGATGGTGGTTGTAGGGGGAAGGGTAACAGTTATTAACCATTTTTCAGCCTGGATCATGGAGGTCAATCTAGTCCAACTTCTTCATTTACAGATGAAACTTCTATCTAGCTAAGTGTCTTGGCTGAGGAGAAGGGATTCCTGAGAATGAGCAAAATCTGTGAGTTAGTTCCTTTTTACCATTTTGATTCTTCCATGGATTTAAGGTCTGATTTCAGATAAAGACCTTAAATCCTCTATGCTTTAGTTCTAATAGAAGCCTCAACAGTGAATTCTACCACCATCCTACACCACACAGATAGTAAAAATTCTGAAGAATTAGTGGAAAAGAACCTTGTAATTGATTGTACTGGTCTAGGAGTCAAGACATTTGGCTTCTAGCTTTGGTTTTATCATTAACTGACAGAATGACCTTGATTCAAATTATTTAGACTTTCCAGGCCACAGTTTCCTCATTTGTAAAATTAAGGTCTCTTGTTCTTAATATTTCTTTCAGCTTTAAGATTCTATGTTCAACTATAGCAACTTAAGGCAAGCTGGATATCCCTCAAAGGTTTAGGGGAAATCTTTATATATTTGTTCCTGCTATGACTTTGAAATAAATATTCCTATGTAAAAGCTACCTGATGATAATTGGTTAAATGGAACTGATAAACTTGCTAGTCACTGACCCCTAACAAATGGAGAGAAAATAGTTTATGGGGGCTCACACCAATGGCAGTAGAGAGAAAAGACATCTCTAGCCTTCTCAGGGATTTGAGAACCATGAAAAGGATTTGTAACAGGTCTAGCTCTAAAAGCAAGGGCCAGAGCATTCTTGTTACATATGCCACCATTGTGCCAATGGCACTCCTCTCACTAGAAGGGAGTGGGTGTCCCGAGTAATCAGGGTTTGTTCCCCTGCTACTCTTGAGTGTGAGGTTTCAAGGATTCTTTTTCTCTCTCCATTTTCTACCGATTCTTACCCTATTTTCAAAGAAGAATCATTTATTTAAGGTCTGCTGAAGTAGGCCAGAATTTTATGAGACCAAACAATAATAGAATCCACATGGACATTGATTACATGAACTATATCCAAGCCAAAATTTACATCCTGACTATAGGTGAAGTCACAGAGGAGAAACAATTCTAGTCAGTAGCCTTGGGGTCCATGTTATCAGCTAGGAAGGGAAAGAACTGAGAATAAAAAGAGAACAGTATATGGATTCTCCTTGGTATCATTCTTTATGGAATTTGTCAGCACTCTGATTCTGAATTTCCAAAGCTTAGTGAATGGATGCAGAGGAGACAGTGAGACAAAGGTATGATAAAGCACACCTGTTTAACAATTTGAAGTGACAGAAGCCAGCTCTGTCCCCTACTGAGATCAAATGATATCTTTTCAAATGGAGGAGGAAGATTTCATCCTCTTCCTCCTCTTCAAGTCAACAAAAATTCAGTGAACACCTACTATGTGCAAGTCACTGGGAATGCAAAGACCTAGAAAACTTGGTCCCCAATCTCTTAGATCCAGGACCTGGGTATGGTGGGCAAATGTAACTTTGTGTGGGCTTCCAAATGCTTCTAATGTGAATTATAGTGCTAGACAAACTAGTCCTTGACCATATATAATCCTCTTGATGAATTAATTTATGATAAATGTTACTGGAGTTGAGAGGATACAAAAGACTCCCTATTTTCTAATTGCCTTCCTATTCATAAATTCTCACTATTCAAGGTGCTTTCCTGGGACCAATTAATCTTACCTATGAGGTAGGTGTAATGGGAATTACTCTCATCTCTTTTTAGATGAGTAAAGAGAAGCTTAGAGAAATGGTCTGGTTTACTCAATTAGAAGGTATACCCAGGCAAGATGACTAGAGCTTGGTCCCAGAGTACTGAGTTTAGAGAGTCCCAAGTTAAAATTGTACTGACAGCATGTTAGTGAGTAGAAGCAAGAGATCTTAGCAGCTCATTGGCAAATATAAATAATTAAAATTGGAAGCTACCAAATGGTGGAGTGGGGTGAGCTCCTGGCTATGACCTCCCTCACAGCACTATTACCCTTATGTCTTTGCCTTATTCCCCAAAATAAGGTTTGATTTGTACTGCTTGTCTAGGAGGACAAAGTTTTGCTTGAAGCACAAAAATTTTGAGTTACATATCTTTCCCAATGTCATGGTCTAGTCATATTGGCCCATTTTTCATAAATGCCACTCTATCTCCATGCTTCTGCATTGACTTTCTCCAATGACTGGAAGAATTTCCCTCTTCACCTCCACCTCTTGGATTCCCTTGTCATTTTCAAGCTTAAAACTAGGGGCAGCTAGGTGGTGCAGTAGATAAGAGCACTGGTCTGGGAATCAGGGGGACCTGAGTTCAGATCTGGCCTCAGTTACTTCAAAACTACCTTCTGGTCTTACACGTGCTGTTGCCTTCCATATAAGGTTACAAATACTTCTGTGTGCTCAGACAGTTTTATTTTAGTGCTTGTGTCTCTCACACTTAGCATCACACTTACCACTCTTCCCTACTACAGTGTTTAATAAATTCTTGTTGATTGATTACTTGATTGGGTTGCCACACTGCATGAAAAATCATGCTCTTTGCCTTCCAGTGCTTCCTCCATTAGGCCTCACCAAGGTCTTGTGTCATACATGGTAGCAAAGCATTAAAAATTAAAAACTGATCCAAACTGACAAATTCATTTAGCTCCTTTCTCTTCTTGCTGCCATTTGTTGAGAGATACAAACACAGCAGGACGGAGGGACAGCGACCAAGGCCAACCTTCCAATAAAGGATTGGTGGTTCTGTGTTAGAGGGACGTTCTGGCACCATGCTTGAGATCTGTCAATTAGGGCCACGTCTGTGATTTAAGCAACAGAATGCTGAGGCAGGTGTTGAAAAGATGGTGGTACCATTAGCATATTGCTCAGAAAAGAGAGACTGATGAATGCCAAGGGAAAACTTATTGAATCCAAATTCCACTATTGTAACTGAGAGCTGATGAAAGGTGATACAACCATAATCATACTTCTGGAGCCAACTGTTAAGTGATGAAAAGGAATTTGCTTAAATCCTAAAGGTTTTTTTTAATTTTATTTTAAGCCCAAGTTCTCTTTCTAAAAGGAATAGAGGCAAAGAAAGATCATGTAACATAGAAAAAAGGAATGCAGATGGCAGAAAGATTCTTTTGTTGAAAGCTGAGAACTCTCTGAGCCTCAGTTTTTTAATCTGATAAATGGGGACAGAAATATTTGCAGTATAATCCTTATGAGGCTACAGTAGACAGAGCACTGGGTTTGGAATCAGAAAGACTCATACTCATGAGTTCAAATCCAGCTTTAGACATTTACTAGTCTTAAGAGTTGGGCAAGTCACCTAACCCTGTTTGCTTGAGTTTCCTCATCTGTAAAATGAGCTGGAGAAGGAAACGGCTAACCAGTATCTTTGCCCCTCCCCCAAAAATGAGATCACAAAGAGTTGAACATGTCTGAAACAACTGAACAGTAACAACAAAAGTCCTTGAAAACTGTTCGTTGTGTTGAATTAAGAGAAATTGTGGATCAGCAGAAGTCATGGTCACAATTTATAGTGGAAAATGGAGACCAAAGTGAGTCCCACAATCCTCATCTGAAATATGAATGGGTGACAGCATTGTCCAGAGAAAGTGGGACAAAGAGGTGACTAATTTATGGATCATCATGGTATACTGGAAAGATCCCTGAATCTAGATTCAGAGGACTTAGGTTTGAATCTTGACCCTGTCACTCAGTACTACTACCTATGTGATCTTGGATGAAGTCACTCTATTTTTCAGAGACCATATGGAGTAGTGGATAGAGTGTTGGACTTGGAGTCAGGAAGACCAGGGTTCAAATCCTACCTCAGACAGTTACCAACTATATGAGCCTAAGCAAGTGACTTTGTATGACAATCTCATCTATAGAATGAAAGACTTAGACTCCATGGTTCTAAAGACCCTTCCAAATCTAGAATTATGGTTTTGTTATCTAACATAGTACCCACAAGTCATAAAAATCTAATCTTCCCTATTCCACTGAAGTCTAGAACATACAAGGAAGAGCCTAGAACCTAAAGAACAAAGCTCTAGACTTCAAAGTCAGAATCTTGTGTCTGAGAATCTGGGTTCTTTATGGGGGGAAATATCCCAGAATTGTCTCTCACATAGACAACAACCTACTTTGTCTACCCATTAGGCCAAGGGCTTTCTCTATACCTTTGTGTGCAAGACTCTCACTTAGCAACCAGATGTTATTATTCAGATTCTTTGTTAGTCCTGGAGATCGTCAGAGAGCAACACTGATGAAAGTAATTAGTGCTAATGGTTGTTAAAATAGGATTTTTTTCTTTTTGCCTTTCTGGTTATATTCCAAAGGACTATATTGATTATACGGTTATTGATGCCAATTAAAACAAAGAAAGAAAAAATTAACTTAGCCCCTGGTGAAATATTTAACAGCAAGCATGTCTAAACTGGAAAACTTTGTTTTATTGAAAGCTCATTGCTTCTCTGGAATGAGTGGTCACCCTATCACTGTCACCAGAGAGTGAAGAAAAAGGAATTGGGGCTAATATGTAGGGAGGCAGAGAGATACAGTGAAAAAGTATAGGGGCAGGTAGGTGGTGCAGTGAATAGAGCACTGGCCCTGGAGTCAGGTGGACCTGAGTTCAAATCCGGCCTCAGACATTTAACACAGACTAGCTATGTGGCCTTGGGCAAGTAACTTAACCCCGATTGCCCTGCCCTCCAAAAAGCTAAAAAAGAAAAAGAGAAAGTATAACAGATATAAGGAAAGCTGGGTCTGTATGCTGGTACTGCCATATTACTAATTACACATTAGCTGTGTAATCCTGGGAATTCCCTTAATTTGCCTGTACCTCAGTTTCCTTATTTGCAAAATGGGAAATTCACAAATCTTACATTGCTATATAAATGTATAATATTAAGAATAGCAGAGGGGGTGGAGCCAAGATGGAGGCATAGAAGCAACAAGGTTCCACAGCTCCCACATAGCCACCTCAAATACCCATAAAATATGACTCTAAACAACTTTTAAGGCTCCAAAACTCACACAAAAATACAGAAAAACATCTCCTGCTGAAGGCAGCTTGGCAGAAAGGGCTCATCACAGCAGGCTGAGAGCCCAAACCAGCCCAGCCTGAAACCGTGGCTTGGCCCTGGGAAAGCCAGGATGAACCACATCTGTAGCCTTCAGGAGAGGGATCAGCAACAATTGTGGCAATTTCCAGAATTATCATGCCATAAGAAACAAGGACAAAGTGAAAGGTCAATAGAACTCAACTAAATTTGGAAGAGAAAGCAGTCCAGCCAAATGGCCTCCAGGGCAAAGAAGCAGCAGAAGCGGTGATCCTGCTGCCGCCTCCATGTGGCTGTTTCAGAGTTCCCAGCCTGTAGACTGCAGGGGGGCCAAGTGATCAATCAGACTCTAAGTGCTCTTCTGTTGATCAGTCTGGATCCAGATGGTGGTCTTGGGTGGTGGTCCTGGGGTGTGTTTTCAGTGAGTCAAAGCTGGTGAGGGCTGTAAAAAAAAAACAAACAAAAAAACAGAGACCTCCTAAAAGCTCCGGCAACTGCAAAAACCCCAATGATTTGGGACAGAGCTTTCCCCTCTGGAAGCAGAGTTCCACAGAGCTAAAATTTCAAGTAATTGACTGGCAACAACATAAGCAGGCAAAGGAAGCAAAGTAAGAACAACGACTGAACTTTAAATTACTTCTTTGGGGACAAAAAGAATCAAAGCATGGAACGGGAGGAGGACAACACAATCGGAACTCCCACACCAAAAGCTTCCAAGAAACATGAAGATTGCCTACAAGCCATAGATCAGCTTAAGAAGGACTTTGAAAACCAAAAAAGAGAAGTAGAAGAAAAATTGGGTAGAGAAATGAGAATGATGTAAGAAAATCATGATAAGGGAGTCAACAACCTGACTGAAGAAAATAACACCTTAAAAAATAGATTAACTCAAATGGCAAAAGGGGCCCAAAAAGCCAATAAGGAGAAGAATGCCTTAAAAAGTGGAATTTGCCAGATGGAAAAAGAATCTCAAAAGCTTTCTGAAGAGAATAATTCCTTCAGAATTAGAGTGGAGCAAATGGAAGCAAATGACTTTATGAGAAATCAAGATACTATTAAACAGATCCAAACAA
>CM053593.1:125941985-125964905 GCA_028646575.1 Pseudocheirus occidentalis
TGTTGTGGTGACCCCCAATCATAAAATTATTTTCATTTCTACTTCATAACTGTAATTTTACTACTGTTATGAATCATAATGTAAATATCTGCTATGCAGGATGTATTTTCATTGTTACAAATTGAACATAACCCACAGGTTGAGAACTGCTGATCTAAAATCTGAAGAAAAATCTGCCACCTGTAATGAGAATTCTGTCATTGGTAAAACAAACAAACAAACAAACACACAAAATAAGATCAATAGATAATGAAATTATATAATATAGAGAAAGTGGCAGAAAAAATGAATAAAAACATGGAACCAATGAGGAATCAAGTTCAATATAAAAAAATTCTATTACACATGGTGTAATCAAATCCATAGATCACATGTAGCAATGTGGTATATGAACATATAACAATAGTAAATTCTATGCAAGTAGAACATAATAAAGTTTACATACTGATATAACTATCAACATTACTTTTGAAAAAAAAAACCTCACACATTTTAATAGCAACAATACATAGCAAAAATAAACACATAAAATGTATTACAGTGGCAAAGAAAGATATGAAGCTCACACGGCAGATACTCTTACCAAAATTGTGTTTGGGATATTGGGACTGGGATATCCTATTTGAGGGGTATATCAGAAGGATGTCTGGTCACTGACCTAATGGTTCTGACACTTCTACCTTGACCTCAGCATCTGGATGGTTGACTATCGTTTAGTCCTAAATCTGAGGGTGTTGCTATCATAGTCTCCTCTGGGGGATGCCTCTGTGACTAGGATATACTTGGTTGATTTCCCTGACTCTCTAGTCTAAGGAGTACCACTGATAATTTCATCCTTATCAGAACCATAACTTTTTGAGCTATTACTTAGCTCTATCAGTCTCTCTGTGGTAGACAGTTAAGCTCTTTTATTTTTTGAACCCACTTAGATGATTGGTCATCATAGCTCTCCAGTGACTCACCAGGAAGTCCCCAATAAGTACTCAATGGTTCCAGTGCATTTCTTTGTATGGTCTTGACCATTTCCTGGGAATGTCTCAGTAAATGGACAAGTTTCTCCATCTCTCTATGACATGGTAGGACTTTCCATCAATTCACCACTCTGCACTATGCACACCAGGGATCCTTCTTGGACCTCTGTCACCTATATGAAGATGAGTTTGACAAATTGATGTGATTTTGTACAACTACTTGTTTCTATGAAAGATTTTTTGAGTTGAGAACACACCCTGATGTTAAATCTCCTTCACCCTCTCTTTGGACTGAAACACATACTGGTTATACAGTCTTCCATTTTCTTCAGCTCCAAAGCAGAAATCAAGGCAAATGTGACTCTTTTCCAAACATTAGTAAGTATAAAACAAAACCTGTGACATCATCATTGGAGCATTATACATATGTGCTAGAAATGCCACATGCTAATTCCACTGACATTTCTGATCAGATTTTAAGGTTCTAAACCTATTTTACAGAATATCATGAAATGTTTAGGCCATGGGTCTCTCTGAGGATGGCAAAATGTGGGTCTAGATTTCTTAACTTCTGCAAAGGCCAACATCTCCTTTAGCAATTTGCTTTCAGAGTCTCTACTTTGATCAGAATAAATTCTAGCTAGGAAGCCATAGCCTGAAAAGTATTTTTTACCTATAACACCTCAGCAGCGGTTCCTTCTTAGGTATGCCTTTGCATACCAAGTGAAATATGTGGTTAGTCACCACTGGGATATGATGGCTCATGTTTTTGTTGTCTCCTTCCAGAGAAAGAAAGTCAAAGCAGACAAGCTCCAACTCTTTGCTGATGTTTATATACTCTGGGCATGAAGAAAAAGTTGGTAAGACTTTTCTTTGGCTATATTGAGCAAACTCTTTGTAACACACTTCCACTTAGGGCCAGTTAAATCTATTTCTCAATAATTCAAGGGTTCTTTTCTGACCCAAATGTTCAAAGTCATGTGATGCCTTTGTTACCATGGAACAAAATTTATGGGAAGCACCAGTTGTTTTTTTCTCACGTGGAATGAGTTAAAGTCCAGTATAGCAGTCCATTGCAAAGCACCAACAAAGCCAAGAACATTAATAAAACTTAGCAGAAACATCCAAATTGTTAAAATTAAAAATAGAAAATTAGATAAATGTATATCAGAAAAAATAAATTAGATAAACTGCTACCATAAAACAATAATCAGACCAAACTAGATTCTTGAGTAATTTTCTATCAAAGATTTGAAAAACAAATAATTCCAATGCAATGTAGCAGTTTTCAAAAATAGAAAAAGAGAATTCTCTTTCCAGTCCTTTCTTATAAGATAAAAAATTACTCTGAAACTAAAACTTGGGAAGATAAGGCAGAGAAAAAGAAATTATAGACAATTATCATTAATGAATATGTAAAAGATGAACAGTTTTGCACAGGGTTGAAAAGGGGGGTGGAACTTCAGGTGTGTCCACTGACAGACAGTACGGTTTATCTAGGCCAGTGGTTCTCAACCTTCCTAATGCCGTGACCCTTTAATACTTGTATGTAGGCATGTGGGCAGACCCGCCTGGAGACAAATAGAGGAGTTATGTCTCAGTTCCAAAGACCATCGGAAATACATATTTTACAATGGTCTTAAGTGACCCCATTTGACCACCAAAGGGGTTGGGACCCACAGGTTGAGCACTGCTGATCTAGGCCTTAATGGGAAAGACTAGTCAGTAGCCTGAGGCACATGGTTATTGTGGACAGAAGAGTAAAAAATGAAATATTGGCAAATAGGATACAGGAAAGCCGCAAGGATCAATCATGAAAGGTACAGGCTTGGGCTAGATATAAGGAGTTGGAATCCAGATATAGGTTACAGGTTATATACCAATGGTGAAGACACCTCAGTACTTGAAAGGCACAGGCTATGGCATCGTTGTGTACTTTGTGAAGAGTCAGGAACCAGAAAGTGGGCAGTCAACAAAGATAGTAACCAGAGGCACATCCAAGGTACAATATGCCAATAAAGTCAATTCTTAATATGCAAGACAGAAGGTGAGGGACATAATATTCTTGGAAAATTATGAGAAAAAGGACATCATGTTCTTGGGATCCAACAAGTTCCCAAGGTTGAGAAGTCCAAACAGTAAAATTTTGTCTTGAGACATAGAAGCAAAATCGTAGTCAAAGATCAAAATAGGAAATGGAAGATGTAGCTCCCTAATCTTCCTAATTAGCTACTGTTGCTCCTTTATCCTTTCAAACTAGTGACACTGGGTTGAGTGTATTCAGATGGCAGAAAGGAGTTCAGTTGATTTGAGTGTCAGCGTGTGTAGGGAGTAATGAGGATGAGATAAAGCTGGACAGGCAGGTTGTTGGGTGGATTGTGAAAAGCAAGACATGAGATTCACAAAATGGTTATACCCCTTCTGGGGTCACTTCCCCAGCTCCCACTTGCATTAGTTGGCCAAGTACCTAGAAGGGGACTAGGAACCACTCTCTTGAAATTCTAGGGGTAGTACTAAGGGGCTAGGTTTCTAGTATTAGTACTGGGTTTCTCAACTTTTCATCTGCTGCTCTGTCTGGTTTCAACTATATGAAATAAGATTCCCCTGTACTGTCATTAGATTGTAAGCTCCTTCAGGGCAGGTTCTGTCTTTCTTTTTATTCCTTGTTTCCCTGGTGCTTAGCACATGCCTGGTATGTAGTAGGTGCTTAATAAGTGTTTATTGGTTTGGATTTTATAGTACTGTTGACCATGAGGCTCACCAATGGGCTTCCTATTAAAATCAGCCAGCTGCCTCACTTAGCTTTCTATAGAAAGGTATTTGCCAAGATGGTAGGAACAGATGGTGTGAAATGTTCTCCAACAAAACCTGGGCACAAATACACGAGTCCGTGGGAAAAATGGGCTCATCCGTAGGAGTACAATGGTAGTGAGGCACACAGGTCGGATACATGTGTAGCAAGGGAATATCCTACAACTCTTTATAGCATCAAAATCCTTTCTTGAATCCGTAGCCAGAATTCTCTGGTGTAAGAATTCACGCTCTTTGAAACTTCCTTTCTTTGGTTGACTGTCATCTTACATCTATTTGTCCTCATTGTGTGGCTCTATCCCCAGCTAGACAGTCACCTCCTAATTCTGCTAAGAAACAAACTCTCTCCTACTCTCAAGCATTATTCTCTCTCAGGGGTTTGGCTCCAACTCTTGAACTGGAATTCTCAGCTTCTAACCTTGGAGGCCTCCACTATTAAAATGGACCACCATTCTATTGACTTACTATTGAAACTCCTCCATCCAACCTCTTCTAAACCCAATAATGCCTCATTAAAAGATCACAAGGATTAGACCATCTTTTTTAAAAAAACACACATTTAAAACTTCATCTTATCATTATACTGCTTATATTGATTAAGATGGAGTGATGTGAAACCCCCTGCCTTACGAGGTTTGTAAATATGGGAGACAAAGTCAGGTTACTCTCTGGCCAGGAATTGATTTAATTAAAATAGTGGATCAAATGGTTTATCTTTAGCTTTAGGAGTCCCCCAAATTGGCTCCTTCCAGCTTTAGTGTCTTCCTTTCAGTGCCTATCATCTGGGTTTTGCCGTCACTGACTCATGATCTCCATGCTTCTTTCAGGCCACTCAAAATTTGCTTCCACTGGCAAAACAATCCTTCACCCCTTCTACAACCAGAGTCTCAAGGCCCAGCTCACTCCCTCAAGGAGCATAGGACCCTTGGGCAAGACACTTTGAGGAAGCATAAATCAATAAACCAATGCTCCAAGTTCTATTTGGAAGTGTGGGGTAAATTACTGCTGTACATTACTCCATTAGTCAAGCATCATCCTCTGGCAATAGACTTCCTATTAAATGAATCTCTGAATCATAGCTATTTAACCTCACTGCTTTAGATGCAGGCTTCCACCTCTGCAAGGTGCATCCCTATTGGAATCAACTCCACCCCTCCCTATTTCTGATAGATGGCAGTTTTCCCATCTTTCTAGCCCATTCCCCTGTGGTCTTTGGAGATGATCAGAGTCCTTTCTCTGTTCTAAATAAATCCTACCTCCTTTTTTTTTTTTACCAACATTCTTTCCACTCTCTCAATTTAATATAAATCTAATTTTCCTTAAGGATAATTCATCCCTTTCAATCCTCTCAGAAGCCACTCCTCCCAGTTCTGCCAACTCAAAGGATGAGAAGTAAGTATCCTTTATATTGACTCCTCCTTCCAAATGCCCCTTATTCTTAGGGTATCTATTCAATCCATTCATTCAAACACCGTCTTCCCATCTTATTGTTATTACTTGTCAAACTTGTGTGGCATCTGTGAAGATGTCATGTAAATTTTGAGGTCACCAGTACTGGATCATGGTCTTTCTTTCTATTCTATTCCCTGCCACTCACCTCAATATTCCCAGTGATGGCTCCTTTAAGCAATCTGATCACACAGTTCCTCATTTTCACATCCAATTATCTCTTCAACCTTACTTCAGCTTTATGGTAACACCTTAGACCTCATTGCAATACTTCATGGAACTGCATTGTCTTTAAGAATTAGCCTGGTATAGTGACTAGAGCACTGGACTTATAATCAAGAGGGTCCAAGTTCACATTTCACCTCAAATATATATTAGTTCTTTGACCCCAAGCAAGTAACTTAACCTCTTTTAAGTCACTTTACTCATCTGTAAAATGGGAATGATGGTAGCATCTACCTTAGAGAGTAGTAGAGCTCAAATGCATAAAGTGCTTTATGAGCTTAAAGTTCTATGTAAATGTTAACCATCATTATTGTTACCCAGAATGTCATGAAACTGTTACTCATACTTATATAGATCCTATTCTTTAGATTCCCTTGAGTTCTGCAGCAATTCTCTTCCCCCAAAAATCTCTAAGAAGAGCTCAGAAAATACATGATTTGGACAAGTAGCTCAAGAACAAATCTGGTTAGCAGCCTCTTATTGTTGCTCTCCCATTCTTTTAAATAGCACTTTGTGAGAAAGTTCTAGGCTCCTGACTCCTACATGTTGTCCCTTCTTAGATACACAGCTTGGAAGAGTCAACTCCACATTCACCCTGTCACTCACAATTTCAATTCCCATGCCTTTTTCTGCAGTAATGAATTCTCCCCTTTACTCAATCACTCTCTACTCCATGTTTCTGGGGATTGTTTGTAGCAATTCATGAAATCAGCTACCCTGCTCTCCACCCATTCTCTTTCCCTCACCATACTCATTTCCAAATTCCAACAGGACTAAAACAAGCCCTAAGGCTACTTACCACCTCACACCCTTCAAGAGACTCGGGGAGTTGGAGAAAGCTCCATGTTATGACATAATTGTATATGTAACTGTCTCTTCTTTCCTGACATCAATAAAGCCATGTTGTTCTGCTCCTCCTTGGGAAGGGCTGGGGGACACATCTGTCTCACTGGCCTCAGAAAAAGAACCACAACTAGCCATCAGCATACCATAGGTAGAGTAATGGCAGTCCCCTTAAGTGCTTTCTGGCCCAGCACTTTCTCCATCCTCCTTCTGTTGTACCTCTTCTATATTGTCCTTCCCCCAGAGTATTGAAAACTAGTGAGGCCCAGCCCAACTTTCCCCCTCTCTTTTCTTCTAGATTTCATCAAAGTTCCTTTCTCATTTTCACTTTTCAAGCCTCCCCAATATTCTCCCTCCTAAATTTAAGAACAATCTGCTTTTTCTCACATCACTTCTCTTTAGCTACATCACTTTAGAACCCTATTGTTGTTTTGGAGGAAGAAAAAGATTGTCTCAGTCCCATCTCTTTGAACCCAGTTTGAAGTATGGGGTATTGCTCATACCTACCACTGAGATGGAGTTAGTACAATCCACAACAATGGATCAAGCATCCTGGGCCCCCATGTCAAAAGCCTGGCCCTAGTTTGTCCTAATATGGCCCTACCTAGGGATATAAGGCCTCTGTCTGACCCTTTGTGACTTTTTCCACTATTTGATCTCCACCAGTTCTTTCCCATCTGGAGCACAATCCCTGCAGTGCTGGCAGGCCAGGTGACCTGGACTTCCACACCAATAGTACAGGTTGTAGCTTGCTCTCTAGTGCCTGTTAGAATGTCTGGCCATGCCAGCTGGCTCTCAGCTGTAGACACTTTGGCCTTGGTTGCCCATTCTTGAGTTCCTGCCAAACCTATTGGTCACATGCTAATCTTCTCCTCTGTTATTACAGTCTCTCATCCATCTGGACAGTCATAGCTACACCCTTCAGGTTGTTAGAGACAGGTTACCCTGGGATTCATCTGCAGAATCTCTCACAAGACTACCTTCTCCAAATCCACAATGGCATGCATATATCTGAAATCATTCAGTTAATCTAGCAAGGGTATTTTCCCCTTCCTCATGCTCAGCATTATAATACCCTGTGTCCTGTGAAGATCCCCAAACGAGCTCCTCAAACACTATTTCAGAACACTGGTCATTCTTCAGTAATAGCTTATGCTACCATTAGAGGTATGGCACAGTCCAAGGCAAGTCTTACCAGCTTACTTCTAATTCAGGCAATAAAGACCTCTTAAATTGAAAATTATCCTATGGGGAGCTACATCTATGTGCCTGGCCAATCTGCTAAGTTTCTAGAGTTCTGAGCACGCCTCAGCCCACTGGGAAAAGGTCAGTGCTAAGTTTGTGATTCAGGGTCAGGAAAGGCCGTATCCTATTTCATCCCCTACCAAAAGTCATCCAGAGCTTTTGAGAGGACAGTGCTTCACAAACCTCAAAGCGCTATATCGATACCTATCTATCATGTATCTACATGCTACATGTTATTATGTAGTTATCAATATTGTTATTCTTTATTACTTGAGATCACTTCTCACCCAATACTGTCCTTCACGTGAAATGGCTGAGAGCCTTAGAAAACTGACAGACAGGTGACAAGATAATCAGACGCCCTCTTCTCTAATTACTAAAGAAAAAAAGTTCATGGCAGTAGCCTAAAGATGTAAAGTTATTACTACTCTGGAAATTCCTAAAAGCCTCAATAACCAGGGAAACAAAATCACCATAAATTTGTTTTGTTCATATTTTGTCTCTGTCTACATATGTACATGTTGTCTTCTGTGAAAGAATGTAAACTCGTTGAGGGCAGTGATCTTTTTGGTTTTGCCTTTGTTTTTGTCTAGGTATCTACACCTACAACAGTGTAGGACACATAAGAAAGGCTTGCTGATTAGTTGTTTGACACTACCAGATCTTTAATGTCTCTCTTACTACCTTGAGTGTTATGTGGTAAATGAGGAAAGGAGGAGTCTGGGGACCTGAATCACAGAATTTTAGAGTTGGAATGGGCTTCAGCTGCCATCTGGTCCAACCCACCATTGAAAGGAATCCAACAAGTAGTCTCTGAAACTCTGCTTGAAGGTCTCCAGTGGAAGGGGGGTGGGTACCTACCACATCCTGAAACCAGTTTTTCTATCTTTGAGCAACCCTAATGCTTAGGAAGCTTTTCTAGGAAGCAACAAGCCTACATTTGTCTCTTTGCAACTTCTACTCGTCATTCCCCTGTCCTGCTCCCTGGATCCAAATGGAACCAATCTAATCTTGCTTCCATGTGATGACCCTTCAGATACTTGAAGATAATCAGTGTAGACAGGAGTCTATCCTGTACCTTTTTTTTCTTCAAAGTTTAACATCTCCATTTTTTTCAACTCTATTCTTATATGGATTTCACTCTTCTACTTGTCTTTCTCTGTACATTCTCCAGCTTATCAACATCCTTCTGAGACTGAGAAGACATTTTTTTTCCAGGGTGGGATGAAATATAAGAGAAGGCTTATATGTAGGACCTGAACCAAGCAATGAAAACTGATATAAATATGAATGTTAGCTACTGGTGGGGAAGACATATGAAGCATGCCTAATTTGAGGCAGTTTCCTAAATAATCTTAGAACTTATTTCTTTAAAGTTGATTTATTTAGATTTGAAACACTGGACAATGAAAGGACTATAGAAAACGTCTCCATTCTAGAGATGAGGTGCTGATAGGGACAAATCATTGGATGGAGAGATAGTATTGGGCAGCATAGTTAAGATCAATAGAAATGAATTGGTAATAGGTAGGAAGGAACAAACTTCTTTGAGTGTAATTTGGTGTTCCAAGCTTTTATACTTTAATCCAGTGGTTCTCAACCTGGGGGTTATGTTCAATTTGTAACAATGAAAATTCATCCTGCATATCAGATATTTACATTACGATTCATAACAGTAGCAAAATTACAGTTATGAAGTAGCAACGAAAATAATTTTTGGTTGGGGGGTCACCACAACATGAGGAACTATATTAAAGGGTTGTGGCATTAGGAAGGTTGAGAACCACTGCCTTAATCTTTTTCTTTTCTTAGAAAGAAAAGAGTTGGGAAGAGAGATGTTGGGTGGATCCAGAAAAACTAGCTGAAATCCCCATATTGACAAGGGGTCAAAAAGGTAGAGAGAAAGGGAGTAGCTGGGTAAGTTGAACATTAAGTTCAAGTGGAGGCAGCATGCTTGAGAATAGTTCTGGAAAGGAGAACTATAAATTAAATGTTTGGGGCACACAGAGAGAAGGAGCTCAGCCCTGTCCCTAAGACACCACCCACATTTTGTAGGTATCATACTGAAAGAGCTTAATTTCCTCTCAAATGTTGCTGCTAATTTTGAAAAATGCTTACTCCAATATGACATTAAAACATATAATAGCAGCACATGGATTGCTACACAATTGATAGGTTTCAAAAAGAAGAGGTCCATATGTTATGTGTTATGATGTTCCAAACACTGGCAGTGGGAGGCCAGCATGTCTGCTTATCATTATCTATCGCTCACGCTTTGCATGAATACAAGGGAATGGTTCCCACCCCAATATCTTAAAGCATTTTGAAGCTGTTCATTCTGCCAGCATTTTTGTGAGATTAGGTGCCAGTCCAGGTTAAAAAAGAATGCTAATAGGAGTGGCTTAACATGGGAAACAAAAATCCCTAGGGATGGATTTGGGGATGTTCAGGGATGCTAGAGTTCACAGCATTTGCTATTTTTCTCCTTCCCCCTTCTCTGCCCAGCACAGAAGTAGAATTTAGGTGCAGAGGGACTTTGCCAAAGATATATTCATGAAGACCTATTCCTGGTCTGCTAACTTCACTTAATCAAATCATTCAATTCCTTCAACATTTATTTGTCCATCATGTACTATATGCCTAACAATTTGCTGGTGTCAGAGGAAAACCCCAGTGAGGAAGGGATTCATCAATTAACACACATTTACTAAGGCCCTGTTGTGTGCCAGGTCCTGTATTAGGAGATGGGCATAACACTGAAATGGAAAAATCTCTGCCCTAAAAGGGTTTACATTCTATTTGAGGAGGTAGTATGTACACAACCAGACAAAATAAATTCACGGCAACTTGGGATGAGAACAGACTGTGGCAACCTCATTTAGGAGATGGAGCTTGATCTGGGTTTTGAAGGAAACTAGAGAAACTTGGAAGCTAGACTGAGAATTAAATTTATTCCAGGAATGGAGGACAGCTTGTGCAAAGACATAGAGATGGGAGACAGAATGTCATGTATGAGAATCAGTAAGTCTTTTTGGCTGGACCCCAGAACTCATGAAGAGAAATGGTGTGCAATCACCCAGCAGTATAGACGGTAGTCAGTTTATAAAGGGCTTTCAGTGTCAAATAGGGAAGTTCATCTTTAATTCTAAAGGTAATGTTTTTGTTGTTGTTGTTGCTGTTGTTGTTGTAAGGGCCAAGTAGCTTCTTGTTGTTGAGTTGTTTCAATTGAGTCTGACTCTTTGTGACTCCATTTTGGGTTTTCTCAGCAAAGACACAGAGTGGTTTGCCATTTCCTTCCCTAGCTAATTTTTACATATGAGGAAACCAAGGCAAACAGAGTTTAGTGACTTGCCCAGAGTAACACAGCTAGTAAGTGTCTATGGCCAGATTTGAACTCAGGAAGATGAGTTCCAAGTCCAGTGTTCTATCCACTGTAACACCTAGCTTCCTGGCAAAAGAAAATCACTAAGACTTAATAAGCAAGGGAACAACATGGTCAGATTCGTGTTTTAGGGATATCACTGTATCTGTTGTATGGATGGATAAGGAGAAATGCAGGCAGGGAGAAAACTAAGAAGGTTATTGGTCCTGAACAAAGACAATGACCATGTAATTGGAGAGGGGGGGAACAGTTGGGAAGAGATATTTTGGAGGACTTAGAGCACAGTTTTCAAAGGGAAACCAAAGAAATGTAAGTCATAATTTCTGCTGTCTATGATTTTATAATCTAGCTGGAGACATGAAACCTAGGATTATAGGCTCATAGCTCTGGAGCTGAAAGAGACCTCAGAAACCACTTGATATAACTCCATGATTTTACATTTGAGAAAATTGAGGCCCAGGGAGGTTAAGTGACTTGCCCAAGGTCACAAAGGTAGGAGACATAGAATCATTAATTTAGAGCTAGAAGGGACTTGAAAGTCATTTTATAGAGAAGAAAACTAAGTCAGAGAGATTTAGTAACTTGCCCAATGTTACACAGTTAGTTATCTAGCAGAACTTGGTCCTCTAACTTCACATTCAGTGCTCTTATAATATGTGAAATTCTGGATGAGGAAATGTATCACGGATTTAGAACTAAAAGGTCATCTAGTCTCATTTTATAGATGAGGAAAACAGAGGTCCAGAAATTTTAAGTGACTTTCTCAAGGTCACATGTGTAGTAAGAGCTAGGTTTGAACTCACATTCTTGGATTCCAAATCCTGGGTTCTTTCCATCTTGCCACATTGCTTCTTTTTTCCAGATTATCTTATTCAGATTCTGTGTTCTACTTGAAAGTAGTTTAATCTACAGCAGAAATCACAGCTAACCCAATTAAAGGTCAAAGAAACCATCCTTTCTCTCATCCACATCAATACTTTACAAGAATAAAGTACATTCTCTCATATTCACAGGTCACCTCCTGGTCACATCTCTGTCTCTTTTATACTTAATTTAATAAACTGAGTAGAATAAATTTGGGGAAATTACTATGAAACTGATACATCCTTTGGTCAGAAATTCTAACCTCATTGTAGATTACATCCAAATCTTTTTCTATCAGAACAAGTTTTCCTCTCCAGTTACTGGGTTATTCATCGTTTGGAGTAAGAAAACACCAGAGGCAATCACCCCCATCATTTCCTCTAATCTGCCCATAATCATGTCAGAGAATGAGCCAAGGTTTATGCCAGGTCTGATGACTCCTCTTTAAATCAGTAATGCCACTCATTGTAGCCTAAAATGTCTGGATCTTAGAACATGACCATGGAATATCTGTAAGGACTCCTCTCTGGCTGCCAAACCTTGAATCCCTACATTCCTCTTCCAGATTAAATTTACCCTACTTGTGCTCTCTCCAACCTAAGCTGTGAGGTCTTTTACATCACATATACTGTATTTTTTTTTGTGTGGTCCTTCCCTGACTGACTTGGGCACCTGTTCAGAGACATGCGGCTGCCTAGCTCTGGTATTTCTTGGCAGGACGGAGGAATCCTGGAAAAGCAGCACTTCCAAAGGACGAATCCCACCACATAAAACCAGGAAGTCTAATTTCCGACATCTGTCTCAAAGGAGCAGTCACTCCCCACCTATCATCCAGCGTCTTCAGTGGTCATGTCTGTTTTGTTCAGACCACATTAGGTTGGGATTAGGCCAAGGTAAACCCAAGGAGTCTACTATAGACCACAGCTCCAGCTCCAGTTCCCTTTTGGTCTAGGTGGTTGCTAGTAATTCTTAATTTTTCCCCCTCTGAATTTTTTTTTCAGGGACAAATTTAATTCTTTCAGATTTCTGCTTCTTGACTTGGCTACTATAGGTTGCATTTAACTAAGTTCTTTTCCCTTCAAATTTCTTTATAAAAAGCATGCTGTTCTAGCAATGAAATTTGAACTATTCTATAGGATTTCTACCCTAGTTCAAAAGAACTGAGTTGTTGTTTGGACAGATGGAGACAAAAGTACATGTAAGAGCTGAAGTTTTTAAAATGTTGATACCCTTTGACCCAGAGATCCTACTACTAACTGTATGTGCAAAGGCTGTCTATCCTTTTTTTTTTTTAAAAAAAAGATCTTCTATGTAACAAAATATTGTGGTAGTAGTTTTTGAAGTAGCAAAAACATGGAACTAAGTAGATGCTGATTGATTGGGAAAGGACTAAATGAATCATTGTTCACGAATATAGTACAATATTATTATGATGTAAGAAATGACCAAAAATCACAGAGAAGCATAGGAAGGCATATGAAGCGATACAAAGCAAAGTGAATATAATGAAGGGAAAAAATGCACCACCACTTTAACAATGTAAATGGGAATAAGAGCAAAACAATGAAACCTGAAGGCTGTGAAATTATGTATAATGTCTGTGCTGGGCCCCAAGGAAGAGGTATGAGAAGACACTTTCCTATCTTTGCAAAGATGGTTCTTGGATGTTAACCATTGCACATAAGGTCAGATTTGATCAATGTTATGCTTTGCTTTACTGAACTATTTTAAAAAATTCTTTCTTGTAAGAGATGGTATTATAGGAGGGTGTTAAGAGAAGGTTATCTTGGGAAATGGAGGAAATGTAAGAATAAAAGATAGTCATTTTAAAATTCAAATTAATTTTACATCCCCCCCCAAGAAAAAACAAACAACTAATGTCCTCCAACAACCAAGTCTGGCTGATTTGCTCTGTGTCCCTTTCCCTAACTCCCTTGGAAGATCCCTTGTGTGTTGAACTCTGGGCTACATCATTGACCTGAAATTTGCATCCTTTCTTCATGGCTTTTCATCAGTCAGTTGTGGGTTGATCCTAGCTAAACACTCATACCTTTCCTAAGCTCCTGGTTTATTTAGTTTACTAAATGTTTTGACTTAATAAATGGGATTTTGAGTTTGAATGTATTCTAAACTCCTCATTTTCCAAATGAGGAAACTGTGTAGCTCTGCAAGATTAAGTGACTAGTCCAAGGGCACACAAGTAGCAGAGCCAGAATTTAAACTCTGATCTTCTTACTCCAAACCTAATGTTCTTTCCATTCTAGCGGCCTAAATCCCATTAGTAGAGGTAATTTCTAAATATATATTCAATCACAGAATTTGATAGTCGAAGGAGACTTTAGCAGTCATCTAGTCTAACCCATACATGAAAGAAATCCCCACTATAATATACCTGAGAAGGAGTCATTCAGGCCTTTCTTGAAAATCTAGAAGGAGGAAAAACCTTACTACTTCTCAAGGTGGCACATCTCAATTTTGGAGACCTCTAATTGTCAGGAGCCCAACTTGGAGCCCACATTTGTCTCTATGTCTCTATGTGACTTCCACTAATTGCACCTGCTTCTTTCTGTACTCAGGCGCCAAACTCCTCTTTTATATGGCAACTGTCTTGTCTTCTCTGGGTTAAAAATTCTCACTTTCTTTAATAAATCTTCACATGACATAGAGCCAAAGCCCTTTGCCATCCTTCTTGCCCTTCTGTTGATACTCTAATGTATCAGTGTCCTTAAACTGCTGCAACTAGAATAAATCAATTAAACAACAACATTTATTAAGCACTTATTATGCACCAGACACCATGATGGTGCTAGGGATACATAGAAGAAGTAAAAACAGTTCCTGACCTCAACAAGCTTACATTCTGATAGAAGAGACATATTTATATGATACACACAAAGTAGATACAGGGTAATCTTACAGTGTAAAGTACTAGCAATTGGTAGATAAATAGTGCAGTAGGGAGAACACTGGGACTGAAGTCAAGAATAGCTGAGTTCAAATGCAGCCTCAGACATTTCCTAGCTGGGTGACCCTGGGCAAGTCATTTAACCTTGTTTGCCTCAGTTTCTTTATCTGAAAAGAAGCTAGAGAAGGAAATGACAAACCGCTCCAGTATCTTTGCCAAGAAAATCCCAAATGGGGTCACAAAGAGTCGGATATACAACTGAAACAACTGAACAACAACCAGAGCACAATTTAGGCTGTCCATCTGCAATTCCTGACTTTCCCATTTCCTTTTCCAAATATATATATATATATATACACCTCTCCATTTTCTCCACAAGTATATTGTAATATACTTTATCAAAAGCTTTGCTAAAACTCTAAGCCACCTATAGCTGTCATGTTCCTATCATCTACAAGTCTAATCTTGTCAGAAAAGGAAATAAGACTAGTCTGGCACGAACCTGTTAGCAAAACCACGCTGGCTCTTTGGAAGTACCTGTTCCCTTTCTTAAATATGTGTCAGTCATCATTTGAATTATCTGTTCCAGAATTTTCTCAGGAGTTGAAATCACTGGGTTATAGTTTCCAGACTCTTTTCTCTTCCTTTTTTTGAAAAATCAAGAAAGTATTTATCCATCTCTATTCTTGTGAGATCCCTCCTATTTTCCATGATTTCCCCCATATTACTGACAATGGTTCAGCAATTAAAACATCAGCTCTTTCAGTACTCAAGAGTGAAGTTTGCCTGGGTCAAGTGACTTGAATTCATCAAGGACAGCTGAGTTCTCTTTTATTAGATTCTTAAATCATATATCACATATCAACTGTTTGCTGGACATTTTTATTCTGTCATTTTCACTTGGCTTGAAAAAAAACACAACAAAATTGAGTAACTCTCCTTTCTCTCTATTGTCAGTTATTTTTGTCCCATCTCTCCCCAAACAAAGATCCCATCCCTTCTTTGGCTCCCCCCCTTTTGTCCTGATGCTGCTTTAAAAAAACAACAACTCCAAACTCTTGTTCTCCTTGTCTTCCATTGAGAATTTCGATTCATTCTGAGCTTTAGTATACCCGATACTGTTTTACAGGACCATTACGCATTCATTCCTAGACTTGCTCACATTTTCTATATATTTTTTTGAAAAATCTAAGTTGATTGGTGAATTTCCTATAGTTCCACTTGGGTCTCTTCAGACAAATTTCATTTTTTCCTTCTCATTGGAATAATTCCCTTCTCATTTCCCTTCTTTTATGTCTTCAGAATTTCATTCTTGAGCATCTTCCATTCCATAGGGGTTTATCTGTAGCATTTCCGTCAAATTAATAAGCATTTAAGTTCCTACTATGTGCTACTACATGCTGGAGATACAAAGAAAGGAAAAAACAAAACAAAACAAAATCAGCCTCTACTCCAAAGCAATTGTCAATCTAAGGGGGTGATAACACACAAATAGTTATGTAAAAACAGGATGTGTACAGTATAAATGGGAGATAATTTCAGAGAGAAGGCTTTGAGATTAAAAGGAACTGGCAAATGCTTTTTACAAAATGTAGGTCATTAATTAAAGCTTGAAGGAAGCCAGGGAAGCCAGGAGGTAGAGACAAGGATGGACAGAATTCCAAGGATGAGACATAGACTGTGAAAATGCATAGATTTAGGAAATAGAATGTCTTAGTAATGGAACAATAAGCAGGCCAGTGTCACCATGCCACAGAATATATGGGCAGGGAATAAGTTGTAAGAAGACTGGAGAGGTAGGAAGCAGCAAGACTATAAAGGGCTTTTAAAAAAAACAGACAGGATTTTATATTTGATTCTGGAGATAACAGGGAACCACAGGAATTTATTGAGTGGAGGAGTGATATGGTCAATCCTGTACTTCAAGAAGATCCCCTTGTTAAAAGAGTGGAGAATGGATGAGAGTGGGGAGAGACTTAAGGCAGGAAGATCAACTTGAAGACTGTTGCAATAATCCAAGTGAAAGTCATCATGGCCTACACTAGGGGACTTACCAGGGTAGACCTACATTAGTGTCACAGGAGAGAAGTAGGGAACATATGAGAGACATTAAGAAGGCAGAAACAGCAGGTAACTGATTGGATATGGTGTGGGGGGCGGGTAATAGAGGGAGAAAGGAATTGAGAATGATACCTAGATCATGAGCCTGGAGGACTGGGAAGAAGGTGGTATCCTCAATAATAAAAGGGAAGTTAGGAAGGGGAGAACTGAGGAAGGGGGAAGAGAGAGTTCAATTTGGAACATTTTTCATTTGAGATTCTTGTTAGTTCAAAATGTCCAATAGGCAGTTAGTGATGTTGATTGGAGTTTAAGAGAGAGGTTAGGACTAAGTAAGTAGAGCTGAGAATTACCTGTATAGAAATGATCATTGAATTCACAGGAGCTGATGAGATGACCAAATGAAATAGTAATAGAGGGTGAAGAGAATCCAGAAAAGAGCCTATGGGAGACCCACAGTTAGTAAGCCTGATCTGGAATGAAAATGTAGTTAAAGACTCAGTCATATAGATAAGAGGATGGTCGGGAGATCGCAGTGTTCATGAAAACCTAGAGAGGAGAGAGTATCAAAGAGAATATTAAAGTTTTCAGAGAGATCAAAAAGGGTAAATATTAGGGAAAGGCTATTAGATTTGGAAAATAAGAGATGATTGGTAACCATGGAGAGAGCATTTTCAGTTGAATTATAAGGTGAGAAGCCAGATTGAAGAGAATTACAAAAAGGGTGAGAGGAAAGGAAGAGGAAGTGCCAATAGATGATATCCTTCTCAAGAAGCTTGGCCACACAAAGAACTGGAAACCGAGGTGATGCCCATCAAATGGGGAATGATTGAACAAGTTGCAGTATATGAGTGTAATGGAATATTATTCTATAAGAAATGATGAACAGGTAGATTTCAGAAAAACCTGGGCTTACATGAACTAATGTTGAGCAAAATGAGCAGAACATTGTATATGGTTACAGCAACATTGTGTGATGATCAACTATGATAGACTTAGCTTTTTTCAGCAATACAATGATCCCACACAACTCTAAAAGAACCATGATGGAAAGTGCTATCCACATCCACAGAAAGATCTATGGAGTCTGAATGCAGATCAAAGCATACTATTTTTACCTTTTTGTTCTTTGCTTTTTTCTTTCTTGTGTTTTTTCCCTTTTGTTCTGATTCTTCTTTCACAGTATGGTTAATGTGGAAATATGTTTAACACAATTGTACATGTACAACTTATATCAGATTGCTTGCTATACTGGGGAGGGGAGAGGGAAGAAGGGAGAAAAATTTGGAACTCAAAATCTTACAAAAATGAATGCTGAAAACTATCTTTACTTGTAGTTGGAAAAAAATAATATTAAGTGAAAAAAAGAAGTTTAGCCACAAAAGGGAGGAGATATAAAGGATAATAACTAGCAGGGATAGACAGATCAAGTCAGCATATTTGCACATGGAGGAGGCATGAGTGTGATTGTAGGCATGAGGGAAGCAGCCAGTAGATAGTGAGAGATTGAAGATAAGTGAAAGAGTGGGAATAAAAGAGGTTGCCATGTGAGATGGGATGGAATGAAATCATACTTATCTTTGCTCTGAAGCTTTTGAAATCTGTTTTCCCAGAATCATAGGGTCAGACTATTCCTGGATTTCCCCTTTTTCTCAGTCCTCTTACTCCTTCAATGTTGACCTTCAGCTGTTCCTTATAACAGTTGAAATGGCTTCTGGCCCAAATATTATTTTTCAGTCCTTCAACTGAAAGGATATCTTTCCAAGGGAGTAGGTGGCTTGTCCTCTTCCTTCTTTAAAAACCATAATTTTAAGGAAATAACCTTTTTGTAGGAGGTCCAGTACCCAAACTCTCAAACTCTTGGGAACTCTGAGTATCTTGGGAATTCTCATACCTGGGATAAACAATCAGAAAAAGTTTTTGTTCAGTGTCTCTAATCTCTGACCTGGGCTTAGAAAAAAACCCGAAAAATAGAAGATGGTTAGGAACAAGAGGTCCAGGAGTTTACTTTTCAGTCTTACCACATTCATTTCCTTCAAGCCACCATTTTCTGCTTTTGTGGAGGAAGGAGGAGTAGGAGAACTATCCCCTTCTCTTCCTTACACACAAAAAAGTATTCTTAACCAAGTCATTTCGTAACTCATTTTTATAGGGAAAGAGGAAGCTATTTTAGTTAGTACATCCATGTAAGTCTCAGTCACCAATCATCTCAGACACAGTCTCAGGTTTTGGGAACCAATCAACCATCACTGATCTTCTAATCAATTCCATTATGAAAGGAGGAGGGAATATACTTCTTGTTCTGAGAATACAGAGCAAAAGTCACTTCCTAGATTGAAATAGCAAAAGATTAATTGGGGAAAATGAGAAGACAATAAAAATAGGGGAAAGAATTTAACCTGGGAGGCAATAGGGAGCCATGATATACTGTTAAATAGGGAGATAGTAGGATGAAAACAGTAGCAGAGGAAGATAATTCACTCAGTTGCATTTAAGATGGGGTAGAAGAAGAAAAAGCTGAACAAAGTGAAAGTGGCAATAATCTTGCTGATAGCCATCCACCCTGGCTATCTTCTTGCTATCCCCCTTCGGGCTATATTCTCAGGATTGCCAAATTTCCAGAATCAAAGCCCTCAATGCTACAATCTTTGGAACTACTGCCCAGGGAAAGACCTCTTCTAACTGGTGAATCAATGAGCACAAACTTACTCTGTCCATTATTTCTTTTATACTACTCAGACTACTAAGCCGTGCTCCTACCATCCATCTTCATCATCTTCTTGTTATTTGCTCTGCTCCTTCCCTCCCTTCCCCACCATAGTCATTCTCCTTTCTGACTCTACCTCCTGCACTCTGGGAACTATAATTAAATAAATGTGATCATTGACTTTGGAAAGGGCCCATCCATGAATGTCTCTCTGGTTTTACCCACCATTCACTGAGAAAGTTCAGTGGTGCAATGGCTAGAGCATTGGGCCTGGATGCAGAAATCTGGCCTCAGACACATATTAGCTATGTCACTTAATCTCCATTTGTTTTAGCTTCTTCAACTGTAAAATTGGGATAATAGTATGTACCTCTCAGGGTTATAGTGAGGATAGATGAAATAATATTTGTAAAGCGCTTAGCACAGCTCCTGTACAGAGTAGGTGCTTGAAAAATGCTTCTTCCTTCCTTTCATTCTCTCTGACTCTCAGGACCATAATACTCTTCCCTGGTCTCCATTCCCTTTTATATGTCATTGTCTCTCACTGCTAGAATGTAAGCTACCTAAGAACAGTGACTGTCTTGTTTTTGTATTTACATCCCCACACACAGTATTGATCACATATTACATGCTAAATAGATGTTTTCCCACTCCATTCAATAATTCAGGTCTAAGCTCATGACTAAAACAGCAGCCCAGACAAATGCTTCCTGATGGTAGTAGTAAAAGGAGCACCATTTCAGCATGTGGAGCATCTGATTCCCAGCTTCTTTTTCTCTATTCCTCCCAACAGCTCACATACCTTGGAAGATGTGCAAAACCCCATTACCCCCCTGAATATGATATTAAATTTGAAGAAAAAGAAGCCATGTTTGTACTTCCTCTTCATCTGTTATGAGAAGGTAGGCATCATTACCACCTTCCTACATCCATGGACATCTATATTTCTTTTCTTTTGGGGGAGGGGGTGTGGAGGGGTAATCAAAGTTAAGTGACTTGCCCAGAGTCATACAGCTATCAAGTGTCTGAGGCCAGATTTGAACTCAGGTTCTTCTGACTCCAGGGCAGTGCTCTATCCACTGCATCCCCTAGCTGTCCCCATCATGTACATTTCATGTGATAACTCTATTTTTTTTTGCTTTTTGGAGGGAAATTGAGGTTAATTAAATTATTTTTATCCATATAGGTAGTGTGTTAGATGTAGAGGTTCATAAATTATTACATTTGCTATCAAAGTCAAAATTTCCCATTCTTCACTTCCCCAAATTTTCCATTCTTCATCTTTGTCCAAGATGGAACTATAAGCATTTCATTTATAGGATGCCTGAGCCAACTTAAAGAGCAAAATGCTAGCAGGGTTAGGCAGTAGGGAACCTGGAGAATCATGGCCTTGGTTCAAAATTGCCTAGTGCTGCAACGGTTATGAAAGCTATGCACATTTTCACCCTGCCTGCAGACTGAAGAGGGAGACCTCAGGTTGGACTTCCTCCTTACTTCCCTTCTGGGTCTCTTCAGTGTCTTAGATAACTCCTGGAAATTAGCAGCAACAGCAGTGGCAGCCACAGAAGTCAGGGTGCTTGCTATACCTCCCTACCACGTCTCCTAAGTGGGTTAGGATCTGGGTGGCAACAAAGGGTGACCCATTGGTAAACCCCCCAGCCTGGTGCTCTGTAGGTGTCTTTACTCAAGGGAAATGTTTAGGAGATTGAAGTGACAGGCTGACTGGACTTAGTTTGGATTTGAAAATGTCATACTCTGATCTCCTACCATGTATTCCAATGACTTTCACTCCATTCCAAAATAGGATCACTTTTGGCAATACTTTAGCATTATTTATTGCTATTAGCAGAGCAGCAACAATTTAGAGACAGCTTAATTCTCTTGCTGTCTGTTAGCTGGCCAGGGTCAGGACCCCTGACCACCAACAAGTGTCCAATGACGCACAGTTTTAGTATCAATAGTTTCTCTCATTGAAGTGGCATCCTTCTTCAGCCAGCACAGAGACAGGAGGGCAGCAACCCTTTCACAGGCTCCAGGCACATAGAAAGTATATGTGTATCCACAGACAGCCCATATCCCAGAGTCCTTGTGTTCTGCACCGGGACCACATTACAATTGATTAACCATTACCTACCTTGATGAGTACCTTTTGTTTTCTACAGACAACAGGGAAGAAAGGTACTGGTCTATTGTGATACCTACAAGTCTGGGGATCCAAATGAACAGATCTTTATTACAGAGAGGTATTTTTCTTTTAGTATCAACCTTCCCTGCCCATGGCAAAGAAGGTCCTGTTTGAAGATAGCGAAGGTGGTACAGCAGCTTTTGCTAAGCTATCCAAAGTTTACCTCAGCAATAAGATACTATAGACAGAGGATTTGACTGAAGTTTTAATTCTTCAAGCCTCATCCAGTTATCTGGGAAGTGAATAAAAGATTTCTCATAGAAGCAGCAGTGTGGTAGATGTACCGAGATGATTAACAGTGAAGGTGTCCAGTAATTTATGGGAGACAATTTCTGGTAATAATACTGGTTGCCTCTGATATATATACACAAATGCAGGAAGAAGATATGAATAATAAATAAACAAAAACTAGAGATTAAACAGGAAGTTTCCTAGCTATTGGGATTCAGCGGAATGTAGGGGGGAGGGTATTGCTAAATGTTTAACAATCATCTTTTCATGGGGGAAAAAAGTCATATTACACTCTTTCAAGTTTAATTTCCTTTATTAATAATTTCTCCATTCCATTCTTAGGTCTAGGTAATCAACAAAATAATAAATCAAATTCTGATTTGTAGCATTTCTTCATTTCCAAGGTATAAATAATGACGCTGAAAATTTAACAAGCAGCTCTCACCAGCCAGTTCAGGCTGGCCCCAGCATATTCCTGGATGTAGTATCACAGATTTAAAGCTGGAAGGAGCTTTCAAGATCATCTAGTCCAACTCCTCATTTTACAGATGAAGAAACTGAGGCCTGGTGATATTAAATTACTTGCCTAGAGTCACACAGGTATTAAGTGACAAAGCAAGAATTTTAACTCAGGCCCTGTGGTTCCAAGTTCAGCACTCTAAAAGGATATTCCTTATTCAAAAGGAACAAATTAAATAAAAATGGAACAGCTCTATGAACTATGAGCTGGTGTATAAAGACAAGATGGAAGATAATATCAGAGGGAAAACACTGAGCTCCAGAGAGCGTTTAACACCTCTTTGTCTCCCTTTGTTCAGCCATTTCAGTCAATGTCCAACCCTTCATGACCCCATTTGGGGTTTTCTTGGCAAAGACACCAGAGCACTTTGTCATTTTCTTCTCCAGCTCATTTTACAGGTGAGGAAACTGAAGCAAACAGGGTTAAGTGACTTGCTCAGGGTCACACAGTTAGTAAATGTCTAAGACTGGATTTGAACTGAGGTCTTCCTGACTCCAGACCTGGCCATCCAGTTGTTGCCCTGT
>CM053593.1:125965405-125982717 GCA_028646575.1 Pseudocheirus occidentalis
GAGCTGGGATTAAAACCAAGAGTCACCTACCCAGCAAAAGTGAGTATAATGTTCCAGGGGAAAATATGGTCATTCAGTGAGGTGGAGGACTTTCAAGCATTCTTGATGAAAAAACCAGAACTGAACAGAAAATTTGCCATTCAAATGCATCATCTCTGACAACCAAGTTACGAGGATTTCCATGAGGGGCTCAAAGGGAGCATCTTTGATGCTCCTTATCTTCAACTCAGCTTTCTGGCCATATCCACCAAAAGCTTGCAGCCTCCATGAGTCATTAGCAAAGCTGTCCCCGAATTCACATAACATATAAGGACAGGGTTTATTCCTGAGAGAGAGAAGAGGCATTGATGTCCTGCTTTAAGATCAACCACTTATTGTATAGACAAATGGTGGTGATCCATGAGCCACCCTCCGAGGGGAATGCCCTTTCACTAACTCTGATTATTCTTCTATATAGAATGCAAGTTAACCAGTCATACCATTCACTTTCTGTGTGACCTTGAGGAAACCAACTAACTTCTCTGGGCCTCAATTTCCCTCCTCATCTGTAAAATAAGGGGGTTGGGTTAGATGATCTCTAAGGTTCTCTCTAGCTCTAAATCTGTAATCTCATAATGCTATGATCCATGCTTGTGAATTAGAAAGGTAAGGAGTTAATATGAACCCACCTCATTAAACATCTTGGCAGAGAAGGAATATGTAAATACACATGGATATGAATCTAAATCTCCAACAAAACAGCCAAGCCTATCCAAATGTAAAATATAGCAAAAAGTTTGGGTGGTCCAAGAGGCATAGGCAGTCTAGAATCCTTCTTAGGTTCTGTTTGAAGTGGAGATAGCCTGGTGTAGGAGAAAGGGCACTGGACTGGCAAGTCCCAGGTCTGTCATAAAGTAGCTACATAATCACAGACAAGTCACTTTAGCTCTTGGGTTCCTTGTTTCCCCATCTAGGTAATTAAGCCCCACTCTCCAGGCTAGGCCTGAAGCAGTGTAGACTTGAGTTCAAATCTGACCTCAGATGCTTACTAAGTGATCCTGGACAACTGATTCAGCCTCCATCTGCCTCAGCTTCAGCTGTAGAAAGGTGATAATAATATTGATGAGGAATACGCAACCCTTGTCCTTTTTCCCATTCCTCATCAATATCACCAGGGTTGTTCTGACAATCAAATGAGATATTTAAAGCACTTAACACAGAGCCTGGCACATAGTAGGGCCTTCTTTCCATTCCCACCCCTTCTCTAGGTTCATTTGTAAAATGAAGCCTAGATCAGTGGTTCTGCCGAGACCCTTTAATGTTCCTTATGTTGTGGTTGACCCCCAACCATACAATTATTTTCATTGCTATTTCATAACTGTCATTTTGCTACTGTTATGAATCACTCTGATATGCAGGATGTATTTTCATCATTACAAATTGAACATAATCCACAGGTTGAGAACCACTGGCCTAGATAATCTCTAAGTACCTCTCAGCTCCACCATTCTATGAAAGTATGTGATGTTTCTTTAAGAAACATCAATATTTGTGTGTTTTACTCTGAGACATCTTTGTACATTGGCCTTACTGAGGATTAGGTCAAGGGATCCTAGTGCTCCCTGGTCCTAATATTTAGTCATTGAGCCCAGGGATTGTTGTTAGAGGTCCTGCATGTTTGGCTCCATGGTTTCCACCTCGTTGCTCTTCAGCCTAGGCAGCGACTGATTAATGGTGCCCTTTCTATGGATTGCACAATGAGACAGGAGACAGGATTTCAAGATCCTCCTGAACTGCCCTTGGTTTGTCTCCCTACAACTTAATATATTTGTTATGAGTGATGGATGAGCTCAGGGCTGAACCAGTGGAGATTTTGTTCATGCTCACAGCAGTTTCTTCCAAAACTGAGCAACCTAAAATCACTCCAAAGAAAAGAGAGCTCACATGACTGGGGGGTGGGGGTGGAATACAGTTTAGAGCTTATTAACTCTGATCCCACTAGTTCAGAGCTCCTTGTTGGGTTGACTGGGGGCAGGTTGAAGTTTGTTTTTGTTATTCAATTTAATTCAGTTCAGCAAACTTTTCTAAGTTCTTAGAATACACAACATACAAAAAAGAAGGTTTATTAAGATAATTAATAGTGATAGCAATGGTAGAGATTGCCAGCTAAGCCTCCTTTGGACAAGAATGTTTAAAAACAAGTGCATTGCTAACTACCAGGACATAATGTATGTGTTAATTACAAATGGTTCTTATCTACTAGGCAATATTTGTGATGGTAACTTGGGGTACTTTTTGTCTTTGAAAGTAATGGAAATACACTTCTTTTACCTGTTCACCCCATACCTAGCCCCAGGAACTTGGAAGTCTTGATTGGGGGGGGGGGAAATAAAAGGATTGTATGAAAGCTACTCAGGAAAGGATTTTCAGAGATCCCTCGAAGGTCAACCCTGCCCCATCTTGCAGTTTAGTCTAAATTCATGACTTTTTACTTTATTTTCCATCTCTAGACTATCTTTCACCACAGGATCTTAAGAAGCAAAGTGAAGCCTACTAAGGCAGTCTGATCCAGGTAAAGACATCTTTTGGGTCTCTAGTTTCCTTCTCAATCAAAGGGTGCTAATTGTATTAACCTGTATTAACCCTGACAAGATTGATTGGCAGCTGTAATGTTCCAGGAACAGAGGAAGTCAACATGAAAGCATTCTCTATGCATACCTTTGTCTCATGCCCTGGTGGTCCTCCAAACACTCCCACTGGCTAACCTCCATTGCAATGTGTGTCTCTTTTTTCTCCCACACAGGGAGAGCCTGGGGTAGGTTCTTTTTTTCTCTGTCTCTTTTTAAGTGATCGCAGAAAAAGCCAGGCCCACAGGCAGGTCCCCTGTCACCCAGAAAAAGAAAACCACCAAAACCAGGTCAGTCCCAGGAAATCATCTTTCATCTTTTTCCTTACTTTTTCCCTCCAAATCCAGTGCCATGACATCAACGTTCTTCAATAAACTCATTTCATTTTTGTTTCTGTGTGGCTTTTGTTTTTGTTTTTCTTTATTCCCAGAGTGCTCTCTGTCAAGCAGGTATGTGTTTGGTGTTATTGCAAATGATTCTTGGATTTATTTATGCCACAGGCATAAATAATTCTTCCTTTCTGAAGGACGCGTCATGGTTCTGGAATTTTAAAAGGGAAAAATGAGAGACAGGGAGTCCATCTGGAGATGAAGCACTGGCAGGCACACACATGCCTATCTGGACAGATAGATGGGCAGGTGAGGCTCCTTTGGATGGAACTGAGCAAAATGTAAAGGCCAGACCCTTTCTCCCCATAAAGGGTCCCTCCCATGCCAAGAAGCTGATTTGGCCTTAAACCAACTGGAATTTGGCTTTGATCTGTAGTCCACAGAAGAGCCAGCAAACTGGTCTTAAACCTGGGTTAGCCCAGATCTTACCTGGTCCTCTGAGAGTGTAACAGGAGACCAGTGTGCTCCTGAGGGTTGGGAGGAAGGGCTGTCAAACTAAAAACTGTAATCCCCCTATAGGTTGCTGAGGAGTCTTTACAGCTGCCTCCAACATTTGCATCTGCCTCAGAACTCCCCCACTCTCCCCAGCACTCTTTATACTAGAGATGACCCTAAAAAAGACTGACATTTAGTTCTATAAACTTGTACTGAATTCTACTCTAAGCTAGGCACTCCTGTACAGCATTGAGTAAGATAGGATTTCTGCCCTCAAGGAGATCACGACTCACTTCAGGGAAGTATAGGGAAGATAAGACAAGGACTCAACAAATGATACAAATTAGAAGATGAAAACTTCATTAAATAAATATAAGCTACAGGACCTCTGGAGAAATCAGGGAAGACTACATGGAAGAAGTGAGCTTTGATAAAGAGGGAGGATTTAAATAGGTGGAAATCGGGAATGATACAAAGGAATCCATTTTGGTCCAAGCTTGGCATTTGGGATTTGGCCTACAGAGGTTACAGTTAGGTCTGGGGGTCACCTAGGACTCACTGGGCAAGGGACATAAACCTCAGGTGGGCTCCAGGACCCTAATGTCTCAATACTGCTCCAACTGCTGCTACAACAGTGCCATTTCTAGGGGGACAGGGAGGGCTATGCCAATGGGACTGATCTCATGCCTGGTCTGTGTTCAGCTCTCTCTGGGATCTTTCTGAAAAGAGGAAAGAGGTTAACTTTTAATGAAAACTCTATTTTTATAGGCTTAGTACAAAGGGTGACTACAACTCACAACAGCCCAAGTCAAGATCTTGGGTTCTAATTAATCTACAAAATGTTCATGGGGAGACATTGTCAGCATTTCAATAGTTTAACTCTCTGTAAGCTGATCAAGTTGATCAACCCCCTAAATAATTTTTCATCTGTGTACGTGCTGTGTCCCCCTCTGTAGAATTTAAGCCCTTGGATGGTAGAGGCTCTCATTCTTGCTTTTGTTTTCCCCAATGTTTTATGTATACACAAATACAACAGGGAACTGTGATTAGGGCACTGTAGTGAACTCCTGGGACGGGTACTCCATCCCCTAAAGCAGATCACCCATCATCTATGACTCAGTAGATAATTCCACTTTGTTATAATGTCACTTTTTCTACAAGGCTGCTTGTAGGGTCTTGAATCTATCTTTCCTTATCATGCCCCGGCTCTCCTAGGTCCCGATGCAACATTATTGTCAATCATTGCTATCCTAGGGACTTGGCTAGGCCAGCAGTAAAAGAGTTCAGCTCCCCTGACCCTCTGAAATTGATGAGGTCCTTCTCTGATTAAGGGTGAAGTGCGAGGAGACTGAGATAGAGGCTTGGGCTTTGTCCTCTGAAGCAGCTGCTTCTTTCTCCAAGATAGCTAGATCTGTCTCTTAACTACTAGACACTCACCCAAATCTCTGAGTTCTGTAATGGTCTGCTATTTTATAGACAGCCAATGGGGCATGACCAAGTTTCCTCAATTAGTCTGACCACACTTCCTGTGTAATCCGGTTCATTTAATGCCTTTCAAAGACATCTGAATTGATCAAGGATCTTTTCCCAAACTTAGTCTAAAGCCTGCGATTGATCCAATAAAGATATATTCCCACCTGACAAAGGTAGGAAGATGCTTTTTGTTCCATGTACTTTAGAGATGATGTTATAGTGACATCTGTTAAAATATGACTTGTTTTTTTTAATCAAATGGAATAATATTTGTAAAGCACTTAGCACAGTGCCTGGCTTATGGTGGATACTTAGTAGATGCTTATTCCCTTTCCCTACCCCTTTTATGAGTCAAAATTATACCTGGGAAATTATGGGCAACAGTTCAGTCTGTAAAGATGGTGTAGTCCAGTACCATTTATTGGTTAAATTCTCCAGATGTTCTGAGCTCTGCAGCTGTAATATGGAGATTTGTCCTGTTAGCTTCTGATATTGAATTCTAGTCATCAGATCATATATTTCAGGGTATTCAGAAAGTGCTAAATCTTCCACTGAAATATGGCACAGTATCTGACATTTCCTGCATAATCTATATGGATCACTGAGTCTGGGTTCTTTCTATTATTTCTGTTGGAGATGACCAGGTCTTGAATTTCTGTCACAAAAACTCATCCTCTTCCACAAACAAATCTAGTGTGATTCAGTCACATTATTTTGTTGTTGTTGCTGCTGCTGCTATTAGAGGAACAGCGATTCTTTTTGTCTCAGTCCTCTCTGCTTTGTTCTGCCTTCCTCCTACTCACCTTCTGCTAGTAGAAAGTGAGGAAAAAAGGGAGAATTTCCCTCCTCCCAAGAAGGTGCTGCAGCCAGTTAAAACAGAATCCAATCGTTAAATTTTCAGTGTGAGGATTTACACCTCAGAAATTGGCTAATATTACAAATCAGGATTTGATTTATTTTTTGTTGGTTGTCTAGATTTAAGAAAGTGATGAAAGGGTTAATAATCTAGATGAAATTTAAAAGTGTGTCCCGAGAGTCAGAGAGGTATCACAGTGAATAGAGTGCAGGAGGAGTTAGGAGCCAGGAGGACCTGACTTCAAATATTACCTTAGACACTTATTAGTTGTATGACCCTGAACAAGTCGTTTAATTCCAATTGTCTCAAAAAAAAGTGTCCTGCATTCATTTCCCCCCCACCCCACCCCAGGGAGCCAGTTGTTAAGCATTTACCAGCATACCCTTGCCACTTCCTATTTTACTGGGCTCCATGGGATATTTTTCATATAATAAAAGGACACTTTCTTGAAAGAGTTTGACAAGTCTTACAAACCTCAGAAGAAAGAGTATGAAATGGTAAAAAATATTGAGTGAGAAGTCATAATGCCTATGTTCCAGTCCCAGTCCCAGTCCCAGTTATTTACTATTGCCATGTGACCCTAGACAAGCCACTTATTTTGAAGCCAGGAAAGCCCCTTTTCTGGTCTGTAGGCTGAATTCTTTGAGTTTATATACCTGCCTTGGCCTCTATAGCCAAAAGCAAAGTAATTTAGACACATCTACTCATTGAATTCTAATTCTTGTCCCACTAAGAATGATAGGCAGCCAGGTGGTGTGATGGATAGTGTCTTGGACCTGGGAATCAAGAAGGCTTGGCCCATTGTCCCATCCTAGTGGGGGGGCAAGAAGGGAATAGCACCAGGGAAGGTATACATGGTAATGAGTCTTTTTTTGAAATATCAGCACCAAAGGGGAGGTAGAAGGAGAGTCAGGCTCTTGGCAAGTCAGATAACTAAAAACAAAGTTGAGACTGCCAAGACACACACACACACAGTTTAGATTCAGCAGTGCCCATATCAGCATCTCAGGATTCAATCCAGAGTCTTGTTTATCTAAAAAGATAGGAGGGAAGGAGACAGACAGACAGACAAAAAGGAGAAGAGACAGAGAATGGCAGCCATTCAGAGGCAAAGAGACAGAGAAAAACAGAAAGACAGATATAGAGAGAAAGTGAGAGACAATTCAGAGACAGACAGAAATAGAGAGACAAAAGAGGAGAAAAGACAGAGACAGAAACAGAGACAGGTAGTCAGACAGAGGCAATGAGACAGAAAGAAACAGAGGAATGTGGAGTGGGTGGAGAGAGAGAGAGAGAGAGAGAGAAAGAGAGAGAGAGAGAGAGAAAGAGAGAGAGAGAATATCAATATAAATCTTTCTTCTCTGACCAAATAACTGAATTCCCACACTCCTATCTTAGGTTAAGAGTCAAAAGGAAAGACTATTTCCTCTCTCTCTCTCTCTCTCTCTCTCTCTCTCTCTCTCTCTCTCTCTCTCTCTCTCTCTCTCTCTCTCTCTCATTACTCAGGAAACCAAGAAATTCACTTTAGTTCAATTCCTTTCATAGAGGGCCTACTCCATTTAAGCATTATGCTTAGCAGTGTGGAAAAGAACACAGCTTTTCAGGAAAACCTGGTGTGGAAATGAAGAAAATCAGCTATAAATGTAGCATCTGAGAGCCTCCCCAGGGAATGGGGAAAGAGACTGTGGTGAACAGAATGCGTGGAGTTTAACATGCAAATGTGATCAGTGGACCCAGAGCATCATTGCTCTTAATGGAAAGCCTCAGTGCTCAGGCTTCATTTTATTTTCTCCTTTCCTGGTGAATAGAAGGAAGTTTCCCAGGAGGGAATTCACATTCTCTTTCAATCTGTAATGTTGATTATCCTGAGTCTTGTTCTCCTGCTGCTCTTCCCCTCCCCACCTCCAACACACACACACACACACACACACACACACACACTTTGACTCCATTAAAACATTAAAATAACCAGTTATCCCCCCACACACACACCCCCCCCAGTACTCAGGATTTCAGATTGCCTTCCTACAAGCCTCATTGCACTTTATAGCTGCTCTCTTTTCAGTCTGTCTTACTTGAAGATGTTGCAGGCAAAGCTGTTTCTCGGGGTGGGTTAACATACAAAAGACCCTTCTCATCAATCCTGTGCTGCCTGAATTAAGTCTAATCCTTTCTATTTGCTTAGTCCACTAAATCACTAGGGCACAAATCCTTATGACAGGCTTCATCAGCAAGTAAGGAGGCAGGTACCATGACCTCTGTTTTCCTTATAAGAAGGAACATATTATCAGAGTGCCATAGTCCATTTCCCTGTATGCTCCTCTAAAAGTTGCTCTGAAATTCTTCTCATCTTAAATTGTCGTTGGGGAGTGGAAATAGGTCGATGCCATGCTACTGGTGTAGCAGAATGTTAAGGACTGTCTATTTTGTGGGTTACTTTGGTCTTCCTTATTCTGCCTTAGCTTGTATGCTAATATGGCTTCTTGCTCTGGAATGAAAATATGATGGTAAATGAAATGGAGAAGTGATTGAGCAGCTGGAATCCTTGATTCAATCTATGACGCTACATGGCAGTTGTTAACTTCAGAGTATAACAGTGGATACCATCTTGAGTGTGAGGGACTCTTTAGATCAGTGGTTCTCAACCTTCCTAATGCCGTGACCCTTTAATACAGTTTCTTATGTTGTGGTGACCTCCAACCATAAAATTATTTTTGTTACTACTTCATAACTGTAATTTTGCTACTGTTATGAGTCTATCTGATATGCAGGATGTATTTTCATTGCTACAAATTGAACATAACCCACAGGTTGAGAACCGCTGCTTTAGACACAGAGACAAGGAGTCACAGCCACTTGGGGGAAGGCAGCTCCAGAGAACAAGACCCCTCATGGTCCCCTGAGAAGCAATGGCTAGGGACTAGGGACTCAGATGCCAGATGAGCGACCTGCCCCAAAAGAAAGCTACACCTGAAGAGTAATATGCCATCATGAACTAGGTGAGAACTCCATAAAAGGACAAAAGCATTCCCCAGACCAGGACTTGGGAGGCACTCCCTATGGCCCATGTCCTCTATACCACATGTGCCTCTCACCATGTTTGTATTTTTAAGTCTGAGCCCACTCTTTCCAGAGACTTTTTGCTTGGGCTTGGGGGGAATCTTTTGTATCAATTGCTCTTGCTGCGCCTTCTCAGTAAATCCTTTTTCTAAAAAACAGTGGAGTTCACTATTGGTTGCTAATGGGGAGCAAGCACACAAGGGAAGTCTGAGGACTTCACCAAGGGTAGGTAGGAACTACCTTTAGAATACTGAGAGCCACGGTAGTCAGCCACTGGGGAATCTCAGTTAGTGAGCGTGGTTGCCCCATTGGGGAGTGACTCCTGAGGATTCTGGTTCAAATTCAGGTTGGAACAGTTGACCTTTGAGGGCTGACCTTTGAGATGGTATGATTCTATGATCTAAAGAAATGAATTCCTAGTTTCAATTTGCTACTTTTGTCACAAATTTTTCTGTTGTCATACACTGTTCAGTCTGACCTTGTTTTGCAGACTGGAACATAATCCTTCCTTCTAATTCATATTAAACCTGCTTTGGACCTACCCGAAGCTTGTCAATGGTTCCAGGGACTCTGGATAGCTTTTCTACAGAAGCCCTTTCAAACAGCTTTACTCCAGTCCTTGTTATTCTCCCTAACAAGAAATCTCTAACTCTCTACATAGAAATATTTTTAAATGAAAAATGTCCCCTTTTAGTACTTCCAAGTTCTTTGGTCCCTAGACCTGCATTTTCACAGGTGGCAAAAAATATAGGTAAAAAAAGGGAGGGAGAAGACTTAAATTGTAGCATAGTGCCCTTGATCTATGAGGGCACCATAGTCAGTCAGTGAACACCAAGCATTTATCTCGAGTTTATCTCGAATTTATCTGGTACATAGTTCATTTGTGCATAGCCATTTGCAGGCTGCATAGCCTTCAACCCCATTAGACTCTGAGCTCCTTGACAGCAGGAACTGCTTTTTGCCTTTCTTGGCATCCTCCCCAATTACCAATGTCCAGCAGGCATTTAATAGATGCTTGTTCACTGACTGATTGTCCCCAGTGAAACATCATGACTACCTTTTCTAGCGAGACTTATCTATTTCTGATTCCTCCTTCCTTTCTTTTTTTAAGGAGATCCCACTCTTGCCTTGATGAAGCAAGGTCTAGATCTAACCGTTTGCCTTGAAGATATCCATAGTTGATCTCCTTAACAAACAATTCCAACTCACCAAATTGGGTGAAGAACCACTTTCCCCTTATAATTTGGAGAGACTAAAAACAAACTCCAACTCAGTTTGACCAGAATGTAACTTTTAAGTACATGTACAGAACACAGTGTGCTTTTTATCCAAAGTTCTGAAGTGGTTTTGCATTGGGCCAAAGAAAAGATATTCCTTCTCCCTTTCTAGGATGTGGACAAATAGCTTCCAGTTTTGGCAGCTCTTAGTGGCTTGCTGGCATTCTGTTCTCTATGTTTTTCTCCCCTTCCCTTTTTTTCTTGCCTTCTTTTCCCCTCCCTCTCTTCCTTATCCAACTTGTCTCCTTTCTTCTCTCTCTTAATTGTCTCTTTTCCTCTCCTTCTTTCTTATTTACCACTATATATATCTGAGCCTGCCAAAACCTGTTTGCCTTGGGCAAAATGATGGCTAGGCAGTTTGTCTGTCTTCAGTGTCCCTCCATCTCTTTTCTGAATACCTTATGTCCAATCTGTGGCTAACCGCTTTAATTGTTAGAGCTCTCATTCTCTAGGATCTCTGCTAGAAACGAAGCAACATCCTGTTCTCCTGACCTTTCCCTTTCCACTTAACCCTATCAAAAATGCATTTTTCCTGTGCCTGATTTTCTCAGAGCCTTGCTCTAGAGCAAATCTGCTAAAGTAATAAAAGTTAAGGTGTTAAGTGATGTTATTTTAATGGGAGACCAATTTTTTAACCAACAAAATGAGTACTTTAAGGCTTTTAAGTACCTATGTCAGGGCTGGGAGAAAGATATTAGGGGGAGGTAGATGATGTCTTTGTTTATTACATCTACTTATCTTTTTTTGGGTGGGAAAGAGGGGAAGGTAGGGCAATTTGGGTCAAGTGACTTGCCTGAGGTCACAAAGCTAGTTTTGTGATAAGTGTCTGAGGTGGGATTTGAACTCAGCTCCTCCTGACTCCAGGACCGGTGCTCTATTCACTGAGCCACCTAGCCACCCCCTATTATATCTACTTGTGAAGCCAAGCTGGGCCACGGGCCTTATTCAACCCTCCAATGGACAAGCAAGTTACTAATACTTGAAGTTGTTTGAGACAAGGCCCTTATTCTGGTGAAAATGACTTCAACTGTTCTTACCATATGCTTAAGTTATATAACTATGGTTTAAAAAAAATCCTAAGTAGAATTTTTGAGGGGAAAGAGTATTTTATTTTTATTTCTGTATTGTCAGAATCTCTCACAGTATAGGCAGCAGCTAAGTGGTACAATGGATAGAACGCTGGTCCTGAAGTCAGGAAGACTCATCCTTCTGAGCTCAAACCCAGCCTCAGACACTTACTACCTGTGGGACCTTGGTAAAATGAGTTAGAGAAGGGAATAGCAACTATTCCAATATCTTTGCCAAGAAATCCCCAAATGGGGTCACGGTGAGTCAGACACAACTGAACAACAAGACGCCATAGCACATAAGGCAGTATGGTAGGCACTGATGACTCAAAGACTAGCCCCAGATTCTGTTGTTGTTCAATTTTTTTCAGTCACATCCAACTCTTCATGACCTTTTTTTGAGGGTTTTCTTGGCAAAGATGCTGGAGCAGTTTGCCATTTCCTTCTCTAGCTCATTATTACCAATAAGGAAATTGAGACAAATAGGGTTAAGTGTCTTTCCCAGGATTGTATGGCTAGTAAGTGTCTGAATCCAGATTTGAACTCAGGTCTTCCTGACTCCAGACCTACCACTCTATCTGCTGAGTCACCTAACTGCCCTAGATTCTAATGTATAAGAATTGGTAAAAAGATAAGCTTCACTGAGAGGCAGAACCAGCTTTTACAACTGGTTGAGTGAACATATGTAGGTATCTGGGGGCATGGCTCGCTTACATGTGGTTCTCCTCCTTCCCCTCTCAACCCCAATCTTGTCCATGCTTTAGTCCTTGGTTCAAGGTCTGTCGTGGGGCCTTTAAAACAAACACAAAAAATCAAACCTGCAATTGCTCACCAACCCCTATTGATGTATTTAATTTTATTAGTCACATACAGAACACAAGTAGTTTAAAGCAAAGACATTTAATGTAGCAGCATAATAATAAGTAGCCAGAGAACATTTCCACCAAAAACCTGGGACAGAGTCTGCCACAAATACTCACACCAACAGTGAGAAGAGTGGATACACCTAGAAAATACAAGTGGAAGGGCAAATACATAGAGAACATGTGTTGCTACAGCAAAGGTGGGAAGTGAAATCAGGGTTTTTAAGCTACTGGGCTACCAGTGCCTTCTGGTGAAGTCACTGCACTGTTCCTGTTGGGTGTGTTCTTTGTTGGTCCCATGTGATTTCCGGTACCTGCTAGGCATGTAGTCATTCCTAGGATTCCCTTCCTATTGGTTTCAAATGGTCTCTACTGGATAGTTCTCTGCTGTTTTTGTGCTTTGTTGCAGCTGGTTTGTTTATTGCAGAGAGCTTTTTTCTGCTACCAATTTTCTGCTTCTTTTTTTACAAGATGTGTGCTGTCTCAGCCCTTGTCTACCAGGGTACAATGACTAGAAAGCCTCTCCCTGACAGGGTGCTCTGAAAGCCCCATGGTCCTAGCCATGATTGTGAAGCACTACTACACCAACTCGAGGGCCAGAACCAGACAGGCTTCACACTAAGATTAAGTCTATTTTTCAGTATTACTTCCTTTACTAAGAGGGTCCATACCATTGTCCCAAGTTTCTGTCTGATGGGGTTAGAAATTTGTTGCCAGTCCTGCTTAATTTTGTCATATAAATCCTGGGCCCCTAAAGTCATTTCAGGAAAAGGATCTTCTGAAGAATGCCACAAGAGTTAAAAGGATTATAAGCCCTCCAGTTTTCTCAACCCCAAGATCTTTTAGTCTCTCACAGAAATTAAAAGGTAAGGGGTGGGGGTAAGAGCAGAAGATAGAAAACAAAACCCCTTAAGTATATTGTGGCCTTACCCCAAGATAAATTCTTTGCTCTGAATTCCTGCTTTTATAATGTGACTGGGCATTAGGTAAACAGAACAAGACAGAAAGAAACCGGTCAGGATAAAAAACAGATAGAACTTTCTGGGACTTATAGCTATAGAGAAGCAGAGGAGGGACAATTGAAGTGGCAGTGAACAAGCTCAGAGCATGAAGACCTGAGTCCCAGAGGAGAGATCTTTCAAGGTTTAATAGGAAAATACGTTTCTAAATCAGAGACCGGAACAGAATCCCAGGAAGCTAAGAGGCTGCCTAGTATCATGCAACTGAGGGCTGGAGGGCATGAGTTGAGGTGTCTACAAATAGAGCTGAGACTAAAAATCAGGCTGTGGCAGAGATGGCAGATCCCAAGAGACTTGGAAGCAGCGCCAATCCAAATCCACCTCTGGCTCAGAGCATTTTGTTTAGCATCTGCTGCAGACAAGGTTGAGATGAGAAACACTAGCTGGGCCTGGAGGCTTTATATACTGTGCCAACCAGGGCCACATTTAGCTTGGATGTTATTTAAAGTTAGGATTGTGAATCTGAAATCAGGAAACTCATTTATTTTAATGTTTTTTAATGCAATCTTAAAAAAAAGATGTTTCTCCGTATTTTCTTAGCAAAATTTCTCATTAAGAAAATAACATTGTTTTTCAAGGGGAAATAAAGATCTCTGTCATTCTTCAGGAGAGGCTTTATACAAGGAAATCAATGTCCCATTAACGTCGTGGTGTGGTGGGGACAGTAGAACTTGAGCACATAGAATGTGGTGATCCAGGATGGAAGAACACAGAGTTAGCTATGGATCCTAGTCTTGGATTCCTATCACCTGACTCCCAGCTTAGGCTCTTCTCTTTGGCCATACTGGTTCTGCAATCCGTGATCCCTATCTCAGAGATTAGAGAAGATGTTAAAGATCTCTTCAGCATCCCTTATTTACCACCTGGATGCTCTCATTTTGGACGTCTTAGATTTCTCTAGCTGCACTGACTCTGGACTTCTTGGATTTCATTCCATGTCCACACACTGGGTACCTTTGACAACTTCCCTTCCCTTCTTTTTCAGCTTTGTTTTGTGTGTTGCCTTCCTATGTTAGACTGCAGACTTTTCAAGGGCAGGGACTGTCTTTCTTTTCCATATTTGTATCCCCAGAGCTTAGCACAGTCCTCGGCATAAGACTAGGTGTTTAATAAATGTTTATTGATGATTGACTCAATTGTGTCACCATAGGGAATTAAATAAATTTGCTAAGCACCGAGTATATGCATCTGCTACTAGGTAGCATAGTGGATGGAGTGCTGGGCCTGGAGTCAAGAAGATGCATCCTCCAGAGTGCAAATCTAGCCTCAGACACTTATGAGCTATGTGACCCCGGCAAGTCACTTAGCCCTGTTTGCCTCAGTTTCTTCATCTGTAAAATTAACTGAAAAAGGAAATGGCAAACCCCTCCAATATTTTTGCCAAGAAAACCCCAGTTGGGTCAGAGATATCTTTTGCCACCCCACCCAGTTCCAGAGTCTTCCCTCATGCTCCAGATCCTCCATTATCCATGCCTCTATCCTGGGGCCCCTTCATTGCCACCTTGGGCTCTGCCATCCTTCCTTCCTGCTGTCTGCTGTAGCACACATCCTGAGAGTCCTGGGCTGCTTCACCATGTTCTTTGTGCATGGCAGGGTACCCTAACTTATTTATCCTCCTCTGTTTCCCACTTCAGATGATAATGCAAGGATTTAGCTAGAGTAGAACTGACCCGGTTCAAGGGTGGATTTGTATGTAGTGCTTTTGCCCATCTCCCAATGTATGTGGATTCGTGTGGCTCCATATCAGAGTGTGAGTCCCAATGTGATGATGCATCTCTGTATAAATTTAAGCGCACAAATATGACTGTGGTGTGCACCACAGAGAAAGATATTGATGCATTTCACCACAAGAAAAGCCAATACTCATGGAATGCATGGCCTAGAACCAAAAGTTCAATCTTGGCAGTTTCACTGATTATCTTTCACTAATTTATCTCACTAATGCCTCCACTCAGGGTTCTCCTGGGAACATCAAAATTTGTCTCATTACACACGTTTTTCATCTCTCTGCTAACAAAATATCAAATGTGGAACAGGCTTTACTTAACCTGAACAAAAAAGTAAAATGCAAAGAATTAATACTCCAGTCCCAAAACAGCAGAGATAACTCTCCTTCCCTGTTTTGGTAAGCTGCCACCTTTAAGCAACCTATATACAGTCTTCTAGATTTATGGTGGCTCAGAGGACAGAGTTCTGGGGCCTGGAATCAGGAAGACTTATGTTTCTGAGTTCAAATCTGACCTCAGACACTTATTAGCTGTGTGACCCTGAGCATGTCACTTAACTCTGTCTGCCTCTGTTTCTTCATTTGTAAAAATGAGCTAGAGAAGGAAATGGCAAATTACTCAAGTATCTTTCCAAGAAAACACTAAATGGGGTTGCAAACAATCAGACACAAATGGAAGCCTGAATAACTCCTGGGAAGTTGTATGTAGCTCCTCTTCTCTCTAGATATCTCTAGTTCTCCATCTTCAGCCTCCTGACCATTTTATTTTGAAGGTCAAGGTCCAAGAGTATAGCCCAGAGATAAGTACGACAGTCCCTGCTTTAAAGGATTTCCCATTCTAATAGAGGGAGACAGCAAAGACAGGAGGGTCTAACCACAGAGAAAATGAAAAAGTCTTAAGGATGTGCCTGCAGTGGATAGAACGGGTCAACAGGTTGTGTGCTAGAACCTTAGAACCTCTGGAGGATGGAGCAATAAGGAAAATGGTAAAGTCCGGGGGACCTTAGGACACAGTAGGAGGACAGATGGTAAAGACTGGTGACCTTCCATCGTACCTGAAGAATTGTAGTTTGTGACTCTTGTTCATCCAAGTGGTGGAGTAGCTCTGCCCGCTCTAAGGGCAAGGAGGGCCTACAAGGGCCTGGATTGGGAAGAGTGAGCCTGAAAGTTCTAGAGGAGTGTGGATCTGGGGTTACAGCCTAAATGGTGGGAATGGGGAAGGTGAGTGTCCGGCCAGGAGGGGAAAGGGAAAGAAGATATTTTCGAGAAGACCAGGGAGAAGGTCACCCTTCCCCATTTGTTTTGCCTGGAACTCCAGTGCCCAGATGTCTTATGGGTGGCCTGAGGAAGGAAAAGCCCCATCCTGGTGCTGTGCCTGCTGGTATTTGGATAGGCTGTCTTCAGTCTCCCTTTATCCTGCCAACCAATATTGTACAGCTCTTGGTTTTTTTTTTAATTTGTTTGTAGCACACAAGCATTGAATGTGAGGTGAGTCTCCATTCTTCCTCCAGAACCTTCTGTACTGTATCCAGCACAGTCTCAGCACCTCCCCCTGTGGTCAGGGTCTCATCCAGCCTAAACAGTGGCAATAGTCTAGGCCTCAGCCTGAGCAGTAACTCCACCATCACCACCTCAACCAGAAGCTCAGTCACCATGACTTCAGATAGCCCTATCTGGGATGTGGGTGGTACCTCTTTGGGTAAGGAGGAAAAGGAATGGTCATTTGTCATTTGCTTCTGGGTGCTTTGATAATCATACCACCTTGAAATCCTTACAGTTGCTTCTCTTTTTTTATGGTTTTTATTTTTTTTAATATATTTTATGTTTATTTTTAGTTTACAACATTCATTTCCACAATATTTTGATTTACAAATTTTCTCCCCATCTTTCCCCTACCCAGTACCCCAAAACAACAATCCCACTGAATACCCCCTCCCCTAATCTTCTCTCTCCTATATCCTCCCCCATCCATGCTCCAACTTTCTAGTAGGGCAAGATGGTTCTCCATATCCCAGTGCTTGTCTATCTTATTTCCAGGTTGCATGTAAAACAAAAATAATTATAATTTTTTTTAGCATTTCATTTTAAAATTTTGAATTCAAATTCTTTCCCTTCTTCCCTCATTACCCACCCTTACTGGGAAGATGAGCAATTCAATATAGGTTATACATGTGTAGTTACACAAAACATTTCCATAGTGGATATATTGTGAAAGACTGATGATATTTCCCTCCATCCTAACCCAACCTCTACTTGTTCTATTTTCTACTTTGACCCTGTCCCTTTTCTTTTTTTTATTTGTACTTGATGTACTTTTATTAAATACCCTATTTTGTTTCTTTTAATTAACTTTTATTTATTTTTAGTTTACATCATTTCCACAAGATTTTGAGTTACAAATTTTCTCTACCTACCTGTCTTTGCCCTACCCACAACCCCAAAACAACTATCACACTGTATACCCCCTGCCCTAATCCTCTCTCTCCTATATCCTCCCCATCACCCCTCTGACTTTCCGATATGACAAGATGGATCTCCTTA
>CM053593.1:125983217-126047611 GCA_028646575.1 Pseudocheirus occidentalis
AAGGTCCTCCTGGTTCTCTCCTTACATATAGTGTAGCTCCTCCCTGTTCAGCCCCTTCCCATTAAGGTGTGAACTACTCCCAAGGAGTTAACTGGAAGTAAGGAGCTAAGCCTTTACGAGGTGCTAAGTGCCTTTACTAGGTGCCATTAGAAAGGGGCATGGAAGATCTTCTGATTTAATTAACATTACAAATATACAACCATCCTCCCAGATATTCAGCCTTGACCCCTCACTCACACTCCCCATATCCAGTCATTTGCTGGTTCTTGACCATTTGATCATCACAAAATCTTTCATATTCATCCTTTCATTCTCTGACACTGTTACCAGTCTGGTTCAGGCCCTCATCATCATACATTTAGATGGTTACAATAGACCTCTGGTTGACTTCCCTGCCTCATGTCTCTCCTCACTCCAGTCTATCCTCCACATAGCTGTTAAATGTTGTCCCCTCTAAAGCACAAATATGTCCATGTCACCTTCCTATTCAGTAAACTCCAGTGGCTCCCTTTTACTTCCAGGATTAAATATAAAATCCTCTATTTAACTTTTAAAACCCTTAATAACCAGTGGAGCATACAGGTCTATCCATTTGTTATTTCTTACCCTTGCTATGTGACGCCCTATCTCTTTTTCTTTCCTTTTTTTTTTAAATTATATCCCTTACTTCCATTGTAACAAGTTTTTTACTGGTAGTATGTTTAAATCTACTCTTGTTTGCCATATGCTTCTCCATTGCTTTGTGGGTGGCCTGCAACTATAGTTTTTTTGGAGCCTGTGATTTTATTCCATTTCTCAAATCATTAGAAGAATATTGATTTTTTTTTAATGGGTGTCTATTTCAGGAAGAAGCATAAGGTCCTTAATAGCATTGCAGTTTTCTCAAGTGCAATCTAGCCCATTCTCTTATTCAGTTCTGGGATCAGCTATTTTAACATTTGCAGCATCTATCTAAAATATGAATACTAATGGGACTGATGTATGGGTTATCTAACTGAAATATCCAGAAGTATTAACTCAATTGTTTCATCATATCACATAAATGATCCTGGGAACTCAGAGGCTGCTAAGTAGAGAGCAAGCTATACCATGCTGAAAAGACTTTGAGGATGGTTCTGGCAACACATTGTCTGCTTTCCAAGGACCAACATATCTAAATATGAACATGCTGAATATCAGTATATGGCCCTTTTAATGATGAATTCTTGGGCCATGACAATCCATGAACCAAAAGAAATTTTAAAACAGTATAAGAAGGCTCTGTCCTTCGTGACTCTGCTGTTTTTCTGAAGAAATGGTGGCAGAGTAACAGAAAAGGGACATAGTATGATAGGAATCACACAATTTTTAGACAATCTATAAATGCTATTAGAATCATAGGAACTCTAAATATGAGATACTTGGTGACCAACAAATGGATCACTGTTAGAGGACGTGAGCCATATCAATCTTGACATTCTAGTTAGAAATGGATAACCAAAAAATGTAGTTAAATAGAAGCATGGCTCATGGGTTTTCTTCATAGAAGCATATAAAGACATTGGCAGTTTATTTTTTTGTATATACAAAAACAACAAGGTTAAACATCATTTAATAATAGGACACCATGGAGATTTGGAAGTCTCATATTGAAGGGCTCATAGTAGGCATTTGTAAAAAGACCAGCATGAAGATAATCACAACTTTTGCACTAGCATCTGTTAAAAGAGAATGAGGAGGAAGAAACTCTATGAAGAACTCAGTAAGACCCTCCAAATTAAATAAACCAGTACATACTTTAATACTTGGAAACTTTGAGACAGAGGTGAAGTCAATGAGAAATACATTGGAAAGCGTAACTCAGGAGTGAGAAATGAGAGTCTGACAACTTGAAGACTGTATATAGAAGCTTCATGCATACACACACATATATGTATATGTGTGTGTATTTCATGAATACTTTCTTCAAAAAGAGAAATGGGAGATTCTGAGCATGATAAACACCAAAGAAAGCACTAAAAAGGAGCAATTATGTTCTTTTTAAAAAATTAATTTATGTATTTTTAGTTTTCTACATTTCATTTCCACAAAAGTTTGAGTTACAATTTTTTCTCCCTGTCTTTCCCCTACCCCCAACCCCAAAATAGCAAGCCTACTGAATACCCCTTCCCCTATTCTGTTCTCTCTTATATCCTCCCCTATCACACATCCCCAACTTTCTAGTAGGGCAAAATGGCTTTCTATAACCCCAATGCCTGTATATCTTATTTCCCAGTTGCATGTAGAAAACAAACAAACAAACAAAATTTAAGCATTTGTTTTTAAAACTTTGAATTCCATATTTTTTCCTTTATTCCCTCCTCACCCACCTCCATTGGGAAGATAAGCAATTCAGTAAAGGTTGTACACGTGTAGTTACCCAAGTCATTTCCATAATTGTTATATTGTGAAAGATCAACTATACTTCCCTCCATCCTATCCCACCCCACACTTATTCTATTTTCTCCTTTGACCCTATCCCTTTTAAAAAATGTTTGCTTCTAACTACCCTCTCCCCAAATCTTCCTTCCCTTCTATCATCCCCCTCTTATCCCCTACCACCCTATTTTCCTGTAGCGTAGAATACCCAATTGAGTATGTATGTTATTCCCTCCTTAAGCCAAATTCCATGAGAGTAAGGTTATCCCATTCCCTTTTACAAAACTTCCTGCTCTTCCCCTCCATTGTAACAGTTTTCTCTTGCCTCTTTTAGATGAGATAATTTACCCTGATCTACCTCTCCCTTCTTTCTCCTTCTCCCAAAATATTCCTCTCTCACCTCTTAAATTTTATTTTTTAGATATCATCCCTTTTATATTCAACTCATCCTGTGCCCTCCATCTGTGCATACATGAACATACATATGCCCACACTCATGTATTGATATACACATATACCCTCTTACACATACACATATATGTATGTATACATATATACATGTATATTCCCTTCAACTATCCTCATACTAAAAAAAGTCTAATGAGTTACAATTATCATTTTTCCATGTAGGAATGTAAATAGTTCAACTTTAATAAGTTCCTTATGGTTTCTTTTTCCTGTTTACCTTCTCATACTTCTCTTGTTTCTTGTATTAGAAAGTTATATTTTCTGTTCAGCTCTGGTTCTTTTATTAAGAATGCTTGAGGTGGCGGCTAGGTGGCGCAGTGAATAGAGCACCGGCCCTGGAGTCAGGAGTACCTGAGTTCAAATCCGGCCTCAGACACTTAACACAAAAACTAGCCGTGTGACCTTGGGCAAGTCACTTAACCCCAACTGCCTTCCAAAAAGAAAAAGAAAAAAGAATGCTTGAAAATCCTCTATTTCATTGAATGACCATATTTTCCCCTGAAGCATTATACTCAGTTTTTCTGGGTAGGTGATTCTTGGTTTTAGTCCTAGCTCCTTTGACCTCTGGAATATCATATTCCAAGCCCTTCAGTCCCTTAATGTAGAAGCTGCTAGGTCTTGTGTTATCCTTATTGTATTTCTACAATATTCAAATTGTTTCTTCCTGACTGCTTACAGTATTTTCTCTTTGACCGGGAAACTGTGGAATTTTGCTCTAGTATTCCTAAGAGTTTTCTTTTGGGGATCTTTTTTTTTTTTTAAAGTCAGAAAAGGTCTTTATTCTTTCTCATGAGAAAGGACTCTGCCCCTGTAGCTCAAATGGTATCTGCCAGGGAGAAAACAACAGGTAGAAGCAAGCCCATGGTTATATAACCTTCTAATGCGGAAACCTAACTCCCCAACTGGCCTTCGCTCTCATTCCTAGGGAGGCTGGCCCACACCCTGAGTGGGAATCTATCTCTGAGACAAAGGACCCAGAAACATGTGGGTGGCCAGTGCAAGGCCAGGAAAGCAGTTTTATCCTTATTTGGCATATCTTGTGCTGAGGTGGCACTGGAGAGGGTCTCCCTTGTTCTAAGTCCTAGATTCCTGTAAGGTCAGGTGACTTCTAAACTTAGGCCTACTTGATACTGAAACCACTCTATATTTGATTTTTCAGAATGGGGAAACTTCCCTACAAATTATCCCTCACAATTCCCCCCCCCTTTTTTTTAATACCTTTCTTAATTCTAATTACCCTTCTAGCCCTCGTCACATTGACAACATACAAAGGGGCAGTCCCCTTTATGAGTGCAGATACAGAGATTTTAAAAAAACAGTAACAAACAGTTGTCCTTTCAGAGTCCAAAAGTCTCTTTTCACACTGCTGTCCAGATGTGAGGAAGTCCTCTGGTCACTTAGTGTCATCCATCTTCAGTCCTGCATCCCAGCCTCTCTTTCTTCTGCTTTCTTTCATTCATTTACCTATAAAAGGAACCTTGGAACCAATTTAAATGACTACTCCTTCAGAACCCTTATCATTCTTACAAAATTAAAATTGGAGTCTTGGTCGATTGTCATGATCACACATTAAAACCAGTTTCTTATATTTTGCATTAATACATTATTAATTCCTCCACCAGGAGGATGGGATTTCACTAAGAGATTTACATTAAGCTCACAATTAAAATAATAAAAAAAATTTTTTACCAAGTAATCCTTTTGGGATCTTTTTCAAGAGGTTATTGGTGAATTATTTCCATTTCTTTTTGGCCCTCTGGTTCTAGAATATCACAGCAGTTTTGCTTGATAATTTCTTGAAAGATGGTGTCTAGGCTCTTTTTTTGATCGTGGCTTTCAGGTAGTCTAATAATTTTTAAATTATCTCTCCAGTATCTATTTTCCAGGTCAGTGGTTTTTTTCCAATGAGATATTTCACATAGCCTTCTATTTTTTCATTTGTTTGGATCTGTTTTATACTATCTTGATTTCTCATTAGCTTCCTGTTGCTCCAGTCTAATTTTGATGGAGTTTTTCTCTTCGGTGAATTTTTGGAATTTCCTTTCCATCTGGCAAATTCAACTTTTTAAGGCATTCTTCTCATTGGCTTTTTGGGCCTCTTTTGCCATTTGAGTTAGTCTATTTTTTAAGGTGTTATTTTCTTCGGTGTTTTTTGGGTCTCCTTTAGCAGGCTGTTGACTCTCATTTCATGATTTTCTTGCATCATTCTCATTTCTCTTCCCAATTTTTCCTCCACTTCTCTCACTTGATTTTCAAAATCCTTCTTGAGCTACACTGTGGCCTGTAACCAGTTTATATTTTTCTTGGAGGCTTTTGATGCAGTTCTGACTTCACTCTCTTCCTCCCACTCCATGCCCTAATCCTTTTTGTCCCAAAAAAAAGGATTCTGTGGTGTGTTTGTGCTTCCTGTGCTTGCTCATATTGCTAGCCAATTACTTGACTTTTGAGCTCTTTGCCATGGTAGAACTCTGCTTCCAGAATGGAGAAAGCTTTGTCCCAAATTGCTGAGGTTTTTGTAACTGCTGGACCTGTTAGGAGGGTGCTATCTTTACAGCTCCAGTAAGCTCTGGCTCACTGGTCACACACCCCAGGACCACCACCCAGGAAAGCAATCCAGATCCAAGCAGGTTAAAGCAAGAGCAGTTACCCTCTGAATGGTCACTTGGTCCCCCTACAATCTGCAGGCCAGGGCCTACACACTGCACCATCCTCCACCACTTCTTACCCCTGGGAACAGGAGCTGGACCACATTCTTCTGTCTACCCCTGTTCCAACAGTTCCATACTGAACTTTTACCTTGGCATTTATGGGTTGAGAAGTCTGGAAGCCACCACAGCTGCTGGTTATTCACTCTTCTGAAGTCTGCTCTGGCTGCTGCTGGTTGGGGCCAACCTGGGGCTGGAACCACAAGGCTCTGTGGGACTTGGCTCAGCTCCCAGCATGTTGCAATAGACTTTTCCCGTTGCCCTGCCGGGCTGTCTTCAGCAGGAGATTTGTTTCTCTCTGTCACTTTGTGGGTTCTGTAGCTTTAGAATTTGTTTAGAGTCACTTCTTTTTTTTACATATATTGGAATTGTTTGAAGCCAGAACCCGTGCCAAGTTTGTGCTTCTACTCCGCCATCTTGGCTCTCCAGTTATGTTCTTATAGACAAGAAATGACTGAGCACTGATATGGGAATATATGTGGTCAGACATTGATTTGTTTCTGTGAGGGGAAAGATCAAAATAAAAGATCGAAGAGGGAATACAGATGACAAGATGTATTAAGTGAAGCAACTCCAACCTTACTTATTTACATAAATTATTGACTTCAAAGAATGGTAAAAATCAACACAGTAGAAAAGCCAAACCAGTCTAGAAGCCACTTCATCTGGCAAACACTTAGTTTTTCCCAGTAGAGATATAATATTCAAGGGCAACATAAGATTAGAATATAAACTTGTTTGTAAAAATCTTAGGTGAGGATGGTAGAATTTTATCAGTATTGCTTCATAACAACCAACATCAAATAATGGATAGAGAGTTGGTTTCAGAGCTAGGAAGACCTGGAATCAAGTGTCTTCCTAACACATACTGCCTGTAGGAGCCTGGGCGTGTCACTTAACCTCTCATTGTTGACTTTCACTCATCCTCATCAGTCATTCCCTCATAAAAGAGAAGCACTGAAGGGAAAAAGAAGTTTCGAGAGTGTTTAGCACAAGATCCTTCAAGCTAGACCATTCCAAGGACATTTTAAAGATGAAAAAGAAAGGTCAAATCACAGATGAGGGAGGAATCTGTTAAGATCGATATAACAAAACTTACTTTCTTCATAATATGACAGTGCAGCCGCCAGATTTGGTCTCTAAAATCAGTGCCCATGGTGCTAAAATCTAGATACACTGTAACTATGCAATTCCCTTTACTTATATTTTAGTAATTCTATCAAAAAAGAAAACGAACTTAGTCTGGCATGGCCTGATCTTGATGAAGTCATGCATCTCTTTGTCATCTCTGTTCCCCTTTCTAGGTGTCCACCAACTGCATCTTTAATGAGTCTTTTTAGGATTTTCTCAAGAATCAAAGGTGGACTTAGTGGTCTATAGTGGGCAAATTGTTTTCCTCTTTCTTTTGAAAATCAGAACCAGAACCTTTTCCATTCTTGTAGCACAGCTACTGATTTCTGTGTTCTTTTAATTACTGACAATTGATGAGTAATACTGTCTATCAATTCTTTCATTTTAGTATCCAAGGACAGAGTTCATGTGGACCAGGTAACTTGAATTCATCAGGAGACCCTCCCTTATCCTCTGTCCCCCACCCCCTAATTCTTATTCTACACACACCCCTTAAAGCTCTTTCCCATCCTATCCCCTTGCACTCTTACTTCTTTATACATTTATATGTATATGTTGTGCCCTCTTTAACTCAGATAAAACCTGTAAGAGTAAGGTTCCAGCACTACCGGCTCTCCATCCCAACTTGCATCTTTTTTCAAACTACCATAGTAATGATGACAGTCTTAAGAGTACTGATAACATTTTCACATGTAAGAAGTAAACAGTTTGACCTTATTGAGTCGCTTATAATTGGCCTTTAATGTTTACCTTATGTTTCTAATGTATCTTATATGTTGAATTTTCTGTTGAGTTCTGGTCTTTTTATCACAAATATTTGAAAGTCATTAAATGTCCTTTTTTTCCATTTAGGATTATATTTTTTCTGGGTGAGTTATTTTTGATCACAACCCCAGCCCTTTTCCACTTCAAAATAATTATGTTCCAAGACCTACAGTCTTTTAATGTGGAAGCAAGCTGTTAGGTTTTGTGTGATCTTGATTGTAGCTCTTTGGTATTTACATTGTATTGTTTTGTTTTTTTCTTTGGTGCTTGCAGTATTTTCTTCTTAACCTGGGAGCTTTAAAACTTGGCCATAACATTCCTATAAGTTTTCATCCTGGGATCTCTTTCAGATGGTGATCACTGGTGTTTTTCTATTTTAGGGCAATTTTCTTTAATAATTTGTTGTAATATTTTATCAGGACTCTTTATTTTGATTGTAACTTTTAGACAATTTGACAATTCTTTTATTGTCTCACTTCCATTTGTTCTCCAGATTAGTAGTCTTTCTAATAAGATCTTTTACATTCTCTTCTATTTTTTCATTCTTTTGATTTTTGTTTTATTATTTCTTGGTGTCTTCTAATGACATTAGCTTCTCCATGCCCAATTCAAGTTTTCAGGTATTTTGGATCTCATTTTCCAATTGTTTGGCTTGATTTTCATCATTTTCTTGATTTTCTTGGATTGCTCTCATTTTTTTCCTAATTTTTCCTCAATCTTTCTTATTTAATTTTTTAAAATTTTAAAAGTTTTTTTTTAAGTTATTCCAAGAACTCTTTTTGGGCTTGTAACCATTTGATATTTCTCTTTGAAGTAGGAGTGGCTTTTTTAACTTCACTATCTTCCTCCGAATATGAACCCGGATCTTCTCTATCCCCATAGTAGCTATCTGTGGTTGGGTTCTTTCTCCTTTGCTTACTCATCTTTATTTTTATTTTCATTTTATCAGCTTATTATTGTAATTAGGCTCCCCTCCTGAGGTGTGGAGAATGGTGCCCCAGGTCTCAGTTCCTTATTACTCTTATTTTCTGAGCTCTGCCCTAGGTGCCCAACCTGAGGCACTCCTCTCCACCACCAAACCATAGGCCAGAGTCCCCAGCCATACTGTCTTGAAAATATTCTTGTTCGCTGATGCCTCCAAACTTCAGCTTTCCCCTCTGCTCCTGCACTCACCAGGTATGTGCTTGCTCCTTCTTCCCCACAGCCTGGGGCATGTGGTCAGCACAGCTGGGCATGGCATCCTGATCCAGCAGAGGGTCCTTCATTCTGCCACTGCTCAGCTGTAGGACACTGTCTGTGAGATGAGAGTTCCTGAGGCCAAGGCTGTAGCCCAGCCCAGCTATCCCCAGGGCTTGTGCTTGTTGATTTAGTGGAGTCTCTCTGGAGGTGTTTGCACTTCACTCAGGGCAAAACCTCCACTGCTGGAAGTTGAATCTTTCTTGGGGTTCTCTCAAGTTATCTTAGGAGGACAATTGCTTTGCCCCTACTTTGTTTCTACTACTTTATGTTCACTTTGAGTCAGTGTTCTGTCTTTTTGTGGAAAAAATTTGGAAAGCCTGGAGTTTTCTGACCTATTCTACCATCTTCTCAGAATCCTCTCCTAGCACTCTTTATTACTCTTGTCACCCAGTCTGGCTTCTGTCTTCAGCACACTGCTTTCTAAAAATCTGAGTAAATTGAAAAGTTCTCTGTGTATCCACATTGTTCTCTTTAGGCAAATCTCCTTTTTTCTGCTCATTGGAATTATTTTCTATTGTTTCTTCAGAATCTGATCTGTGATCCCTCTTGTACTGACTTCCTCTATCTTTGATCATTGGCTCTTACATATCTTTTCTCTGAACTTTCCTTATAACATGCTTTTCCAAAGTTCAGGGTGAATATCGTACTATATCCAAACTTCTTCTCTCTCACAAATTCTAGAAGGTGTAGTCCCTTCAAGGAATTGTATGCATATATTACATGCATGTTCACAAATAAGTAAATACAAAGTATATGCTAAATTTTATAAAGAAATTGAAAGGAGAGAGAGCACTAACAACTAGAACGAACAGTAAAGCCTTTATGCAAGTGGTGACATGAGTTTTACATTAAAGGAAGCTAGTGATACTAAGAAGTGGAGGTGAGGAAGGGATACATTCCAAATATGGGATATCATCTGTGCAAAGGCTTGCAGATAGCCTGTGGTAAGGGTGGAGAACCTGCGGCCTTGAGGCCACATATAGCCCTCTAAGTCCTCAAGTGCAACACTTTGACCAAACGGAAGTTTGGATTCAGTCAAAGGGCTGCACTTCAGGAATAGAAGCCCACATGTGGCCTAGAGACTGCAGGTTCCCCACCTCAGGGCTATGGAATGTTGGAGAGGAGGGCAACAACTATCAAGCCAATTTGGTAGGAATGGAGAATGGGTAAAGAAGAGAATATGAATTGAAACTGGAACTAGTATGAACCAGATTTTAAAGAGCTATAGATGCTACGCTGAATATTGTATATTTTTTTTTCCCTAAAGATAGGGAGTTACTGAAGATTTTTGAGTAGAGGGCAAACCAAATCAGATTTGTCTTTTAAGAGATATAAATTTAACAGTGTAGGGTTAGACATTGATCCCTGTGTGGCAGTAGAGTGGTCTTGCATCATTTTGACTTTTTTTGTTTTTCATAATAATTATGTAACTATGGATTCTTTGTTGACTTCTTTTGTTGGTTTTTTAAATTTCATATAAGGTCTTTCTTATTGTTTTGGGGGTGATTTTAGAGAGAAATGGGTTTATCTGAAAATTTTTCAGTTGCCAGCGCCTTACTAGTAGTGTGTAAACTTAACAAACAATGCAGCATACCCAAAAATGTTATCTTGCATGCTGTGTTCATGAAATTTCATTCAAATTTCATCACTTCTTACAATGTTTAGGTTAAAGGAAGCTAGAATTAAACTTCCATCACATTTTCCCCTTTTCATTTGATTTCATAGTATATAACCATAGTCCAAGAACAAATTGATAGTCATTGCTTTGAAATTAATTTTTTCATACCATCCTTTTTATCTTTTAGATTTTTTATTTAAGTTCCTGGTAATTGGAAATGCAGGAACTGGCAAATCGTGCTTACTTCATCAGTTTATTGAAAAGAAATGTAAGTGATTATCTATGTCATTTGTTCATATATGTGTGTGTGTTACATATATACTGTTTTCTGGCTGCTATTTTAATCATATCTGTTTACAGTATAACTTTTAAAATATTTTTCTAGAACCACAACTGTAGTCTAAAAGGGATTTTGTTTTGTTTTCCTTTTAATTTGCACAGAAGAAGAAATTTGATTTATAATATTTGTGGTGACATTTGGTTGAGGACTTACAAAATAAGTATTATAATTCTATAGTGAACTTTAATGAGACAATATTAATTGTGTTGACTGTATAATAAAGTATTTCTATTTCACATATGTTATAGATAACTACATTTTAGAGTTGAATTGAGATAAATAGATGTGTAGAGGAAACCATATTGTATTTTGGCCCTATCTGGCCAATTTTTGTAGAAGAGATGGAATTTTGGGAGATTGTAATCTCGTAAGTGGTGGTTTGAGGATGTAGGTAAAAATGTGGTATCTTTGGTAAAATTTGCTAATGACTCAAAAAAAGAAATGGTATTGATATGTATTAACAAATGAGGTTCTTTTTTTAAAGATGAGTAGAAGTTGTAGGCTACAAAGTTAAAGTTGGTTTAGATACTTTGGCAAATGGCTTTGAAAATTTTATTTGAGATTTTTTACTTGATCCTACCACTTTGAAAAAAATAACAGGAAACAATGGCATCTCCAGTGAGTATGCCCAAGATTTTCCAATCTGTAACAACTTCCCCTGAAAACCAAACAGCCATTTTGGGGTGGCTCTTTTTTTTTTCTTCTTATCTCATTAATTTTAGGAGTCTCTCAAGGCTCAGTCATGGGGCATCCAATGAATTTTTCCTCCTACACTCATTTCAGAACAATTACTAGTCATGTTACTTCCGTTATCACCTGAATGTGGATTATTCTCAGATCTCAGATCTACAAGGAAGGTTTAAAAGCACCTTTGCAAGATGTCACATCTTGTTTGTTCACAAATGTGTCCACAGCTTGACAATATCTAAATTTGTTCAAGAGATTAAAAAATTGGGTGTGAGCCAGCCACCTCAAAACTTAGACTTGATAACATTTGATTAGTTACTTTGGTCAAAATAAAATGTTAAGGAAAAGATATCTCAAATCTTTGAAGGTACAAAGTACATATTCTTTTTTAAAACATAGCAGAAAGTTGATAGTTTTTGTTGGTTGTTTAATTTTATCAGCAGGCCACATATATTCACTTTTATTACAATATGTGGTTGATTTTCAATACTTAACATAAAATGTAAGAACACAACTTATTTTGAGAATAATGAATACAACCAATTTTCTGTACAATGGAATGAACTTCGTGAAATAATGTAACATGTTTCCTTGTTTTGTGAAACCTGCAAAACATGTTTTCTAAATGTCCTAAAATTTAATTTTTTTTTTGTCTCTATTCTCTTCTTTTAGTCAAAGATGATTCAAATCACACCATAGGTGTGGAGTTTGGTTCAAAGATAATAAATGTAGGTGGTAAATATGTAAAATTACAGATATGGGATACAGCAGGACAAGAACGATTCAGGTATTTTAAAATTTTATTTTAAATGGTTTTTGTTAGAAATAAAGCCATTATTTTTCCTTCTTCAACCTCTCACTAATCTACTCCTATAATCAGCTGTATTCTTTCAATGCATAGTTAACTTCATTGGAGTAAGTTTAGAAATTTCCACCTTAGGGAACTCCTTTAACTTTAAAAAAAGACCGTAGAAATTCAATTTTGTTTCCTCTAACAAAGCATCTACTAGTGGTATAAAAACAAATGCACCACTGAAAGGACCTAACTTGTTCCTAGGGAATGTTTTAATTACTGGAAGAATCTCTTTCATTCTATTTTTACATAAAGATGGATACATTGTGTTTTTTTCTCCCTATAAATTCAGCCTATTTTTTTCCTTTACTCTTTTTTTTTTTTTTTTTAGAAAAAGAGTCAAATCTCAGGGTTTAATAAAATCTCCCTTTTCCTCAGGGTATGTATTAGGGTCATTATTCCATGAAATATCCTAACCTTTCTACATTTATGGTATTATATAATTGATATTTATATTATTGACCTAATCCTAAGAAACTGTAAGATCTAAAATCATCAAAGATATGTTCATTATACCATATTAATGTGGAAAGGTGGATTAAGTTATATAATACATCAGTCCAGATATAGAATTTTTGTTGTTCAGTCTTGTCCAACTCTTCATGACCCCATTCAAAGTTTCCTTGGCCTTGGCAAAGATACTGAAATGGTTTACTATTTCCTTCTTCTGCTTATTTTAGATGAGGACAAGAAACTGAGGCAGACAGGGTTAAGTGATTTGCCCAGAGTCAGATTTGAACTCAGGAAGATGAGTCTTCTTGACTCCGGTCAAGTGTATGCACTGCACTACTTCATGCATAGAGGGCATATCCTATATGCCCCCTAAAATGAAGCCTCCATAAAAAGGGATAAGATATATCCATGCATTAGGAAAAATAATTCCATACAATGATGTATAAAAATGTTCATTGTGGAAGGGTTTTTTTCTTTTCTTGGATTAGAGAATCATACATGTTTAGAGATAGAGAGACTTCAGAGGTAATCTAGTTCAAACTCCTCATTTTATAGATTAGGAAATTGAGGCCCGGAGAGGGAAAGAGACTTGCCCAAGATCCATCACTAATAAATTTAGAGACCAGATTCTTTGACTCTCAATTCAGCCCTTTCCCTACTCTTCCTTGTTAATCCTTTTCTTTTTTTTAAATAGTATTTTATTTTTCCAGTTATATATAGCCATTTTTAACATTCATTTTAACAAAATATTGAGTTCCAGATTTTTCTCCCTCACTCTCCAACCCCCTTCCTAAAATGGTAAGCAATTTGGTAATAAGTTATATATGTACAGTTGTTACTTTTCCAATTCAAATAATTTTTTTAACACTAATCCTTTCTTCCTCTTCTTTAGATTCGTTATTTTCTTATTCCCTTTCTTCTCAAAATATGAATGATAGTGTCCTGTATAAGTCAGACTTGGGAAAGATGTGTTGCCAATATTGAGACCATTCACCTTATATTTTCAACAAGTATTGAGCCAAAAAATTTAATTTTACAAAACAGTCAATATTCAAGCTAATTTTTAATTTTATTAAACAAAACTATAAAACATATTTTTTTAAAGCCAATATTTTGAAGTGTTAAAGTTTTATATATCAAGTCTGGGGGGGTTTTAAACCTCCACAAAAGTCCTATTCTAATACTTCATCATGGCATGAGGTGACCTTCATTCTAAAAGATAAGTTAGTAAAATAAAATGTAAGTTCTGTTATATGATACCAAGCTGAGAAAATTTTGAGTACAAACTCATTAATAAAATATTCAGTGATAGACTATATCTCTACTGTCTGAGTACTAACCTAACTAGCTATGATGGCATAACTTATCTTATGAGTGATGAATTTTTCAGTCACAGACACTCTTGAAGACCACCTATTAAGCTGTAGCAGAGTTCCTGCCATCACCAGTGAAGGGCATAACCCACACCAATGAAATCACAGAATCCTGGAATATTGAAGTAAACTTTTTTTAAAGGACTCTGTCAAATTTAGTACAGTATTTAAAGATAAAATATGTTATTACTGAATAATTATAGCTTAATAAATAGCCAAAGTTGTATTGCTGAATTTGGGACATGGCATTTAAAAGTAATACCATTTGCTTTTAGCTAAAGAAATAACAAAGACAAATAACAAATAACGTTTTCTAAAGCATTTTTAAGATAAATCTTTTGATACAGGTCAAATGATTTTAATCAAGAACATAACTAATATATTTGGTAAAACAAACCAGATGAAAAATATGATTATCCAAATGAGTCTTTTCCCAAAAATCATTAATGTATTAGAATATGCCATCCAGGGAAGGGAGGAACCTTACATTCTTGCCATCATATACTGCAGGATTGTCAGCTACAGATTATGGAATTTTTTTTATGAAAATCATTTTATTCATTGAAAGAAGAGTTTTTTTTTATGTTGAAGATGTTTGGTTGTCATTCTTTGTACCATTTAATTTCAATACATGATATTCCTGTATATCTAGGACATTAATGTATTTTCCTCTACTTAAAAACGTATCAAAGGTATCTCTTCTAGCATTTCCTAGCATTTACTTTGTCTAATCAGTTATTTATATTACTAGTTTATTAATGAATTGAATTTTTTAAGTACACTCTGTTATTTGTCCCTGTTGAACTTAATATATGTTACCGTTTCTTGAACATGCCAAAATCTTTTTTGTATTTTATCATATAAAAATAAGTAACCAGTATTTCTAAAGTAATATCCTTCACAAGTTTAATAAATATTTAATTTATAAGTTTTAAATGTCATATAGAATCAGATATCAGAAAGACATTTATCAAATACTCAGTTTACTTTCCTATGTTAGAAGCTATTAATATAGTTAGACAACCACTTGTACACAATCATTCAGTAGTCATATAGTCAAAAATAGGTTTACAAGTAAGAAATTTCATACAAAGAGCTATAAGAAATTTGAGAAGGAGGAAATAAGGTAACTTTCATCTGGAGTATTTGGTGGAAAGTTTTGTAGAGAAGATGGCACAGGTAGACAAGCTGGACCTTGAAGGAAGAGTATGATTTCAGTAGGCAGGGAGTTAAGGGTCATATATTCCAGGCATTAGAGATAGTCAGCTGGCATGTACTGAGACAAGAAAAGACTGGTTGAGATTAGGAAACAACTAACGGTGGGAGAAGGTAGTTTGGAGCCAGCCATGTTTTACCAGGCCTTAAAGACCAGGAAAAGGAATGATTATTTTTAACCCACAGGCAATAAGGAGCCAGTAAAGAGTTTTGAGGAAGGAAAAGTGGTAGTACTTGTGTGATATGAAAAATTATTTAGGCAATTGTGTTAATTATGGATTGTAGAGTGAAGAGATTAGAGTCAGAAAGACCTCCTGAGAAGCTATTATGAGGGCCTTTAAAGTAGCGATGGCAAGGTGAGTAGTAAGGAGAGAACAGACATGACAGATGTTGTGCTGATAAAATAGACAGTGACAGCTGATTGAATGTGACAGACAGAGAAGGAAGAGTACAAGACAACTACAAGATTCCAGCCGTAGGTGACTAGGAAAATGATGTCACCAACAAAAATAAGAAAGGTAGAAATAAGATAATAGCTTTTAGTGGAGGAAAGGCGGCCAGTGCTCCTGAATGTTGTTTAATCTGTGCGTTTCCTTTTTATAAAATGCTATGGTTACAGCTAAGGAACTTTTCTCTCTTCTTGGAAAAGGAGATTGCTTCTTATGACATGCAGAGGACAGTGGGAAAAAAAAGATAATACTTTGTGTTGTCATAGCTATGAGGTTATTTTAAGAGAAGCTTTGAAGAAAATACTCTTTTCTACCCTCCCTCTGTCTTTCATTCTCTATGGCATCTCCATTAGCACTATGAAGTTTAAGGATAGGAAAGACACTTCATTTCCCCTCTACCTTAAATGCAGACCAGCATGACTCTACAGTAGGTGAAAGGAGGGAGAAGTTCCAAACTCCCTGCCTCTTGAGGCTTAGGTGGCTAGCGTTTAGGGGATTGGGACCACACCCAACATCTGGCTTTTCACTTGGTTCAGGTTAACTTGCCAGATCTACCTACTACAAATTCTTTAATCACTAGCAGCTTACCTTTAATTTCTGCACTAGCAAAATGATAGGATTTGAAAACTGTTTGGATGTGAGGGAGAGGAAAGAGTCACAGATAATTCTGAGGTATCAGGCCTCAGTAACTGAGAATGGTGCTATCACCAAATAGAATTAACAGAACTTAGAAGAGGAAAAAGATGGCCACTATTCTCTAATGTAATTTTGGTCATGTGGCTATGACTTCTGTACTTCAGGCACTCCAGAGCTAGGAATAGAGAAGACTGAGTTGGAGCATCACATAAATCACAGGTCTTATCCATTGATGATATGGAAAGCAATTAAGCTTTTCCATCTTATAAATTAACAATATTAAAATCACTTTCTTTGTGGATATAGAACAGATTTCTTGAAAAAGAGTTGAGGAATTGAGTCTTATTTTAGCTGATTAAGTTGATTACTACTCATTAATCAAATTTTGAAAATAGTCTACAGTATATGCTTAAAGTCAGGATACTAATATTTCTTGCCCTCTGTCTAAGTACGATGTCTTCTCATTTTAGAAGAAATTTCCATTGGTCTAGCATGGTTTGTTCTTAACAAGAAAAACATCTTGGTTGTTATTAACAGTTCTTGGAGTTTATGGTGTTTTAAGAATTATTTTTTTTTCCCAGAATTTTCCCTCATTAGAGTAAGGTTTCTTTCCCGTGTTCATGATAGTCATTATTCTAGATTTTTTCTGTCTTTAAAGAGTTTTATCTATATGTAGTTCTTGAAATATCTAGCTGCTTTGAAGCAGCTATGTCCATTTCATAAGCTAGAGAGAATAGGAATGCTACTTAACCATGCTACCCTTTTAATGTTAATAGCAAATGCCTTGGTTTTCAGAAAAGTTAAAAATAAGTGCTTCTATAGTATATATCTTTATAATTTATAATTCACAGAGCTAAAAAGTATACTTTTTTCTCTTTCTTTGGAAACATCTTGTTTAGCACAGTAGTGAAAAATCTTTTGAATCTGTTAATGAAGCTAATCTAATTCTTTCAGGTCTGTAACAAGAAGTTACTATAGAGGTGCAGCAGGTGCTCTATTAGTGTATGACATTACCAGGTAATTCAGAATTTATTTATAGGAAAAGAGTGTGATCTTCATGTTCTACTTCCTGTAGTCTGAAATTCATGCATCTTTAGTTTCACAAATTTGTGATTTTTTTTTTCATTTCAGTTTGCATGATTTGGAGCTTAATAAATACACTTGACTCTTTCTCTGTGTTGTCTGTCAAATTACATCACCCTTCAGTATTTCTGTGCCTTTTTATGAAGTATAGCATTATTTCAGTAAACATGGTATTCTCTGAATTACTTTTCATAAAATGTAGGTAGGCACATGTGCTTTTAGATGAGAAAAGTGAACATTATTTAATCCATTTCTTAACATGCTATTTTATCATTCCCATAAGTGTTCAGAAAACTGACACGTTAGGCCTCATGAATAGTTTGCTAATAATAAATATCCTCCTTATGAACAGCATCGATTGTACAGAACAGACACTTGAATGCTATCAGGAAGTAGGCCCTGTCAATCACTTCCCACAATTTGCTTTAAAGTTAGGCATGCTGCAACAAAAGGATTGGTGTTGTAGAGATTGTGCATTTAGGACTCCTCACTTTTTAGTTCCAACCAGAGACAGTAGTACACCTGCCCAAACACTATACTCACAAGCAGACAGCTAAATATCATTGTTTAAGTCATTTTTTAGCATATCACAGTACTGATGACTTATGTGGTATTTTTTGGCCCAGACTGAACTTACTTGACATATTAGTAAAAAAAAAAAAAACATTAAAGTAAAAAGAAATCAGATCCTTAATAGTAGATGGATCAGTTGCATTAATTGATGCAAAGATTTGCTTGATCTTTTGAGTTTTTCTTAAATTTCCAGTCCTTCTTTAAGTCTAGTAACCTATGAACCAGATTCTACACTCAGATACACAACTTCTTATTTCTTCTCTTCCCAGTGATTAAAACTAGTTAGTAATGACAGAATATCATCATACCAAATTTTTCTTTTTCCTTTTTTTTTTTGTTTTTGTAAATTCCTATTATGGGGGAGATTGTTATGATAAGGATGTTAAATAACTATAACATCTTTTAAATGTTTTAACAGTATGCTTGATTTAAAATTAAATTCTATTTTACATACTTTATATATTAATTTTGATATCTTATATTTTGCAGCCGAGAAACCTATAATGCACTTACTAATTGGTTGACAGATGCAAGGATGCTAGCAAGTCAAAATATTGTCATAATACTCTGTGGGAACAAAAAAGATCTGGATGCAGATCGTGAAGTTACTTTCTTAGAAGCTTCCAGGTTTGCCCAGGAAAATGGTAGGAGAACTATTAAATACCATTTCATTTCCATGTTACATTTTTTATTAATATGATATGTGTTCAAATCTACCTGAACTATTTTTATTATAATATTTTGAAATTGCGGTAGGTTTTTACTGTATTATGGAAAATGTAAGAAGAGGAGACAAAGTTCCTGACTCCATTGCTTTACTGGATAGCTTTAGAACAAAAGAGAAGGAGCTCAATAACAATAACCTGGTGGGAAAGGAAAAATGCTCAACCAGCTTAATGCTCAACCAGCTTAAGTGTTTTGCTCTTTGTGAACAGATCTGATAAAGTGTTTGATGGTAGGAAGGTAATAATGGCATGGAATGAATGATAGTTTGAATTTGCAGCTCAGCTGCAGAGGGGCTAAAGCTGATTGGCATCTAAGCTAAGTTTGACACCTGTTTATGTGGTGATTCCCCAAGAGGAAGATGTCACCAGGCTGCCTAAGGAGGGGTGAACTGGTCCAGGTCCAAAAATGGAGGTCAAAGCTTTCATCCCAATCATCATTGGAGTTTGGCCTCTATATTTCCTGCTTGAGAAAGATAGGGAGCCCTGGCCTCAAAAATAGACAAACAAAAAATTGTTAACACTGGGGACATAAATGGAGAAGAGCTTACATTTTAATAGGGAAAGATAACACATAGAGGGGGTGTCAGCTGTAAATCAGATGAAAAGGCCCCCATGGTGTTTATGGCACAGTAGCAAAGTAGGTGGTAATGTATCTTCTTTAATGTTATTTTCAGTGATAAACCATATCCCTTCCTGGTGCTGAACCATTTGACCAGACAATAGCTTTCTTCTGCATGTCTTTAATAGCTGTGACTGCTTAGGAGGCAGAAACTGAAACCCAAAATGAAGCAGCTACTCTGTCACATCTCCACAAGGGTTAATTCCCTGGATAGCATTTGCAGGATGTGGGCTGGAAGCACAGCCAGTGGACTGGGGGACACAGCTATTTCCAAGGCTTGCCTGCTATTCATTGGCAATTGGTCAGCAATTGGTATTGGTGAGAATGATGGTGGGTCCATTCTCAATGGTGACTGCATGGGGCTGGTGGCCTGCTCTTACCAGGTTTCTTGGGCTCAGGGTCTTTGACTTTCTCCACTGGGGTTTAAACTTTAAAGGGAGGTAGTAGTCAAGGTGGTGGTTATATGACCTTCCCTGACAAGGTTAAGAAAAGAATAGGAAAGAAAAAGATAAGAATCAGATATCCAACCTAGCCATTTTCTTAAATATTGGATTCTGTGCACTAATTTATGACAAGGATGTGCTTCAGGACCTCAGCATACTCATTTCCAGGTCATACCAGCAGTCTCTCCTTACTCTTTCTGCTATGCATGTCTTATGGGAGCCCTTTAATATTTGAGCCGTGAAACATTGTACATCACCTGAAGCAAATGTTGAAACCAGTGGTTTCAATGGGTGTAGGTAGGAAGTATGGGTGTATGGGTGAAGAAGGAAAAACCTCACCTCTCCCCAGCCCTTGGTGTAGGTAGTTCATTATTAGGCCTAGGTTATCTAGGCTGGCAGTAAGATCTTGACCAGATAATATAGGGATATGTGAAGCAAGTCAGTGATGACGATAAAAAATAAACTAAAAAGAGGTAAAAAAAAAAATAAAGCAATATGAGAAATTGTAGGTTTGTTTGCTTAATTTATTTTCTATTTGACGTCATAGGGTGATAGCTTTAGAACTGGAAGAGACCTTAAAGATCGTTTAGCCCAGCTCCATTTTGCAGATGAGAAAACAGAGGCCCAGAGTAAGCTTACCCAAGGTCACATAAAGTAGTATAATGGCAGGGTAGGAATTTGAACCAGGTCCTTTGACTCCAAATCCAATGTTTGGTTTCTACTTCACCTTTTCACAATCTACTAACTACAAACAGAATAAATGAGAATACCTTTGAAACAACCTTTAATGGTGAAATAATGAATCTTTGAAAAGTATAACTTTAGAAATAAAACTTTTAGTACCTAACTCTCTACTTTCAGCATCGTCTTATATGAGACCTAAAGGAAAAATAAGTTTAAATTATATAAGTGAAGTTATTTGGTAATTTTTACCTTGTTGTTACTTAGTAACTTTAGGAGGGTCAGACTGTGAAAGTAGTATAACTTGTTAGATAATTTTGTCAGCAAATTATTATGTGCTAACCTAAGGTGTTAGCAATTTTGTGTTCACAATAAAACAGCAAAGAAATGTAAAATTCACTAAAATATTTTTATGCTTGGACAGTCTAAGTGTTATGCCAGAAATTACCTTTCTGTTGTTCTTTTTTTAAAGAGAATATCGCATACAAATTTGATAGTGACTCAACAACTGTATTCTAATTTGGAGTTTGTATTTTGTTTTTATTACATCAAATATAGAGCTTATGTTTTTGGAAACAAGCGCACTAACAGGGGAGAATGTAGAAGAAGCCTTTGTTCAGTGTGCAAGAAAAATACTCAATAAAATTGAATCAGGTAAAAAAATTTTCTGTTAATAAAATGTTTGATAAATTTGGCTCTGTAACTCTTCCCTTACAAAGAGTTATTTATTGTGTGTATATGTGTTATGTGTATGTATATATGTCATGCATATATATTATATGACAGGTATTGTTATCAATATTTTCAGGAGAAAATTACGCAACTCACCTAGGCTGTCAAACAGAAATTGCCATTAGTTGGTTAAATATGTAGGGTTTTGATCCCAATAATTTTTCTGTTCTTATAGTAGATGCCTTAGCCTTCAATTATGGTAAAGAGAGAATAAGCCTTCTCAACTGTGGAGATTAGCATTATATGACCCACCTCTAGACAGGTGATAGATTCAGGGTGCAGAATGAAACATATGGTGGATATGGGAATTTGTTTATTTCAGTATGTAGATCTCTTATAAGCGTTTTATTTTTCTTTATTTTTTAATAGGGGTATGTGGGGTAGAAAATAAAATTTTGTTCACTGGAAAAATATTTAACTTTAAAATTTAAAAATAAAGTAATGGCGTAGGTCAGGAGAATCTTTGGGATTTGGGGTTTTTGGTTTTTTTACTTCAGTCTTTTTCTGGACATGTCGGATAAAAAAAGATGATAACTTTCTATATTCTCTCATCAGGACTTACTCTATTAAAACTAGTTGTCATATATGGCAATTTTATGGCAGGAAACAGTGTCAGGAAACCCTTTTGTTTAATAGTCAAGGAGTTGCACATTCTGTATGGTTGGAGCAGTTTCTCATTGGAGGCCATTCTTACATATATGTGTGAGTGTGTGGGGGTTGATGTATATAGAAATAGATATATCACATCAGCTCTAACTTCTGACCTATAAGGCTACCCTACCTGTGCTGTAGACTAACTTATTGCTCACTATTTGTTGCTTCAGTCAAATCAAGTTAAAAATAATTCACCCTTAGCCTACTGAATCTGTATTCATTTTCTATAAAAGCATGGTTCTCTTTTAAACTAGTACTTTTGAATAGTTTTCCTATTCAGCTGTTGTAATTAAAACTACCCATATATAGGTATTCCGTTTTTATAATTAAGTCTTAGAATCAGAAATGTATCTAATGTTAGTGATATTAGTGTCTACATGTATTTTAAATCTTAATCGTATTATAAAAGTAAACACTTATATTAGTTTAATTCTAAATTATTTTGAACATATAACATGAAATTTCGTATAGGATATTTTATTGCTAAGTCTATTCTTACATCATATAAGTTTGTTATCTCATAAGACACCTCTGAAAATTAATTCCTTCTGGAAGAGTAAATAGAATTTTGATACCACCTCTCTGTATAAATGTAAAGATAAAATCTAGGGTTCTTAAGTATTATTGATAAGATGTTAGGTAGATAAGTCATTACAGAAACATAATTTACCATTACAGAAACATAATTACAAACATAATTCAACCTTGCTCCATCAGTCATTCTCTCTGCCCCTCTCTTGCCTTCTCTTTCTTCCTCTCCCTGCTTCCCTTCCTCCTTGTCTTTGACCTCTGTCTAATCAGTTGCCATAGAATACTATTGGTTTTACTTCCATGATACTTATATCTGACACTGATTTTCACTCACACTATCAATACGATAATTATTTCAAGACAAAATTACCTCTTGCCTGGGCTTTTACAATTGTTTGTTAACTGGTCTCCTTGCCTCCAGTTCCTTCCCCCTCTAATCCATCCTTGTTAGAGTTGCCAGAGTAATCTTTCCTAATATATGTCTCATCATGTTCAGTTTCCTCAAAAATCTACAATGGCTCTCCATTGACTAGGAAATAAAATAGAGCCTCCTTAAATTGGCATTCAAAGCTCTCCACAATTTGCCTTCAGTTTTCTCCTCTGGTGTGATTTCAAAGTAGCACAAGAAAAATTGGACCATTTGTCATTCTTTGATTTCATCCCACCCTCTCCCACCACTATACATTTCCACATACTGCTTGGAATGGTCTCCCCTCACACTTGTGCATGTTGAAATCCTTTTGTTCTTTCACAGCCTAGCTCAGATAATACCTTTTCTATAAAGTTTCCCTAAATTATTCTCTCTTTTCCCCCCAGCTAGAAATGATCCCTTCCTTCTGGCCTCTTTTATGCCATTACGCATTTAGTCATATTCTAATTTGTATAATAATTGCTTGTGTACATGTTTTCTCTCAACTCTACATGGTTTATGAAGTATATGAGGGGCTGTGTTGCTTATCACCTTTGTATGTGCAATATTAAGATACAGATAGATTGAGTTTTGAAGGATTTTTAAAACAAATATTGTTGATCCCCAGGTGAACTGGATCCAGAAAGAATGGGCTCAGGTATTCAATATGGAGATGCTGCCTTAAGACAGCTCAGATCACCACGTCGTGCACAAGCTCAGAGTGCTCAAGAGTGTGGCTGTTAAAATTTTGGACACTATAGAAACCTAAGGTAGGCTTTGACCAGAAGATAGCTCTGCTCATTCTTTTGTTGTTTTAACTTGAATCTATTTGCAAGCCACATAACTCTTTACATAGTTTACTGCATAGTTTACTGCTCATGAGTATGTTATGACTTCTTCAGCTAGACTGTGAAAAAGAAAGAGTCATATGGTAGAGAGTGTGGGGCCAGAGGCCCTCAGGGAATCTCAACTCTGCCAGCAAATTATTTCAACTGTACTTCACCTTTCTCAGCTTTTGATTGAGGGGATCAGACTAAGTGACCCCTGAGATCCCTTCCAGCTCTGTATCTGTAATACTGTGATCCTATTCTGATAGAAATATCTTGTAAATGTGTGGGAAATGTATCTGCTTGTTTATTTCTGTTTCCCTAAGTGAAAAAAGGGGGTTAGGATCTTGCTTGATGCTTTGTCTTGGAAACTTACCATTAGTATTTTATGTTCTTAGATGCTATACAAAAAAAAAACTTTGGGGCTTTTTGTGATTTTCATTAAACAATGAATCTTTATGTTTTAATTCCAAGTCATAGATTCTTCTGAAAAATCTCCTTAAGCCAATTGGTATCTCTGTCATTGGTAAAACAGAAATTTACTTTATCTTTAATGGGCTAATAAAAATCTGATTAGATCAAATCTTTTTATCAAAAAGAAATCTTGTTTATGTAGTTATAAATGGAAATCATAATTTTTTTTTATCAAAAACTTTCCCTTTTTTCTTTGTTGTTGGCCACAAGCTGTTTCTTCTTAGTCCTTACTATGGGATACATGCTAACCAAAATCTGTTTTAAGATGTGTAGTCATGATTTGTTTTGTTCTTAATGTTTTCTAGCTCTATATACAAATGATATTTGGGAAGCAGCTGAAGAAGCTTCAAAGTTCTGCCATTTTTATCACGATCTTTCCACTCTGTGTCTGAAGTAAACAGTTGCTGGGGGAAAAATAAAAGTACTTCAAGGTGTTATGCAAGATAGTCAGTATGGCACAGCAGATTATATAATAAATCTAATTCAATGGACAATACAATTAGATGTATACATAGATGTAAAAATTTTCTGTTTCACATTTTCCCTTTCACTTTTCATTTAAACATTTCTGTATCCTGCCTGTATATACTGTAGTGCAGTAAGTTTCCAAAGCATGGTATATGATGTACGATATAATAGAATGTTGCACTAAATGCAGTTTAATATTTTTTTTAATCATATGAACTAAAATTTGTTAATTGTGAGGAGTGCTTTTTATCATCATGTTTGTGTTGTATTGCACATTTGGTTGTATTTATGACCTGAAATACAAAGCCACTGGCATTGATGGTCAGTGCATTTCCTATTTAATTTTTTTTGCCACATGCTACACAATGTTTACGTGATTTACACTTGAAATACGAGGTCATTACTTTAAAGTTCACTAATGTAAGAAAATAAAATTGGAAAATGATTTTTCCATTGAAAATGTACCTGTACAGGTTTCTGTTGGTTTTTTAGGTATTTTCCACACTTAGCCAAACATACTAAACAAAAATATTATACTCCTTTGAAAAAATTAATTTGACATTGGATCTTCAGAACTCTTCATTTATGTTTCCAGGCTGTTCTGTTTTCCCATCTAGCTCGATGACTAGAATCGGGATCGTTTACTCGGTTTGCGGGTTTGTTTGTTTAATCAGCATCATTGCATCAATGTTCCTACTCTATTATGCTATTATTTCATGACCATTCTTTAAAAAACTATTACTTTGGCCTAATTTAAAGAAATTTTTAGATAGTTTCCCCCAAATCTAAGCTTCCATTCTGATTTTTTTCTCTAATGGCATGCATTTAAAACCATAGTAATGCTATCTGAGTTATCTGTGTATCTCAGATGTGTCAAACTATATGATGCAGACATACATGAATTCAAGCTAAGATGCCTTATTGCAATGATCACATTTCTGTGAGTTTTAATTTATCAAAGTGTAAATTATATTTTCAGTTTCAAAAAAAGAATTGTTCTAACATTTTAATATGTCATTACTTAAAAAGAATCTGTCTGTGCATATATGGTTATATAGGTATATATTCAGTGGAATGTTTATAGTTAAATACACAAAAAAGTACAAAAGTATAGTAAAAGTCCAAAAAAGTATTCTTCATCTTACATATTTCTTGTTCTTTCCTTCTTTGGTGACTTTTCCTTCTTGTAAGTGTTTAATAGCAGGCAGTCAATTCATCTCACTTGATCTTTCATTAAAAGCCACCCACTGTGCTGATTTACTAATGAACTGAGATTGAAGATGCAGCTAGACAAATGAATGGTGATTTTGGTAAAGGAATCAGTGTGTATTTGTTGTAGGCATTTTTACTTTGCTTTTAGTGCCTTCATTATCTTATTTTGAAAAATCCACATGCTGAATGAGATTCTCAGTTTAATATTTTTTTTCACAATTTAAGTTAAGGAAATACATTTCACTCAAAATATTCTTTTCCTTTGACCCCTCACTTTCGAATCTGTTAACTTGTATTCATTAATTTTTAGGTATCTTTTTTACATGGAATTATAAATGTATTTGACAAGATCTTATGTCAACATGAAAAAAAAGCCAACCAAGAGCTTTTAATTTTGATTAAACTTAAAACTTTGGGGTGGAAAGTAGATTTGACTATATTACTAAACCATGAAGAAGCTATGTGCTTCTTTGCAACAATAAAAGCTTCTGGCAGACTAAGCCAGGGTAATTTTCACTAAGAACTCTCGCTACTGGGAAGTAGGAATAGGAGAAAAAAATTGTTCAGAGTTTCCTATTCTAGTAACTAAAGACTGGTTATGAAACTACCAAGAAACATTTGCTTTTTTAGCCCTTTTGGATTATTTGAATATTAGAAGAACTGAAATTTTAGAATAATTGCTAGGGAAAAAAATTCTGAGGTCTGTTTGGAATAGGATTGTGGATTAATTTTTAAAATTTACTTCATTGGTAAAATAAAAGAATCTTAATATAGGAATCTTATGGTTTTGCTTCAAAGAAATGTGTAGTTGTCATGGAGGATATATTTAGACTCTTTTAGAAATCTGGGTAAGTAAACCAGTATTTTTATACAGGAGTATTCCAGCATATTGGATTTATCTTTTTTCTGTCTAGTTTGAAAGATTGATATGAATTCTGGACTCATTATGTACCAGTAAGTATCTTTTTGCTAATGTAACTCTTCTCGTACATGCAACTGTGCATTCTCCTTTGTTACTCTGTAACTTTTCCATTGGATTAACATTTAGCAAAGGAATTCATGCAAATGATGGTCCCCCCACAGTTACAATAAAGGGGACATTAGCTGAGTTTCTAAGCTCTCCACATCCTCCCTCTAAGGCTTACTGATAACTGCTTATTGATATAAAGTAACCTAGAGAGGAATCTTTTCTAACCATTACAAAGCTGAGATCTAAAATACTTCATCCTCCTTTATCTTGAAGTTATAAAAGACTGGTTTTTCAGTCTTTGAACTGGAAAAAAAAATTCTTTTTAAAAAATAGAACATTTGTATTGGTGACCCAGTAATTCAGTAGTGTGGCAGTTCATGGAAACCTACATGGTTCAAATGTTTTGTATTTAAGGCATTTACATTCTTAGTGAATTTACATTCTTACATTCCTAAAAGAGACTTTCCCCCAAACCCTGTACAATAAGTAGTATTCTTAATTGTTAGAATGTTTTCATATCTTGTGTGTCTGTTGTAATTACTGTATGATGTTTTTTATTTATAAAGAAATTTTGTAATGGTATGCATGTATCTTGAACATGTGCTTACTTAGCCAGTTTAAGGCAAGAGTTCAGTTATATCATAAATACATTAGATTCACAGAAACATTTCTTCAAAGAGATTCAAGGATTGCCACTATATGGGTATTCAGGTTTGGTTTGGTTTTTTTAGGCTTTCAAGGCATAAAACAGTCTTCTTTCCTTTATTCTGATCTACACTAAAACATTTGTGGAGGAACATGCCATGTTTATTTCAGTCCTAGAAAGCTTTATGAATTTTGAATAGTACTGGAACAGCCATCCATATACTTTGCTTTTCTGAGCACTGGGCCCACTGCAGGAAAAACACAGAAAAAATAACCGAGTCCTTTTAAGAGGCATCTTACGTTTATCCACTGAATTTTTTTTTTAAGTCTTCTGAAGACTAAGGCAGATGCAAAGGCAGCATGAAAAAGCCACTTTTCACCAAAATAACAGTCTCCTTTTGTTAACTTCTGTTTATCTTCCTTCCACAATTTGTTTAAGGTTCTGAGATATAAGCTTCAAAATAAGCCTGGTATGTTAGGGTATCTTAGGAGAGAGGGAAAATGAAGTTGTTATACAATCAATTAAGTGCTCCAGATATTCTGAAAAGTTAGACACATAAAAGTTTGATTCTTCATTTTACAACTTCCACATTATCATTTAAAGAGAACTGATGAAATAAAAAAATTAAATCTGCTTATGGCACTAGATAAATCATTTTTAAAAATACATTTTTGATATATTTTGCTTTGTCACCTGACTTCCCCAATATATCCTCCCTTTTCTCCCTTCTGGAGAACCTCTGCTTGCGTACTTCCATTAGTGGGGAATCCATTACCTCACAGAGAAGCCCCCCCTTTTAAAAAGAGTTTCTATTTACAATTAGACTACGACTTTTAACATTTAGAATAGCATTTCATATAAAATATGAAATGAGATTATTGGGAAGATAGCTTTAATTTCACGCTTGTACATTTTGAATTTATTTTTAATTTCAGTGTACCAGATCTATGATGTCATATGTATAGGAAGCTCTAGGTAGGAAACTTTACTACCCCTAACCAGGTCTGAGTGGCCATTGTGCCAGCAGCAGGACTTGAATCCAAGACCAGAGCCATGTCCAGCACCCATTGCTATTTTTCCACTACACATCTGCTATGTCTTAATTGAATATGTGCACTCCTGATAGTTTGTGGCACTTTTGGAATGACATTAACCTAGATCTCAATAAAGGATATTTTTACACTCTTATTAGAAATGACAGTCTTCTGCATTGAGACAGAGACCAAAACGTCCCTGACACTCTAGGATTTAGAGCTGCAAGTGACCTTAGAGGTAATCAGGAGTCCAACCCCCATTTGTTAAAAAATTAGGGAACTGAGGCATATAGAGGCTGATTGACTTACCGAGGGTCAAACAGTTATGTGTCTGTGGTAGAATTGGAAACCAGGCCTTCCTGGCTCCAGACCACCTTAAAGATCATCTAGACCAGGGGTGTCAGACTCAGATAGAAATAGATCCCTGATGACCCACCTACTGACTTAGGAAACCACATGATTAAATAAGTAAGCATCAAAGATGGGATTTGAACCCAGGTCCTCTGATTGCAAACCCCCTGTTCTTTCTTCTACACCACAACTACAAATCATTTTAATTTTTAAAGTTTAAATGTATCATTTAATAGCTTAGATTTAGATTTGAGGGGTACCAAAGAACAGTTAGTGACAGAGAAAAAGGCAGATGCATGTTGCTGAGGTCCATTGCTAGGACCTGGGCAATCTAGTCAATGCTGAAAGGTATAGAACCATTTATTTTGTTCATTTAAGAAAAGACCTAATGGTTTAACTAGAGGATCCCAAGGGAGCATGGAAGCGGAGCCAGGGGCATCAAGAGAAGGAATATCCAGTCTCCAAACTGGGGCAGCGGCTGACCTCTTCAAAACTAGGCCAGTCTGCAAACCTTCAAGAGAATAATATAATCAGAGATATCACTAGGGAGTGTGGATCACAGGTCACAATGGCCTTGAAGTCATGAAAGGAAGGACTCCAGTTAGTTTTTACAGAGGCAGCTCTCAGGGTTTGGCCCATCATTTCACTAAGCCAGAAGTCCCCAAATTTTCTGGTTTCATTGTACCCTTACAGTCTCAATAATTTTTTAGGACACTCAGGCCAAAAGAAAGACCTAACGGTTCTGTTTATTAGATAGTTTGGGCCAGACAATACCTATTTATGTCCTTACAACTTAGTAGCTACTTGGAAAAAAAATAAAATGAAAGAAATGTTTTATTTCATTTTTCACAATTACTAAGGAGATGTGTGTCCCTATTGGCCACTACACAGCTTCTCAAACCTTAGAGTTAGGACACCACCATCCTCATTTCCTGTTCCACATTGATTTTCACATGGTACTTGGTTTTTATCACAGCAACCCCGTTTGGCAAAGCTACAACTTCACAAATGAGAAAGTTTAAAAAGCTCATTGGCCTATGGAAAAATGCAAGAAAACAAAAACATATCTAACATTTGAGAATGCTGAATGTAGCATGATCTGATTTTGAAACAGAACTACCTGGAGCTGGTAATTCACATTTAGCTGCCAAGAATAATTTCAGAACTGAAGCACTAACCTCTTGCTAAGAGGTCTTTGCTCCATGCTTCAGGGAAGCTTAGGTATTCTGTCGAGAGGAACATAGGTGAAGCTCTGTGGTTTTCCATGGGTAGGAAGGTGCTAAATTAGGAAATGGGATGTTCCATGATGGAAGTTTCCAAACTTAAATGATCCAAATCTAGGGGGTTTCAGAAAAGGATCAGAATGGAGAGGATTGCTCTCAGCTTCAGTTACTTCCTCTGTAAAACGGATAACAATAGCACCTGCATCACAGGGTTGTCGGGAAGACTAAATAAAATAATACAAAGGCTCTTTGCAAACTTGAAAGCACTACATAGATATTACTATTATCATTATCAGTATAATCTCATTACTATTACTGTTAACAAAATAGGAAGAAAAGTGACTAAGCTGCTTGTTGGAAGAGAAAGACTAAGCCTGAAACACCTAAGTTTTTCAAGACTATTGACATCAATCTTATGGATAAATGTATTAGGCTATTGATATATTCAGTTGAATTTTAGAGACCATGATAGGACCAGGAGTAAACTGTGTAACTAGGCATTTTATATAGTCCATTTCTACCTTCATCATATAGGATGAAAGTGTGCTTTGTTTTATTTGGCTCAATTAAAAGAAGCATGTTTTATGTAGAGCAATATGGCACAGAACCTTTTTGTCCCTCAATTCTCATGGCTTAGAGTATTCCAAAGAGCAAGAACTAAATATCTCATTTATGTACAATCTACTTTTCATGATTTACTGTATGAATAAACATTTATAGCTATTATTGCCTTTTGTGTTCAGAAAGGCAGTCTCAGATTTGCAGTAAAAAGTTAACCCACCATTACCAAAATGCTCCTTTATGTATTATAGCAAATATGCTGATTATGCAACATTGTGATGGAAATGCATTCTGCAAAATGAATTATTTCAAAAGAGGTAATGCCAAAGGGAGAAAGGTGATTAATTGGGTACTCAAGCAAAATTCACTTGTGAAAATGTAATCCCATTTCAGTGGCAGGGTGGGCCATTTCTGGTATAAAGTGGTTAGGGAGTTAATAAGGAGGTTCTGATGACAAGCAGGGAATTTATCTGAACTCATCTACAACAGTTTAGAACACTCAGTCATAGAAACTCCCTTTGTCCATTTGAGAATCCCAAATAGCATACATATATTAACAGGCAGTATACTGAATTGAAAGATGCATTCCAAATCAGAGTTTTGAGCTTAGTTTCTGAAATATATTGGTTCATATGACCCTGTGCAAATCACGTTAGCCCTTCAGTGTCCTAAATAATTCTTCTAAGACTGCTAGTAATAGAGCCATTGAGTTCTGATCAGCAAATGAAATCCAGTCTATTCTATTTATTCATATCAGTAGTCAATAGTACTAGCTTCCCTGATTCCTGAGTCAGAATTAATAGATTTAGGGTTAAAACGGATCACAAGGTCCAACCACTACTCTTGGAATGAGAAAACATGAAACCGAGAGGATACACCTGGAACCTACCCGCAAGAGGATGGATTGAAGGAGCTAGAAATATTTAGGCAGGTTCCAGGTGGGGTTTGGTACATCACTACATCCTTCCCCACCTCTTTCTCTTGTTCCCTACCAGCTTCTGCAGGTTCCCTCTCCTGATTTAGGCCAGCCAACTCCTCCACTTTGCTCTTGAGCACATGACCTCCTAACAGTGTTCAGCAAGGATTCTTGGAAATGATGTGTTCTAATGATATGCCTTATGTAGGGGGAGGGAGTTGAGGGAGATCTTTTTTCTTGATAATTCATTTCCCAATAGATCACCTAATCTTCAAACCACCTAAAGTTGCATTTGCATCAATAATTTATCATCCAGATATTAACAGTAATGATAGCATTTGTCTGGATATTCTATAGCACTCATTCTCTTCCAAAAAAAATCTTGTCCATCTGTTCTCTACTGTGTGATCTCAATCTAGGTGATCTTTTAGTGCTTGAAATTTCAGGGATCCACAGAATTGGGGTGGGGGGCAAGAAGTACAACAGAATAACTCAGGAATGGACTTAGAAGTATGCAGTGCCGTTTAGAGGAATTTTGGGACAACCTGTACAAAAAAAGATAGGGAAAGTCCTCTGAAAGAGAAAGTCCTTTTGATTTTTATTTGACTTCTTTCTAAGCCTATCTACACCTTATCTTCCACTGTGCTTATTTTTACCTTATCAAGTGTTAAAACTTTGCTGCTTTTGGTACATACTTGAAACAACAAAGCAGATACACTGAACTTCCAGTACCAACATGCACTCCCAGCAGAATGGGGGGGAGGGGAAGGGGAGAAGGCCAATCCTGTCATAACCTAGTTGTGAGAATAAAAGCTTTCCTTAATGACCTTCTGGATAACAATGCAAGGTCAGCCTGAGTATTGTGTCATTTGTGGCGAGACAGGGGAGGGGAGGGCTGTTACACTGACTTATGGGAAGATTTTTTTTAATTGAATCATTTCAAACAAAATAATTATGAAAGCAGGATGAAAAATGTCAAACTTCCTGCATTTATTTTATTCTAAAAGATCTACTTAGAGCTTAAGTGTAAACCAACAAGGTTGAACTGTGTCCTCATATTTAAAGTCTACGATGTGGAGGAGTAGCTAAGTGGCACAGTGGGTAGAGTGCTGGTCCTGGAGCATGTGGAAGAAGACATGAGTTTAAACCTGACCTTAGATACTTGCTAGCTGTGTGACCCTGGACAAGTCACTTAACCCCATTTGCTTCAGTTTCCTCTTCTGTAAAATAAGCTAGAGAAGAAAATGGTAAACCATTCCAATATCTTGCAAAGAAAACCCCAAATGGGGTCACAAAGAGTCAGACACAACTGAAAAACAACTGAACAACACAGTGATGGGGGAAGGGAGTTTCAGATTTCCTAAATCAACATCACCCTCAATCTATTTTGGTTTGTATATGGTTTCTTGACATGTACCTAATAACCCTTAATATTTCTTTTTTTTTTTAACATCTTTGATCTATCTGAAAATGAGCAAAAATTTATTTGACAGAAATCCTTGAGTATTGTTGGGTCTTTAAAGACTCAACTGCTCCTCTGGAGTTTAAGAATTCTCATCTCAGAATAAGTTGAGCCTATTCTGAGTAATGGTCAGTTAAGAAATAAAAATAGTGTTAACATCTGTCTTTGGTGAATATTATTTTAGTCCAATTAATTTTAAAGCAGTCCTGCAAACATGAGGAGAAATAGTCTTCAATTTTAGGAAATGGTGCCTGATCCTCAAATTTTTAGTATCCTTTAGGATAATCAACCCAAACATCATGATTGCTATGAAGATAGTAAAGTAACATGATTCTATTGGAAGTATATTATTAAAGCATTCCTAAAAATCGAGGGTCTGTTCATCCTGGTAGATGCAGATGAACTTCAGCTCCTATTTTGCTTTCCATAAAATTTCAATTCATTCCCCTTTTCAGATGTATATAGTTTGTAAATGTTGTGATAGCTTAGTTATGTGATATTTTACTTTCTTAATACTCAAAAACTTGTTTTCAGACAGTTCTAAAATTAGTTTAATTGCTTTGGGTATATAAATCAGGAGAGGGGAGGTAGACAACGGTACGTAAGTGATGTGCCCTTATTAAGTACGTGGATGAACAGCAAAGTCTCAGCAAAAAGAAGGGGTTACAGAACAGTGGGAGAGTGGCAGAAAGAAGGGCTCAAAACTGGAGTCATGAAAGAGAGGGGTCTTAATCTAATGAGAGGAAGAAAGTCCTACTGAAGAGCATTATCATGGAGGAAGTGTATGCCTCCAGTTGGGAAAAGGGGATCTTCAAGATGACTCTAATAGTTATAGTCAAAAGGGAAAAGAGTTTTCTCTTCATTTACAAGAGAAAGGTCAAACACTCAGGAGGTAGGATGAACTTCCCACTGCTCTGGCAATTTTTGAAAGTCTATGATTGAGAAGAAAACGTGCAGTGGAGGGAGAAAGAAAGCAGAGAGCTTTTACAAGAGTAGTCTGGGAGATAAAGAAGCTGCTGCCGATAGTTTATTATAAAGATTCTAGGACTAGGGGCTGTTCTTAGCAATTCTTGTGAATCAAAAAGGTATAAAAACATTTAATTCCTAACTGAAGTTTGAAGACACTACTATACCATTTTCCCTATTTAAACTGTTTCTAATTTTGGATCATGTTTCCATATTAAAAAAAAACTTTGATCAATCATAAGTGCCTTTTTAATGCATTTTTACACATTAATTATGTGCAGGAGAAGGGCAATACAGTAGATACTAGGATTAGCAAGGATATGCATATTTTAATTAGGACAGAGGGTTGAACCTCAGTCTAGAATAATGGGAGTTTTCCCTGACTTGAAGACTCTGAACTATATAGTTGTGAGACCTCCCTCCTCTACCTAAGTTTTCTCTTAGTCAAGCTAAGTATCTTCTATTTCCTTAACTAATCTGCATGGCATGACCTTGGGGCTCCTGCCATCTTGATCACCCTCTTCTGGGAAACCTGAGTACAAATCTGCATAAAAACTTACAAGCTGTGGGACAAGGGACAAGTCACTTAACCTCTCTGTGCCTCCGTTTCTTCACATATAAAATGATGGTGTTAAAAAGAAGTATGTGTAGCAGCATCTTGTTGTTGTAGCAAAGAATGGGAAACAAAGATAGCCACGGATTAGGAAATGGCTAAATAAATTGTGTTACATTAATGAAATGCAGTATTACGGTGAAACAATGAACATGATGAATAGAGAAACATAGAAATACCTACATGAACTGATGCAAAGTGAAGAAAGCAGAGCCAGGAAAACAAGATACATAACAATGTAAATGGAAAACGCCACAAAAACAACTGAAATTGAACATTATAAAATTAAGAAGATCAAGCTTGACCTCCTTTGCCCACCCCCACTCCTTTGTAGAAAGGGGGGTGTTTATTGGTTTTCTTGAATTTTTTTTTTCTTCTTAAAAAAATATTTGCTATAAAGTATGATGCTGGGGGTTAGGATGAGAAAGGGATATGGGTGAAACTATTATAGACAAAGTGAAAACAAAAGATTTCCCCAAAACTGTATTTCTTAAAAAGGAGAGTGTCAGATCTGATAGTATCTGAGATCCCTTCCACTCCTAAATCTGTAGATTATCCTGTGTAGGATCATCAATATCTTTCCTAAAATGTAGGACCAATAAATAAACATTAACTTTCATATCTCTGAGTAGGATGGAGTATCATAGGAATATCACTTTCTAACCTATGTATTTTTTTTTGGAGGGGGGAAGGCAAGGGGATTGAGGTTAAGTGACTTGCCTAAGGTCACAGCTAGTAAGTGTTAAGTGTCTGAGGCTGGATTTGAACTCAGGTCCTCTTGACTCCAGGACCGGTGCTCTATTCACTGTGCCATCTAGCTGCCCCGCTATGTATTCTCTTAACAGTTTGGGATTGTATTAGCTTTTTGGACTCGGGTTGTTTTTTTTTTCCGCTTTTTGGAGGGCAATTGGGATTAAGTGACTTGCCCAAAGTCACATGGCTAATAAATGTTAAAGTGTCTGAGGTCGGATTTGAACTCAGGTTCTACTGACTACAGGGCTGGTGTGCCACCTAGACACTTGACTGCTATTTCTTTTATTGATTCCTACTGGGCTTGTAGGAAATGTTTTTCAGATAATGTGCTAGGCATGTTTCCATTTTGATTTATAAAAGGGGATTTTAACTCATGTTCAAGACTTTGCATTTGTCCTTATTGAATTTTATTATTTTAGCCTGAGGATGAGAGCATTTTGGATTCTGACTTTTCATCTGATGGATTAGTTCTCTCCCAGATTTTTATGACTCATGAATATGATAAGCATGCCAACTACACATTTAGCCAAATCATCAATAAAAATATTAAAGAGCACAAAACCAACTACACTGTCCTGAGACTTCCAATGTGACATCAAGCCATTAATGGCTACTGTTTTTACATCCTGCCATCCAACAAGTTCCAAACTCACTTAGTACTACACCTCTGGATCGTGTTCCCAAGAATTGTGTGCCAGATTGTATTAAATGCTTTGCCAGAGCTAGGTAAACTGTATTTGAACCACTCCACTGATTACTAATCTATTGGGTTTTTAAATGAAAAAGGAAATTAATTTAGCCCGGCATGACCCATTTTGGATGAAGTCATCTCCTCTCCCCAATCCATCGCTTAACATTTTGGTTGGAATAATCCTTCTAATGTAGTATTACACTGATCCAGGCACTCCTCTCCTTAAAAATCCTCATTGTCTACTGAATAAAGCATAAACTATCCTATATGGAGAGCATTAGAAGCACTCCACAGTTTGCCTCCAACCTGCCTTTTGTTATACTCTTCCCTGTCAATTACTCTGCTCTAACCAAATTCATCTACTCAGTGTTGTCACATTCTTTTCTTGTCTTCTCTCTTCTCTGTGTCTGTTTATGTTGCCTCCCATGCCTGAAAGAGGTTCACTGTGTCCAACCCCACCCCTATCTCTGCCTGTTAACAATATTACATTTTGTAATTTAGGGCAAAATTTAAATGCCGTGAGGCTTCCACATAAATCTCTCTCCCCATGCTAAAAGTAATCTCTCCCTTCTCCAATTTCTCATAGTACTTTTTCTGAACTTGTCACATTCCACCCTTTATCAGCTTTGTCTTATTTTCTTCATTATATAGCCCCTTGAGAACAGGGTCTTTGTCTTGATTTTATGCATCCAGCTTAATAAATACTTAATAAATAAGTACTCAATAAATATTTGTTGCTTCATTACTTGTTCTTAAAAAATGATGGCAAGACAGTATGTAAAACTTACACTCTTTAGAACAATACTTTGGAACTATGTCCCAAAAGTTACTCAACTATGCATATCCTTTGACCCAGCACTAATAAAAGGCCTGTACCCCTAAAGAAATCAAAGAGGACAAGGACCCATATATACAAAAATGTAGCAACATTTTTTGTATAGCAAAGAATTGAAGGGGTTAATGAACAATTATGTATATGAATGGAATGGAATACTATTGTGCCATAAGAAATGATAAAGAGGAAAGTTTCAGAAAAACTGGGAAAGACTTGTATGACCCAGTGCAGAGTAAAATGAAGAGAACCAGAACAATTTGTACAATAACAACACTGTAAAAAACTAAGTTTGGAAGTCATAAGAACAGCTAACAGTGGCCAGTCATGATTCCAGAAGACCAATCATGAAACATACTACTCACATCCTTGGAGAGGTAATGGCTCTAAAGGGTAAAAGAGACATGTATTTTTTTAAACATGACCAATGTGGGAATTTTTTTTTTTGCTTGATTATGTATATATGTTACTAGGGTTTGGGGAGTTTTTTGTGTTTACTTCTGCCACCTGCCAGTGGTGAGAGAAAATCAACTTTTGCTAATTGGGAAATTTTCCAATTAAAAAAATAATTTTTAAATGTATGTAGCCAGGAAAGGGAAGGTGGGGACAGCGGGGGGGAGGGGAAGAAGCAAATCAAAGAGAAATATAAAACAAAATTAGGTGGGTAACTCATGTACATCTGAAGTTCACATCTGAAGAGGAAAGAAATACAACAATTAATTCCTCTGTAGGGGATTCATGTAATAAGTTGGATAAAAATTGCCCAGAATAAGAAGGCATGGGTGGATTGCATTGGTGTGAAGTCTAAAGTCTTTCCATATGGAAAGTAGATTTTTAAAATCTTTCTACATAGTCTAATGAAGAGCATTCAGGGACAAACAGACCTATTATATAGATTCATTTGGGGAGGAGAAGATTGAGAGCCAAGAAGACTGGTAGAAAGCAGTAAGGGATTGTGTTGTATAAAAAAAATAAGACATCAATAAAATTTGCCCTTAAAATCTAAAATTCTGATCCTTTTAATATTCAGCTATTTGTACACCAACTCAGAATTGTTTTTCACAAAATTATAATGTCTTTACCTGTAGGTATGAATTTTATTCACATTTATACAAGTAAATACAACATTGGAGAAGCTAAAAACAATACATACTATTCTCTTAGAAAAGTAAATCCTGAAACTCACATTGTCAGAACTTTATGATTAGTCTAGCCTACGCTTCTTAGAATTTAAAGTGAATGCAGTGCTAAAATATACATATATATCAACTTGGGGCAGTTTTCCCCAGCCCTGGTTTTGTTCATTAAGAGACCACATCCAATGCATGGTCTACTGAAATTGAAATGGGAAGTTATGTTCATAAATATCCTTTGAATGCCCTTAAAATAGCTAAGAGCTTTTTGTTACTATTACCAATAATAAAATTATCATTCAAAAGGCCTCTTTATTTAGTATGTTTAAATATTTATTTTTTCTTTCCTAGAAAGAGTACAGGGGCTTAGAATGTTTACATTCCCTGAACAAGTTCCAAGCTGTATAGTATAGAAAAATAATAGAACTGCCCACATTTCTCTGTGAGGGGGTCATGGTTGGTCTTAAGTCTAGACATGTATTCTTCCCATGTATGGTTTAATATTGAGCATAGTCATGCATTTAAAGATTCTATCATCCTGTGTCATTTTTAAAACAATAGCAAATCAGTTTTCAAAAGCACAGGTTTGAAGCAAGCATGCTGATTTCTTTTACACAGTTTATCTGGTGCCAGAGACAAATTATAACAAGGTCTTTATACAGGTCATATTAGATTGGCAGCTTGACACAAGCAACCTAGAGATTTAAGCTATGTAAACACATCTCTGTGTGGCTTTAAATCTAATGAAATGCAAAACTTTTTCACTGAAATATTCCACTAAACAAGGTTTTCACTTCTCACGGGTACTTTGTCTAGTTTTGTGCATTAACACTCTGGGTACATGTAAATATGACTGTATCACAACACTTCACTAGAAATGTTTGTTCCCAGCTGTCTAAGAGTTTGAACTGATACAACTTGGAAATTGGGAGGAAATACATAGTAAAACTTGTTTTGTAAAGAACATTATGGGGATGGCTAAGTGGTGCAGTGAATAGAGTACCGGCCCTGGAGTCAGGAGTACCTGAGTTCAAATCCGGCCTCAAATGCTTGACACACTAGCCGTATGGCAACCCTAATTGTCCTCCAAAAAGGAAAAAAATCGTTATGCAGGACCAATTCCTTTCAGACAGTCATAATTTGCAGTAACCGTGCCATTACTCTGAACCTTTCCTTGACATGACTTAGTTGTCTAAGACAAGGAAGTAGCCCCAAGCAAGGCATACTACTACTACTATCTCCAGTTTTAGCGACTGATTTTGGATATAAGTCAAGCACATATAACCTAAGCAGATACAATATAGAGCATCCTGAGTCTGGAATTCTACCTTCAAACAAATTAAAAACGCCATTTGAGTCTTCTATTCATTAGTATTTTCATTAAGATAAGGGCATCAAAAAAAATTTCATATAATTCATTAACATACTGGACAAGAAAAATAACAAACCAATAGGAAAAGTAGTACATAAACATTTCTACAAAGAGAAGTGCCAGAAGCACAACCTTCTAAATGAGAAGTTTGTTGCTGCTGTTTTTAATGCCTTCCTGGGTTGTTGTTTTAAAATAAGTGTTAAGGACATGGAGAGAAGGAAATAGTCACTTTTATTTACACAAACAGCTGCCATTACTTTCAAAATTCTATTACTACTTTGAAGGTGAAGGAAAAAAGAGCTTGGCAGAAGGGAAAGAGCATACTCATAGTAAAAGATTTTAACTAAGATATTAAAGCTAAAATTGAGGAAGGAGAAATCTCATAGCCACAGTTCACCATTTAAAATGCCTTTTCATTCCAGATTTTAAAAGATCATATTCTCAGTCTCAAACTTCTACTGTGTGAAATAATTTATACTATCTCATTTTCTGATAAGTTATCGCAGAGAACTTATCACAGCATTATGAGAAATTATATGTGCTTATAAGAAAGGAAAAAAGTTGAATGATCACAGAATTGTTTCACAGTCTAAGAAGTTTTATAGGTTGTAATCTAATGAAAGGAGAGTTGAATCAGTGTCCCTCTCCCACACATCTAAGGAAAATTGACAAGTTTATTATAGTCACTTTTAAAGAAATCAGTGTAAGTTATTAATACATATCAAAAAATAAGATTAAAGCCTTACTTACGTTATACTTCCAGTTGTTTTTGAACAAAATTATTTTTATCACTTTCAGCCTTTAGCTTTCTATGGGTTTGTCTGGATTTTCACAGTAGTAAGTTACTTACATGCAAGTCAGTTTTCTAAACTAGAAAAAGGCTGACTTTTTAAAAATATTTAATTGAAAAGTAATTTCCTACATATAGACATTTAAAACCTACCTTACTTCACAGTGCCACTTTCTGATTGTCAGTTGCAATATGAAAAGTTTAAGTTTGATTGCTAAATCCAACCAGGTGAGAATTTGAGAACACTGAATTTTATATGCATTTACACAACTACACTCATTGCCACATTCATTTGGACATCTGTTACTTCCAGTGTCTACAGCTTAACAAACTAATGATAACTTTAAAGGACTATCACCAGAAGTGCAGGCATGCATTGGCAACTGGTTTTGGTGATGATATATGGAATAAAGAGATTTCATTTAATTCCTATCATGTGGTTCAAGGACTAGCACAGATGATTCTCTGAACAAAAGAATGAACCTCAAAACCACATAAACCAAAAATCACACTATGTATAAAGGCTATTACTATTTAGAAATCAGTTTTCAAAGCTTAATATAGTTATAACTAAACAAATGTATTTAAAGACCAGATGAGAATGGGGAAAAAATAGTATGAAGAGTAGATATATACACTACAGTTTGTACTGTTCCATAGACTGAGAATAAAAACTTGGGTATGTTTAGTCTCACATCTAAAAGCACCTGTTATAATAACACATAATTTTTGTTCATGTGGCTGCTAGAGCTACATATGAAGATTTTTCCTTTAAGAATCTTTAGAATCAGATCCCACAGTCAGGTCCCCATCCCTAATAAATGGAGAAAGAAGCCACGTTCAGGACTCAGCTGGATATTTTAAGGACATTTTGGAGCCTGAGAGAGATAATTCCTCCTGAATTCTTGCACATATGCAGGGAAACAGACACTCATTCCTTGAGACTATGTCTCAGTATAAAAATATCAAACTAAGGAATGCCATTGAATTAGTAAATCTGAGGAATACTGTATAAAGCCACAGTTTACTTATCATCGAATTAGTTTTGGAAAAGAAAGCAATGAAAGTAAAAATGAGATTATACTCCCCCGCCCCGCCCATGTCCTGACATAATTTCTACAAGATGCCCATTCCTGATAAGTCCCAGAACCACAGTACTTATTTACTTATTGTACGCTTGAGTACAAATTCTAAAATTTACTGCTCTGAAGCCCACTTATTCTTAAAAACCAACTGGTACATAAGTGACAAAATACATGATTAAGAAAGGGCCCGCAAGTCTTAAATCACTGGGAGTGTGCTCTGAGAGAAAAAGTTCTGCAACAGAAAACTTAACTTGTGACAGTCTTTGACTCAAAGAAATTTCAGTTTTACCCTAAAATATTTACTGCATGGATATTTTTCTATTGGAATGTATTTGGAATATTAAATAGTAAGTGCCCAGACCAGTAGGAGGAAGAAATGAAGTTTCAGCCCCTAGAAAAATGCTCAATGTTACTGTCCACACGAAATGGTAATTGAACTGGCAAAGAAATAGGGTAAGTTCTACATTGACCAAAATTTGTTTCACAAGTTGGTAGGGATCAGAAGAACAGCTATCAGAAATGACAGCTCTTTTGCTACTAATTCTTCCAATGGGTAAAATTTCACATAATTGAAAATAGGCTTATGTTAGGTACAAAATGGAACCATCTTACTTTCTACAGGGTTTGCTGATGTGCAAGAGAGAAAGAATGAGCTCCTTTTACAATTACAAAATACTGGTTACTAAGCAACTTATAAAACTTGCCACTTAAAAGTCACTTGGTATCATTGTCTCCAAAGATTAAGATGCTTCAAAAACTCAAGAATACCAAAGACTTAGGGAATGGTCATCATGAATAACTTCAAATGTCTATGGCTTCAGCGATCTGCCCTACTGCAGAGGTAGGTAACCAAAACACAATTTAAAAAAGTACTCTTTTGGGAACCCCCTAAACAAAACCTTACATAATCATTTGGTTTCCTAAACCAATGTCTTGTTGTTTTTAATGAGGTTATCTAAGCACATTTTTCTTTCATCAGGCTCTTGCTGAGTAGCATCTCATATATTCTGTCATCCATGGATTATCTGCAGATGAAGGCTTGACCCTTCTGGGTTTCTGCACATCTACAGAATAGGCTCTTTGCCTCTGAATGACCAGTTTTCTTTTTTCCACTTGTCTTCTATTCTTGGCTCGTAATGCTGATTCATGAATCTGTGAAGGTTTAAAAAAAATTAAGTAACATAAATCAAACTGTCTTCGCATTGACAAAATACTATTTTAGTCAAGACTTTTTTTCTTGAAGCCAACCTACTGATTCACAAAAGAGAACAAAAGTCAAATAAGGATTTAAATACATTTAACAAATGGAGAAGCATCATGAGGTAGTAGACAGTCCTGACTTTGGAACATACTGGCTATGTAGCAGCAGACAAGGAAGTCATTTAACCTCTTTTGTCAGGGTCACGAGCATCTCTCTCTAAGACTATTTTAAAGTTGAAGAAGAAATGCTGGTCCCCATCAGTGAAGGGAGTTCCTGTGCCAAGAATACCCCACACTAAGGAAATCATGGGTCTAAACGAAACAAGAAAACAAAAAATAGTTTATGAATTAATGAAAGAAATTAGGAGGCAGAGAGAGAAAGGGGGGAGGGGCTGCCTCAGAGTTACAAAGACCTGGGATTCAAATGGAACCTCTGACATATAATGGTTATATAACATCAGGTGAGTCACTTAACCTCTTCTCAGTGCTCTAGAAAATCCTCTAAGATTAAGTTGCAAAGGAGGTGCTTATCTGCTTTATTAGATGGAGTTTCCTCATTGGCAGTTCCCCATACTCATAAATTATAGGTACAGCTCAAAAAACCCAAAGAATTTTTTTTGTAAATTTTCATAGGCCCAGTTTTTAGAGATGCAACTAAAAACTTGACTTGGTAAACTTAGGACTGCTAGCAGTTACCGTGCCCATTTGTCAGTCTTATAATGAATTCAGAGAATTTCAGAACTGAAAGGAATCCTAGTTGTTAATAATGATTCATGAAGCATACAAGGATCCTCATGGCTAGAAAGAACACATAACTTTAACCAAGATAACACTATATATACAATAACTACAATGAAGTAAAGGAAAACAACAATAAAAGACACAATTCAGAGGATAATCATAAGAACAGCTCTCCTTTAAATAGTATGCCAGGCACTGTGCTAAGTGCTTCACAATCAGTGTCTCATCTGATCCTCACAACCTGGAGAGATAGGTGCTATTATTACCCCTATTTTACAGATGAGGAAACTAAGGAAAACAGAGGTTAAGGGACTTGCCCAAAGTCACACAGCTAGTAAGCGTCGGAGCCTAGTTTTGAATTCGGGTCTTCCTGTCTCTAGGTCTAGCACTCTATCCACTGTACCACCTATGAAATAACAAGTCTTTGATTCCAGAAGGCTAATAATGAAGCGTATCTCCCTCCTCTCAGTACAGATGGTGGACACCAGGTATGGAATTCAGCATGTACACACTATCAGATGTAATTGATGTTAGCTTGTTTTGCTTACTTGTCTTCCTTTGCAATGAGAGTTCTACAGGAAGGTTATCAGGAAGTAATAGACTCTGTAAGGCATTAGACTAAACTTTAAAAAAACAATAATAATAATATGGTTTCATTGTCTCTTTAGTGCAGAACGGCCCTGAAACCACCTGAGGAAGATTACCCCACCATGGTCTTTGAAATCAAATTTTTATAGCTTTTATAGACATTTAGATACTGTTTATCTCAACTCTAAGGTCTTCTCAGGGAGGTAAAGTAACTTGGACAAGGATCGATGAGTAGTGAAGTGGCAGAGAACCCAGGAGTTCTGATTCCAAAGTCAGTGCTCTTGCTACTCTTCTGTGATGTGTGTTCTGTAACTTCATATGCTAGCACATTCTAAGTATCCATAAAAAAGGCTGAAACTAGATGAATTAAGGAATCTGTTCTAGTTAAGTATAACCTGGAATTAGTATTTCTCAAAAGGCAGTGTTCAACCCATTTTATCTTTTTACCTCCCCCAGTGCCTTAGTATGTATTTAAGTAAAGACCAGAATGAAATTGAGCTTGTCTGAGGACGGTGAGATTGGCACAGCTTTTATTCAGTCATTTTCTGACTCTTTGGGGTTTTCTTGGCAATGATACTGGAGTGGTTTGCCCTTTCCTTCTTCAACTCATTTTACAGATGAGGAAACTGAGGCAAACAGGGTTAAGTGACTTGCCCAAGGTCACAAAGCTAGTGTAGGAGGCCGGATTTGAATTCTTCCTGAATCTAGGCCTAGCCCTCTATTCACTGTGCCACATAGATGTATTGAAATAGTTAGAAAAGGGTGTACATTTGTTGTGGTAGAGAGGCAGGGGAAATGGGGAGACAGATAGAAAGAGAAAGTCAGAACCTAATCACAGAGGAATAAAGTACGAGGTAAAGGAGTTGGGATTTGACTCTGTGGGTTATGAAAAGCCAGAGAAGTTTTCTGAATTGAGGAGTGATGAGATGTGCATTAGGAAGATGACTTAGTAGCCTATAAGCAGGATGGGTGAAATGAAGAAAGTCAGGGGATGGTGAGACTAGTGCCAGTATTCCTGTGGTGGTGAATAATGCCTGGATATATTAGTTCATTTGGAGTAAAAATAAGTAAATCATACCATTTCTTAGACCACTGAGCATTTGAAAATAAGTGATTTTTCCTTGAATAAGTCTTTTATGTTGCCAGGCTAAAATTTGGAATATGGTTTTCTTTATATTTCCATAATTTATGTGACTCTTCATCTTTCTTGATCCCTAAAAGAAGTATTCTTCCATGATTTCCCCTACTAGTCAAGGGTTAAATTCAATACCAAGCTCATTTATTGGATTCCAGCTGACCCATATAAAAAGAAACAGAATTTTAAGCTTTCCTCCCATGTGTTTACATTGAAGCTGGAAATAGTATTTTAAAATATTCTACTATCACAATTTATATATCTCTGCCTCAGACTATATGTAAACATCAGAGGCATCACAGTATATGTTATAAATGCATAAGGATCTCTGTACTCTGGATTTTCCTCTGAGTCACTTAGTCCTAAGAGATCTGGATATATATGGGCTTTTATTGGAAATGCTACACTAAATAACCTAAAAATTGTTTGCCAGCCTACGATGAATCCTAAGTGGTACTTGCCACTATCACTATAAGTCTTAAAGCAAAAATTCCTGAGATTCAAAATGAGCTCAAATAACCTGCAAACAAAATCTGAGACTTTGGCTGATTATATGCAGAATCCTGCCTACTCCTCTTTCCAAGTCAACTTACATTTATTTTAGAGTCAGTGTAGACTAACCATCAAATGAATTCTTAAGGTTATAGTCCCTTAAATTAGCTAGAAATATCAAAATGCTACAGGGTGAAATCTTGCTACATTATTAATTCCAGGTAGTTATTGTCCAAATTCTTTACCAAAATGTCCAAATATTGTTTTTAAAAGATCATTAAAGCTGTGGTTTGGAAGCATATTGTTCAACCAAGACTCTCATTGTTGCTAATAAAATTCAACCTAAACAAAGAATTTGCCCCTTAATGCTAAAAAGAAAAAAAAAGTAACATGAGATTTTCCTAAGCTATTAATATGTTTTACCAATAATATTGCTTCCTAGAAAACTACTTAGAAACCAGGACACTCAGAAATCAGTCCTCAGAGTCTACTCACAAAGTGGATAAGGACTAAAATGTAAGGGGATAACGAATTGAGTTAGGAATGTCTAAAAGAAAGTGTAATTATGGTATAGAGAAACAAGTTCTTGGATTTTAAACACATTCACTATAATATATAAGGAGAGAATAAATGAGTATGATAATGCTGGACATCTGAGCAAAAACTAAAAAGGGTTCTATATGAGTTTCAGTAACTACTGGGATATGAGATTTATAATAGTATTTCTCATTGTAACACAAAGATTCCACATGCAAGATAGCTAGCTTAGCAAAGCTGAAGGAGAGAATGAATATCCTAGGAGGCTCTGTTCCCAGTGTTTACAACAACTGCTGGTTTTGTAAGAAATAAAATGTGTACACACACACACACACACACACACACACACACACACTTCACCTTTTCTTCTCTGCCCCCTAGGTCAAAAAAATGGGCAAAAAGATAAAGGAAATGCAGCATTTTGTGATACCAATGACAGCTTCCCAGCAGGCAATATTACCTACTTGTAATAGAAATCAATCCTTAGACAATCTGTATCTCACACCATACTCTAATAAGGAGCTCCTAGAACTTACAAAGGTCTCTCTATTCTTACTGCCTGCCTCTGGACTATCCATGTACAGCAAGGAAAATAATCCATGTTCAGCAAGGAAAATAAAACCAAAACAGAGAATCTCACTTTCTATGCTCTGGAGCAACAATGCTCTGATTTTCTCATTCCAAGTTGTCCCTTCTTGCTTATGCTACTACAGATTCTAATTGGGCCTTCCTACCTGGAATCCACTACCTCTTGTTTTGTTTTTTTCCCTGAACCCTAGAATCTTTTCTTTCCTGGATTTTTGGTATTGCTATATCCTTTTTTTATGCTAACTACATAGGGAAAAGGAAATAAATAATGTGGTAGGACAGAAAGAAAATAGAATCAGGAGACATAGACTTGAATCCCACCTCATTAGCTGTGTTTACAGGCAAGTCATATTATTCTCTTAGGAGTCTCAGTTTCCTCACCTCTAAAAGTGAGAAAAATAATTCTTGTTCTACCTAATCCCATAGAGTTGTTGGGAAGAAACTACAAGCCTTAAAGCATTGCCTAAATCTGAATTATTAATTGACTTCTTGCTATACAAACCTTATATACACATCCTTTAGGGCCCTGGACTTTACTGGCCTGCCTCATCCAGCTGAATCCCAAGACCCAAGAAGATTAATGTGGGAATGTCCAGGAAGCTGAATGGAAAGCAGTGCTTTGTGGTATAAATATTGTCAGCCTCTCCTCCAGATAAGGTGAAAAGTGAGCTCAGCACCCAAGGGAACTTACCTGTTGTGCTGAAGCAGAAGCACATACATTGTGTGTTTTCTGGCTCCCAGTATCCGTCTGTTTTTCTCCCCAGCCATAAAGAGCAAACGGATGTTTGATTTCTTTTGGTTTACTTGGTCTTTGAGGACTTTTAGCTGGTTTCTTATCTGCTTTAGCAGGCAAGGCACGTTGGCAAGGATGCTCAGTGGTATCTTTCACTTCTATCTTTTGTTCTTTTGCTTCCTTCTGCTGTTTACTTTTTTCTTGTGTATCTTTTCTGGGTGTTTCTTTAAAAAGAAAAAAAATGTATCATAATTAGGAATCTAAAGAAAAAGGAAAACAATAATAATAGCTAGCATTTGAATAATGCCTGCTATTAATTTTATCCCATTTGATCTTCACAACAATCCCACAAGGTAGTTGCCATTATGATCCCAGTTTTACAATTGAAGAAACTGAGATAAACAAATTGAGTGACTTGCCCAAATTCATACAGCTAGTAAAGTATCTGGGGCTGGATTTGAACTTAGGTCTTCCTGACTCTAGAGCCAAGCAGTCTATCCACTGTGTCTACTGATTACATGTAAATGTATATATCTGATGAAAAAAATATGGACACCAGTGACTTAACAAGTAACTATTTGAGTTAACTTTAGTTAGATTCACACCTTCTCTTAGAAAAAGAGATTCAGTATTGCAGAGTAAAGTGAGAAGCACCAAAAGAGTCATTTATACAATGACATTATAAAGTAACTTTGAAAGATTTTAAAACTCTGATTGATGCAAAACGAACCACAATCCTAAAGGACTACCGTGGAATTCTCCTGACATATGGATGACAGACTCAAAATACTGAATAATTAGACTTGTACTTTTGGACATAGCCAATGATGGAATAAGTTTCACTTGACTGAACATATTTGTTTTAAGGGTTTCAGTTTTCTTTTTGTTGTTGTTGCTCACTAGAGGAAGAAATGTAGGACAGAGAAAATAAATGTGTGTTAATTGGAGGGACAAGAAAAACAACTATATAAGATTTAAAAACTTTAAATACCACCTTATCCCACTTTTAAAAGAAAAAAAATTTGAGGAATATGCTGATAGAATAGTATGTTCAAATAATATAAATTGGATGTGTTTTGAGTATTAATCTCTGCATTAAATGCAGGGAACTGGCAACGATGAATGCTGGATGAGAACTGGACTCCCAATCCTAAAAATGAAATCAACTTCAACAACTAGAACAAGTATTTCTTTATTATGCATCATCTACTTATGCTAGCAGAGCTACAAGGAAAAACAAGACCGATCCTCTGTCCTCATGGAGCTCACAATCTAGTAGGGAGTTGATTACATAACATACACAGATTGCTAGAATACAAAATGATACACAAAGAAAGATAGAAAACCAAGTTTGAGATTCAAGGAGGGGGCAAGAAGGGAAGAAACTGGGGATCAGGACAGACTTCTAGAAGAAGCAGGATTTGTTCTGGAACCTAAAGGAAGGATAGGATTTCAACCAACAGAGATGACAGGTAGGACATGACAGACTTAAGGACACATGAGCCAAGGCAGAAGATAGAGAGCACAAGCTTCTCCTTTTACAGCTGTTCAAATCATAATAATGGATGCATTTCCATGGTTACCAACTCAGCTAACCCATTGTGGATTCCCCAAATAAAGATACCAGGTTGAAAGTTTATCCTGTATCTGCTACTCAGCTATACAATGGAACATTTTCCAATAGATAGATTACAAGGGATTGGGTGCATGGTCTATCCAAATGAGTATTCAGTCTCTAACAGAGGTATAATTGGAACAGACACCCTTTATAGACATCCATTCTTACTGCTATCACCATAATTGAGGCCTTAAGGTCTTCTCACCTAGACTCCTGGAACAGTATCCTAACTGGCCTTCCTTCCTAGAGTCCATCCTCCCTATGTGCCTGGGTAATCTTGCTAATGCACCATCATAATCTTCTTACTCCTCTACTTAAATACTTTCAGTGACTCTCCCTTATGCCTACCATATTTGGTATTAATACCATATTTGGTTTAAAATGCTGATCCTGGTGATTCAGACTTCTACAAAATATGACTCAAACCTACCTGATGCAGCTTTATCTCAAATTTGACTGCTCTCCATCTCTTATCTTCTTTCTGCTGTTGTTCACGTCATTCTATATGTTTGAAATAAGACTCCCCATTGCCATCTCTGGTGGGGGGGGGGTTAATCCCTCTCTTCCTTTAAGGTCCAACATAGATGCTACTTTTTCTGTGAAACCTTCCAAAACACCTGTAGTATTCAAAATTAAACAATATCTCCCTCTTCCAATTTTTAGAACATTTTTACCAACCTGTATTTGCATTTTAACCTGTATTCACAACAACCTGCTTTTCATATTCCACCCCCATCCCATCCCCCACTAGACTGTTAGTATCATGAGGACAAAGATTTATTTTGAAATATTGTGTCTCCAGCAACTACCTTAATCATAGTAGGCACTTAAGTGTTTGTTGAATTGAAATGACACTAATCTTAGAATTTTTCCACTTCCAAAATAATGAGACATGCTTATCTATTAGTGGATCTTATAGGAATAGAGAATTTTAGAGTGTGAGATTCAGGCCCAAGGCTGAAAAACTAAGGGGAGGGAGAGAATGCTCTGCATTCAATTCTGAGCAACCCACACATTTTCTGTTGGAATGACAACAGAAAACAGCTAGAGGATTTGTGGATACGATTTACACATGGGAAGTCTTTTCTCAATATTTAACAATTTTTATAGATCAACTTTTGCTCAAAACAGCTTCAAGACAAAAAACATGGTAAAATTCAATAACAAAACAATAATAAAAATCACAATCGTAAAAGAGAAACAAGATAATTCTCTCACATAAGTCTATTTTAAAAAGCAAACTCTAAATATTAATAAGTTGGCATTTTGGCAGACAGGGGCAAAGACAAAAGTTGGTAATACAAACATGAATATTCTATACAAAATGATCCTCCTTCCTCTTATTCCAAAAACTGAAAAGAAAAAAAACTTCCTAGATTCCATTACCCTGCTAGCTATCAGCCTACATCTTTCTTTCTCCTGTTTTTCAGCTCATCTCCTTAGAAAAGTCATCACTTCATCCCATCTCATTCTTCTAAACCCTCTGCAATCTTACTTTTGACCTCATTATTAGCAATCCTCAAAGTTATCAGTGCTTTCTTCATTACCCAATCTAATGGCTTCTTCTCAAGTATCATCCTTCTTGGCTTCTCTGCAGCAGCATCTCATACTATTGAGCATCCTCTCTTCCTTAATATACTGTGTCCTCTCCGTATTTTCTCAGCACTACTGTCTCCTAATTCTCCTTCCTTTCTGACCACTCATTCTCAAATCTCCTTTTCAGGATCATCATCCATCCCACACGCATTAATGATGGGTATGGCTCATGGCTCTATTCTGGGCCCTCTTCCTTTTTCTTTTTTTACCTCTATACTCTCATTTGTTGATCTGATCAGCTTCCACAGATTCAATGGTCAGCTCTATGCAAGTGACTCTGAGATCTGGATAACCAAACATTGTTTCTCCTGAGCTCCAGTCTCCCATCATCACCAAATGTCTACTGGATATTTGGAACTAGCTGTCCCAAAGACATGTCAAATACATGTCCAAAGCAAAGTGCACTATTCCCTCCAAATCCATACCTTTTCCCTGTAACTACATCAAGAACACTATCATCAGGGGTGGCTAGGTGGTGCAGTGAATAGAGCACCAACCCTGGAATCAGGAGGACCTGAGTTCAGATCCAGCCTCAGACACTCAACACAAAGCCTAGCCATGTGACCTAGGGCAAGTCACTTAACCCCAATTGCCCTCCAAAAAGACAAAAAAAGAACACCATCATCCTTTTAGTCATCCAGGCCCTAAACCTCAGTTAAATCATTTTCCAATGCTCACTCAATCACGTACACATCCAAATCAGTTTTCTCTCAAGGAACTTACAATCTAATGGGAGAAAAGAACACACATGCAAACAAATAAATAAAATTTTAGAGGGGAGAGGACACTAACAATGGTATGAAGAAAAATAGGGAGACTTCCTGGAAAAAGTGGTACATAAAGTGGACTTTGAGGGAAAATAAGGCTTCTAGCATGAGGAGCAAGCCTACTATACTTGGAAGCTGGAAATGTGAGTGTGGAGTCTGAAAAACACCAGCTAAACCAGAACTTGGCTTAAACAGGAATAATATGAAGTCAGGAGGGAAAGAGAAGTTAGCTTCAGGTGGGAGGGGGCTTTTCATGCCAGGCTGAAGAATTTGCAGTTTTCTTTTAGATGGGGAAGAGAATAAGCATTTGTGAAGTACCAGGTTCTGTGCTAAGCACTCAGCAAATGGTATTTCATTTGATCCTCACAACTTGATGATTTAGGTACTACTGTGATCTCTATTTTACAGTTAAGACGCACAGAAGTGAAGGGACTAACCAGCCATAAGCTAGTAAGGTATGAGTCTGGATTTGAATTCTGGTCTTCCTGACTCAAGGTCCAGCATTCTGTCCCCTACTTCACCCAGCTACCTAGGGGCAATTGGAAGATGCTTGAAGAGAGAAAGCAAGACATGTGCCTTCTCCAGATACAGTTAATAAAGAAGTGTGAGTCTATCTAAGTCATCTTATCTAGCTAAGTCTATGCTTACCAAGGCTAGATTGTGAACATATGCTGTGAACCGCCACTCAGAGAACATAGATGATTCAATATATCTGGTCTCCAGAATTTAGCACCAAAGTCCATCTTTGCCCAAAGCCTCCATGTGCCTCACTACATGCTGGCTTTTTACCTGCTGCTTTTTTTTTTTCCTTCTAAGGCCATTTTGTAGTAGATATGCTGTTTTTTTAATGATGCCACTTTGATGGTTTCTTACATGATGTTAATGCTGTTTACAGACTGCTAAGACTAAAAGGTATAGCTGAGAGGTCAATGACCTCCAGGCTTTTTGGAATAAGCACCTCTATCTGTAAACTGTTTTCTTTGGGGTGGGGGGGGGGATAAAAGGTGGGGAGAGTGGAATTTTCCCAATGTTACCTATGCAGCTACTGCTGCTGCTGCTGCTGCTCTGGGTACCAAATGGGGGTTAAGTTATAACTTAAGCCTGTGGGAGAAGGTTGGGAGCTTGCACCAGAGGGAGTAGAGTGGGGGTGAATTGGGTGGTAATGAGTGAAGGGTAGCTGTGGTTGTGTTGCAAACAAAGCCCATAACTATATGGTGCAGGGAGGATTAGATGTAAACCATCTTCCTACTCTCCAATTAGTTGATCACACACTCCTAGGCTCCAAGCTGGCTCCTACTTGGGAAAACACTGATTTAAGTGAATAGTCTTATTGCAGATGAGAAAGTTAACTGATTTGTCCAAGGTCACAGAGTTAGCATAACTTGGAATAGAAACTAGATCTTATGACATTTAGATTAATGTTCTTTGTACTCCACCAAGGGCTGCCTTATACTAAACATAATTTTGCAAAATTATCTATAACATAAATTCAGATTTCCAAAGTGTGTCTCTCAAGATCAAAGATGATCTTAAGTGGTTTGTTAGCAATAAAAATCCAGTCAGCCCCAAATACATGTCATTTAATCGGCCTTGGACTTGTGACAGCCTTCAAGCTCTCTGTTCAAGGGGTATGGGACTGCTCGTCAGTCATTGTCCTTAAGGAGTTTAAAATCTGGTTGAACTCTCGGTTGAACACAGAGAACATGGGTTTAAATGTCCTGAGACCTAGTTTCTGTTGCAAGCTATGCTAACTCAGTGACATTGGACAAGTCACATATCCTTTAGACACCTTAACATTCTCATCTGTAATTACATAGAAAATTATTAGAAAGCAATACAAAAAATATAATCAATGCAAAATGGTGTGGTTCAAACTATTAAATAAATAAACAGGGCAGGAAGAAGGAAAGGGCTTTCTTTCTCCCTTCAATTAACCCTGTAACAAGCAAACAGGCAGAAAATGTATTCAGTATTTCCTCCCAACAACATTGGTGAAGTGAGTAAATTGGTAAAAGAGAAAGTAAAAAGGGAAGGGAGCAAGAGAAAGAAAAAGAAAGACAAGCATAAAGATCAATCACTACTCAAAGTTGTATGTAAAGTTTTTGAGCTAACTTCCCTATTTCTGCAGATTGTTACACCCCCCTTCCAGATAAGCACCCTAGTAATCATTCCTGATTACATTACATCCCTCCCTATCTTAAATCTAATAAATTACTAAGTCTTGTAGATTCTTTCTCCACAATATTTCTTCTGACCCTTCCTCTCTCCATCCTTCATCATCTGCCATCCAGATTATTTCAGTACTGTCCTAACTAGGTCTCCCTGGCCTCCAGCCCATCCCCTCTCTCTCCAAGGTGCCTAATTACTATTCCTAAAACAAAGGACACTCCACTACTCAGTAAGTTTCAAAGGCCCCCTCTTACCTTTAGAGTAAAGAACAATTTTTGATCAGCACATAAAGCAGTTCACACAAAATGATAAATGCCCCTCTGTTGGGGAGGGCTAAACAAATCCGTGGCATATGAACATAATGGAATATTACAGGGCCTTTAGAAAACTTGAATATGAAGAATTCAAAGAAGCATGGGAAAACAACATATGAGTTAATGAAAAACAAAATTAGCAAAGCCTGAAAAATATTTCACAATGACAAATTAGCTATATTCTGTGTAATTTTACAAATGATCAAGCTTCACCTGAAGAAATGAGACAACAAACCCTCCCTCCCTCCCTTCTTTGCAGAGATGGAGATTTATGGATGTGGATCACTGTTTAATAGTTAGATTTGGTAGCGTGTAGTTTAGTTTTGTTCCCCTATCCTCACCCCGTCTCCCCTATCCCCGCCTTGCGCCCCTTCTTTTGTATTCTCTGCCACAAGGAATGATTCTCTGAGTAGGGGAAGAGGAAGGGAGGTGTTCGGAAAGGAGGTGATGTAAAAAAAAAAAGAGATAAAATATTTTTTTCATAATCAGGCTCTAGAACCGTTAACACACAGAGAGATCAAGGAACAAAATGACTGTGTAAACAACTTTCTTATTGTTCTTAAGGAACGTAACAGCGGAGGAGGTTAGTGGAGGTAGCCAAGCAACAACCAAATTATTAAGACGCCAATGCAAAACAGCCTTACTAGGGCAACAAGAGAGCAGGACAGTTGATGGCCCTATTTTGTTCATCAAGGCTGCACACCTAGTTAACAAATAGGGTGAAGCGAAAACTGAACTGGGGGGAAGGGCGGGGAGTATGAGTTTGGGGTCTTGGGGGTGAATGGGCATGGTGGGAGGGAGAAGGTAGTAAGGGATGTAGAGGCCAGGATCTGAGGCAGCAACTTGACAAACAAGAGCGTACCCAACCAAACTTCCCTGGCAAGGTTTGATTCACGTCCAGCACAAGCCAAGCAACCACTTACCTGGGAGTCTAGCAGCTTCCTCACCATCAGAGACCTCGGCCTCCTTTTCCTCCACTCCCGGCTCCGCTCCGTCTCCTAAGGGCTTGGGTGGGGTCGGAGGTGGAGACCAGGCCGAAGCTCCCGGGGGGCCCTGGGGCGTGGAGGTCCCGCCACCCCCAGAAGATGAGGAATCGTCCGAGTTGCTGGACGGCCCCCAACCGTCCCATAACCAGGGGTTGTGCGTCTGCTCCAGCAGCCGCCGGCTCAGGCGATAGTGCAGCAGCTCCCGGTAGCACGGGCCGCAAGTGTCCCACTTGGGATCTTTGTAGCGCTTCATGTACTCGCTCTTCACCTTGCTCCCAGAATGCATGGTCCAGACCCCACTTGAGCCAGCGGGGTGGGGGGGGCAGGCTCCAGGCCGCTGCCTTCCTTCCCCTCCGCGTCTTCCTTACTCCTCCTCCTTCTCCTCCTCCACAGGTTTATTCCAAGGTGAACTTTACGTGGCAATCACTTCCTTGCTGTCTTAGTCCACCTGCGACGCACCCCCACCCCCAGGACCAAAGATGAAGGTCCAGTCACAATTGGGCACAGATCAGCCCCTCCCCCAAATCGGCTAGCCACCATCTCCCGCCGCTACATTTAAAAGTATGGGGCCCCGCCCCAGAGAGGCGGGGACTAGGGCTGGACTGGGCCGGGGCCGGGGCCTGCGGGAGGAGGACATGGCGGAGCAGGCCTGGGGGAGGAGCCCCGGAGTGGAAGGAGAGCGAGGAAAAGACGTTCGCCACCATGAGCAGTTGCAGGCTACCAGGGCCGTCCCTGACCCGGGTAAAGGAGGAACTGAGGAGGATGGAGGCAGGGAAGGAGAGAGAAAGGAAGGGCACTGCACTGGCATAGGACATATCCACGGAAGGGGAGGAAAAGGTCAGAGTATCTGGGTACCGAGGAGGAAGCGAAGAGTGGGAGGAAAGGGGGAGGAGAAGTGGGTGGCTGTCACTTGGGCGTGAGAGGGGAGGCTGCTTTGGGTAAGGAGCATTCTATGGGGAATAGGATGCCTGGAGGGAAGATGCGAGAGAGTGATGCCCCAGAAGAACCTTGGGGGAGAGGTGACATAAAACCCGGTGGGATGAGGAGGTGGCAGGGTTTGGCAGAGGGAACTGGGAAGCGGTTGACTTCTCTGGGACACAGCTGTTCGGCGGGGTTCTGAGGGAATTTGTCACGGAGGCCAGAGGGATGTTGGATGCAAGGAGCATTCCATAGAATGTGGGATGTGGGGCATAGTTATTTGGACAGGGGTGGGGGGATGGGATTGGGGGTTGGGATTTTTTTGGAGGGGGTAGGGTGCATTTTACCTTCTTCGCCCGAGCTTTTCTGGATCTTCTCCCTTCCTGCGACTTGAGCCCAGCCCCTTACGCCAAAGACAGAGTGAACTGGATGGTAACAGCTGCGGATCTCCGCGGCAACCAGTTCTCCAAACCTTTCCACCATAGCAAGATGTCACCGACAAGTGGAGCGGCGGCAGATGTTCTCGAAGCAGATTAGAAGCGAAAGCGCCGCCTAAATCCCTCCCGGAACAAACGCCTCCTTCCACACGTTTTCCCCAACCCCCCCACCCTTGCCGTCCTCCTTGGGGGTGGCAGTGAATCTATGACTGGTTTGCTCAGGAAAGATGGAGATGGATTTTTCTATGGTATTCCAGAGAGCCACAGCCTTAGGCCACTGACCTCTTCTTCCAGGGTACCCCATAAAGGTAGCTCCCAGCTCTCCCCACATCCTTACTAGAACCCCTTCCCTCAGTCACCTAGAGGATGCTGGCTCAGTGAATGACAAGATAAGAAGGGTCTCCTTCCCTGAGTTCCTCAATGAAAATACTCAAAAGCACCTTGTCTGTGTTCCTCTTTTGACTTAGGTAACGGCCTAAAATAGGGCCAATGTGGTGCGCCAGAGCTGCTACTCCATGTCCATCTGCAGTAAGCTCTAGTGAAAGAGAATAGGACTGGGAGTGAGGAATTCTGTGTCTCCGTCTTGGCTCTGTCACTAAACCTGTTCTGGGACCTTGGGCAGGTCACTGACCTGAGATCTTTGAGTTTTCTTAGTTGTAAAGTCATTAATGCTCACCTAGCAGATGGAAGGAACTTTAGAACTCATCTAATCATTGCATTCTGTCAGATTTTAATCCAGCTCCCTCATTTGACAGAAGAGGAAACTAGTTTTCTGGCCCATAGTGACACTACTAATGTCTCAGGGATGTGATTAAAATAGGTTCTCCTAACTTCAGGTTCAGCTTGCTTCACCTAGATTAAATCAACACTAATTGCAGATCCATTCTAGAACTGTAATATCTCTTCTCCATTCCCATTCATGGTACCTGTTACAAACTGAACCTGTTCTCTCCAAAGTTACTATTGATCTTAATTTCTAAATCTCATGAACTTTTCTCAACCTTCACCCTTCTTGACTTCTTTGCATCCTGTGACACTGTCAACTACCCTCTTCTTGATACTCTCTTCTCTCTAGGATTTCACTGATAGAGATGTCTTCTGGTCCTCCCTCTCTGATCACTTCCTTCTCAGTCTCCTTTTCTAAGTCTTCATCTTCACCATGGAGGCTAAACAAGGACTTTGTCCTGAGCTCGCTTCTCTTCTCCCTCTATGTTTTTTGACTTGGTGATCTCAGGACCCATGGAGATTCAATTATCATCTCTATGCAAATAGTTCTCACCTCTATTTATTGAGCCCCAAATTATCTCCTCACCTTCAGTCTCACATCTCCAACTAACTGCCTATTAGACCTCTTCAACTGAATATCTTCTACACATTTCAAACTCAAAATGTCCAAAACAGAATGAATTCTCTCTCTCCAAAAACCCTCACCTCTACTTAACTTCCCTATTACTGTGGATGATACCTCTATCTTCCCACAAACCCAGGCTTACAACCAAGGTGTCACCCTCAACTCCTTATATTCCCTCACCCTCAGTAGCTAATCTGTTCTGTCAGTTCTACCTTCTTAACATCTTTCATATACATTCCCTTCTCTCTAAAGCACACAACCACCACTGACTCTTATTATTTCATGCCTGGTCTATTGCAATAGCCTGCTGGTGGGTCTCTCTGCCTCAAGGCTCTTCCCCCTCCAACTCATCCTCTATTCAACTATCAAATGAGTTTCCCTAAGTGCAGACCTGACCATATCGCCCACTCTGCTCAATTCACTGTCTTCTTCATACCACCAAGATAAATATACAAATATAAAATTCTCTATTTGACTTTTAAGTCCCTTCATAACTTGGCCCCCTCCAACTTTTCTGGTCTTCTTATACTTTACCAAGTACTCTATGATCCAATAACATTGCTCTCCTTGATGTTCATAGCACATTTTGCTTCATTTCCCATCTTTGGGCTTTTTCATTGACTATCTCCTTACCTGAATTGCTATCCCTTCTCATGTTCACCCATTGCCTAACCTTGATTCTTCCAAGTCTCAGCTAAAATCCCAGCCTCTGCAAAAAGGTCTTCTTCATCCTCAGTAATGATAGTGCCTACTTTCTGAGCTTATCTTTATCTTACATAGATCTTGTTTTCATTGGTCTGTGAACACCCCTTGAGGGACTGTTTTTGCCTTCCTTCGTATCCCCAACACTTAGCAAAGCGCCTGGCACACGGCAGGCAATTAATAAACTGCTAGTTGACTAAGACAATTAGTCTTTTTTTTTGTTTTGCTTCAGTATTACATTCAAAACTACTTGTTCCCTGCTCCATCATTCCCATTTTATTAAGGAATTCAAAGATCACTAAAGCAGTCATACTGGGCCATCTCAGTCATTTGAAGACCCACTTCTCATAACATGTATTCCTTGGATGTTTAGTATTATATTGTTTCAATAGTTACATAAAAGTTTACAAAGCTACTTTATTTATATTAACAGTTTCAAATCTCTGACTTCAAGACTGACTTTTTTTAAGGTAACTTGAAACAGTAACACAAGCAACTGTTACAAAGAAAGGAAACTATAAAAGTATGTCCATATAATGTTACACAGTTGCTTCATTATAGTTTTCCTTTTTCTAAGAGAGTGATGCTCATTCTGACTGCTACTGTATAGGATGATAAAATTTAAAACAAAAAAGACATAGTTTTGGTCTTTGTTCTTAGAAATTATGTAGTTCTGTCTTTTTCTTTCATTGATAAGGGAAATTGAGGCCCTTTTCAGTCAAGCAATGCCCAGGGAGTTAAGTAGCAGAACCTGGATTCGGATACAGGTCCAATGATTACAGATTCCACGCTCTTTCCACTACTACCTCCCCAAGTTATTGAGAGGTTCCATTGTGCAATGCTTTAAATCTGTGTTCAGTTGTTATTATGAATATAGTTATACTTTTTAATTGTGTTTATTATATGCAATTATCTGTGCCCCCTCCCCCCACCATTTAGTTAAAGCTTTGAGACAGCAGTGACTAGATGGTCTTCAACTTCTTTTGTACCTAGTATTGTGCATGGTACTCAGAGGGAGTGCTTAAGAAAATTATTTTTTGTGGTTTTTAGGGTCTCTTAGAATACTAAGCTGAGATGCTTCTTTCTCTCCCCTCAGTAAATGAAACAGGTAAACAATATCTTTGCACCCAGGGCTTTAATTTCTAGATACTTCTTAATCACTTCAGCTATTGATTACATCCAGTTCTTCTGTAGGGACTTAATAAATGTTTATTTATTGATTAAAACTAGACTGGAAATGGGTAAATTCTCCCTTTTTAAAAGAAAAAAAATCATTCTGCAAACTACGGCAAAGATTGTTAAGTTAAACATATAAGTAAACTTGCCATTAATCAATAGGGAAAAGCTAGAATATATTATTTATGAATGTTTAGAAAAGGTTACGGTAAAAACTAAAACTCAGCATAAATTCACCAAAACCAAGACTTGTGAAGCTGACTTCATGATTTTTCTTTTGATAGGGTTACTGATGTATCTTCTACTCCCCCAAATTGTACTAGTATAGAAGAGAAAGATGATTTTGTGGATCTACATTCTCAAAGCTCAGGACTCCTCCCTCCCCTGATGGCATACTTACCTTTTAATAACCAGGCAGGAGATACAATTAGTTTAAAACAAAGGTATAGTAAGAACAGTAGCTATATAACATTGTGTACACAAACACAGTTTCATTCCCCTATAAATATATGTCATATTCAAACTTAGAGTGTTCTAGTGGTGAGACACACAGGAAATAATATATGTGACAAAAGCAATTAATTCATACCTCCAGAACTGCAGGTATCATCCCAATGTCCTTTCTCTTTTTGTGGCATTATTTCCATGTTAATCCCTACCTGGCAGCTTCATTGTCTTTGCTAGTTTGTTCAGGTGGGCCTTCTCTTCTCTGTAACTCAACTCAACACCCAGAGAGCTAAGTCTCCCTTGAATCCATAGTTGACTCTCTTTTCTGCTGCCAGGGTTTATACTTAATGAAACTCTCTATTGGCTCAACTGTCTTTTCTTTATGCTGGATAATGAGTCTCTTAATGGGTGAGTAGTACTGTTGTCATGGCCAATGGGGGATGGGAAGAGAAGTCCCCTCTCTCTTGTTGCTATCTGATAGAGGAACAGTCTTTATGTAAAGTTGTTTCTGTCCTCAAATGACTCTCGGAGCTAGCAAGCTTGCTTTCTAGAGCATGGCTAATCTTCAGTCAGTGGCAATCACCCCATCTAATTCTACTGGAGAGACTTCTCATTTTCTAAAGGGGTAACTGGTCATAAAAAAGCCTTTGCATTTTATTTAACAGATTAACAAATTAACAATTGATCTTTCTAATCACCTGTCGTCCTTTTTTATTTCAACAACTGAGATGGAGGAAAGGGGCAATGAAAATCAATTAATTTGGGACCAGCTCTCAGGTAGTAATACATATACTAAATGCTGTAAGATTAAATATCTTGATTTTAGTTTTATTAATGAGCTGGAGGAAGAAATAGAAGTCTTATCAAACCTATGAATGTCACCAAATTGGTAGATGTAGCTAATGATATAGATAACAGAAGTTCAAAATGACTTTGGTAGGCTGGAATGCAAGGTGAAGAAGTTTAACATAGGTCAATACTTTTAGGCTCAAAAACTAAATTGAAGAAGTATAGAAGAAGGAGGCTTTAACTGAAAAAAATTCATAGGGTCATAGATTTAGAGACAGAATGGATCTTCTAGGTAACCTAATCCAACCCCTTCAATTTACAAATGAGGAAACTGAGACCCAGGGAGGCTAAGAGAGTTGCCCAAGGTCACACAGAGAGTAGTAGGAGAGCCATCATTTGAACCAAGGTCCTCTAATTCCAAATCTAGTACTATTACCACTGTATCACAAGTTCAATTTAGCAGCATAAAATTAAAAGACTTACAAGAACCTTAAACCTGGAGCCAGGAACAAATTCAAATCCTAGTTTCCAGCTTACCAGCTGTGGTCATCCTTTAACATCTGAAATTCATCTGAACAATGTGGCTAATAATTATATGAGCTACCTCATAGGGTTATGAGTTTAAACACCTACATAAATACAAATGTATGGCATGTAAACTCAGCTTGGCCCTTGTGGCTGCTCAGCAACTTTTCTGCTCTTCCGTCTTGACTCCCTATTTCATTCCCCACAGGGTCTATTCCAATTTTTTTACTCTTTCTTGTTGACCTGAATTCTATCTCTACCATACTTGCAGCAGACAAAAGTCTACTTCACTAGAACAATATGAAAAAAGGCAAAATTGTTTTTAAATAATAGTAATGATAACTGACCTTTCTATAACATTTTTATACATTATTCACATTTGATAATAGAAAAATCATCCAGTATGATATCATTCAACTCCCTTCCTCCATTCATCAAAATATCTCTGCATCTTCACTCACATTCTCCTCTCTGAATATTATTTTCTCTCACAGAATAAGAGGTTTCTTCTGCTTCTCACTATCCCTCTACCAGCACCCTTAATTCCATTCCTTCTTGCCTCTTTAAGGACCTGATTCCAGCAATTATCATCTTTCTTATACAACTTCTATCACTCCCTTTTTGATGTGGTTATATTTTGGGCTGTTTTTATTTTAATCTGCCTATAAGCATATTTAGGTCTCCCAGTCCTAAAAAACAAACAAAAACTTCTCTTTACATTTCTACCCAGTTTGGCTACTACCCCCTTCTTCCTCAAGCATCCTATACAATGCCTGAGTCAGTAGGAAATGTGATCAATGAGCCTAATGATTCACCAAGAGGGGATCCTCTTCTCCCCTACCACCCACTATTTCCTCAGCCTCTTACAATCTGGCTTCTACTCACCCCCACTCACATACTCTATCTCCTGTACTCCATTATAACTGCAGTATTATTAACGACCTTCTAATCAGGAAATTTAATATCTTTTTTGCAGTCCTCATTCTCCATATAGCATTTGACACTGTTGAGCACCACCACTACGACCTACACCCTCCCTCCATCCCTACCTCCCCCACGAACACACTTACATAGGGATACCATTTCCTCCCTTAGCTTTCTAGGTAAGGAAGCATCACTTTCTCCTTTGCTCAATCCTTAACCACTTGGTACTTCACTACCCACGCAAATTCAACATGCTAAATCCTACCTTTCCCCTTAAACTTGATCCTCCTACTTTCATTATTTCTATCACTGAAGTCATAATTACAGAATTTCAAGGTTGGAAAGGACCTCAGTGGTGGTCTACTCCAAAAAATTCCTGAAAAGGAATTCCCTCTATAACATAATAAGTAATCATCTAACCTCTACTGAAAGACCACCCAGGGTGGGAAAATTACTACCTCCAAAAGCAACCAGTTCTACTTTAGCATAGCTCTAATTCTTAGGAAACTTGCAAACAAGCCCAAACTTACCTCTTTGTAACTGCCACCAGTTACTCTTAGTTCTTTCTGCCTTTTGAAGCAACTTAGTATTATCTATAACAATGCTCTCCCCTCTACCTTTGATACTTAATCTGTGACAAATTCCTGTTGATTCTCTCTTTGCAATAATCTCTCACATTAGAATCTTCTCACTTCTCACTAGGCTCATGATACTCAACACAGAGAGGCTACTTCAACAATGTCTTAACAGGTCTTCCCACTTTGCAGTCTCTCGCTTCAATCCATCTTCTATACTACTGCTAATAAAAAGGGGACAATAACAACATCTACTTTGAACGATTGTTGTGAGGATCAAATAATATATGTGTAATGTTTTGTAAAGTTTAAAGCTCTACAAAAATTGAGCTATTGTGCTACATAGTCTATGCTCCATCAAAATGGAATGGTTGTTCAGGTCAAATATAGGAGCCTAGGTAAAAGGTGGTACCTCTGATAGACATAATGAAGTTAAACTTAGCACCTTTGTTTCCCACCTCTTTACCTTTGCTCATGCCATTCCCTATGCTTGAAATCTTTCCTTCCTATCCCCCACCCCACTTAGCCTCTTAAACTCTTAGCCATCCTATAGAGTCCAATTCAAAAGCCAAGTCCTCCAGTGACCTAGGATACTCTTTATCCTTAATGACCTCTTTCCTCCCCTAAATTAGCAATAGTTCTCTGTTTCTACAAATTTCACATCAACTAATTAATATATGAGGTTACATGTTACAGTTACCTATGTTTGTTTCTATAATCCACCATGATTTCTTGGTGTAGCAATGAAAGCTAGATGATAATGTGGTTGAGTAAATTTTGATACAGGTTAAGGAGCTGTATCTAAACTTTCTGACTCCCCAAGTACTATTTCTCCCTACTATGGAGTCTACTACTTGCCCCAGTAGGCACTAAAATGGGAGAGTGACAGAAGAATTTTTGGTGAAAAAGCATATTGTGCTACTGTCCAACAATGGAATTGACTTCTTTGTAAGTAATGAACTCCCTGTTACTGGAAGTGTTTAGAAAACACTAAATGCTTACCTACAAGGGATGCTGTATTAGGGATTCCTATACTGAATGATATTTGTATTTAGCACATAGTAGGTGCTTAATAAATGCTTATTCCCTTCTCTTCCCTTTTTAACAGCATGTCATAATTGTAGAACCAGAAGAAATAATCTATTCCAATCCAGTCATTTTATAGTTGAGCTAACTGAAGTTCAGAGAGTTCAGTAACTTATTCAAGGTCACAGATGCAAATAAATCTAAGGCTTCACACCTACATCCTCTGATTCCAAATCCAGTGTTCTTTTTGCTAGACCACACTACCAGCTTTGACTAAGACTGCAATGGCAGAGCAAGTAACATCTAGACCTTTAAATCAATGGAATACCTTTTAATTCTGGGGTCTCAAATAAAACTTTGCATTTATGAATACAATATAAAAATCTGCAACAGAGAGGATTTTTATGGACTTCTCTTTTTATGGATTTTCCCATAATTCTAAGGTTGTTTGGATATTATCTATACTTCATATCCACCTAGCAATGATATCCAACTAAGCAACTCATGTGAACACTTGTATCATTTCTTTTCTTTTTTTTTTACAAAGTCACTAGACTAATACATGAGGAAAATGCCATAACTAGTAATATTTATAATCCAGGAAGGCATTTGACAAAAGTCTCCCATAATTTCTTGACGGACAAGATGTGATGAGAGGTTGTAACAGCAATCAGTTTAGCAGATACTTAGCACTTAGTAACTTAGGGCTAAGTATGGAAGGTGTGAGCCCTGTCTCTCACCTCCCCCAACCATTGAGAAGGTGTGAACTCTCCTATTGATGTGTTTCTGAAATTCTTCTTTATATGCACACACTGGCCTCCTGTCTCAGCCAATACCCTTCTTCCACTTCAACAGGAGAGTTCACACCTTCTAAATAGGGGACAGGGCTCACACCTTCCTGT
>CM053593.1:126048111-126063609 GCA_028646575.1 Pseudocheirus occidentalis
GACTAATGTCCAATGTGAAAGTATTTGCAGATCCTATACTTGATTGCACACCACCATGGGAGGGGGGAGAAGGAGGGGAGAAAATTTGAAACTCAAGGGAATTTGAATTTGAATCTCAGTTCCTACATTCACTAGTTATGTGACTTTGCAGAAACTCTTGTAACACCTCTGAGCCTCAGTTTCCTCATTTGTAAAATGGCGATAATAATATTTGCATTATCTCATTCCATCTAGAGACAGGGAAGGGACATGGTAGATAGAATACTGGTCCTGGAGTCATGAAGTGTTGTTGTTTGGTTGTTTTAGTCATGTCCAACTCTACTGACCCCATTTGACCCCATTCTTGGCAAAGAACCTGGAGTGATTTGCCATTTCCTCCTCCAACTCATTTTACAGATAAGGAAACTGAGGCAAAAAAGTTAAGTGACTTGCCTTGAGTCTGAACCTGGATTTGAACTCAGGTCTTCCTTATTATAGACCCAATGCTTTACCCATTGTGCCACTTAGCTGCCCAACTCAGTCAGAAAGACCCGAATGCAAGTCCAGACTCAGACTGTAGTCAAGTCACTTAGCCTCTGTTTGCCTCAATTTCTTCAACTGTAAAGTGGGGTTAATAACAACAACCACCTTGTTGAGTTGTTTAAAAGATAGTGCTTAGTACAGTATCTGGCACACAGTAGGCACTATATAATGATTATTCACTTCTTCTCCCTTCCCGTCTTTCCCATCTCCTACGGATCTTGTCCCTTAATCATTCTCTTTCTTTCATCTTTGTTCTCTCCTAATTTACTTCCTCTTTTGCCATTTACAAACATGCCTGTGGGTTTTCCCAATCCTTAAAAAACCTTCCCTTGGCCCTGAAATCCTCTCAAGCTATCATTTCATATTTCCTAGGAAGAATCATCTGCTCTCATGGCATTGATTTCTTCCCTTTCCACCTCCTTCACTCCCATCTTAACTGCTTATAGTGTTCCTTCTCCCCCAATTGCTCATCTGAAACTGCTGTCTCCAAGGTTACCAATGCTCTCTTAACTGCTAAATATAATGGCCTTTTCTCATTTTTCATCCTATTTGCCCTCTCTGTAGCTTTTGAAGCTGTCAGCCATCCTGTCTTCCTGGGCTCTCTCTATCCTCCCACATAGCTTCCACAATACTGCTTTTTAAAGTTCTCTTTCTACCAGTGAGGCCATTTCTTCTCAATCCTCTTTTGGATCATTATCTTTTTTCCTGTCCATTAAGTGTGAGCCTCCCTTGAAGTGCTATCTTAAACCCCATCTTCTTTATACTCTTTTAGTTATTTCATTGGATTCTTTTCTCCCACCATGGGGACAATTACCATATTGAAGCAATTCCTCACTCTCAAATGTGTGTCCTAACCTCTCTGTGATGGGGTGCTTGAGTGCCTCTGCTTGAACCACAGTTTGTAAAATCACATCCAGTTCCAAAATCACATTTCTCCTTAGCCTTAAAACCCCCTAACTTCAAAACACTGTCTCAGGCACCTTCTCTCTAGCTCAAGGGCAGCGTGCCCTAGCAAAATGCAGCAAAATACTTATCTCTCTTCCTGATGCAGTAGTTAGCTGCTACTGAATTTAATAGTTTGACCCAACTGTGTACTGACTAAAGCAGGTGTGTACTGGGTCATATCTATCATCTATATCTTAGATTCAGTCATATGTATACTCCCTAGCTCATTATATATATCCTGAATCCCTTGTTAGTTTGGGATATACATATACTCCCAACATCCATCTTGTCAAACATGACATCGATGGGTGGCAGCTTGGTCAGCCCTGATTGCTAGCTGACTTAGTGACATTTTAAGCCTAAAACCATACCTCCATGTAGCCCTCCCTTGGGCTATTTCTCAGTGAACTCTGGGTAAAATACCTGTGCAGTAGATATTAAAAGTGCATGTTCCTTTAAGAACTGACCATTCCTTAACTTTTCCCTAATCCCACCCTGACTCACCTAGTTAGCATATTTGACACAGGTTTTATCATAGTTATCCTATATAAGCTATAATATACCCCCTCTAAGGTTGTAGGTTCCCTAAGAACTCTTGCCTGCTATATAGCATATCAATAAATCTTTGCTACCTTGACTCAGAGAATGCTTGGGTCTGTGAATTCATTCCAGACTGCTTTCCAGGGACTCTGGTTATTGGGTCTCCTGGATTCCCTGAACTCCCTGACCTCCACATCATTTCCAGAACTCTAGTCTCACATTTGTAAACTACCTGCTGGACATCTCTACCTAGATGCTCTATAGATTTCTATATTTAAACATATTCAAAATGCAGTGCATCAAAATTTCCCCCAATTCTATCTCTCTTCCAAACTTCCCTATCTCCACTAAAGAAACAACTACCCTTCTGGTCACTTAAATCCACAGTCAGATTCATTATTGACCTTACCTTCTCCCTTACTTTTCACCCATATCCATTTAGCTGCTAAGTTTGAATACTTTAACCTCTAAAAAATTTCTTCTTCTTTCTTCTTCTTCTTTTCTTCTTCTTCTTCTTCTTCTTCTTCTTCTTCTTCTTCTTTCTTCTCCTTCTCCTTCTCCTTCTCCTTCTCCTTCTCCTCCTTCTCCTTCTCCTTCTTCTTCTCCTTCTTCTTCTTCTTCTTCTTCTTCTTCTTCTTCTTCTTCTTCTTCTTCTTCTTCTTCTTCTTCTTCTTCTTCTTCTTCCTCTTCTTCATCTTCCTCCTTCTCCTCCTCCCCTTCCTTCTCATCCTCCATTCCTCACCACATGTGGTCTCCCTTTCTACTTAGGGTGCCATATCCTTGCAGGTGGGTGTTCTGTCCATAGGAATGAAATTTTGGTCACATATTTTGAAAGCTATTTTGAGGTGGGGGGGCACTAGATTTTTTAAACTTCTATTTATATATCTATTATTTTTCAAAAAGCTGGGACAATTTTTTTTTCTTGTGCAGCTTTCATGATTTTTTGAAATATAGCTCTAAAAACCAGGCTTTAAAAAAACCCATTGTGTTTCAAATTGAGCTACTTGACTACCTTTAAACTCCAATCAGTCCAAGCCTCTGTGGCTCATTGTTTAGATTTTGAAGGTTTAAAATGAGTGTAAATAGCTGTTGTTTTCTGTTCTGGCCAGAAATTTTGAGTCTTTCCCTCCCAGATTGGGGTCTTGAAAAGTCTCTTGCCTTTAAGCTTTGCTAAAATGCAGTATCTGCGTCACAGCATTGTGATAGGGGAAAGTCTGCAAATGGTAAAGCTCTATAAATGTGAATTGGTAAAGATTTAATCAGCGGAACTAACATAACTAAGCTATTTAATGGATAACTCTTCTCAGGCAACAATGCCTTAGTCCTTCAGACTTTCATCCCTAAGATATGCCTGGTGCTAGGAGTTTCATGTGGAGGGGGGAAGATTGCTTATGTGTTTATAGGCCAATCTGTCATTCAAAAGTGAAAAGAGCAGAGTTCAAAAGGCCCAGGTCCACAGCAGCAACTGGGACTTAGAGCCACCACTCTAAGGAACTGCTTGACAGTAATTTGAAGAGTTGAATTTCTAATATATCAAGTAGGTTCTCCAGCTGAGCTTCTTCCACATTGATGTTATAAGGTTGTTTTAAGAGGACAGATAAGAGATCAGACTTTAATTTTACAAAGTAACTTCCAATTGAAGAAACATCTATTAAACAAAACGCATGTGAAACCCATGGCTTAAGGATGAGGAAAAGGATTGGAATGGTTTGGGAAGGCAATCTCTCCAGGCTTCAATCATCATGTCAAAGACTGAAATAGTCATAGCTGATATTCAATAAATATTAGTTGCTTAAAATGCCTACCCATTCACAATATAGTATTGGGGTTTGGGGTGTAGCAGTGCTCCAGACCCCAAAATACAGACACCAGGTCCTGCCAAATGAATTTGACTCAAGCCTTCTCTCAGCCAAAGTAAAACAAAGTTTATTAAAGATACTCCATAATGGGTAGATTCTTTTTTTTTCTTTTTGGAAGGGGGAAAGTAGGGCAATTTGGGTTAAGTGACTTACCCAAGGTCACATGGCTAGTTTTTGTGGTAAGTGTCTGAGGTCTAGGCGGGATTTGAACTCAGGTCCTCCTGACTCCAGGGCCAGTGCTCTATTCACTGAGCCACCTACCTGCCCCTAATGGGTAGATTCTTAAGGAGTTTAAATATTTGTGAGTAAATATTTATATGTATTTGTATTGGGCAAGTGGGCCAGAACAATCTGACACAAAGTGAATCTGTGCTAGATTATCTCAGTCATTATATGAAAGATGGATCTCATATACAGAAAGCTTGAGGGAGGATTTAGGGATGGTCTAGAGGAAGAGTTTGGGGAGGGTCTTGAGGAGGAGTATAAGGAGGATCTTTGATAGCAGTAAAGTCAGACTCCAGGAATGGGATTAAGGGTGGGAAATAGCTGAAGGCCACCTGGAGATGGACAGACAGTAAAGGGCTAGGCTAGTTTAAGGGTAACAGGTTTGGGCATAGATATTTTGATAGGATCAAGGGTGGGAAGTAGCTGGACAATGGAGGGCTAGGATAGGTTAAGAGAAACAGAGGTATGGGACTAGGGATAATGAAAGGCTTATGGCCTCAGGCAAATGTCTCATCAAGTGAGAAGATTCAATCAGAATTCAAGTGGTTTCCCAGAGCCTATACCCCATCATATAGGAACACAAGCTTCTCTTCCTATGTATAGGTATAACTCATTTTTTCCCCCAAGTTTCACATTTTACTCTTCTGTTCATTCAGTTCTGTGCCAGCTATTCATTCCAGTTTCTACAGCTGGGTTCTATGTTGATGACTGGGCAATGATTTGGGAAGGCTCCTAGGAGGATGGAAGGAGGAAAGAAAGAAAGAAAAAAAGAAGGAAAGAAAGAGAGAGAAAGAGAAAGAGAGAGAGAGAGAGAGAGAGAGAGAGAGAGAGAGAGAGGGGAGGGGGGAGAGAGAGAGAGAGAGAGCCAGAGAGAGAAAGAAAGAAAGAAGGAAAGAAGGAAGAAATGAATGTTACACAAATGTCACAGAATGTTATTGTGCTGTAAGAAACGACAAACATGATGAATACAGAGAGGTAAGGAAAGCCTGGTCAGGAAAACAAGTTACAAAATGACTACAACAATGTAAATGGAAAGTGGTTTCTAACCTTTTTGATTATGAGAACTCTCATGGTAGTAGCTGTACTATTAGTGTCTCTTGATTAAGAAAATGCATGGTACCAAAATCTACTGTGAATTCAGTAAAACTCTTAAATGAATTTTTATTATATTAATCATCATGGTACCTACACATGTTTAAAAACCCCACTAATTCAGTTATGGGCGAGTCAGTCTACAGACAAGGTATATTTGCTTATTTATAACGTTGAGGCACTGAACGAGACAGTGGATGGGGTTGTTTTTGAATTTTTCAACATTGGATGTCTGGTTGGAACCATGAATTTCAGTCTTAGATCTGGATCTACATATGAATATTTGGAAATCAGTGGCAGCCTTTCTTGTTCTTCCTGACTTCCAAGTATACCAGCAAGTGCATGAAGGTTCAGCAGGCAACTTAATTCCTGTTTTCAAAGACACACGTCATCTGGCAATTCTGCGCCACCACAGGTGTATAGCTGATCTTCTATTTCATTCTTTAATTCCTGAGGGGCAGCACCATTTTTCTACCAATACATTTATGAGCACAACCTGAGGCAAAGCTGTTCCTAATTTGGCATTTGTGCCATCTTCCTCAGTGGTATTCTCTGTTGCCCACTGTGGCTATTCTGGTATCCATTCCAGATGCATCCCCTTGCCAAGGCCTGTCCTAGGTGTTCTAATGCCCTTATATTGACCCCTCCATACCTTCAGTGAGGGTGAATATTGGTTTGGCAAAGTCATCTGTGCTAATGGAAACAGATTGGACCGGATAGGTTCCCCAAATATTAGATATACCCTCCATTTCTAAGAAACATGTTGCAGTAACCCTAATGGAAATGGGTTGGATAGGTTCCCCTTCCCTGCACTCTCAAATACTAGAGATATACCTTCCCTTTCTAAGAAACATTCTGTAGTCTCCCTCCTATGTTGCTTAACCCAGTGAGAGAATTCCTATGGAGAGAGGATTTCAGAGGAGATAGGAGGGGGATGTGGAACAATGCTAAGCCAGTGGGAAAATTGCTTTTATATGAGCAGAACATCCTGCTACCACTGAAATGGAAGAATTTAGGTGGCTGCCCACTTTCTAGTTTGCCCTGTATATTTAGACACATGCATGTGCACACTCATATATGATCTTTCTTCATGTGACTTGTCCAGTGTCAGCCCACTCCCATTCTGTTACAACATAAGCATTTGTCTTTTGCGAATACAGAATCTGCACGGTTCAGAAGCACTCTTTAGCTCCTCTCACAATTGTTATAAATAGCTATGTGGTAATGCATCGATGCTGTCCGTATTGCTATTGAGTGGGTGCATGACTTTCAGATACTGTATGGGGGTGGGGGAGGGGAAGCAGATGCTCTCTCCCTGGTTATTGACTAAAAACAGCTCTCTGCTCTGGAGCCAGAAATGAAGAAGGGAATGTCTCTTCCCAGCTTGGTTTCCCTATTCTGAGAGTTGGCTCTTTTCACAGCCATCCCAGCACAGCAGACTGTCAATCAAGACAGGGTCCTGAAATCTTGCCAATCCCCTCCCTGCTGGTTGAGAAAACAGAATCTCAGTATTTTCCGCAAGAATTCCAGGGGAGATGGGAACTCTAATTATCTGCACAAAGCTGTCCCAGGGAGATGACAGCCACTAAAAGCTATTCATCTTGGGGAACAATCATCTGCTGTTTCTATAATTAAGGACTGCAAGAGCAGAGTTGTATATCTGTAGTCCACAACATTTAGAAATTTCTAGAACAATTAGTCCTGGTTTTCAGAAACCTCATGGGATTCCTGGGTGAGGTGAGCAGGAGATTGCTTTTGCATGATGCATTACTGATCAAGGAGCACTCAACTGGAAGGCAGTGGTTCCTGGCATATTAATAATGACAGTAATAAACATGCTGATGAGTCACATTTTCATAATGCTTTATATTTTACAAATCACTTTACTCACAAGCCTGTGAGGTGGAGAGTGGTAGAAGCATGGCTGAAGGAGCCCCACTCCTGCAAAATGGGCCCCATAATGTGAGAGAAGTCCCCCTTTCCCCACATCCTCTACTGAGTGGAACCAGAGGGAAAATCTCTATTTGATGAACAGATCTGACCAGGCTCACAATTCTAACAGTATTTGGCATACAACAATGGTTCAAAAAATGTTATCAACTTTCCTATTTGCACTGTTCTCAGAAACTCTGGTGGGCAAGGGCATTTGGGAAGGGTTTGGAAGTAAAATGTATGCTTGGTCTGATACAGAACGAGGCATCTGCATTGTACAGTCCAAACAGTTCAGAGTTGGAAGAGATTACAGACATCTAGCTCAACCCCCCCCTCATTTTTACTGATTGGGAAACTAAGACCCAGAAAGATAAGATGACTTGCTCACAGGTTGCACAGCTAGTGAATGTCAAGGCTTCACAATTAGTAAGTGGCAGGGCTGAAACTTGAACCCAAGTCTCAGGCCTACTTTCCAATGCTATTTCCATGACATCGTTGCCAACTTCCTAAGAGGAGGTGTCCTCTTGTGTCTATCCAGTGGGTATACCCAAGCATTGTTCTTGATTCTTGTTATCCACTTAGTTCTGGCGTTAATGAAATCACCTGATTAAGGCATAATGTCCTAATTACAACAATAAAGATGTTTTTCTGGTATTAATGATGTCTCTTTGATAAGGTATATTGCTTTGCCTTATCCGGGGTACTTTTTGTTTTACTGATGCCACATTTATAAGGATTGTTTGATGATTGATGACTGATTCATCATACACTGGGCTTGGCCTTTAAAAATGGTCAGAGAGACTTACCCACAAAATCTAGAGCCTAGAAGAATACAAGAGACAGCAAATAGAGATAAGATACATACAGACTCAGACTTAATTTCCTGGAGGGAGTGGTGTGGATATTCATTTGACTTCTTCAAGGAATCAAATTCATCAAAAAAAATTTGGCACCAGATGAAGGAGACCAAATAGAGGAGCTCCTGGACCTGGTAGTGATATCCCCAGACCATGCAGAAGAGTTCCTGGGCAATGTGGGGAAGAGCACTCAGACTAAGCTCTTAGTCCATGTATTCAAGAAACATCAAAAGACAGCTCTACAATGTTACCTTCCTACAGGGAATAACTTGTATGGGGATGTAGTAACAAGGACTCTGTATGAAGGGCAACTTGCTTTAGATGTTCTTGGCCTGCTGTCAAGACCTGTTGTTCACAGACAATATATGGATGCACGGATAGATTTCAGGTTCATAGATTTTCAAGTAAGAGCAATGACAGAATTAAGGGCTTTGTTTTGGGTCATTTAAACAATATTTTAACAATTCTATTTCAATATTAATTAGTTTTCTTTCTAAAACTATGTATCTCATTTTATATATAGCTAGGTGGTGCAATGGATAGAATGCCGGGCTTGGAGTCAGGAAGACTCATTCCTGAGTTCATATCTGGCCTCAGACACTTACAAGCTGTGTGACCCTAGGCAAGTCACTTAATCCTGTTTGCATCACTTTCCTCATCCAAAATGAACTGCAGAAGGAAATGGAAAATTATTCCAGTATCTTTGCTAAGAAAACTCCAAATGGAGTCAGGAAGAATCTGACATGATTGAAACAATTGAACAAAACCAACAAAAACTGCAAGGTAAATGACCACTGTTCTGACCTTTTACAGTGATCAGTACCTAATGTAACCAGGGTGCTGTTGGGGGAGGGGGTGAGAAGCAGGGCTTCCTTTGGTCAAGTCTCTCCATTATGTCATTACTTCAATTGAAAATGGATTGGAATGGTTTCACCAATAAGGACAGAGAAATTTTTCTGAAAGGGAAAAAGAGAAGTCTTAGGTCTCCTGAGGGCATCTCATTTCATCCTACCCCATTTCCTATAGTGATAAGATACCATTTGTCTACAGAAGGTAAACTGATTTGGAAATGATGAAAGGTGAAAACAGAGATGTCTTGATGTTCCTTCTATTTCAATGTATTTCAAGATCCATGAACTATGGTGTGTCTTTGTTGTGCCAGTTTCTGGGAATTAGTCTCCATGTCCAAGATGGTACAGCACATCTCTTCCATTCATTAAACTGTTAGAATCTAGAAACTGAAAAATAAACGATCTAATCCTTGAAACCCCAAGCCTTTTCTCCGGTCACTTTTGCTTCCTAATGAATAGTAAAAAAAACCTTCCTTTGTCTCTTTCATCCTTATTCCCTCACTCAGAGATGAAAGGTCTTGAGAGGACACTTAGTCTAATTCATGCTTGAATAAGGAGCCCTTCAACCACATACCCAAGGGACCATCCAATCTCTTCTTGAAGGTTCCACTGAGGTGTAACTCACAATGACCTTCCCTCCTCTGTCACTCTATGCCTTGGTTTTAGATTCTGCAGAATGAGACAATAACTGAATACACCCATAACAGTTATGTTTTTTATATTCTTTTAGGATTCTGCTCCTACTTCTACACCTATCCTCCAACAGCCAGGATTTGTTCTCAGGATTCCTATCAAAATGCTTGTATGATCAGTTTCAATATTTTAACTAATCAAATTTTGATTTGTTTGTTTTTGAGATTGGGTTGCCCTTTCTCACCCAAGTTGAAAATCAGTGGTCACTCTCAGGCAGATTCCATTACTGATCATCACAGGAGTCAATTTGACCTGATCTGTTTTGTACCTGGACTGATTTGCCGCATGGGCAACCTGACAGGCCCCTGTTCCTGGGAACTCACCATATTGGTGCCAAATTTAGTTCAAACCCTCTCTCAGGTTAGCCCACTGTAATTCAGAATGCTAGAACTCAAAATATCTTCCAAACTCGGCCTTCCCTGAAGCAGGGGTTATAGGCATGTGCCACCATGCCTAACATCAAATCTTGTTAAAGAGTTTCTTTTAGAGATTGACAATAAAAAAGAACCTGGGGAATATTTAGAAGTGAACTGTAGTTAGCAAATTCTTTGGGGGAGAAGTCAAGTCATTTACCATAAACTTGCTTTATTTCAGAAAGCATATAATCTACTCATAGCATGAGACAAATAATAACAACCCCACCTGGGAGAAAGCAGATGGAGAATGCAATGACGATCCTAGGATTGAGGATCAGGACCTTGAAATCTCATCCTATGAAAAAAAAAACAATCAGGTGGGTCAAAGGATAAGTCTCTGTAGGTGGCAGTTATATATTTCATGACTTTTCCAGGTTAATTTCAATCATCTCTGATTGCCATCACCTTTCTAGATTCACAGCTTTTAGATCTGCGGGGAACTAAGGCTAAATATAGAATGCAGTTCTCATGAACTAGCATTCAGTGTGACATTCAGCTGTAAGATTAATCCTGTACATGTTTAGTCCTATGTGCTTGAAAATGAAATGACAAGTCATCTTCCAGGTAGAAATCCTGCTGGTGAACTACTGAGCAGATGGTCTGGTTCCCTTGATACTCACACATGGTAGTTTTGGAAACCCTAGAAAGTGGTGTAATTGGAAAATAAAGCACTTTTTCTCCTGACAGATGAGAAATTCTACCCTCCCAGAATGGCTTCAGTTTTACCTTTCATTAAGTTTTTTGTCTGAATGCACAGTGTGAATCCCTACAGATTAATTCAGACCTAAACTTTAGATGGAACTGACAAAAATTATAAAAATAATAATGATATTTAGAAAGTATTACACAATGGAAAGAACTCTGGAGTCAGAGGCACTGAATTAGATTCTCAGCTTGGCCATTTACTACTTCTGTGACACTGGGCAAGTCACTTAATCTTTTGGGGTCTCAGTTTCCTCAGTCATAAAAGGAGGGAAATGAATTAGATCAGGGGTTCTGACCTTCTTCTTTGTCATGGACCCTTTTGACAGGCTGGCAAAACCTATGAACCCCATCTCAGAATAATGTTTTTAAATGCTTAAAATAAGATACATAGGATTACAAAGGAAATCAACTATGTTGAAATACAGTTATCTTAAGATAGTGAAAAGACAAATTTAGGTGGAGCAGTGAGTAGAGCTCCCAACCTGGAGTCAGGAGGACGTGAATTCAAATCCAGCCTCTGACACTTAACACACTTACTAGCCATGTAACTTTGGGCAAGTCACTTAATTCCAATTGCCCTCCAAAAACCAGAAAAAAGAAAAGACAAATTTAAAACATAGTGATATAGTTAATGGCAGGTCTAATAATTGGCAATGTTTACATAGTAGTGAGTATAGATGACATTTTGAGATATCGAAAGTGGCTGCAATATGAAATGAAAATATTTACAATGAACAAAACTAAATGAAATTGAATTTAAAATAAATCAAAGAAAGCACAGATAAGCAGTACAGTGTCAAAAGTAATGTAGAATTCTTTTTTTACATACTTAAATCAAACAGCATAAAATGGAGACTCACAGTTCATATTCAGTCCTCTTTTTGTGTTCTGCTTTGCGTATGGAAATGTTCTTTTTTGGTATGTTAAGTTCAGAGTTTTTAAAAAATGAAACAAAGAAAGAAAATATCTATCATTACTGTTGGTGACAAAAACACAGATACTGCTCATATTAGTAGCCTACATTAATAATTAAAAATTAAATTAAATAATTAAATTAAAGTCTAAATTAATAATTAAAATTAAATAATTAAATAAATTATGAATTAATAATTAAAGGTAGTGGTGTACGTTAATAATTAATAAATAAATTAAATAAGTCTTAATGTGCCTTCCATGACACTTCTCTGCAATAAGAGTAATAATGTCTTTAGAGAGTATGACTGGAGATCCCAGTCAACCTGATGAGGTTAAAGGATGAAGTCTTGGTAGGACTTTTATTATGTCTCCTGGGTAGGTGCTAAATGTCAATCAGAGTTTAGAGGAAATAAATATGCAATTAAAAAAAATAATCTAAGTTCATGGAGCACCTCAACTCTATCTACAAACCCTTTGGAGGTCTATGAACCCCAAATCAAGAACCTCTGACCTAGAGGATTCCTTTTAAATCTATGATCCTACCACAATGAATGATCTTCTCAGTGGATCATAACTCTTCTCTGAGTCTATGTAATACTCCATGGCTTTCCATATAATTTCCATAAAGGGCACACTCAAAGTGTAGGATGTCTTCTCAACTTTTCAATATTTATCTTATCATAGGACCATAGCTCTAGAACTGAACTGAACCTCAAAGGCCATCCAGTCCAATCCCCTCATTTTACAGTGGAGGAGACTGGGCTAGGAAAGTTAATTGACTTTTTTCAAAATCACACACGCAGTATTTAGTAGCTAACATATATACAGCATCTACTTCATGTCATTTGAGGATCAACAAGGAAGTATCTCTTCTACTTCCTTACCACCACCACCACCACCAATAAAATTTCTCCAATCCACTTGTCACAACATTCTACCAAGAGAGACTTGATTCCTTTGGACTTGTATCCTTTTTAAAAAATGCAAATATCCCTGGAAGAAGAGAGGAGTGCTACTGGAAGCCATTCATAAATTTGCATGAATCAATATATAAGCTTAGTTTTCCTTGACCTCTAGTTGTTAAAATAAGGGCACGAAAAGAACAGAAATTTAGATTAGAGAGAACTTGAGTACGTGAAGTCTCTAGTTGGGTAGAGTGGACCTGAGTTGTCTCTGGTGGGAGAGTCATGAGGAGAAGGAGGTTAAAAGGGGAGGGGCAGGATGATGAAGGGAAGCTTTACCTATTTCCCTATTTCAGTGTTGTTGACTCATTTCAGTGGTATCCAGTTCTCTGTGACTCAGTTCTTGGGATTTCTTGGCAAAAATACTGGAGTGATCTGCCGTTTCCTTCTCCAGTTCATTTTACAGATGAGGAAATTGAGATAAACAGGGTTAAGTGACTTGCTGATAGTTTCACAGTTAGTGTTTGATGCCACATTTGAACTCAGGTCCTCTTGACTCTAGGGTCAGCTGTCTATCCATTGTGCCACCCATTTCATTCTTGATATATAATAATATATGGTGTTGAATTGCTCTATAATTGTTTTTATAAGCGGTTTTAGTGTTTTATCTGTTATACTGTAAGCACCATGAGGGCAGAGATCATGTCATACATCTCTTTCATCTCCCAGAGTGTTGGGCACATGGTAGTTAGTGAAGAAATTCTTGTTGATTAATTGATCCATTTTTTCAAAGAAGTAGAAGACTGACTCTCAAATTTGGCACACTGGACTTATGAAATCAGTCTGATGAAGTGGGAAGAAAGTTAGTTTCAGAGTCATGAAGACCTGAGTTCAAATCCCATCTCTGCCACATCCAGAGGCAAGTTATTTGACCTCTCAGCACCCCAGCCAAATAACTCTTTGAAGATGGGAGGAGTATTCTGATCCACACTAGTGAAGGTAGTTTTCTTCCCACATTGGGAGCTCCCTAGATAGGTGATATCATGGGTCTAGAACTCCTTCTCCCTCACCGAAGTGCAGAATTTTCTGGGCTCCTCTTTACAAAGTCATCCTTCAAAGTATGTCTGAACAAAAACATCTTAATCCTCACATTTGACCACCCTAAACTTATTTTGTATTTATTCTGTCTCCCACCAGAAGACTGTAACTCCCTGAGGGTAGGGATTGTTTAATTTTTTTTAATGTCTATATCCCCTTAACCTAACACAGTGCCCAAACCCTATTAGGTACTTAATTAAGGATAGTTCATTGAGGGTCGCCTTTTTCTTTCCTACTAAATGAAGAGGAACAGGATAGGTATGGGGTGAGGGGAGGGAACTGCTCCCTCCACTTAGTCTCTAATAACATTCTCATTCAACTTGCACCACACACAAACTTTCATGATTCCTGCAAGAGCTCTTAGAAGAAAAATGGAAAACAGCAAACATCGATTAGCAGAATGAAGAAGGGTTTCTTCTGCATGGAAACATGAATGTGTGACTTAAAGATACATGGTTGGTAAGCCAGATGGTGCGACAGGTGGGTGCAGGCTCAGCATAGGAGGTGATGGCAGGGTTCTGTGATGGGTGTCTATTTCTTCTCCACTAAGTCCACATCAGAGATAACAGAACTCCACTCTGGGATGGTGGGAAGATGTGGTTTCTCGTCTGCCTTCTGAGGAGGGCTCCTGATGACAGAGATAGACCTGAGCAAAATCAAGTCACATCCACATTTTAGGTTTTTCCGTCTCCTCTTTCTGAATCTCACTTCCACTTTTTCATTCCCCTTTCCCTTATTCCTTTGCAGTAGGTGGTGAAGTAGATAGAATACTAGAGTCAGAAAGCCTCCTCTTCCTGAGTTCAAATCTGGCCTCAGACACTTCCTAGCTGTGTGACCCTGGGCAAGTCACTTAACTCTGCTGGCCTTGATTTCCTCATCTATAAGATGAGCTGGAAAAGGAAATGGCAAACTGCTCTAATTTCTTTGCCAAGAGAATCCCAAATGAAGTCACAAAAAAGTCAGACATGACTGAAAAAACGACTGAACAGTAAGGCCCTCCGAGACCATTTGGGCCTTCAAGTGAATATCTGGCTAAGTAAAGTTTCCTACAGGGGTGTGGTGGCTGTGCCTATCATACCCATGAGGTAAATCTGGCTCCTCAAAAACCACTTCCTTCCTTCTGCTTTTGACTTCTGATAGCGGTTAACAGGAGAGTAGGCTGATGAAATTGGTTCATACTCAGGTGGGAAGAATATGTGGGCTAACTTAATGCCTATTGAGCACCTTCCCCGAGGCTAGCTACAGAGCTGGGATGGGAAGCTTAATTAGTTACCCTCCTAGCAATATTTGCATTTGAACATAAAGTACCTCAGTTGCCCAGATTTCAACTAGCCCGTCAAAGGAGTTAGAGCTTTGGGCAGTTAGTGTAAGAACTAGGATTATGATCTCTCTTCAGACTTGCTGCCCTGAGCTAAGTCACTTGTCTGATAGTGGCTAGGTTTGAGGGATCATGTTATGGTATCCCAGTTAGTAAACAGAACCACTTAGATGAGAAGGTGGGGGAGGGGTCATTATATCGGATCTACCAAGGTCATGGCTAAGTAGTAGCTTACGCTTTAAATTATAATAAGGGTGAAAGAGATAAAGAAGATAGCCCCTAAATGAAACCTTACTTACATATCCAGTTTACTTCCTATTATTTCATAAGCCCCTGCCTCACTAGCAGAATATACCAGTTAGTAGATAGAAAGGAATCTATAATTTTTATCTGCAGGAAAGCAATTTTAGGCAGTTATTAATTTAAAAAAAATCTTCTCTAGCTTGCACCCATGCACCCAAATACTCAGAGTTAAATGCCCCCAAACATTGACTTAGCATTGTTCCCTGTGAGTTGATAAGGTAGTTTGGTCTGGTTATCTTTACCCTCCCCCCTCCAAATCTAATCACTCAGTACTTCAGCCCTCCATCTGAAAGAGTTCAGTAACTTTGAAGCCCCTCTTTACCTC
>CM053593.1:126064109-126085221 GCA_028646575.1 Pseudocheirus occidentalis
TCCCTTAAATTTCCAGTTTTTTGCCATCACAAAGAGAGCTGCAATAAATACTTTTGTACATATGGGAACCCTTTCCCACTTCTGTGATCTCTTTGGGATACAACCCCAAAAGTGGTATTACTGGGTCAAAGGGTATGTTATTATTTCTTAGAGTCCAGTTTCCCAGGATCCGTAGCCATAACAATCTCTTGTTCCCAGGTGTTAGATATGAGTTCCCACAGTTATGGTTCAAAGCATCTCCACCACACTTGTGCATCATTACATAATGATAAATAATGTAAACATTCACTGTGACTGCACAGTGAGATACAGGGATGGGGGGGATGGAAACTTGTGAGGCTATTGCTGGCAGTATGCCTTCTTTGTCTGTTGCCCCTATAAAACAGGTGGTCATTGGCCAGTGAATGGCGAACCTTAGGGTTTGTGTGGGGTATGGGGACCCCAAAAATCCCCTCTCCAAGAAAAATCAAAAGTCAGAGGCATCTTGAGGAAAGAACAGGAACTTTTATTCTCTTCCCCCACAGGAAGAGGGCAGTCCTCTCCATGGGGGGGAGACAAGGAAAGAAGGTGGGTTACAAAAGATGGAACAAGAATTTATACCCTAAGGCCATCAAGCCCCCTCCCCTTGGCTGTCCCTTCTCCCATTGGCTAGGAGGCAGGCTCTGTCTTGGCACGAAATCTAACCCAATGGTAGATAACAAAGAAGCCCACCACTATCTCCTGTTGGCAGGGAGGTGGGACAGGAAGCCAAGGTATCATCCATGGCGTTATTTGGTAACTGTCAAAGCAAGGGAAGGGAAAAGGTCACAAGTAAGGGTGGAGGTCAAAAACTCCTGAAAGGGGCTTAATGCTAATAACAACAAGGGAAGGCTGGAAAGGTCCTAGGTTGTGTAAACCCAGGACTCAGGTCTGTCCAGTCTTACAAAAGTCTGTCTCTGGTTTCCAGATAGTTTCTCTCCCTTCTCATTCTGAGGAGTCTTCACAGAGGGTGCAGAGAGTGTATCCCATTCAGGTTGAATGCACAAATACTATGGTGCCTTGATGGGCCCCCATCAAGGCTTGGAGAGAATCTGTGCCTCAACTGGCCCCCATTGAGACTTGAGGGGTCTTAGTGGATGCCCAAGTTGTGTCTGTCTTGACTGACCCCATTAAGACATAGGGGTAGTTGCCCACCCTTATCGCTGGGCCCTTGGAATATGGTGACTAGGGAATACTGTAGGAGTTTGTCTTCCTCTTCTGAGAAAACTAGACTAGAACAAAGTAAGATCATTAACCCCTTCTTAGTGTCTTTCCTGTCTGACCAGATCAAGAGTGAACCCGTGCTAGCAGCCCTCCTGTGTGCCTTATTTATTTGTCTTACAAGTCCACTTACAAGTCCACCTCTGCAGCAGTTAATCTAATCACAAAGTTCTGAGACGTTTTAATTGAACCATTGATGTCTACTTTTACTTTGTCTCATATCTTTCCCTTTCTTTGTATTCATACAATCACAACCTTAATGCAGGCTCTCAGTTCTCCTCACCTGTATGAAGGAAACAATAAGCATTTATTAAGGGCCTACTGTGTGCCAGACACTACGTTATTTCAGTAGCTTTTCAACTAGTCCCTTTGCTTCAAATCTCTCCCCACTCCAATCCACCCTCCACTTACTTGCAGAAGATCTTTGTAAAAGTGCAGGTGTGGCCACATCCCTCCAAGGCTTGATGAGTTCTAGTGACTCCCTGTCACCTCCAGGATCAAATATAAACATCTCTGTTTGGCCAGCAAACTCTTGGTAATTAGTTCTTTTCTACTTTTCCACTCTTGTTACACTTTTCTATCCTCCACGTAATCTAGGACCAAACTACACTGGCCGACTTACTATTCCTTGAACGCACCCACCATCTTCCATGTCAATGCCTTTGCACTGGCTCTCCCTTCACCTCTGCCCCTTACTTTTCCTGGCTTCCTTAATCACTCAGTTCAAGTTACATCTTCTTCAGGAGGCCTTTCCGGATCTCCCTTACTGCTAATGCCTTCTGCTCTCAGATTACCTCCCATTTCACTGTATACTTACCCTGTATTCTTTTCTGACTACTTGGTTATTTGTGGATTGTTTTTCCATTAAAATGTAAACACCTTGAGGGCAGGGACTAGGTATTTGCCTTTCTTTGTTGGCACAGCACCCAGTAGTACACATAGTAAGTGTTTAATAAATATTGTTTTGACAGACTGGCTGACTTCCTCTGTGAAACCTTCCAAGATCCTTAAAGTAGTAGTGAATATAATTCTAATTTGTGGATATGTTGTGTCTTCTCAGTAGAACAGTAGGCTTTTTGAAGACAGGAATTATTTTTCATTGTGTCTTTATAACCTCCCCTACCCTCAACACTTAGCATTAGTGACTTGCATTGGAGATATTCAATACAAGTCTGAGTTGGAGTTAATTTAATTGAGTGTGACCCAGGCAGGGGTGTGCTGGTGCCAGCTCTTACCAGCTTGGAAGAACCAATTGTTAAATTTTCAGTGTGACCATTTATACCTTGGAAATCAGCAAAGGCTGCAAATAAAGGCTTAATTTGCTGTTTTGTTTATTGCCTAGACCTATGATGTCCAACTCAAATAGAAAGAGAGGTCATTTACCCCCTACCTACACAAGGATCCTTGCAGAAAATCACATTTTAGCAATATTTATGCTTTATTCTATTTTCATTTATTTAAAAAATGTTTTCCAATTATATTTTAATTTGTTTTTTTGCCATTGTGTTTGACACCTCTGCTTTAGACTTAAGAGAGTGAAAGAAACAATGTTAATAATGTAGATTAAACTTTTAAAATGTGACACACATATTTTTTGGGGACAGCCCATTGTTAAAACAATTACACACACACATACACACACTCTGAAACAAGTCATTCTAAAAGAGCTCCTGCTACCACCTACCCCCCTGCACCAGTGCATAGCAAGCAACAGAAGCAACTCACAAACTTTTTGGTCCCTTTACACTCTTTTTTTTTTTTTGAGGGGGAAGGCAGGGCCTTTGAGGTTAAGTGTCTTGCCCAAGATTACACAGCTAGTAAGTGTGAAGTGTCTGAGGTCACATTTGAGCTCAGGTCCTCTTGACTCCAAGGCCAGTGCTCTATTCACTGTACACTTAGCTGTCCCTGTCTCTTTACACTCTTAAAAATTATTGGAGGCCCTCAAAAGCTTTTGTTTATGTAGATTAGATTTATTAATATTTGCCATATTAAAAATTAGAGCATTTTAGTATTGTTATGAAAATAGTTTTTATTTCATGGACCCCCCAAAAGTTTTGGGGATCTTCAGGGTTTCATAGACTACACTGAAAATTGCTGGCATGGGAGGTCTAAAGCTGCAAGAGCACTTATCTAAAGCACAAAAGGTGCAAAGGGGGAAGTGCAAAGAAACTTGTGATAATGGCCTTGAGCCCAAGCATGGAGGCAGAACTTCAGTGACAGATAGTAGAGGCAGTTTCAAGGAATGGTCTGTGACTGTGAATATAGAACTAGCTGTGACTGAGGGTAAGAGAAAGAGCTGGAACACCTGGGTGGGGGGAGGAGAGAAGGTATTGAGAGGGGCTGGAGAGTCCTCTGTCATGTAGGTTCTTTTTACCCAAATGACTGCTGAGGAGGCAAGGAGCTGCCTAGAGAGCCTTCCGGCAGTGACTTAAAGCATCCCTTCCTCTGATCATCCCTGGAGGTGGGTTAGGCAGTAGCAGCACAAAGTAGCCAACCCTACTGTACCTTTAGAGAAGGAGTTTCTCAATTGACAATCCATTCAAGCACCTCTCAGTAACCTTGGCCTAAGAACTGCTGCCATGAAAACCAGTTCAATTAAGCAACACATTTATTAAGTGTCTACTCTGTGCCAGGTACTGGGCTAAAAAAAAAAACACAAAATAATCTCAGCCTATGAGGAGCTCATACTCTGATAGGGAAGATGACAGGCAAATAACTATGTATCTATCATTGAGCTATGGACTGGATAAAGGGGAAGCTTTCAACAGAGGGAAGGCGCTACAATGAAAGGGATTCAGATAGCCTTCCTGAAGAAGGCAGGATTTTATCTGAGACTTGAAGGGAGCCAGGGAAGCTGGGAGGCATAATTGAAGAGTGAGGGTGATTATTAAATGGATTTAGCTTTTCTGAAAATAACCATGATACAGGAAAACAAAAGGAAATTTAATAGAATCAAAGGAGTATCCAGTCAAAATGCTTTATTTTTTTTTGTCCATTAGCGAAAGTGTGGGAAAAATCAGTTTTATTTTTCACTAATTTATCAGACATATTTTATGATATGTATCTTTGTGTTTTGTTCATACTCTTCAATTGTATGCTTGATTTCTTGTGAAAATTAGGTCCTCAGGGACCTAATTTTCCTGCTTGTGAAAGTAGCTTCAAACTTTTAAAGTAGTGATTGCTAAACATTTCTATCACCAAGTTCACTTCTGGGTGTGGATTAGCTGATTGATGAATCACTTTCTTGCTTCTAGGATATGGTAGGTGTCTTGGCTGCTGGGTTGACATACTGCTAGGCTGTCATTGCTTCTCAAGGTGAGCTCACTTCTAGGCTTGGCTCCTGGACCTCTGTTGATTCCTCTGACCTTTTGAAGCTCAAAGGATCATAGTTTGGTATGTTGCACCTCCAAAGTCTCATTTATCCGAGAACACGAAAGAAGAAACACAAAAGAACAAAAGAAATAGCAGTACCAAGTGTTCAAGGTCAGTCTGGGTATGGACAGTATGCTACTGACACTAGCTATTTCTCTATCCAAGGGCTCACAGCAGTTATTGTCTTATTCATCATATGGAAAGAATGAGAGGTTTAGTTCCTCTGCTAGAGCCTTTAATACACACACTTAATTCTGATGCCCACAGACAATTAAAATGTTTTTTTTTTAAGCAGACAAAAAAGAGTTACAGCAAACTAGTACATGCTCCAAGAATCAAGCCCCCATCGGCCATCCTCCTTTTTTTTTTTTTTTAAGGCTTTATTGCTACCTTGTGCTGTCACGCCACCATCATTGTGTATGGTTTTCTCATAGTTCTCCTTCCTTCACTATGTAACAGTACAGCTATGTCTTTCATTATTTCTCTGAATTCTTAATATTTATCATTTTTTTGCAGCACAATACTATTCAATAACATTCCTATGCCATACTTCATTGGACCATCATCCATTTAATTGACAATCACTTTGTTTCTAGTTCTTTACTACCATGTAAAATTCTACTATGAACATTTATGGGACATTTCTCTCTGTCATTGACCACCTTGGAAGCATAGTGGAATTACCAGGTCAAAGGGCATGAATAATTCAGTCACTTTACTAATACAATCTGAAATTTCTTTCCAAAATAGTTGAACAAATTCACAGTTTCTACAAATCTTGTATTAGGATGTCTATCTTCTTGTAAACAAACTCTCCATTACCAACTATTTCAAACTTTCATCATCATCTTTGCCAATTTATTAAATATAAGGTGAAGTCTCAGAGTTGTGATTTAGAGCATTTAAAAATATGGTCATTGATAGCTTGTAATTCTTCCCAAAAAACTATTTGTCTCTTTTGATTGCTTATTTATTGGAGAATAGTCCTTGTACTTTTTCTTCAAAATACATTATTTTTAATTTTTAAATAAAACGTATTTATTTATTTTTAGTTTATAAATTCAATTCCGCAAACTTTTGAGTTTTCCTTGTTGTACTTTAAATGCAGTACATGCGCTTTAGTGTTTTAATGGATTTGTGCATTTTTTTCAAAAATGTTTTACATTTTGACTCTTAAGATTTTGACATTTCCTCCCTCTCCATTGCCAAAGTTGAATGTTACTAAGGAGCAAAGCAGTCATCACTGGGAAGACAGGAGCACAGAAGAAATTTCTTTTTAGGGGTGCATAATACTTAATCCAAACATTTTCTATGACCCCCTAAAGTTAAAGTCAAATCTTTTTTTCTTTAGTACCTAAACTCCCTCAGTATAGTGGCCATTCAAATGGTTTAAACACTGTCATTCAGTATTGTTGCCTGACTGACTCCTCAAATAAACTGACATCACGAAACCCCAAACTTTTAATTCTCCTCCAAAGTGCATCTGAAAATGCACTTTCATATTATGTAAACCGAGTACCTGAACAAGACAAATCCAAATAATTCTTTCCATTCTTATTTTATGATTGTATTTTCCACTCTGAAAAATGCCTGACATACACAGATGCTTAATCTATTTATAAATATGATAAATGATGTCCTGATGGCTTTGCTAGGTAGATAATAGACTACTATAAATTCAGTCCAGAGGAAATAGATACCCAGTCCTAGTCCTACTGCCCAGTGTAGATATCATTTACACTATAATCCCAGTGGGCCAACAGCCCAAAGCACTCCTTCTGAAGCAAAATGGGAGCAGTCATGGTGGGAGCAGGAAAATTAGGTCCCTGAGGACCCCACCTGGGTGAATTAGGAAACACCTAGTTTTCTAGTGGCATATTAATGTGTGTGTGTGTGTGTGTGTGTGTGTGTGTGTAAGTGAGAGAGAGAGAGAGAGAGAGAGAGAGAGAAAGAGACTTCTGTCTTCTATTCTTTGCATATTATGTTTCATCCCCAAAGAAGACTGTTTTTTATTTTGAAAAAATAATGATCAAATAGAGCTTGCTGTCTTATGATCATTTTATGCTTCTGGGACAACTGAGAGCCTGTTACTAAGGAAACAAGCTATGGAAGCATCCTACTCCTAGGTCAGAGGAAAAGACTTTTCTGATAGTGAGCTATTTATAAAAAAATTTATGTGTGTGTGTGTGTGTGTGTGTGTGTGTGTGTGTGTGTGAAAGCTAGGTTTGGTGCAAAAAGGAAAAACAGGGAAAGGATAGATCTGCTGCTTGGGGAAGTTTTGTCACTAACTGACTATAAAACCTCAAGCAAGTCACAGTCTTTCTTGACTTTAGTTTCTTTTTTTTTGTTTTTTTTTGTTTTTTGGAGGGCAGTTGGGGTTAAGTGACTTGTTCAAGATCACATGGCTAGTTTTTGTGTTAAGTGTCTGAGGCCGAATTTGAACTCAGGTCCTCCTGACTCCAGGACCAGTGCTCTATTCACTGCACCACCTAGCCGCCCCTCACTTTAGTTTCTTTAACTGTAAAATGAAAAGATTAAACTAGACAATCTTAAACTTTCCTTTTAATCTTTAAGTCTATAATTCTAAGATATGGTATATAACTCTAGTTTGTGCAGGGGATACTGAAGCTCATTGGCAGTACATCCTCCACTGGTAAATGCAAAAGGTTTTTGATGACCATCATTCTCTTGGTATCAAACTGCTCCCTAGACTTCTAAGTTAGCACCAGAAGGATTAGGCCCAGGTCTGCCCAATGCAACACTGCTGCATGTGTGGGACAGTTGGTCAGATCTTCAAAAGCTTCTTCCCATTTCCCATCACAACGATTTCCAAATGGATTTTATGGGTTTAAGTGTAGTTGACTTTTTTTTAGTCCTTCTTCTTTTGGTTCTTTCTAATTTTCTTTTTCTTTTTTGGAGAGGGGGGAAAGGCAAGGCAATTGGGATTAAGTGACTTGCCCAAGGTCACACAGCTAGTAAGTGTTAAGTGTCTGAGGTCAGATTTGAACTCAGGTCCTCCTGACTCCAGGGTCAGTGCTCTATTCACTGAGCCACCTAGCTGCCCATCTTTTTAAATTTTCTGTTCTTGAGTGAGATCATTGAGAGGCTTTGTGAGAGCAGCAAAGCTCTTCACAAATTTGTGGTGGTAAGCGCTCAGTCCTAGAAAAGTCCTTAATTCTTCTGGGTGCTTTCAACAAAGCCAGCAGAAGAGTGTGTTCATCTTCTTTGTATTGGTGCTTACTCCTCCCTCATTTAAATCCAGTTCAATTGCAAGTCATAGTATCACCTCCCTGATGTCATGGTCCTCTTGGAGAATGAAGGGCAAGCAACAATGACAACAACTCCTTGCTGACATAACTATGTGGTCCACAGACTTGAAAGAGATTGCAAAAGTGGCATTTGCCAACTGATAGCATCAGAACAGCTTCTTCTAAATGGTCTTAACACTTTTATACTTATTTCCTTGTTTTAATCTGTGGTCCTTGCAAAGGCAATTTGTCTTTACAGTATAGCAGTGCTTCCATGGGGTTCATGTTGTTAACTCCCTTCTCCATAAGCTGTTGAAAAATAGCACATGCTCCTGAGATGTCTTGAGGCATATGCATAAACTAGAAAAAACCTGCTGAGCAGATGAATGCTATTTTCTCTTTTTCAGTCAGTCAATAAAATATTAAGCACCGACTAAGTGTCAGGCAGCATGTGAAGTGCTACCAACAGAATCTGGTGATAACCACTGCATAAACTCAAAATAAAATCCAGCTATCCAATACTATCTAAGAAGCTAGATCTAGTTCAGGGCCTTTTGGATTCTTGGCTTTCTACTTTAGTCTTCTTATTCAAAGTCCAAGAGTTTGCACACACCCCGATCTATCTTCTTTTGCATCACTGCTATAGGTGACATCATTTCCCTTTTTTGGAGTCACCTTTCCAATATGATGACTGTGAGATGGAATTCCAGAGTTGTTTTAATTTGCATTTTCCTAATTATTAGTGATTTGGAGCATCTTTCATGTGGTCATTGATAGTTTGGATTTCTTCCAGTTGTTCATATCTTTGACCATTTATCTATTGGGAAGTGATTCTTGGTCTTATACACGTTAGTGAGTACAACATGTATTTTGGATATAAGACTTATCAGAGAAATTATCTAAAGATTTTTTCCCCCTAGTTACCCATTTCCCTTTTAATTTTAACCTCATTAATTTTGTTTGTGCAAAAAACCTTTTAAATTTTCTATAATCAAAATTGTCCATCTTTTCTCTTGTAATCATTTCTATGCCTTGTTTGTTCATCAACTCTTTTGTTGTTCAGTCCTGTCTGTCTCTTTGTGACCTCATAAATCATACTATCTCTAGGGTTTTCTTGGCAAAGATACTGGAGTGGTTTGCCATTTCCTTCTCCAGAGGATTGAGGCAAACAGAAGTTAAATGACTTGCCCAGGATGACATGGCTAATAAGTGTCTGAGACTGGATTTGAACTCAGGTCTTCCTGACTCCAGGCCTAGCACTCTATCCCCTGAGCTATCAAACTGCCTCCTCATGAACTCTATCACTATTCATAGATCAGAAAGGCAATTTCTTTATTGATCTCCTATTTTTTAAAATGTACTTATGTGTTTTAAAGAAGAGATACAACATGGCACAGTGAATAGTGTGCCAGCTTGAGAACAAGGAAGATCAGAGTTCAAGGCTTGTCTTGGACGCTTACTAACCATCAGTAAGTTATTTAGCCTCTCTATAACCCAGACAAATCTCTTTGGCTCTGTTACAAAGTAGTTGTTACCTGCTTCAATTGTGGCAGTTTTCATGCTGGGAATTAACCATACCAAGGAAACGACCTTTAGAAAAAGAAAAAAAAATGCAACAATCTACAAACAATATTTTATATCCAGAGCTGTAGTGAGACAAATGCTATTTTTGGTGGTCAATCTGACATCACTTCACATATTCAGCCAAAGAAATCTCAGTTAGCTAGGTCTGAAGCTTCTAATGTTGTGCTGAAGGCTATAAAAGCTTATTCACATTAAAATGTAACTTGTGGCAAAAGAAATTGTAATTGATGATTACACAGACAAAGAAAATCTAAATTCCAGATCTTTAGATTGTACCTAAGAGCTAATTTCTGAATTATTTGCAACTACATTTTCATCAGTACAAACAAAAGTAGAAGCCATCTTGAAGCATTCATGCTTCAGAGGTTCAAAAGATTTTGCCACAAGAAATGAATGAATGTGGTGTCTAGTCATAAGGATTGTTTCTTTTAACTATAAAAGAAAGTAAAGAAGGCAGGAAGGCAAGAAGAAAGAAAGAACGAAAGAAAGAAAGAAAGAAAGAAGGAAGGAAAGAAAGAAAGAAGGAAGGAAGGAAAGAAAGAAAGAAGGAAGGAAGGAAAAGGAAGGAAGGAAGGAAGAAAAGTGAAAAGGAGGAAGGAATGAGGAAAAAAGAAAGAAAAGAAAAAGTTCCTATCTTCATGGATATTTTCATAGATCTAATTCACCAAATTCTTGAATTTGGTGTCCTGTCAGGTAAGACAAGTAACCAATTATCAGAATATCCTTTCTATTAGTTTAGATGCCTCAGACTTGGTAAAATTGTCAGGTTATCAAGTTGATCACTTGAATACTAACTTCAATGATTCAAACGGAATCTCTTTTGGAAGATGTTGAATAACTAGCAGAATATTGATGGGGATCGGCCACACATTTGCAACAATTGTATTAATCATGCATTGACTGTTCTTTCAGTTAATGTGGGAGTTATAAAAAATTCAATTTTTTTCTTGTATTTTTCTGGTATGAGAAGACAGACTGAAATCACTTTGTGACTTATCATAGAGAAATACAGACACATTCTGTTGTAATGAAACACAGGATTTGTGAGACTGATACCTTTTGGAAGACTGTATTCATGTTTCAAATTCTGCTATGAGCTTTAAAAAAAGTTTATTGATGTATTTTGTTCTTATATCACTTTCATTTGCTAATATATCAGTCCTCTTTTCCCCTTCCAGGGAGTCATCCCTTATAATGAAGAATAAAAAAGAAAAAGAAAAAGGCATTTCAGTAAAACTAACTAAAAGTATTAACCAAGCCTGGCAGTTTATCCTGTGTTCTACAGCTATAACACCCCCCCGCCCATCTCAGAAAGGGCAGAAGTGCATTTTTCAAGCTTTTCTTTGGTGCCAATTATGGTCATTATAATTAAATAGCAATAAATTTTGGTTTCATTTATTATTGTTCTTTCCATTTCTATTATTGTAGTCATTCGTGCATTTTGTATTCATGGTCTGTTTACTTTATTCTAGCAATTCAAATACATCTTCCTTCGCTCCTCTGAATTCTACATGTTTTATAGTTTCTTAAGATACCATAACATTCTATCACATTCATATTATTGTTTGACTCTTTGTGACCTCATCTGAGGTTTTCTTGGCAAAGGTACTAAAGCGGTTTGCCATTTCTTTGTCCAGATTATTGTACAGATGAGAAAACTGAGACAAACGGCATTAAGTGACTTGCCCAGGGGCACACAGCTAGTAGTTGTCTGATGTCAGATTTGATTTCACAAAGTTTAGTCTCCCTGATTCCAGGTCTGGTGTTCTATTCCTTATTCTATTACCTAGTTTCCCTTTTCATATTTATATACCATAATTAATGTAGCCATTCTTCACTTAATACTCATCTCTTCCCCACTGCTTCCCCCTTCCCCCTCCCCCCAGTTCTTCACTCCTATTCAAAGTGTGGCTATTAATATTTTAGTGTACCTGAAAACTTTCTACTGTTGACATCCTTCCTTAGGGTATATGCTGAGTGATCTCTAGGTCAAAGGGTGTAGGACTTTTTATCTTTTTCTTAGCATTATTTCAAATTGTTTTCTAGAGAGGTTTCTACCGGGGGAACAATTCCCAGCTTAGTCTCTTAGTATGCTTGTTTGTCCACAATCCCTCAGACACTGACTATTCCTATCCTTTGTTCTCTTTATCAGTTTGCAGGATGTGAGATGAAACCTCAGAATTGTTTTGATTCCCATTTTGTTTGTTGTTGGTAATTCAGAATAATCTTTTATATATAGGTTGAAGGTTGATAGTTGTATTGGTTGATGTTGCTACTGTTATTTTTATTGCCAATTTTGTTTTAACAGCAGACAAATATAAGCAAACTTACAGATCAAAACCAAAGTATATTCTGTTCAAATAAAACAATTCCAGAGAGTGGTTCTGACTGATCAAACAACCACATACTTCTCTCATTTATCCTGTTCTAGAAGAAAGACTGTAATTCAAAGTATTAAACTTGTGTTTTGTTGCTATCTTATGTTGTCTTGATTTATATGAATCTATCTATCTATCTATCTGTCTATCTATCTATCTACCTATCTCTCTGTACTTTCTTCATCCTGTACCATTTAAAATATCTTTTCATTTTTATTTGAGTTCGTATTTGTCATTCTTTGTTTTTTTTCCTCCTTTTTTATTGACTTGTTTGTTTACTTTTTTAGTTTACAAGATTCAGTTCCAAAATCACTTGAGTTTCAGATTTTCTCCCCTTCCTTCCCCCCCCCCCCACCCCATGGTGGCATACAATCACATATAGGATCTGCAAACTCTTTCACATTGTACAATAGTCTGGTTATATAGAAGAGTTGTAACCAATGGAGTGAACAATGGGAAAAAAGAAACAAAACCAAACATAGAAAAAACGATAGCATGTATTGCTTCAGTCTCCATTTAAACTCTGGTCTTTCTAGATCTTTCTCTGAATGTAGACATCTCCTTTCCTCCTGAGACTTGTAGAGTTGTCTTTTAACTGTGCATTGCTGAGCAGAGTCCAGTTTATCAAGGCTGGTCGTCACGCATATGATGTGTCTGTGACTGTGTACAAATTTTTCTTGGTTCTGCTCCTCTCACTTAGCATCAGTTTGTATAAGCCTCTCCAGGTAATTATGAAGTCCATCTCCTTCCCATTTCTTGTAGCTGTCATTCTTTGTTGCAACAATATATTCCATGTAGTCTTCGCCACACATTTAAAGCAGTGGTTCTCAATCTGGGGGTTATGTTCAATTTGTAACAATGAAAATACATCCTGATATCAGGTATTTACATTATAATTCATAACAGTAACAAAATTACACTTATGAAGTAGCAAAGAAAATAATTTTATGACTGGGGGTCACCACAACATGAGGAACAGTATTAAAGGGTCGTGGCATTAGGAAGGTTGAGAAGCACTAATTTCAAGCTTCATTATGTACCAGGTAATGTGATAAATGCTGGAGATACAAAGGGAAGTATCAATAACCAGGAACATTCAAGACACATGCAGGATATTTGGAAGGTAATCTCAGAGGGAAGGAACTAGCAGTGGGCTGTGGGCGTGGGGGAAAGGGCTACTGGAGAAGGTAAGTTTTGAGCTATGTCTTTTTTTTTTATTATACTTAATAGTATATTTCCCCAATTACATGTAAAGATAGTTCACAACCTCCACTTTTGTAAGATTTTGAGTTCCAAATTTTTCTTCCTTCCTATCTTTCCTCCCCCTCCCCAAGACAGTAAGCAATCTGATATAGTTTATACATGTACAATCATGTTAAATATATTTTCACATTAGTCATGTCAAGAAAGAAGAATTAGAACAAAAAAGTAAAACCGCAAGAAAGGGGGGAGGGAAGAGAAAATAGTATGTTTCTGTTTGCATTAAGATTTCATAGTTCTTTGGATATGAATAGCATTTTCCATCATGAGTCTTTGGAAACAGATCATTGTATTGCTGAAAACTAAGTCTATCAAAGCTGGTCATTGCATGATGTTGTACAATGTTCTCCTGGTTCTTCTCACTTCATTTAGCATCAGTTCACGTAAATCCAGGTTTTTCTGAAATCTGCCTGCTTGTCATTTCTTATAGCACAGTAGTATTCCATTACATTCACATACCACAACTTGTTCAGCCATTCCCCAATTGATGGATATCCCCTCAATTTCCAATTCTTTGCCATCATTGAACTATGTCTTGAAGGAAGCCAGGGAAGCTAAGAGGCAGAGATGAGAGGGGAGGAGCATTCTAGACATGGGGGAGAGCCAGCAAAAAGGTACAGAGGTGGGAGCTGGGAGATAGAGTTTTGTGTGTGAGGAAGAACAAGTAGACCAGTGCAGCTGCATCACTGAGTACATAGAGGAAAGTAAAATGTGAAAGGACTGGAAAGATAGGAAGGGTCAGGTTAGAAAAGGCTTTAAAAGCTTGATAACCTCTATCAATTAACCTGGAATCTATTGGATGGTGGTGGTAATCCAAACAACATACCTTGAATAGAATTATTTGGAGAGGACCTGGAATCTTTTTTGAAAGACTCATCTTACTTTGTCCTATAATATTCTTGTCCTATAATGTGCCCTATAATTTTCTTTGTCTTATAATATGTCTATAATATTATAAGTGACCTTTGAGTTTAAAACCAGCCTTGGACACTACTAGCTGTGTGATCAAGGGCAAATCACTTATCCCTGGTTGCCTCAGTTTCCTCCTCCATAAAATGAACTGGAGAAGAAAATGGCAGGCCAGTCCAGTATCTTTGCCAAGAAAACCCCAAATGGGATCACCAAGAGTCATACATAAGTGAAATTATTGAATAGCAACAGTGCTTAAATCACTGAAGAATGAAAAATGGCTAACTAAATGAGACATTTTGAAAGTTTCTGAAGGTATTTCTTTTGCTAGGTCCATATACCTTCAAAGATTTTCCTTCCATGCATCTTGAAGATTTTGGATGTTCAGAAAGACAACATCCATTTGTAACTTATATTGTCAAGGAGATGAGATGTGTCAGCAGATACCACTCCAGAATCGATTGATTAGTGATTTCTTGGAACTCAGAGTTTGAGGATTGCTTTGTGAAGATTTCTAGGAGAATGATGCTAGAAGGAGTGGAGGCAAGGTGAAAATTGGAGGTAGGGAGATGTTTTCCATCTTCATACCATGTATAGGTATTGATGTATCTGGTATTTTGTCCTCCAACTTTCTTCTTCAACAGAGATTTAAAAAAAACCACAACAAACACTTTGGACACTGTTGCTATTATGGGAGTAGATGAGGTGGGTTTTGTTTTTGTTTTTGCTATGTTGATATGGACCATATTTGGTGAGATTATCCAATGCCCTCACCAGAGGCAATTTCTATCATTGAAATTTCTATCATATTCAATTTCTATCATATCACTGAGAGTCTGGAAAGCGTGTTATTCCCATTAACTGAATAGTAACTCTTTTGAATTGCCTAGTTCAGTCTTCTTCCCCTTGAGGTGGAATAGCATGGGGATAAGAATCTAGAGCCAGAAAAGCCAGTTTCTGCTACTGTTTGCTGGGCTCAGGGCTAACAGACTAAATACAGAAACTGTCCCTCCTTCTTTTTCTCTCTGTTCTTCCTTTTCTATCATTTATTTAATTCTTTATATAAACAAATTAGGAACCACTAATCTTAGTTATGTGGTTAATATTAGCAGCACGGATTGAGGTTTGCAGGAAATGTGTGAGTCTAGGAGGGGCAGCTAGGTGGTACAGTGGAGAAAGTGCTAGGCCTGGAGTCAGAAGACTCATCTTTCCAATTCCAAATCTAGTCTCAGAAACGTAATAACTGTGTGATCCTGGGCAAGTCACTTAACCCAGTTTGCCTCAGTTTCTTCATCTGTAAAATGAGCTGAAGAAGTAAATAACAAACCACATGAGTCTAGGTATAAAGTGAGAGATAAATTCTTCCTCTGCATGTCAACAAGACAAAGATAATAACTCTGACTAAGCTTACAAACATGTTGTAGGTAATTTGCAATTGTGTTCCTATGCCAGTTCAAACTGATAGGCAGGTGTGATTTTAAGCAGAGATAAAATAATATAAAATGAATCAAAACACCTGCATGTAGAATAAATGTGTAAAGTAACTCTGACCTGGGACCAGGGAGGTGTATTATAGTGTGTACCAAATGGTACCCTTTTGGGTTCTTTGCAAATGCTTATGTGACAATCTCCCCCCCCCCCCTTTTTTAAAATATACCACCCAGGTATAGTTCCCTGTCCCCTACCCTTGTTTCAGGTAGTAATACCTGAGGGGGGGGCCACCATCACTCTGGAAGTTTACATGCAAATAAGGATTCACAGAAGAGGACAACCTAGACCAACTGCCTTGACTGAGGGTAACCTTTAGGTGCCCCTAGTCATTTGTAATAGTAATCAGTTTATCAGATACTTAGCACTGAGTAACTTAGGGCTAAGTATGGAAGGTGTGAACCCTGTCCATTGTTGCAAAGGCATGAACTCCCTGTTGACTTGGAAGAAGGCTATTGGCTGAGACAGGAGGCCAGTGCTGTATATAAAGAAGAATTCTAGAGACAGAGAGAGAGAATTGGAATTTGCTCCTTGTGAAGGAAGATTCATGCAGATCGAAGCCAGCTGCTTTCTTCCACTGTTTTCTTCCACTTTGCAGAGGGGATCTCTGTCACTTCTGCATCTCCTTTCCCATTGTGAACTTTCACTCTGTGTATCTATTCATTTACATAACAAAACATAATTAGATTTTTATGCACCAATCCTATGTCTGAGGCAACTATAAACAGCAATTCTGTCTGTAATGATGCTTCAGTTCCATCCCAGGTTATTTGCTGAATTCTCAAGAATATTTTGAGAATTTATATTTGTAGTATGGGGATTTGTCACTTTTTAGTTTAGAAAGAGCAGCTAGGTGGTACAGTGGATTCAGTGGTTCAGTGCCAGGCCTGAATCAGATGAATCAGAAAGACTCATCATCATGAGTTCAAATCCAGGCTCAGAAACTATCTGTGAGACCCTGGGTGAGTCATTTAAGCCTGTTTAGCTCAGTTTCTTCATCTGTAAAATGAGCTGGAAGAGAAAATGGTAAACCACTTCAGTATCTTTCCCAAGAAAACGGGATCATGAAGAGTGAGACATGACTGAAAAGACTGAAAAACAAAGTTTAGAAAGGATAGTTTCTGGTAAGTAATTCTAGTCAACTTGATGTTGCTCGCCAGATATCCATTAGATGCTAAAGCCTTACAACCACTAGTGATATGTTGCACAGTTTCTGCCACTTCCTTATATAATCTTCATTAAATGTTAAGTCCAGGCTTGTTAAAGATAATCTTTCTGTAACTTCTGGCAGCAAAGATCTTGAATAAATCCTTCCATTTCTAGAAAGAAATTTGAACAATTAAGTCATTTGTCCATTATGACTTTGTCAATATATTATTCTTTGAGTTTATATAAATACCAGCCATTAAAAACTCTTTGTTTCTACTCCTGGATTTCAGCTGTTTCACGGACTCCATTCAGGGATGAAGTGAGATCTGTTGTTGCAAAGATATTTTTAGAATTTTTTTTTACTGTTGTTGTTTGGCCTGAGAACATTTATCAATTCTCTTCCTCTTTTTTGGCAAAGAACAGCACTTTAATCTTTCCTTAGTTACTGTGGAACAATGAGTCCTGTGTTTCATTAACGCTATAAGGGATTTTTCTCCCTGCTGTTTTTCATTTTACCATGCTAAAAGTATACATCATTTCTGATACTGATCAGGTGTAAATTGCTTTAAATGTGTTCTTTTGGTTTTGCTTGGACCTCAGGGAGATAGTTACTCTTCTAACAAACAGAGCCTCAATTTTCTTCTTGCTAGCTTCTGGGATGTATGGACCTTTTGTTTGAAGTTGACCAAGATATTTTATCATCTTCATCCATTCTTTCAATCCAACTTCAGTATTTAAGTTCAATACCTTCAGCCTCTATTCTTTCTGGGTGACCACTGAAGATTTTATATTTATGAAGGTTAGATAACATTTTGATATTGTTGGAGAAATTTTCCATGAGATGAAGTAGCTGTTTAATGTAATTTTCAGTGGATATTGTCCATATGTATCAAATGATTATTGTAATATTTTGGTGTCATTTCCTCTTTGACTTGAAAGCCACCCTCGATTCCATTCAGAAGTGGAGATCATGAATTTGAGGCTTGGCAGCATCATTGCTGACTTAAGCTGTCTCCTCACATGATGCCACATTTTATATCATTTGATCATGGTGATATTATATTGATAGCATGCTTAAGACAGAAAACAGTTTTTTCCATGTGGACATAAAATACTTTAGTGCTTTGTCAGATGCTTGTGTGCCAGAAGTTGCGTTTTGTGCTCTGATATATGATAAAGCTACATCCCAAGGCATATAAAGGAAAAGAACAAGGCTTATTACTTTGATTTTGTCAAAGAGCATGGTTTGTTTGAATTTATAAATTTGTCCTTAAGGTTGCAAAAGTTTACAAAGGCCTTTAATAGAGGAATAAAAAATACAAACATATAAATAAAATAAATTAAATTAAAATCAGATAAAAATTTAAAATAAATAAAAAATATAAAAGGTGTAACCTGAGGGCCAAGATCCCTCAGATGCTCTTGGTTCACATGGACTAGAAATGATCCTGGGGACTGACATGTAAGAGTCATGTTCTCTCTCTTGTTCATTGCTCACAACTTCAAGATTATTTTTGATTATGTTCATAGTGTATCTTGTGTCTAAGTCTGTCCAAATGTCCAACTCCTGCGAGTCACTCCAGGTAATAAATGCATATTGGATGTGGAACAGCTTTTATTTCTCCCCAACAGAAAATGCATAAGATGTAGATAATTCATAGGAGCCCAACGAACAGATAAAGAAAAAGGACAGCACTCAAACAGCCCATTTATAATCCTGCAAAGTAAATATACTTTGGGAACACTACTAAATAAGCAATCCCCTTCTCTTTGGACCTGCCAAGTTTGAACAGCTCACTGAAAAAGTGGGGAAGGGGGGTAAGGTCCTGATCTTCAGCCTTCCTCTGCCCATGGTGTGGCTCCAGTTTTCCAGCTGTGAAGAGGAATCAAAAAAATATTTTGATATTGCTGGAGAAAGTTTCCATGAGATGAAGTAGTTGTTGACTTTGATTTTTAGCACTGCCTATAATCTGATGTTATCCATAGATAGCATGCAATTAATGTGACATTTTGGTATGACTTTCTCTTTAGCTTGAAAACCATCCTCAATCCCATTCAGAAGTGGAGATAATGGATTCTCCAGTTGGTAATCCTCTTCTTTCTATGGGAAATCCAGTATTAAAGACATCTCCCTTTAGGTTGTAGATGGATGCCTGAATTTTTAAACTTTTGATTAGTCACCTAGTTTTCCCCAGTTTTCCCATGGAAAAAAACATTCTTGGAATCTCATCTCTCAGGTCACGTACAGGCACTTGTCTATGTACTTACTATTTGCCCTCTAAACCAGATGTGTCCAATATAGTGCCTGCAACATTCATGAGTATGCCCAAACTAAATTAAAATGTAATTGAAAAATATTTGACAAAATGAGTTAAAATACACTAAAACAGATAATATTACATTTTAAAACTAAGTCAATATTCAGACCACAGGGATCCTCATATACATTTTAGTGACACCCATTTTTATTTGAATTTGATACCATTGCTTTACGTTATCTCATTTGTGGATCTCATCAACTCTCATGGGTTCAATATGTTTATAACTTCATCAAGCCCAAGAATTTCTCCTGAGTTCCAGTCCCACATCTCCAACTTGCCTATTAAACAATTTGAATAGGATGTCATATAGACAACTTATATTTATCTAGAACAGAACTTTTCAACTTCCTCCCTTTCCCCCCAAATACCATACCCTTTTTCTGACCTTCTGGTTATATTCACTGACTATCTCCCACTCCTGTAAAGTGCTCCCTCCTCATTCCTACATCCTGGATTCCCTGACTTCATTCAAATCCCAGCTAAAATCCTACCTTCTACAGGAAGTTTTTTTTTATCCTTCTTAATTCGAGTGTCTTCCATCAGTTGAGAATTTCTAATTTCTCCTGTATACAGGACAATGTAGGACATGTTCTCCAGCCAACACTTGCTTGTTAAGACCTGTCAGACAGTTATATCAGTTATAACTTGCATTTTGTGTGTTTATTTGGAAAATAATGTAATTGCTATGACTTTAATTCTGTTACACTACAGATTAAACATGTATGAATGGTTTTCAAAATGTTCTTCTCTTCTCTTCTTTCCTTATGCTTCAACTGCCCCCTTATTTTTATTCAATGCACCCCAATTGTACCTGAGGGTACCTCCTCTCCCCCCAGATCATTCTGCACTCCCCAGGGAGCTGTATCACCCATTTTGGGAACCATATATAATCTAGACTATTGCTAGTCTATAATCTAGACTATTACAAAAACTTTCTCTAATAGGTTTCCCTGCTTCATTTCTTCCAACTACAATCTATCCTCTACTCTTCTTCCAAAGTGATTTTACTAATATCATAGTCCCATTCTTTATTAACCATACGATCAACCATAAACTCCATTTTTGGCATGTAAATTTCCTTACAACTTGGTCCCTTCTTACCTTTCTATGCTTTTACTTTATCCTCATGCAGGCACTTTCTGATCTATCTAAGTCAATGTTCTGATCTAGTCATACCTGTCTATTTGCTGTTCCTCACAAATGAATCTCCATCTCCCATGTCCATGTCTTTATACTGGCTGTTCCTTTGTATCAGCAAGCACCCTAGCATACCTAGGGCGGCTGCTAGCACAGGTTCTTAGATCTGCTTTTCTAAAGGAAAGCAACTCAAAATGGGTTAACAGTCTCACTTTAATCAATCAAACACACATTGTTTACCTAGTTCAAAGGAAAAAGTCAACACCTTGAACTTCAGAGAATACAGTTACAAGCAGAAGTTACAAGGAGACAGAGAAAGAGATCAGCAGACAGGCTTCCAACCATCCGACCATCACATAGAGAGGGAAGCATCAACATCTGAGTTTTCAAAGCTGGGGGGCTAAATGGCTTTCCAGAGTCTTGTCTGGCCAAATCACACAACTCTTCTCAAAGTGAGCCCCAAAGCAAAACCTCACATCAGCAATATATATAGCTTTTTCCTTGATTGGAGAATATCACAGCCCTCTTGATCCACCACCTAATCACAAAGTAATAAGGCATGGGGGTTCCTAAAGAACAAATTTCCTGCCACAGGCTCCATGTGACCACATTCAGCCTATTAGGAGGCAGAGTATACTTTCAAATGTGGTTAGGTTCTCAGAGCCACTTAAGCCTATCAAAGGGCCTAGGGGCAGGGAAGATCTTCAGATTCCCATAACATCCCTATGTATAGGATGTTCTTACTCTTTACCTTGATTACTACATAACTTATATCAAAGGTCACCTTTTGCAGGGGACCTTTCCTGTCCCCTCTAGTTGCTATGGACTCCCCCTCCCCCAAGTTTACCATCTATACTCCATATGTATCATTTATTAATTATGTATGTAAAAACATATAAGACACATGTATTATATATGTATGGAGTGTGTATATATGTCTACATATATGTCTATGTCTACATCTATGTCTATGTCTATGTTTGCATCTATGTCTATGTGTTGCCTCCTCAATTAAAACCTTTGAAGG
>CM053593.1:126085721-126104460 GCA_028646575.1 Pseudocheirus occidentalis
CCGCAAGTATAATTTTCAAGAACTCTGGATCACCTTCACACTATAATGAAACATTGGGGAGGACCCTAGTGGACAGAGAAGGAAACACTCTTTAAATATTATACAAAGAAAGAGGAACTGAGAATGAATCGGGAGGATTCCAGACCACTCTTATTATCACCCTGGAGGAGACAATACATGGAGACCACCAAGAAAACCTGGTGATTATTTAACCTGAAGCTAAAACCTAATTCTAAACATTAAGGTGGTTTCACAGAAAGCTCTCTGTTTAAGAGGTCTGTTTGTCTTTACCTGTCTTCTACTGAACAGATCAAATGCTAGGGAAGGATAAAAGAAAGAAATCTATATAGCTAAGTTGCTCTATTTTAGAGGGAAGACTTTTATGAGACAAATCCTGTCCTAATAGAAATTATGTTATAAAACAGTAATCATCAAAAATTTGGTGTTGTTGTTGAGTCATGTTTCACTCTTTGTGATCCTATTGGGCTTTTTTTGACAAAGACATCGTAATGGGAAGCAGTTGGGTGGCACATGAATAAAACACCAACCCTGAAGTCAGGAGAACCTGAGTTCAAATCCAGCTTCAGACATTTGACACTTCACTAGCTGTGTAAGTTACTTAACCCCAATTTTCTTGCCTTCCCCCCTCCAAAGAAAAAAGATATTGTAATGGTTTGCCATTTCCTTCTCCAGTTCATTTTACAGATGAGGAACTGAGGCAAACAGAGTTAAGTGACTTGCCCAGAGTTACACGGTTGCTAAGTGTTTTAGGCCAGATTTGAATTCAGGTATTCCTGACTCCAGGCTTTGTTCTCTATCTACCACACCACGTTGCTACCCAAAAAAACTATTTGGTATTTGTGATTTTTTTATGATTGATGATTTCTGTCTCTTGTTTATTTAAGAATAGCCCCTAGACAAAGCTAGCTGCTCACCTCCATTTTCTTTTTTAACATTCACTTCCATAAGATTTTGAGTTTTGAATTTTTTCCCCCACCCTCTCCCCCCTCCTCCCCAAGAAGGTGGGCTCTACTTATACATTCATATTAAACATATTTTCACATTAGTCACGATGTAAAGAAGAATTAGAACTAATGGGAGGAACCACAAAAAAGAAGAAATAAAACAAAACAGCAAAAGAAAAGGAGAATAAATAGTATGTTTCCATCTGCTTTCAGACTCCAGAATTCTTTCTCTGGATATGGATAGCATTTTCTATTGTTAGTCTTTTGGAATTGTCTTAGATCCTTGCGTTGCTGAGAAGGGCTAAGTCTGTCAAGGTCAGTCATCACAAAATATGGCTGTTATTGCGTACAATTTTTCCTGATTCTGCTCATTTCACTCAGCATCAGTTCATGTAAGTCTTTCCAGGGTTTTTTGAAGTCCACTTGTTCATCATTTCTTATAGAACAATACTATTCCATTACATTTATATACCACAACTTGTTCAGCCATTCACCAATTGATGAACATCACCTCAATTTCTAATTTTTGGCCACCACAAAAAGAACTGCTACAAATATTTTTGTACATGTTGGTCCTTTTTCCATTTTTATTATTTCTTTAGAATACAGACCTAGAATTAGTTTACTAGGCCAAAGGGGAGAGTTTTCTTTTTGATAAGAATTATTAGGAAAACTGGAAAACAATGTAAAGCCAAGCATGAGCAGCTTTCCAGAGGACTATTGCTGTGAACAGCTTTCAAGGTTCTGATTATATAGTATATTGAACACTTTATGCAATAACAAATCAGAGCAAAACATTCACAGAAAATCAAAATATAGCATTCACAATATTACAACTTATCACTAAAATGGCTACATAATTTTTACCACAGTGGTCACATAGTTTTGAACAAAGCCTCCCTAAGGGTCACAAAATACAAAAGACAAAGTTCTCCATTCATGGGGCACACTAAGTTACAAATCAGTCTCTATTCAGTCATCATTCACTATTCAATTCATCAGAAAATACACAGGCCATCCACCCCTCAGTCACAAATAAATCACAATCTTCTCAGTCAGTACACAGTATCCAAGTAAAGTCTTCTTTCAGCTTGACTTGGGGTAGATTTTCAGATTCCCTGGAATCCCTTCCACATTTCCAGCTCCTACCTCAATTCAACCAACTGCCACCTGAGTTCAAAGGCAGACAGCTCCCATTTCCTTGTCCAGCTCTCCATGCAGTTCCTGTTACACACTGAAGCTCACAGAGTCCAGTTCACCTTAAATCATTCACTGTCTCTGTTCCTGGGAAGCCAAGGATTAACAAAGCCACAAACAGACAAAGTACCAACACCACAGTCATGCTTCCTCTGGCAGCTTCAGCTGGCCCTCAGAAATCCTCAACAGCTCCTCAGCAGCTCCTGCTGGCCCTCCTTCAGCACCATAAGCTCTGTTCAAAATCACTTTATCCAGCCTCCACGTGGCTTGCTCCAAGAAATTCTGACTTTCCCTGCTAGTGCTTTCCCTTATATACAATATTGCTCCTCCCTATTCAGCCCCTTCCTGTTATATCAGCAACAGGGGTTCATACCTTCTGTTTCTTTAACAGAGACTTAATTTAAAACTAGGTGCTAAGTACTTCTCAGCTTAGCAATACAAAAGGAACTTCAAATTTCATTACTATTACAAGCAGTCTGATAGAAATTAAGTTTAGACTAACATCTTATAGAACATATTATATATTCAAAGTTGATACCTCATATTGTTAAAGATCATACCATAAAAAGCATTATTAGTATATTCTGTCTCAACATACCATTAACCATTGTTGTGGGAGCTTTGGAATTAAGAAGTGACTATTCAAACATGAGCAGAAATCTTTCCCCCCATAGATACTATTTTATTTTTTTTCCAATTACATGTAAAGACGATTTTTAACATTAATTTTTCATGTAAAGTTTTGAGTTTGAAATTTTCTACTTTCCCTTCCTCCTCCATAAAATGGTAAGCAAACTGATATAGGTTATATATGTAGAATCATGTAAAACATATATCCTTATCAATCATATTGTGAAAGAAGAAAGAGAACAAAAGGTAAAAATCACAAAAAAATAAAGTGAAAATATTATGCTTTGATCTGTATTCAGACTCCATCAGTTCTTTCTCTGAATGTGGATAGTATTTTCCATCATAAGACTTTTGAACTTGTCTTGAATCATTTATTGCTGAGAAGAACTAAGTCAACGATCGAACAATGTTGCTTATACTGTGGACAGTGTTTTCCTGTTCTGTTCATTTCACTTTGCATCAGTGTATCTAAATCTTTACAGGTTTTTTCTGAAATCCCCCTATGAACAGATATTTTTATCCAGCATTTCCAAATGATGGTGGCATTGGAGTAGAGGACCCCAGTATAACCATGGGCTCTAGGTTATAAAACTTGGTGGCTATCAAACCTGAATCTGTTTTGTTATTCAATCAAGGAATAAGATAAAGAGGGAAAGGATTCTAAAAGAGAATACTTATAGGTCTAAAGGAGATAGTATAGCTAGGGAGGGGGAAGCCAGAGCCAAGGAGAACACATGTATATTTCAGTCAGATAATAATTATTTATTAAGCCTTATGACATGCCAGTACTTGACTGGGAATATAAGCACTAGTAAAAAGAAAGATAGTTTCCGTCCTCAAAGAAGTTATATTATAATGGATAAGACAACACACAAAAGTAAGCTGAACAGCATGGGCAAGAGAGTGAAAGTAACTAGTGTGGCTGCAAGGTCAGGATGGAGAAATGGAGTACAGTCAGGTAGGAAATGAAGAAATGGCTACCTTAGTCTACTTCCTTAGATGGAAGTTCTAAGAAGAGATACTTTTATGCTTTCATATTTTCCATGATTGATACTTCCATAACCTTTCAGAATATATACAATTCCATTCCTGTCCTAGACTCATAGAGTGTGGAAATCAGCTCCAATGTTGCTAAGAGTGTTGAGGTTGGCAGAGATATTGAAAGTGAAGAGGCTGCCATTAGCCTTGGCAGAATGGAGATCCTTGGCACATCCACCCCAGGGCCCCTTCTTCCCTGGGGATACTTGACACCCACTGTATCTCAGTAGTAGTATAAATTAAAGCCCTTGACAGGCTGGCTCCAGCCTACCTTTCCAGGCTTATCACACATTAATTTTATTTACACTCTACAATGTAGCCAGACTGGACTACTTGCTGCTACTTGACAATCCATGACTTCCCCACTGTCTTTACACAGTCTCTTCCTAATGCCTGGAGCTAGGGACATCTCATCTTCATCTATATGTTTAAAGCCCAGTTTAGTGACACATCCTTAGACTAAATTATTAGCTTAGATTATTAGCTCCCTAATAATTCTGTATTTACTTTCTAGATCTAACCACTGAGAGAACACATAAGTGAGGTGTGGTCCTATGGTGGCATCACAGGACACAATTTGGAGTTTTCTGGCTCAGCTGCCATGAGAAACAACTTTTATTTTCCCTCCAAGTGTTGTTTTGGGCTTCCTCTATCCAAAGTGAACGGTATCTAGAAATGTCTCAGACTTTATATTTTAGGCTTGTTTGTTTGTTTGTTTGTTTTAAAACATGCTTATGAAGCTCTAACACTAGTCTCTCCACTTTGCTCTCCCTCTTGGGTCCAGTTCCCAGATCTATATTGACTGAGCCAAATGTGTATTTATATAATAACCCTATTGGGCTTATCTCCCAGTTTGCTCACATACTTTTGGGCATCCTCCACTGGAATGACTGCTCTTAGATTCTAGTATACCCTGTGGGTGAGTTGCTTCTAAAACTAGAGGTCACAAACCCAAACTAGGGTGCTTCCATATAGCAATTGGTTAGTAGATGCCATTGAATTTTAGCAAAGGCATTTATTACAATGCATAGTAAAAGTAGTAGTAAATAAAGGCTTGTTAAGCACTTACTATTTGCCAGGCTTCATGTCAAGCACTGATACTACACACTTTCTCAGAAAAAAATAGAGGGGAAAACAGCCCCTGTTCACAAGAGCTCATATCCTAATGGGGGAGACAACATAAGAACAACTATGTTAGTACAAGATAAATACAAGCTAAATTGTAGGTAATTTTAGAGGGTGAGTACTAGTTGGGTGTGGGGGGAGTCCTGGGGAAGGCTTCTTATAGAAGGTAGGGTTTGAGCTGAGTCTTAAAAGAAGCCAGGGAAGCCAGGAGGCAGAGATAAGGAGGGAGAAAATTCCAGTCAATGGGAATAGCCAGTGAAAATGTAGATCTGGAGTGTCATATTCAAAGAATGGCAAGGCCAGTGTAAGCGGATTATGAAGTACACAGAGGGGAGAAAAGTGTTAAAAAAAAAAATTGAAAAGGCATGATAGGGCCAAGTTGTGAAGAAATTTAAAAGCCAAACAGGATTTTTTGTTTGATACTAGAGGTAGTCACTGGATTTCATTGAGTAGGAGAGTGACTGCACTTTTGGAAGATCACCTTTGACAGCTTAATGGTGAATGGACTGAAGTGAAGATAAATGCAGTAGAGAGACAAACCAGAAAGCTATAGTCCAGGCATGAGGAGATGCGGGCCTCTACTAGGATAGGGCACATATAAGAGGTGTTATAAAGATAGAATGAACAAGACTTGGCAATCTATTAGATATGTGGAATGAGCAAGAATTATTAATTGAGGATGATACACCGAGGTTGGGAACCTGTATGACAGGTAGATGGCGGTGCCCTTGACAATAAGGGGAAAGTTCAGAAAAGGGAATGTTTGGGCAGGAGGGAGGTTTAAAGATGATATCGATTTTGAACATGTCTATGGGGCATCCAGTTAAAGATGTCCAATAGGCAGTTGAAGATGTAAGACTGGAGGTCAGAGAGGTCAGAGTTAGATAAGTAGATATGTGAATCATTTGAATAGAGATGATAATTAAATCCATGTCAGCTAATGGGATCTCAGAGCTAGATAGTATAGATAGAAAAGAGAAGAAGGCCCAGAACAAAATGGGGGGGGGTGCACCCACGGTTATCTGGAATGAACTGGATGACGGTCCTGTAAAGAAGACTGAGAAGGAGCAGTCAGACTGGTAGAAGGAGAACCAGGACAGAGCAACACCACAAAAACTTAGAGAGAAGAGAATATCCAGGAGAAGAGGGTAATCAATGATGTCAAAAGGCTGCAGAGAAGCCAAGAAGGATGAAAATTGCTATAAAACATTCTCCACATTTTTGTTGTTTGTCCTTCATTTTTTAACACATAAGCCAGGGGTAAATGCTATAAAAATGTGTTCATGCCTCAGATTTAGAGTATCATAGTAATGAGGCACACTTAGGATACACGTGTGACAAAGGCAACTCACAAGTCCTGTTATTTCAAATCCTGGAAGTTCTTTCTTATTGAATTCTCACATAGCTCCCTTGGGTTGCAAAATTTCTGCTGAAAAGATTTACTTAGCTATTCCCAAGATTTGTTTCTCTTCTCTCCTCTCTCTCTCTCTCTCTCTCTCTCTCTCTCTCTCTCTCTCTCTCTCTCTCTCTCTCTTCTCTCTCTCATTTTCTTCCCTCACCCTTCTACATTCATATTTCTTTGGTTTTTGTAATCCTGTTTTTTTATTTTTAAAGTTAATCTATCCCTCCCACAACTCATTTCCTGCTGAACAAATTTTTTAAACTAAAAAATAAAGCCCTCAAAACATGACTGCTAAATAAATACCTATTTTATCTATATCTGAACATTTAAGTCTCTTTCTTCATTTTAAGCTTCTCTGTTAGGAGGTGGGTAACATGTTTCATCTTCATTCTCTTGAACTCAGAATTTATCATTGTTTTGATTAGAATTTCAAAGTTGTTCTTCTTTGTAATATTGTTATCATTATTTTCCTAGTAAGGCTCACTTCACATTGAATCAGTTCATAGAAGTCTTCCTAATTCCCTTTGAAATTTCTTGTAGTAAAATAATATTCCAGTAGGTGGCGCAGTGGGTAGTGTTCCAAGCTTGGAGTGAGGAAGACTTAGCTAATAAATTTGGTCTCAGACACTTACTAGTTATGTGACCCTGGGCAAGTCATTTAACCCTTTTTGCTTCAGTTTCCTCATCTGTAAGATGATCTGGAGAAAGAAATCTCAAACCCCTCCAGTATCTTTCCCAAGAAAACCCCCAAATGGGTTCTCAAAGAGTCAGACAACACGGCATTCCATGACTCTTCTCACATACATAGCTTCCTGTGATGATATTCTAGTGCTACTTCCTATATACCCCTTCAACCTTAAAATCAGGGTCAAAGTTGGAGCCTAGAAATTGGGAACCTGGGTAAGTCCACCTCAGACAAGAGAACAGGCACCTGAATCACTCAAGACTTAAGCCTTTGCCCTCTCCAGTTGGAGCCCACATGTATTTACTTATATATGTATAAATTATTTCTCCCAAGAGAACTCCTCGATGGGAAGAACTGGTTTATTTTCTTTGTATTTTTGGTGTCTAAAAAGTATACTTAGCCTATGGGTATACAAAGTGGGCATTTCATAAATGTTTGTTTATTGATTGACAAATGTTACTTTGTCTCTGGCTTGAGTTGACAAAACAATAAAATATTCAGGTATTTGTGAGAGCTCTCTTTGATTCACTTTGAAAAACTACAAAGAAAGGTGGCAGAATTAGTTATTCTTTGGGCTACTTATTCTGCTTGGTTCTAATATCACTGGTTTTTCATTTGTATTTAACCCATTGGATGATCCTCCTGTGTTAGATTTACTGTAGAAAATGGATTAGAGTTGCCTAGGACAGGCAGGCAGGGATGAGTTACAACTTGCATGAATGGAGGGAGTCCTTGCATTGATGTAATCTTGCATATAGTGGAATATTGGAGGGCATGGGAGTCAGTTATGAACTTAAGTAGGATCTAGCAGATCATTTGCAAAATGGCAAATTTTCTCTTATGAACCATAATATATTTATGATATTGGGTATTGGGAGTGGGGGGCCCAGGAAAGTTTATCAACCATTGTACTTGGGGGGCAGCTAGGTGGTGCAGTGAATAGAGCACCAGCCCTGGAATCAGAAGGACCTGAGTTCAAATCTAGTCTCAGACACTTAACACTTACTAGCCTTGTGACCTAGGGCAAGTAGCTTAACCCCAATTTCCATCCAAAAAACAAAAACAAAAAACAAAAAAACATTGCACTGAGGTTGGGCTTCAAATTTCTTGAGTATGTAACTGTACTGTATTGTTAAGAACCCTGACCTCAATCCAATTATACCTTGATGTTTCCTTGTTAATGCTGCTTGAACCTTTACTGAAGCTTCTAGTTACTTTACCATCAACATACCACCAGGTGTAATAGGTTAGGGGCAGGGGAGAAATATGAAAAATGTTTCATACCTTACATCTCTTGGTATCCTGAGAGAGAACATCAGTGTAGTAAAAAGAATATTGGTCTAGGAATCAGGAGATCTGGATTTGAAACCTGGTTCTGCTTTATAATGATAGGAAAATCACAACAGCTCAGTGGACAACAGTTTTCTTATCTACAAAATGAAGAGATTGGAGTAGAAAACTTCTAAGACAATTCCCTTCTGTCTCTAAAGTTGGCTGATCTTTCTGTCCTTGGCACACAGAGCTTTTCTTTCCATCTCTAGCCCCTAAACAATTATCTTCAGGATCTCATATTTAAAGGAACAAAACCTGAAGCCTAGGAATCTTAATCCATTTGTTTCATGTTACTCTGAGTTGGGCCAGAAGCAGATCTCAGCTCTTCTGAATTGAAGCCTACAAACCCAAACCACTGGTCACCACAACCTCCTAAAAATAGTTCCTCAGAGCTAATAGCCAATCACTTTCGTTTGCCCCATAAGGCAAAGGCAGAGCACATATCATAACTTTAAAGGCACTGTAGCCTTCAAGCTGGGAGGGTCACAGCAGGCAAGAAAACAAATATAGCCTGAACTGTATTGTCTGAGGAAGGTAGTATAAATAACCAGGGATGGCATTTTCCTATGTACGGTCATGGTCAGGTTACCTATCAAGGACAGCGTGACTAACAGCAGTAGGCAGTGATTGAACAAAGGATACCACCATGAGCTCTGCACGAGGGCTGGTGTACAGTACTGTGACCCCCACGATTTCACATGGACATACAGCTAGCCTCCAGGACATTCTCTTCTCCCACTTCCAACTTTGGCTGGGAAGGCTGGTGTTTGGTTGCAACATCTAAAGTTGCAGAGGGGGATTGATGATTTGGATGAAAGAGACTTCTTTATTGTGACAAAGAGCATAGGAAAGCAAGGGGTGTGATCAGAGATAGAAGGAAGAGAGCTGCACAAATGAGACCCCAGTGGCTGCCATTCAGTCATTCTCTTCCAACCCAAGAGGGTTCTGGTTTTAAAGTAATCATGGAATCACTGCTAGACTTCGTTGTCACTGAACAATCAGAAGCCTATCCCTCAATGATCTCTTCTCTTTTGCTCTCTGACACTCTCTCTGTCTCTGTCTCTTTCTCTGTCTCCCTGTCTCTCTCTCTCTCTTTCTCTGTCTCTTTCTGTCTCTGTCTCTCTGTCTCTCTGTTTCTCTGTTGCTGTCTCTGTTTCTCTATCTCTTTGTTTTTCTTTGTCTTTTCATTAGCTTCCATGAATTAAACTATCATATGTAGATGGTTTATAAAATTAAATTGAATTGTTCCTCTACATGTTGACTTCCTCTATGACATTCAACCTAAGCACCCATTATATAGATGAGAAAATAAGCTAAGGTTAAGTGACCTTCCCAGGGTCACACAGATACTAAGTATCCAAGAAAGGAAGGTTTGAAATCCAGGCCGGTGTTCTTATGTACACCACCTAGTTGGCTCTGAGTAGGTACTATTATTGTTCCCATTTCATAGATGAGGAAAACGAGCAATTTAAGATCTGTATTTGTATTAAACAACATGTTTCGGTGTCAGGGGCTGGTCGCATAGCCAGAGACCTAGAGGAAGGTCACTCAGAACATGACCGGCCTCTCCAGTGGAAAATTTACAGGTGGAAATAGACAAGAATCCATGAGACTTTTACTGGTTTTCTAAAACATGAAAAGTTTGGTGTGAACGGCATAATTAAAAAGCAGGTGAAAACAATCTGTATGGTCTTAATGTTTTTACTAGGAGCTAAACCTGGTCAGAAGTATCTTGTCCCAAGGTTTAGAGACCATTCCATTAACTTACCAGAAAGTAGCAACAGGATAGACATTCTTTGATGGGGCAAAGATACAGCCCCTCCCCAGGAAATTCCATCCCCAGCAAGGCCTGAGGGCACTGGCAGCCCTGAGACCTGGAAGAGTTCCATTGGCTGTAAGAGGAAGCCATGGAAGCACCTGGGGCCTAATTATACATACAAATCAAAACCCAAGCTATTCAGTTCAATCCATCCAAGGAATGAAAGAAAGCTGATATCCCAGGAGAGCCTGTACCCACTGGCTCTAGTCCCAGAGTCTCAGGGCACTCAATTCTAAAGGACCCAGAAACTCAGGCTTTGTCTGTCTGGGATTCTGTAGCACCCTATATAGACAGATGAGCTTCACTGGAGAGAATGAAAAGCATGTGACACCTGCCAGAGGGCACCAAAAACTTTCACCCACTGGCACCAGAAGCCTTGGGTACAAGGGTAGGCAGCAGGCATAGTCAGGTCTCCAGTGTGGCACCATACTATCACCCTCTCTGCCTTCTCCCTTCACTTTATCCATGCTCTCAACCACACGGTTCTTAGGGGGATCCCAGGGAAGCTCTTGGGGTGGGGGTGGAACACAGGGTAACAGGAGAGGGGACAGAGCTTCACAGATTGCCAGTATGACTTGGAGATAGTTGTTTTACAGAGAAAGACACTGAGGCATATGCATCCTTTGATTTATTCATTCAGAGGCAGCTAGGCAGTATAGTGGCTAGAACTCTGAACCTAGAGTTAGGAAGACCTAAGTTCACAATCCAACCTCAGAGAGCTGTGTGATGCTAGATGAGTCACTTAAGCTCCTTCTACCTCAGCTTCCTCAACTGTAAAATAGGGTTAATAACAGCACATACGGGGCAGCTAGGTGGCACAGTGAATAGGGTGCCAGCCCTGGAGTCAGGAGGACCTGAGTTCAAATACAGCCTCAGACACGTGACATACTTACTAGCTATGTGGACTTTGGGGAAGTCACTTAACCCCAATTGTCCTCTCCCCCCCCAAAAAAAGCAAAAAAATAGCACATACCTTCTAGGGTTGTTACGAGGACCTAATGAGATGATAATTGTAAAATGATTGTCAGAGAGCCTGGTACATAGTACGTTCTTAGTAAATTAGTTACTGTCTCTCTCCCTTTAACTGTAGGGATTTGCCCAGAGTCCAAGTCCTCAGTCTCTAATTAGAGTTAAATTACACATCCCACCCTTCCTGTTCCTATGATGAGACTCCAGGGCACTTTCTCTTCTCCATGGAAAGAATTTGGGGCCCTTTCCATTGCTATTATAGTCAGACCCTGGTTCTGGGAAGCCAGAAGGCCAGCAAAAGAAGGGGCAGACGGTCTATTCAAGCTCTCCCCATAAGCCAGCTCCCATAGGGTGCTCTAACCTGATCCCACGGCATGCTTTCTTCTCACCTTTTATCTATCTGACCAGTTAACCTCCAGCCCTAGCCCTGACCCTAAGCTCCCTCAAAGGGCCAGGAAAGGGGACCAATGGCGGTTGCCCCAGGGCCGAGACAGGCAGTGGGCACAGTGAGTCCAGAGGCTTGCCAGCTGGCTTGGTCGAGTGGTTCTTCCTTCTAAGGTATTAGCTTTCATGACTGGCAGCGCTGCGTGTCCACAGAGTGAGTGGACTAAAATCATAGTTCCTTTAAAAGACTCTAGGTGAATTCTAACCTATCTATGGTTTTTGGGGAAGTTGCTCCTATCTTGGGACAGGAACCTCATATATGTTTTTTTGAGTCCTAACCCAGGACTGTTACTTACTTCCCAAGTGATACTAAAGAAATAAGTCCCTCTCCTTCCATCTTAGTTTTTCTGATCTGAAAATCAAAGAAGGAAAATAAATGTTATTTGTTGTTGTTTCTGACTCTTCATGGCCTCATTTGGGCTTTTCATGGCAAAGATACTTTAGTGGTTTGCCAATTCCTTCTCTAGTTCATTTTACAGATGAGGAAACTGAGGCAAGAAGGATTAAGTGACTTGCCCAGAGTCACATGGCTAGTAAGTGTCTGAGGCTGGATTTGAACTCAGGTCTTTCTAACTTTAGGCCCCGTGCTCTGTCCACTGAACCGTCTAGCCTCCCTAAAAGAGTATATAACCCTCTCAGTCCCATCAGGTATGTGGGGAAGATTCTTGTAGTTAGTTCCGCACACCTTTTTAAAGAACAAAGAGATATGTACACCTTAGCTATGTTCTGCTCATCCAACATAAAAATGAAATAATATTACTTTAACAGGAAAAATGACAAAATCTAAATTGACTAATCAATCAATTCATCTTTAATGACTGTCTACAACATACAAGGGACGACATTAGGGAATAATAAAGATACACAAGGCTCAACCCTTCATATCTGACAAGAGGCAGAAGACTCAAATCCAGCCTCAGTTACTTCCTAACCATATGACCTTAAGCCAGTCACTTAACCTCAGTTTTCTCAACTGAAAAGTGGGGAATAATAATAGCACTTGACACACAGAGTTGTGAGGACTAAATGAGATGTTAGTAATATGCTTTGCATCCTAGCAGGCTCCTGATACTTAATAGGTACTTAATAAAGGCTTATTCTCTCCCATGTCCCCTTCAGTTCAATAAACCTTTATAATGTATATATAATGTGTTATGAACGATGCTAAGCGCCAAGACAAAAGCAAAACAAAACAAAACAATCCTTGCCCTAGAGGAGCTTATATTTCCTTCCTTGAGGAAGCTCATAGTTTGATCAACAAGATGAAACATAGCAAATGAAATTTTAAAAACGACCACAGAGGGCAGTATACAGCAGTGTCTTGGCCATGCCTTACAGGTCACCAATTGGAAGACCCAATCAGACTCTCTCCCTCTAGGGTTGTAACCTGGTCTTGGCCTCAGGACTTGGTCCTTCCATCATGATCTTTCCACAGACACCCAAGGAATGCATAAAAAACCAGAGACTCAAATTTTTCATCCTATTTCAACCCAATGCTGCCTTCCTAGACTATTTAGCTCATCTCTGAATGCCTAAATTCTCATATCTGCAAAATGAGGCTGATCATGGACCTAACTACTACCCAAGCAGTCTCTATAGCAGAGGCATCTAACACACAGCCTACAAGTCACATGTGGCCCATATCACTCCTGTGTATGGTCTGAACCATTAAAATGTAATTGGGAAATATTTATGGCCATGTAGGTGGCTCAGTAGATAGAGTTCTGGATCTGGAGTCAGGAAGACTCCTCTTCCTGAATTCAAATATAGCTTTCAGACACTTAATAGCTGGGTGGCCTTGGGCAAGTCACTCAACCCTGTTTGCCTCAGTTTCCTCATCTGTAAAATGAGCTGGAGAAGGAAATGACAAATCGCTCTAGCGGTATCTTTGCCAAGAAAACCTCAAATGAGACCATGGAGAGTCAAACACGACTGAAATGACTCAGCAACAACAACAACATGGGCATTATTTAACAAAATAAATTTAAAAAAACAATAAAATACAGATACTATTAATATGGGGTTTTCTAAGTCAACATGTGGCGGGTAGTGATCCTTGTGTATAGTTTAATGGCCCCATTTCCATTTGATTTTGACACCAGTGCTCAACAGTATCTGGGGGCCCCAAGAAAGGAACCACCAGGGGCATAATAGACAACATTGTTTTGAAGAATAATCAGTTAGCCAGCAAATATTTACTGAGCAACCCAGGGTATATAGGATTACATACTGGAGGGAGGAGAGAGAAACCACATTAAAGAATAAACATGATCTCTGTTCTCCTGTTCTTCAGAAGCTTATAATTAGCCAGTTAGGTCATGGCACTAATAATGCCAAGGTCATAGGTTAGAGCCTATGATGTATGAAATGCTTCTGTTCCATGAACACAGGCTCCATCCCCTGCTTCCCATCAGATTGCTTCATGAATGTGGTCTCTTGCACAGTCCAGTGTGGCTGGGACACCACCAAGAATTCCATCTGACCAGCCCTGCAGTCTGGAGGATGTCTGGAGAGGGAGGAAGTGAGAATTAGGCTCTGTACAATGGACATCCAGTGATGACCTCTGGGCGTCCCTTATGTCTAGTTTACAAGAACTCCTAATTACAGGCCCTGAAGGGTCACAGTATACCCTCTCCCTGGAAACTGGTATTTCCTTTTCTATACACACATTAGGTAGTCATCATGGGACAGTAGAATAAATGGAGACTGGAGTCAGAGAGCCTGCCTGGGATGAAATCCTGCCTCTCATGTTTGCTAGAAAGTCACTTAACCTGGATCTTAGTTTCCTTCCCTGTGAAGTGAGGGGATTGGCCTAGGTGGCCTCTGAATTCCCTTCTCTCTATAGGCCTAAGATCCTATGACATCTGGGCTCTGCATGTCTCCGGAGCCAAGCTCAGGTTTCTCCAAGAACAGAATGCCGTTAGCTTCCCTCCCCTTCTTTTTTGGGGTAGACAAACTATGAATGAGAGAACAGCTGCCCATGTACAGAGGATTTCCCAGAAAGGAGAGACCTTTGTCTTATGACCAACTGGCTGCTGTCTCAGCTGTGACCCCAGGGTTTGGGAGGAAGGTTTGAAGGAAGCTCAGGAATTTGATAATAGGGTAGAGAATCTCCACCCTCCTATACCCACCCCTCTGAACCCTTGTTATAAGATAAGGGGAGCAATAAGAGCAAACATTCAATGGCCCTTGATGACATTTGCCTCAGTCTAGTTTGGAGTCCAAAAGTCTCCAGAGCTCCTCTCAGATCACAGTTTCAAGGTATTATGGAAAAAAACAATTGACTAAAAGTTTAGAGACTTGGGTTTATATCCAGTCTCCTAGACTTAACAGATGTGACCTTGGTCAAATCCCTTCATCTCTCAATTTCCTCATTTGTAATTATTTTTCCCTTGGCCTGGAAGTCTGATTAATGGATTTAGGGAATTTCCTATGTGTAAATTTCCTCTACTGGTGCAGGTTAACACCAACTCTGAAATGTAGTCTTAAAGAACTGCCTAAAGTACTGAGAAGTTAAGTGACTTGTCCAGGGTCACACCGACATATATATCCATATATATGAACATATATATATATATATATATATATATATATATGAAAATGAGATTGGTGACTTTGCACAGCCTTCCCTCACTTAAATCCAATTCTCTTGCAAGTCACAGCATCACTTTACTGATGTCATGGTCCTCTTTGAGAAGGAAGGACAGACAACAACAACAAAACACATATACGTCTATACATACATACATACATATCTATCTCTTCATATCTATATCTGTCTATCAGACCCAGAACTTGAGACTGGGTCCCTCTGATTATTGTCTGAGGCCAGGTCTCTCTATCCACCAGACCACATGTATAAAACCCAATACCTGTGGGCTCCCTATAAAACCCCAAAGTATAGCCTGAACCAGATTGGAAATATAATTGAGAAATATTTAACAAAACAAATAAAAATACAATAATATATTTATATTTATATATAAAATGTTCACAAACACTTAAACCTTTAGGAAACATTAATATTCCATTTAAAAACTAAGACAACACACAGCCTGCAGGATCCTTTCTGTACCACTTAAGAATGGTCCCCATTCTTATGTGAATTTAAAATCACTGCATCAGACCACACTGCCTATCTGTAAAATTGGGGTAATATCTGAGCTGCCTGTTCCACAGTATTGTTGTGAGGAAAGCAAAGTAATCGTCTCTGACTTTTAACCATTTACAGCAGTTGCTACATATATGTATGTTATGTATGTATGTGTGTATGTATGCACACATGTATGTATGTATATGTATATAGTCTGACAATGTACCCCAACTTCAAGGAGTGAAGTAAAGGTTGTGAAAAGGGTGCTGGGTTTAAAGGGGTGCAGAACCTGCAGGCTTGAGGTCACATGGGACTGAATGAGGTCACAGGTTACTGAATGTCAAAGGGCCACATGTGGCCTTGAGGCTGCAGGTTCCCCACCCCTAGTTTAGACAGTCAGAGGACCTGGGTTCAGATCTGGGTTCTGTCCTTTTCTACCTTGAGCAGACCATATAACCTCCTTAGGCCTCAGTTTCCTCCTCAATAAAGTGAAGGAGCCAGACTGGACGGCCCTATTTTCAGCTCTGGACCAATGATCTTGATTTAATCAATCAGTCAATCAACATTTAAGTGCCTTCTATGTGCCAAGCACTGGACTAAGTGTTGGGGCAGTAAAATCCCTGCCTTCAAAGAACTCATGATCTAATGAGGGTGATAAGAAGTAAAAAATATATATATATATGTATATATATATATGCAAATAAGGTACATGAGGCAATAATCAAAAGACAAAAGGCTCTAGAATTCATAGGGATTGGGAAAGGCTTCCTATAGAAAACAGAATTTTAGTTGGGACATAAAGGAATTAGATCATCTCTTTCAGGTCACAGGATATGAAAAAAATATGTATTCCCTTGTGATTTACTTGTCTCAGGGCTCTAAAATCCATCCAACTTAGCAAAACTCCTAGTTAAGAAAAGAGGTGATCCCAGCCGAGTTGTTCCCGTCATTCCTCCACCCAGGAGGAACGCCTCTTGCCCCCTGACCTGAGGAAGCTTCCCCTTTCCCAGGCTATGAGTGGCCCTCTTTGCTGGGGAAAAGGGCACACAGTGGGAATCATGACGCAAACTCCTCTCATCCTTTACTCTCTTTGAGCACCCTGAGCTCTGTCAGAAGAGGAATTACTGGCCATATACCAAATGGAGGAAGAAGCTAACCAGCCTCTTCAAAGTATCCTTGTTACAGCTGCCATGGAAACAATGTTAAGCTGAGAATAGGGCCCTTAAGAATAAGAACTTGTTATTCTTAAGATACGCTTGAAATATTTAAGGTATTTCTTTATTAAAAAGGCATAATTTGGGGGCAGCTAGGTGGTGCAGTGGATAGAGTACCAGCCCTGGAGTCAGAAGAATCTGAGTTCAAATTCATCCTCAGACACTTACTAGCCGTGTGACCCTGGGCAAGTCACTTAACCCCAATTGCCTCCTCCCTCCCAAATACACAGTTCCGTCAGTTTAGGTGTACTACCTTAACCATTGTAAATGGCAACCCCTCTGAACCTTTGTGACAAAGGTCTTCTAGGACCAAATAGAAAATATTTTTTATATTTTATATAGTTATATAAATATACAATATTTAAATAAAATATTTTATATAAAAATATAAAAAGTGGTTACCTGGTATCTAGCTTTCTGGTGATGAACTATAATATAATATAGAACATGTCTATTACCTCTACAGATTGTGTGTGTATCTACAAGGAGTTGTCTAAATGTGACTTGTGATGAAGAATGAATAGCTAGTTCTGGAATCTTACCTCTTCATGTCCACTGGCCAGGAAAGGAGCAGGAGATTGGGGCAACAAAGTTAGCTGGTCTGCTCTCCTCAGACAGGAAGTAGTGGAATATAATTTTTTCTATTTGCTCCCTTAAATAGTTAGTCTAGGGTAAATGGTTTTTAGATTTAAACATCTTCCCTGGTCACTATCTTTTATGGAGAAGGGAGTGTAGCTGATACCTGAAGGTCTGGTTTCTTTCCACCAAATACTAGCTATACAAAAATCCATTACAAATAGGGAAGATTGAATAAATCAATTTATCCAATCGTATAGCAAGCAAAAATCAAAGAGGTTATACAGATAAGAACACACTAGATTATTCACAGAGTAAATGAGCTCTCTCATTGGTCAGTTCCTTCCAGGATCCCCATTTTTGGAGGAGCCCAAGCTAATTTTCCATTCCCCTCCCAGCCCTAATGCCATTTCCCCCTTTTATCCCTTCACTCCCATGTGCTTTTTAGCTTCCTTTTGTGTCTTGTAATTCCCCATTAGAATGTCAGCTCATTGAGGTCAAGGACTGTCTTTTTGTGTGTATTTGTATCTCAATACCTAACACAGTGCCTGGCACATATTGTTCGTCCTTCATTTTTGAAGAGAACCAGTGACATCATGGGGGGATATCTTGACTTGAGCATGAATTGTTTTAAAGGCAAAGTTTCGCGAAGTTGTCAGCCTCACTCTCTCTTCCAGAATCATTGAAATCCAGTGACAAGACAAAAGTCAAGATGACTGGCAATAACCTGGATGGAGTAGATGACCTTAATGTCTTCAGTGTCTTCATTGAACCTGCTTTAGCTGCCTTCGTGGCTATTGGAACAAATTGTTCTCATCCACTTATTCCTCAAGGGGAAGTCTTCACATGCTGTAAAGCCAAGCATGAGTAGCTTTCCAGGGGACTGCTGCTGTGAACAGCTTTCAAGGTTCTGATTACACAGTAGAGTGAATTCTCTATTCAGTAACAAACTAAGACAAAACCTTCACAGAAAATCAAAATATAGTATTCACCATGTTATGGCATAACAACGTATCTCTAAAATGGCCAAGTAGTTTCCACCAAAGTGGCCACATAGTTTTAAACAAATGTAATGGTAATTAATTTGTTTGATCAGATGTTAAGTAGATCCTAGTAACCTAGTGTTAAGTATAGAACTCTGTCCATTGGTGAAAAGGTGTGAATTCCCCCTGGTGAAAAGGTGTGAATTTGCCTGTTGATTTGGAAGAATGCCATTGGCTGAGACACTCCCCTGAACCATGTTGACTTGG
>CM053593.1:126104960-126120985 GCA_028646575.1 Pseudocheirus occidentalis
TCTCAGGAATCTACTGCTGATTGGCTTTACAACAAAGTACATTCATTTAGTAACTCAATCGTTCTTAAGGAGGCAAGCCTCCTTAACTGACACAAAGTACAGAGTTCAAAAGTCCTCCATCCCTGGGTCACATTGTCTTAATCTCTTCAATCAAAAAATCTTTCTTCTTGATTAGAGATTAGTTTCCAATCATCCTTAATTAGTAAGTCCTTAACTCAATCATCTAAATGTAAAGATTAAAGTTCTCCACTCCTAGTAAATTAAGATTTTCTCAGTTTGCATTAAATACCCAAGGAGAGGTCTTTTCATCTTGACTTAGGGCTGGCTCTCCTCTTCCATGGTTCCCCTGCCATGGTCCCAGCTCCTGCCAGTTCCTTGTTTTATAGCTTCTTGTCTAGTTCTTGTTACATACTGAAGCTCACAATGTCTAGTCCACCTCAAGTCCTTCACAGTTCCTGTTTCTAGGAAGACAAAGCTTAACAAAGCCACGATAACATTCCGGCATCCTCATCAATTCACTTCCTGCCTGAGAAATCAACATAGACCCAATAATGTGGTCTGGAGAATTAATGCAAATCATCAGTATAGTCTCTAGGCCTCTGAAATCATCAACAAGACCCTCCTCCAGGATTTCTGTAAACATACAACAAGAAAATCCTCTTTCAGGGCTTCTGAACCAGCAGTAAGGTCCCAGGACTTCTGTAACAACAGCACCATCCTCTGTTAGCAGACAAATCTGACAAAGTAACATCAAAACAAACAAAGTACCAACACCACAATCATGCCTCCTCTGAGTTCTCCTCTCTTTTCATTTCTCAGTTCTTCTCAATTCTCTTCTCTCTCTCCAACAAAAGCAACCTAGCCTCCAGATGCTTGTTCCCAGAAGTTATGGCCTCTCTTAGCTTGGGTTTTCCTTATATACGATATTAGCTCCTCCCTGTTCTGCCCCATTATGTCAACAAGTCCATCCCACTGTGGGATTCACAAGTTCTGGGTCTTAACACTTGACTTGAAACTAAGTGCTAAGTACCTATTTGATTGCAAATACAAGGGGCAGGGAAGATCTTCAAATTCCATTACTATTACACGTGCTTAGACACTACCCCCAACTCACTGATGGGTTTGAGACCTATCAGTTACCCTCAAACTGCATTAGCCCATCTTCCAAGACGGCATATTGGGGTGTAGAAACATGCTATAGTTTCTTGGAGCCACAGGTAAGAGTTGAATGTTAGGTAGACACCAAAGGTAGATGAGTAGTTCTGGAAATGACTCAGCAAGCCCTCACACCAGAGGTACTAGTCCTCCTTGAACAGCACCTAATAGATGTTTCTTCCTTCTTTCCTCCCTCCCTTCTTTCTTTTTTCTTATCTCCCTCCCTCCCTTTTCTCTTCCTTCCTTCTCCCTCCCTCCTTTATAACACAGAGTAAGCACTTAATAATTGCCTGCTTCCTTTCCTCTTTCCTCCTTCCCTCTCTCCCTCCTTCTCTCCTTTCTGTCTCTATCTTTGTCTTTTTCTCTTCTCTCTCTATCTCTTTCTCTGTCTCTCTCCTCTCTGTCTATTTCTCTTTGTCTCTTTCTGTGTCTGTCTGTCTCACTCAGACACACCAAATTAAATCATGATCTTCTCCACCAACGGAGAGAGTCATATGAAAATAATCCAAGCTTACATACCCCAGGTTACAGTAACGTAACAACAATCCCACTGGTGATCATGATCATGACCATGGAATTAAATGATGCTATGATGCATTGGAAAGAGCATCAGACCTGGAATCAGAGGATCTATGTTCAAGTATTTGCTCTGTCCACTATTTGATTTGGGTAAGTGTCTTCACTTCTGTGGTCCTAGATTTTCTCAACTGTAAAATAGAGAGTTTGGACTAAATTGCCCAGAGATCCCTTTCACCATGAAACCTTCGATTCTACAAACACTGTTATTGTGTATTTAATATATTAGTACAAAATGTTAAACACTATGTATTTCAATTGCCTACTAATTATAGTATAAAGCACTTTTCCTGGTGAAATTTGTCCCCTTACACCTAAGACTAGATAGCTTGTTCCTATTCATTGTTTATTCACTTCCCCAGAGCATGTCATTGGTGGGAATGACCTGGCAATTCTTTTTGCCTTCATACCGTGGCAACTCCAAATACCTCATTATCAAAAAGGCGAAGCTCTCCGTGCAAGAAAGAGGAATTGCTGTTTAAATTCCTATTTAGGCTTCTAATTATTACCTTTGTCCTCAGTCTCTGCCATCAGAATCCCATCCACAATGTGGAAGGCTTATTTAATGAGTCAGATATAGCCTGGCATGAATTTAAAAATAGAGAGAGACATGATGCTGGGAGCCAGGCAACGTGACTCAGAAGCCAGACTGCCAGTAGGGAAGCCAATCAAATGTTTGCTGGGGGCGTTCATTGAGTTGTGCTGAGCTCTGCCCAGCATGAATCCTGAGGAGCAGATACCCAACGCAGTAAATCATGGTTATTTAGGGTGGATTTCTCTAAGGCACTTTAACATTCCTTCTTGTTGGTACATAAGTCAGGAGGGGGTGGAAAAGCAAAACATAATTACAGAACTGTTTGTTCTATTTCGATTTTTATCCTATGGTAGTCTCCCTCCCCCTTCCCTCCAAGAATTTCCCACCTTGACGATTTCCTACAAGTTATTTTCTCCAAATAATAAGTAGGAGCTAAGCCTGTCAAGCTGAAAGGTAAATGTGTGATAGAGGGAATAAATTGGTTGTAGAGCACAGAGACCTGAATTTGAATCCTGTCTCTGCCACACACTACCTGGGTGACCTTGGGGAAAAGTCTTCAGAGGGCAGCGTGGTATTGTGGATAGATTGTGAGATTTGGAGTCGAGACGATCTAAGTTCCAAACTGATTCAGATACTTTGAAACTGTGTGACTCTTGGAAAGTCACAACCTCTCAGGGCCTACTTTTCTGCATTTGGGAAATAGGAATGCCATCACCTATCTGGCAGGGTTGTTGTGATGATCATATGAAATCATGTATGTTAAAGTGTTCTGTAAATGTAACCTATTGCTGAAATCACTGAACCTCAGTTTCCTCACAAAAGAAAGGGTTAGAGTAGATGACATTTGAGGTCCTTTCCTATCCATCATGGAAATACATCCCAATATGGAATAACTCAGCTCAACTCTTGGTTATTTCTGGGTAATAAGGAATCAATGAAACCCAACCCACAACTAATCCCTAAACCTGACTTTTGTCTTAGAATCAATTTCATCTCCTTACCAAACCTTTTTTAGAGCAACTGAAAGGTGACTCAAATGGCTGATAATAGAGAGATAGTGGATATTTATAATGCTTTAACGTTTATGTAGCCGAGATTAAATGGACCTATGGGGGCCGTCCCAGGAAATTTATTCTCAGAGCTCCTCTAGAAATTTCTGGGGGACTCCAGAGACATGGTGATTAGGCCCTTTGGGGATGAGGAACTCCCTAGCTGCTTCCAGTCATGTGATGTCTCATATATGAAAGGACTTGTCACTTTAGTTTGATGCAGAAAACTGTGAATGGTACCTTGGTCTCCCCTAGTATGCCTCCCCTACACAGTGACAGTGGGTGGGAAGAGATGCTGTGTCAAAAGGAGAGACATTCTTTGGCTCCTCTCTTCCTTTACACCAGTGGTTCTCAACCTGTGGGTCAAGACCCTTTGGGGGATCAAATGACCCTTTCATAGGGGTCATTTAAGACCATCAGAAAACACGTATTTCCAATGGTCTTAGGAACCAAAATGCCACTCCTTTATCCATCCCCAGGCTGATCTGCCCACATGCAGATACGCCCACATACGAGTATCAAAACGGCGGCATTAGGAAGGTTGAGAACCACTGATTTATACCTTTAAGTGGTATCATGTAACTTTGAGATTCCCAATGACATGTGGGGAATGATCTGGTCCTTCCCTATCACACCATAATGGTGACCATTCTCACTTGGCAGATAGAGTAGGATGATTCCCATAGGAGAGCTTACCTGAGCTTCAAACTGCCTTTCCCAATTTGAGTTTCTATTCCTGAGTGGGTGATTGGGCATTAACCTTGATGTTGATGTATCCAGACCCAAAGGTGCCTTTGTGAGACTGAGAGGTCCTGAGATCTGTCACATCTGTGAAATGGAACTGATTGGTGACCAAGGAAGTTTCTTACATCCTACAGGATGATGATAAGGGTTGTGTGAAAGTGTAAAAGTGAAGTGAAATGTACTTAGTAAATGATTTAGTGATCCCGCACACTGCTTTGTGTTCTGATGAGGTTTATCACCTTAACAAGAGATTTTTACCAGCATTTAGTCAGTTAATCCGCATTTATTAAATGCCTACCAATGTGAAAAGCCCTGAGCTAAGCACTAGGGATCTAAAGAAAGACCAAAAACAGCCCCAGTCTGATGGGGGAGAACAGGAAAACAACTATTTACAAACAAGACATTTTCTTATTGTTCAGTCGTGTCCTACTTTTTGTGACCGACCCTATTTGAGATTTTCTTGGCAAAGATACTGGAGTGATTTGCAATTTTGTTCTCCAGCTCATTTGACAGATGAGGAAATTGAGGCAAACAAGGTTAAGTGATTTGCCCAGGTCACACAGCTAGTGTCTGAGGCTGGATTCTAACTTAGGAAGAGGAGTCTTCCTGATTCCTGCCCCAGATCACTATCCACTGTACCATCTAGTTACCCTAAAGGATAAATTGGAGATAACCAAAAGAGGGTAGGCATGAGATTAAAGAGGAAAGGGAAAATCTTCTTGCAGAAGGTAGAGGTTTAGCTAAGATTTGCAGTGAGCCATGGAAGCCAAGAGGTGGGGATGAAGAGGGAGAGAATTTCAGGTATAAGGAACAGCCAGTGAAAATGCCGAGAGCCATGAGAAAGGGTGTTATATATGAAGACTAGAAAGGAGGTCCATGTTACTGAATGGCAGAGTATATTGAGGGAAGTAAGGTATAAGAAAACTGAAAAAGTAAAAAGGGGACAGATTATGGTGGATCTGGAAAGTCAAACAGCTTTTTGTATTTTATCCTAGAGATAATAGGAAGTCACTGGCGTTTACTGAATCATGGTGGGAAGTGTATGACATCATCAGACCCATGCTTTAGAAAGACCAGGCAGACCACTAGAAGGCTAATGTAGCAGTTCAGGTATGAGGTAATGAGGACCTGCACTAATGTGGTAAGAGGAGAGAAGGGGGGGGCATATATGAGAGATGTAGCTGTAAACTAATAAACTGAATTCTATTTTAAGTCATTCTGTCAATATACACTGTAACTCTTCTGTGACCGTTGGCATTTCTTTTGTGTATGGAAAATAAATACCTGTCCCATATCTGATTTACATTGTAAACTGGGTACATTCTCCTTTTGGAGAGGCCATAAACATGAGCCAAAACCTAAGGTTTAAATAATTCTCTACAAGATGCTGCATTGAGGATTTAACAATTCAAAAAGTATGAGAAAAGGGAGCCAACCTCCTCTTATTGAAGAACAGAGTGCCCCAGGAATGAACTTGTTCCAGGTCATATGCTTGGGTCAAGAATAGAGAGAACCTTTGGTAAGAGTGAGGAAAATGCCCCAATCCCCTGGGTTCAACAAGAGTTCTAAATTTTAGATTAGCAAAATGCTTTTGAGTTTTACCCCTTCTCTCTGCTCTAGCACACCAAATACTTTACATATGTAAGGACTTAAGTGGACTGCAACAAGGTCAATAGTATAATGAGTCAGTAAATTAAAATGGCAGCCAAAAAAAAAGAAGGCAACCTAATATAATTAGGTGGCACTAAAGGCAAAATAATTTCCAGGACAGGTAATCTAAAAGTCCTGCTGTACTCTGCACTGGTTAAACCACATCTAAAGCACAGTGTTCGGTTCCAGGTACAGCATTTTTAGAAAGTCTATTGACTAGTTGGATTATGTCCAGGGACCCTCTGGATTCTGAGAGCTACCAAATCACAACATACAAGAACTCAGTAGAGAAACTGAAAATATTTACTTTGAAGTGGATGGCTAGCTGGCACAGTGAATAATGCACCAGCCCTGGAGTCAGGAGGAAGTGAGTTCAAATTTAGCTTCAGACATTTAACACTTACTAGTCATGTGACCTTAGGCAAGTCACTTAAGCCCAATTGCCCTGCTTCCCCCTTCCCCCTCCCCCCCACCTCCCCCAAAAAGCAAGATAAATCCCACCCAATATTTAGTTTGAAGAAGAGAAAACTGTGAGGGAACATCTTACCTTTCTTAAAATTTTGAAGGACCTTCATGATAGAGAGGAATTCTATTTGCTTTATTTAGTCCAAGAGAGCAGTACTTGAACCAATGGATGGAAGTTGCAGGGAAGCATATTTGGGTTAGAAAAATTTTAAAAACCTTCCAAAAATGATATTGCCTTTGATGATATTAGCTTTTCCCTCCCTGTGTATCATCCAGTGAGGGGTTCCAGCAACGGGATTCCTGTTCAGGTATTCATTGGACAATATAGGTCGTTTCTGAGGTCCCTTCTAATTCTGATATTCTGTGAATCCATCAGTGATAACTTTAGATGATGACAAAGAAGAAAAAGAAGAACCAGGAAAAATACATCAGTCAAAAATTGGATTCAGACAAATCGAGGCCACTATTAATGACTTAATTGTTTGTCTTGGGAAGAGTTCCCATATACATGTGTGTATATATGCATGTCTTTTTGTGTGTAGGTTTGTACATGAAGGAGACATGCTCCCCTCTTTGGCATTTAAAGTCCTTCGCAACTGTGCTCCAGCATTCCTCTCCATGATTATTTTTTGTTATTCTTTTCTACATACTCTTCAATCCACTCATGCTGATCCTCTTGCTATTCCTAACAAATGACTTTCCATTTCCTGTCTCCTTGTCTTTGTATATACACACATACACACATTTACACATATATGTGTATGTAGTTAACCTCCCTAGCTACCCAATGCATCTATTTAACCATGTATGTATGTATGTACATATACATACATATTTAGACATGCAAATATCGATATATCTCTGTGTATGTGTGTGTGTGTGTGTGTGTGTGTGTGTGTGTGTAAACTTCCCTGGCTATCCAAAGTGTGTAGCGATTTAACTATGTGTGTATACACATACACACATATTTATATACACAGATATAGATGTAAATATATCTGTGTGTGTAGTTAATTTCCCTAGTTACCCAAAGTATGTATACACATACAACACATATTTACACGTACAAATATAGATATAGTTATCTGTGTGTGTGTGTGTGCAAAGTTAACTTCCCTGGCTTTCCAAAGTGTTTTTCTATATAACCATGTGTATGTGTGTATATACATGTGCACACACACACGGAATAGACAACATGCAAACACCAATGTATAAACAAGATATGCACAGGATGAATTGGAGATGGTCAACAGAGAGGAGGTACTAAGATTCAGGAAGACTGGGAAAGTCTTCTTGTAGAAAACGGGGCTTTAGCTGAGACTTGAAGGAAGACAGGAAAGTCAGGAGGTGGAGATGAGGAGGGGGAGAATTCCAGGTACGGGGGACAGACGTGAAAATGCGCACACACATATGTATATATGCCTATAAGCATATGAGTGTATATGCATATGTATATATGTATGAAAATACACACTCACACCCACACCCACCCACACACTCTTTGGGTAGCGAAGGAGGTTGGATAGATGCGGGGCAGTGTAGCCCAACTGATAGCTTTCTCATAGGGGACCCGGGGGTCTGGATTCTTAGGCTTGGACTCTTCCAATTCTGTGACATGTCATTCCACCCTCTGGATCCTTTGCTTCACCATCAGTGAAATAAGAAAAACAAGACAGGACTGGCAACAACAGGTGTGTTGACTCACACAGCAGGTTGTGATTTGAAGGAAGCTGGGAAGCTGCCTTTCCTCATCCCTCACCTCCAAATATGCCTGAAGTTCCCATGAATTCCTAGGAGTTAAGCCTTAGCTTCAGAAAACCCTAGTAAAATCCAAACATGGCAGCATTCATTTATTAGTTGTGTAGCTGAGAACGTGTCCTAGTAGGATGAGAAAAAAAGCAAGTAAGGTAGTCTGTGGGTTGGGGTAGACTCAGCGGGAAGCCTTCATTGTTCTGATGTAAGAATTTTGCCTATGGTGCTAGCACATCATACCTTGCCCTTGCCTCGAGGGCAGTCCTTTGAGCTCATCACTGTCTTATGTTTGAGAGGACTGCAGTTAGATCCACCTTCCCAGAATAGCCAGAGGTTCAAAGGTGAAATTAGTTCTGAGAGTACAAGTCACTTTTTCAGCACAAATGCCAAGAAGCTCACAGCAAAGGCAGCAGGATTTTATTTTTGAAATATTTTAAAATTATTTTAAGTATTCATCTGCTAGAATTTGCAAGAGAAGCGAACAGTCCCATGAAGTGGCCATGATAGGTGGTCAAGTCTATGGGGAACTGGAGTGGGGACAAGTCATTCATTTCCTCAGGGAAGCTTTCCTTTGCCTTTTGGATAGAAGGATCACAAAGAAGAGATTTTAGAGCTCATCTAAACATGGACAGAGTATTGGGCAAGACACCATGCTGAGTTCAAGTCTGGCCAAAGTTGCTTATTAGCTGTGTGACCCTGGGCAAGTCACTTAACCCTGTTTGCCTCAATTTATTCATCTGTCAAATGAGCCAGAGAAGGTAATGACAAACCAAAAATCCCCAATGGGTCACAAAGAGTCAGATATGACTAAAAACAACTTAACAATAATGACCTCCTCTCTTTTTAGATGAAAGAAATTGAGGCCCAGAGAACGATTTTTCCAAAGGGTACAGAGGAAACTAGATGACATAGCACATAAAATACTAGTCTTGGATTCAGAAAGGCCTGAGTTCAAATTTGACCTGACACTTACTAGTCATGTGACCATGAGTGAGTCACTTAATCTCTGACTACCTCAGTTTCCTCAGTTGTAAAACGGGATAATAATATCACTCACCTCCCATGACTGTCTTGAGAGTACAATGAGATAAATATTTGTAAAGTGATCAGCACAGAGCCTGACACATAATAGTTGAATAAATACTTATTTGGGGAGGCTAGGTGGAGTACTGAATAGAGCACCAGCCCTGGAGTCAAGAGGATCTGACTTCAAATCTGGCCTCAGATACTTAACACAAAACTAGCCGAGTGACCTTGAGCAAGTCACCTAACCCCAATTGTTCTACCTTCCTCACTCTAAAAAGCAAAAAACAAACAAACAAACAAACAAATAAATACTTATTCATTCATTCATTCATGCAGAGCCTCAATATGGACTTAGGTCTTTGACTTCTCACTACACTGAATTATAAAGTCCCTTCAGATTTTGCACTTGGCTTTATTGTCAAGATCACCTCCATTCTTCTAGTCACCAACATTAGAATCTTAGAGATGGACATCCTGGACTATTCACTATCCAATTAGCTGCCAGATTCTGCCCACCTGACACCTTGTCTGGCACTTACGCCCTCCTCTCCCGCTTGCAGGAAGGACAACCATCCCGGGTCAGGACGTTCCATCTCTCACTTGCCAGGTGAAGTTACTGCCTAATTGGTCTCTAGGCCTCAAGTCTCTGGCTCTTTATTTCATCCTCCTCAAAAGCTCCCAAAGTGACCTTCCTGAAGCACAAGCCTCACCCTGATACAGCTCTGATCAGTAATCACCAGTGGCGCCTTCTGCCTCTAGCATCAAAGACAGAGTCTTCTCGTTGACATTTCAGGCCCTTCACAGCCTGCCTCTAATTTCTCTCTCCCCACTCATTTTCTATTACTTTTCTTTGTTGTCGTTCAGACGTGTCCTACTCTTTGTGACCCCATGGACCATATTGCCTATGAGGTTTTCTTGACAAGGATACTAGAGTGGTTTGCCATTTCCTTTTTCAGTGGATTAGGGCAAAGGTTAAGTGACTTGCCCAAGATCACACAGCCAGTAAGTGTCCCAGGTCTTCCTGACTCCAGATCCAGCATTCTATCCATTGAGCCACCTAACTGCCTCCTAGGCAAACAGGGGTTTAGTGACTTACCCAAAGTCACATAGCTAGTAAGCGTCTGAGACTGGATTTGAGCTCGGGTCTTCCCCACTCCAGGTCCAGTGCTCTATCCATTGGGCCATCTAGCTGCCCCTTACTCTTCTTTACAACTTTGTATACTCACTACCTGTAAGTGCTTGATAAATGCTTGTCGATTGATTGATTCATAATGATAAAAATCATCGGTGATTCCAAACATTTCCCTTCTGTTCCTTTTTGCCCCTTTGGTCTACTTCTTTACTAATGAACTATCACTTAATTGAAGGTTTGGAGCTTCACAGAGAACTTTTCTTTTTCTCCCACCGTGGCCTCAGAATTCAGGATCTACCCCTCCAATGGAGTGATCTAGAATTGTGGCAGCTAGGTCGTACAGTGCATAGAGCACTGAGCCTAGAGTCAGGAAAACCTTGGTTCAAATCCAGTCTCAGAAACTTATTAGCTGTGAGACCCCAGGCAAGTCACTTAGCCTCCGTTTCTTCATCTGGAAAAGGAAATGGCAAACCACTTCAGTATCTTTGCCAAGAAAACTCTAAATGGGGTCACAGAGTCAGACACAACTAAAAAATGACTCAATGAAGAATTATAACACTAGCCAGAATTCACTGTCCCTTCTTCTATTCTTTTTCATTTTTGTGCGTATGTGAATGTGAATGTGAATGTGAATGTGAATGTGAATGTGAGTGTGTGTGATCCACTGATCAATTACCCATGGGGGAACACAGGTTTACAGTCACGGTAGTGCTATAGCACACATCAGTGAATTATTGGCTTTGTGTCAGGATATACAAGCTGGGTCAGTACCTAAGCCTTGAATAGCATCAATGTCTCCCAGACTCCAGGACTCTTTTCTTTACCAGAGCGCATAGCACAGAGATGAAAGGGGCAGACTTGTCTAAAAGTCCCTTAGCATTGCATGACCATGTCTTGAGCTTTGTGGTGTTCCAGGGACATTGGCTGGGTCCCTAATCCCTTCCAGCTGTCTTGTAAAATGTGTGCCTTTGATCCCAAGTGGCAAGGGTTTGAATAAGAGAGTACAGATGGATCAGCATCAGAATTAGGCAGCAAGCCCAAGATTGGAGAAGGGGAAAAGGAGGGAGAGAGCCCTAAGGCCTTCAACTTTTTTCTTACCTTCTTCCATTCACTCTGTATGTACCATGTATGTACTTAAGTTATTTACACATCTCTCCCATTAGAATGTAGGCTCTTGGTGGTCAAGGAGAATTTTTGCCTTTCTTTTGTCCCTAGCACTTAATACAGTGAATAGCACTTAAGTGCCTAATGAATATTTGTTGATTGACTGTTAGAAGGACTATTGGCATTGGCCCAAGATAAAATGCTGAAGAACACATATTGTGCCCTTGGTATCCAATTTCCTCCCTTCCCTCCTCTTTCAGTGCCCCTCTCTCTGTCTCTCTCCCTCTCTCTCTCTGTCTCTTTGTCTCTCTGTCTCTGTCTCTGTCTCTCTGTCTCTCTCTCTCAGCACCTCAATGCTTCTAGCTAAAGAATTAAGACATTACTCCCTTCTAGAATTATTTTTAATAAGTCTCTTAAAGATTAGAAGTCTCACAGAACTCCAAAGAATTATTTTCTCCAATTGTCTGATGGATTCTTGATCTCACAAATGAAGATAGTCCTCCTCACTAGTGCAGATCACAGTCATCCATTCAATTTTTTAAAGCCAGTTTTTACATTTAATTTTTATTTTTTCTCACTTACATGTAAACAGTTTTTTAGCATTTGTTTTTTTAAATTTTGAGTTCCAAATTCTCTCCCTCCCTTCCCTTTCTCCTCCTTGAAAAGGCAAGCAATTTGATAAAGATTATATACGTGCAGTCATGCAAAATATTTCCATATTAGCCATTCTGCAAAAGAAAACTCAGACTAAAATAAAATAAAATAAACCCCAACAAGAATAATAAGGAAGTTGTTTTGTTTTTTTTTAAGTATGCTTCACTTTGCATTCATGTGTCATCAGACCGTTCTCTGGAGGTGGGTAGCATTTTCCATCATGAGTCCTTCAGAAATGTCTTAGATCATCGTGTTGTTGAAAATAGCTGAGTCATTCATAGTTGAGCCATGTATAATATTGCTGTTATTTTGTACAATGTTCTGGTTCTTCTCATTTCACTTTGTATCAGTTAATGTAAATCTTTCCAGGTTTTTTCCTGAATGTATTCTTCTTGACATTTCTTAAAGCACAATAGTATTCTAGTACTATTATATACCATAACTTGTTCAGCCATTCCCCAATTGTTAAATATCCCCTCAAATTCTAATTCTTTGCTACCACAAAAAGAGCTGCTCTAAATATTTTCATATATATGTGTCCTTTCCTTTTTTAAAAAAAAATCTATTTGGGGTATAGACCTAGTAGTGATATTGCTGAATTAAAATGTATACAGTTTTGGGGGCGGCTAGGTGGCGCAGTGAATAGAGCACCGGCCCTGGAGTCAGGAGTACCTGAGTTCAAATCCGACCTCAGACACTTAACACAAAAACTAGCCGTGTGACCTTGGGCAAGTCACTTAACCCCAACTGCCCTCTAAAAAAAAAGTATACAGTTTTATAGCCCTTTGGCATAGTCCCAAATTGTTCTCCAGAATGGATGGATCAGTTCACAACTCTACCAACAGTGCATTAGTGTCCCTAATTTTTCACATCCTCTCCAACATTTATTATTTTCCTTTCTGTCATATTAGCCAATCTGATGCCTCCATGCCATTTTATCCTATGAAATTCTTGTTAAAGCCCTCCCATAAATCCTCTTTAGAGGAGCTACTTGTGTGTTGAAGGCTCTCTTCAAAGTCTTTTATTGATTCTTTAAATTGAAGTACAAAACTCAAACAGCTATGCCTTGTTCATATTATTTGACCAGCACATTTTCTTTTCTAGTTCTGTGCTCATGATGATGATTTTCACTCCATTTTTTTACATGGAAGTTGTCTAAACCTAGACCTACTAACAAGCATCATGGGGCTTTCCATTGCCTTTTAAGGGCTTCTGGGATAATAAAGTTCCATGATTCCCAGTATGAAATAGTAGGAATAACTGCTGGAGCAAGGTCTCCAAAACAGTAGGTGGAATGGAATTATGGATACAGGTAAAAGCATTAGTCTTATTAAGTAGCGGAGACATCTCTACTATGACTAGAGTAAAAAAGAATAGAGAGAGTGATGATGGTGCGAAGGTTTGATAAATGAAGGAGGAAAGCTCAACAATGTCAAATAGACTCAATCTTTTTAGTGAATTAGGAGGCTAGGTTGTTAGCTATAACTGGAGGAGGGGTAGTAGGGTGGTGAGAAGGTATTCGATAAAGACCAAACAGAAGGATGAAATTGGAGGATTATTCATGGCAGGGATGGCTCAGATGAAGTTCTGTACAATGAATTTATAATTATCTTCCATTAAGAAGATCAAAAGTTAGATGAATATAGTATGAAACCATGAGGTTGCTACAATCTTTGTCCATCTTTTCCCACTCCATCACTTTCACTAAGGAAAGTTAAGATGACATACTGTATTTCAGCATAATTGCTATTTTTTTTTAATATCATGGACTGTCTTGGCTAAAAAGATCATCATTTATTGGCCACCTTTCCAGGAATGTTCTTAATTAGGTTGGTCATTGGACTGCAGATAGTCTGTCTTCAGGACTATGTCCAAAACCTTTCCAAGTTTATATAACCTACCAGAGATTGTACTTTGCTGGCACAGCCTTCAAGATTCCAAAACTACCTCCAGATCACGATGAGGACTTTTGTGGAGGAATGAAACTCTAATTGGAGAAATTCATTCACCCCATAGGCTATTTGGAATTTTATGGTCCATGACACTAGAAAACTTGGGAGGCTTGAGGTAATCTCCAAACTCTCACAATATTAATCAGTGCCATTGTAAACCAAGACTCTATGGAGCAGACCTGGAAGAGTATGAGTTAATTTTGTCCCCAGGAAGAAAATATGGGATCCTCATGGGAGCTCCTTATGTAACAGCTATATAAAAATAGTTTTACTATGTTATCAAAGAGCTCCTGAGAGGCCAGGTTGACTGTTTTTAATCTCCTCCCTGGTAGTTTTTACTTTCCTGGATTTATTACTGCTTTGGTGACTACTTTTACCTAAGGATTATTAGATGTGTTTTTATTAAAAGACTTATTTATCTGGACCCTCAGGCTTTGAGTGATACATTGAACTCTACATGGAATTGCAACCTGTATTGGGAGATATTTGAGGATATCAATGACCTGTGTTGCAGCTAAACTGGCTCACCTACTATTTCCAAATGCTGAATTTCATCTTCTGTTACTATGCCTCTATAAATACTGTACCCTGTAGATGAAATATACTCCTTTTTCCCTTGATTCTTAGAATCTATAACTTCCTTCAAGTCTAATGTGAGCTGTCACTTCTTTGGGAATCCTTTCCCAGTCCCTTAGTTTATTAGTGTTCTCAATCTTCTTAAATTATCTTATATTTACTTATTTGTAAAAATGTAACAAAATCTCCTCAATAGAATGCAAAGTCCTTGAAGTGAATCAGTATGACCATTTGGGAAAGCAATTCAGAGTTATGTAAATAAAGTGATGAAAATGTCCATGGGATTCTACTTCTAGGCCTATAGCCTAAGTAAACCATTGATAAAAAAGTAAGTCTCTGTGTACAATAAAATGTAACAGCACATAATAGAGGGAAATCAAATAGATGCCAATTGATTGAGGATTTAAAAAATATATATATAGTATGTGAATGTAACGGAATATATCTGTGCTTAAGAAGTGACAGATTTGATGAATCCAGAAAAGCATGGGAAGATTTGTACTAACTGATTCAAAGAGAATTAAGCAGAGCTAAGAAAACAATATACACAACTAGTCTTTGTGTAATGTATAATTTACAACAACATAAATGAATAAAATAATCAAAAGTGAATGCTGTAAAATTACAATGAATAAACATGACTTCAAGGAAATTATATGAGAAAATATTTCCATTCCAATGCTTTGCTGAGGTAGGAAGATCAATATTTTCTGATTTTTTCCCCAAGTATTGATCAATTTTGCCGATCTTTTTGCCCTTTTTTTTCCTTTAAAAATATTCTTTGTCATGCGGGATGGCTCTCTAGTAGAGAAAAGGAAGAAAGATATTGGAAGGAATTTTGGTTATGTTAAAAAAAAAGATGGAAAAGTAGTTTTAAAAAATATTTTTAAAGAAAATTCTTCCAGTTATTCCCCAATTGATAAATGGTCAAAGGATATGAAAAGGCAGCTTTCAGATGAAGAAATCAAAGCTATCTATAATTGTATGAAGAAATGTTCTAAATGACTATTGATTAGGTGATGAAAATCAAAATTACTCTGAGGTACCTCCTCATACCTACCAGATTGGCTAATATGTCAGAAAATTAAAATGATAAATGTTGGAGGGGATGTGGGAAAATGGGACACTAATGCCCTTTTGGTGAAGTTGTCAGCTGATCCAATCATTCTGGAGAGAAATTTGGAACTGTGCCTAAAGGGCTGTAAAATTGTGCATACCATTTAATCTAGCAATAGTACTACTAGGTATGTATCTCAAAGAGATTTTCTTAAAGGCTGGGGGAGGAGGAAGAAAGACCTATTTGAACAAAAACTTTTTTTTTTGGTGGCAAAGAATTGGAAACTGAGGGGATGTCCATCAATTGGGAAATAGACGAACAAATTGTGGTATATGATTGTAATGGAATACTATTGTACTATAAGAAATGAAGAACAGAAAAACCTGGAATGATTTACATGAACTGATGCAAAGTGAAATGAGCAGAGGTTGTACACAGTAACATCAATATTGTATATTAATCAACTGTTAACGACTTAGATATCCTCAGCAATAAATGATCCAAGACAACTCCAAAGGACTCATGATGAAAAATGCTATCCACCTCCAGAGAAATAACTGGCAGAGTCTAAATGCAGATTGAAGCATATTTCAAGAAG
>CM053593.1:126121485-126194013 GCA_028646575.1 Pseudocheirus occidentalis
GAATCTTAAAAGCTCCTCACAGTAGCATTCTCTCAGAAATCTACTGCTGATTGGCTTTACAATATGGCTAATATGGTTAATATTATTATAAATAATTTCCCACCAGAAAGTTATGCTCTTGATATTCTATAGGCATCTATTTTGTGATAAGGTATATACATTATAGTGAAGATACAGTCTCTGGTGAGAGTGAGTGGGCACAGTCTTCCAATATAGGGAAGTTCAATTTTTCAAACATTGTCTAGAATGTAAAAAATACCTGTTTTTTTAATAGCATATATATTCTCTCTCTCTCTCTCTCTCTCTCTCTCTCTCTCTCTCTCTCTCTCTCTCTCTCTTGCTTTTTGGAGGGGGGAAGTAGGGCAATTGGGGTTAAATGACTTGACCAAGGTCACAAATTAGTTTTGTGTTAAGTGCCTAAAGCTGGATTTGAATTCAGGTCCTCCTGACTCCAGGGCTGATGCTCTATTCACTGCACCACCTAGCCACCCCTAAAAATGCCTATTTCTGCCTGAGAAGGAAGAAGTTGTATTTTTCAGCCTTTCAAATGCTTCCTTTCACCATTCCATTTTGAAGCTTCGGTATTAGATGAAGCTACCAGGAAACTAAAGAAAAGACAAATCCAGGGAGCTGCTAGCACAGAGCTCTGCAGGCTGGGACGAGAAAAAAAATGTTTCTGAGGTCTGTGTCCTTGTTTGTCAGCCCTTTCAAAGTACAGTCACTCCAGTTCCTGCTTGCCATGGCCACCTTTTCTTATAGCTATGACCTTACTTCACAGGGATAGAGAGGTTGGCTTGGAGACAGAAGAATCCACTAATAGTAGTTTAACAAGAGCAACTTCCCAGCTGCAGGGTAATCTGATGTCTATTTTCTTGGCTTCTTTGTGACTGAATCATGTGGCAACAGAGATAAACGATTTTAAAGGGGAGGGTCTGTTTTGGGATTCTGAGCATCATTTTGTTGACAAATTGTCAGATTTGTTTCTTCTCCACAACGATGACTAGTGTGTTCAATATCATCGACAATATTCAAAAAGAAGGGCACATTTAGAGAGAAGAAGAAAGAAGAGGAAGAGGATTTACTGTCTGTGTAACATTAGACAAGTGTTTTAAATCTTTATGAGTCTAAGTATTCTCGTCTGTAAAATGAGAGGGGTTGGACTAAATGTTCTCTGATGGTCCTTCCAGGTTTAAATATGTGATCCTAGGATCATAAGGAGATTGAAAAGTAGGAAAGACAGGGAGGAAAAAGGGCTGGAGAAGAGGTGGAAAATTATTTTTCAATGACTTGGCTGAAAGGAGAGGAATAAACGAAATATTTGGCATTCCAAAAGCAGTGTAACCTTGTAGGAAAATCTCAAACACTAGCATAAGGAGACTTGGAAAGTTAACCCAACTCCACTACTGATTAAAAGATGTTTGCTATCACAGCTACCCCAGATCATCCCTCACCACTTCTATGAACTTCTGTGTTCCGTAAATTAGCTTTGACTAAGTGAAGATCCCTGCAGTTGTGGGAGGCAGTGCCACTCTCTGGGTTACACAAGACCAGGGTTTTGACCAGCCTTCCTTTACACAATAAGGAAATGTTCTCCCCAACAAGGGACAGTATCTGGAGCTCATTCATCTACATTTAAAAAAACAATGTTTCGTAGCAGGGAAATTAGCCTCATGTGGCTTCTGGGCTTGGATGTGAAGCCCAGCTACAGAATCCACAAGTGTTCAATGCTCCTTTGTGCATTGTCCTCCCTTCCCAGCAATGTTCTCACAGTGCAGAGAAGGTACCAGAAAAGCTACTGGGTGAAAACAGAAATCAAAACTGTGGCCATGTGGGTAAGCTCTTGACAGTGGGCTGCTAGAGGGAAGGGATTTGTCTTACCATTTTTTACAACTCCTATAACACCTGGCACTTAGCAGATCTTCAATAAATATGCAGTGTGAATGAATGCCATCAAGTTAATCCAAATATCCATGGTTCTTAACATGTATAATGTGATGAAAAGTTATTTTCTTAAAAGGAGATACTGAGAAATAAGGGGAAAGGTAGGAATGAAGTGGACTTAGCAGTTAACAAATCTCAAACTATACTACAAAATAGTAGCCACTAAAACTGATTGGTACTAGCTAAACAATAGAAAGTTTTGATCAGTGTAACAGATTAGATAAAGAAGACCCAGGAAAAATTAAACATAGTAGCACAGTGTTTGATAAATCTAAGGATGTCAATTACTAGGGTAACATTCTCTATTTAATAAAGGATGCTGGGAAAATTAGAAATCCATTTTGTGCAAATTAGGATTAGACCAATTCCTTACACCACATACTGCAATAGACTTCAAATGGATACAGGGACCAAATACAAAAAGAACAATTCCCCCTCCACGCCCCCCAAATTAGAGAAGATGCCTCTGATAACTATGGCTAGGGAGCATTATTAACTAAACAAACACTAGATATGATCGTAGAAGATAATATAATTATAGAAAATTGAGAAGTTTTGGCATAAGTGAAATCAGTGGAAGTAGAATGGAGTGTTAAAATGGAAAGAATGAACTGGAAAAACAATCTTTGCAGTAAGTTTCTCTGATAAAGATCTGATTTCCAAGATGTATAGGAAATTGATACAAATATATAAGAACAGGAGCTATTCTCCAATCATTAAGTAGTCAAAAAATATCAACAGGCAGTTTTAAATGATGAAATATAAACTATCAACAACCATCTGAAAAATGTTCCAAATCACTAATAAAAGAGTAATAAAAATTATAACAACTTTGAGGTGACATCTCATACCTATAAAATTGACAAGGATGACAAAAGATGAAAATGGTAATTATTATAGAGGTGGTAAGGACAGACAGAAGTAATAAAGGATCCAACTTCTCTAGAAAACGAGACTACATTTTCTACTGGCCAAGGTCCAGGTGAAGGTGAAAACAGAAGGATGATGGTAGCACCTGCTGTGAGGACAGGGACAGCAGTGGAATAACCTTCTTGTTCACCACTAAGAGCATGTGAACAAAAGAAAAACAGAAGGGAATGTACTATTACTAGTGAAACTGTGGAAACTAGCAGAAATTCTAAGCAGAGATCTAGACTTGGTGTGGATGAAGCTTCCCAACCAGAAATTTTACTGTGATTTTGGGTGGGTTGTTGTTTTTTTTTAAATAATTTTGGAAACAAAAGTGAAGATGTACTTGTTCAAGAATGGGTTCTGAATAAGAAATGATGAACAGGCCGATTTCAAGAAAAACTTGTACAAACAGATACAAAGTGAAATGAGAAGAACCAGGAAACATTGCACACAATATCAGCAACATTGTCTGATAATCCACTATGAGTGAATCAGCTCTTCTCAATGACCCATGAGAGAAAAAGTTATCCATATCCAGATAAAGAACTGATGGACTCTGAATGCAGATCAAATAATTTTTTTCACTTATTTTATTCTTTATTGTGTTTTTCTTCTCTTTTTGATCTGTTTCTTCTTTCATGATGCTTTTACATGATAGCCCACGTTTCAAACTGCCTACCATTTTCAGAAGAGGGGAAGGAAGGGAGAGAAGGAGAAAAATTTGGAACTCAAGACCTTGTAAAAATTAATGCTAAAAATTTTTTTCACAAGTAACTGGGGAAAAAGTACTACTAGTGCAAAAAGATGGGTGCTGAGATTGGCATTCTATTAATTACATTGATTAATTACAACTTAGTATTCTATTAATTACTACTGGTATATATTGGTTATAATTCCCTCCTAATTAGACATTTTACTTTATCATTAAATATTGCTTACCTGGTCTGGTAGCACGGTGAAAACTCAATTTAGTTGACCTTAGAAATTACCAGTTGTGGTTTTTTTAATTGAGTAGCAGTACAGAAATCAAAAGCCGGTGGTTTGCCAGAGGAGGCAAATTATAAATTAGTGATACCTCCGTGATCTAAACCCCATTCCACGTCAAATTAGGAATGAGTGACATGCAAATTATGTCAAGAACAGAATTCATCATCTTTCCTCCCAAACCAGCTCTTCCTCCAAACTTTTATATTGCTGTCAGGAATACTAGCAAGTTTGCAACCTCAGAGAACCTTCTCTCTCTCTCAAACACATATTCATTTAGTTGCTAATTTTTGCCATGTCAACCTCTACATTTCCTGCTTTTGTTCCCTCCTCTTCAATCATATGAAGACTCCTTTAGATCAGACCTTCATCACCTTTCATGTAGACTACTGTGATAATCTCCTAATTGGCTCTGCTGCTTTTACTTTCTCCAGTTCATCCCCTACATAGCTACCAAACTAATATTCCTAAAACACTGTTCACTCCTTATTTAACCATAGACAAGTCATTCCCTTTTACTGGTCTTCAGTTTCTCCATCTGTAAAATGAGGGTGTTGAAACTAGAAGGTTGCAAATGTGGTACCTTCCAACTCTAAATTCTGTGAAAAATTCAGTTCGGTTTCCTTTCCCTTTTAAGCACTTACTTGTGAGAACTCCACCAATTCTTAGTTTTTATATATTTCTTTCTTGGCCTCCATACCCTCACCCTAAAGACAAGGAAGAGACTTAGTCCCATATGCAGCTACATGGATTAATGGTTAGCTAATTCAATACATAGACTCATTTTCATAGCAAAGCATCTACACAGTGGTATCTGCCCAACTGGCATTTTCACTAGGCCTGGAGGACCTAAGCCAGGAAGATATGTTCAAACCTGTGTGACCCTGAGGAAGCCACTTAACTTTTGTCTGCCTCAACTTTCCAAATTGTAAAATGGAGATGATAGCACCTACATCACAGGGCTGTTGTGGAGACCAAATGAGATAATAATTTTAAAGTGTTTAGCACAGCACCTGGAATATAGCAGGCATCTAATAAATGCTTGTTCTCTCCTTTCTAAATGGGGGAGGGGAAGAGTAATTCTCTTCCAAAGGATTCTTCTATTTCATTCATTGTAGGATCATAGAATACCATAAAGCTAGAACTGGAAGAGACCTCAGAGATCATCTAGTACAAACCTTTCATTTAAAAAATGAGGAAATACGACAAGATACATTCATCATAAAGAGTCAATTTCCTTGGCTATCCTTGGTGGATCAACCTCTTGATATTTAGTAAAAAGCTGCTTTCTTTGAGTGGCTCTACTCTCCCAGATCATCATCAGAAAGAACTGAATGCTACCTAATTATAATAACCAGGGCTGGTTCCAGAGAAGAGCTGAGGAAATGCACCTCCCTCCCTTCATTGCAAAGGTGGGGACTCTGGACGTAAAATGTTGCATGTAGTGGCAGATAACATTGATATGTTCGTAGTTTTGACAAATTGCTTTCCCCCCTCTTTGTTACAAAGGACAGCTCCCTGGGGAGGAAGGGGAAACGTGTTCAAGAATAAATGTGAGACACGGTCATCTAGGTGATCCAATGGTTAGAGCAGTGACCCTGGAGTCAGGACTTGAGTTCCAATCCAGGCTCAGACACTTAGTAGCTATGTGATCCTGGGCAAATTATTTAACTCCAACTACCTCCCCACCCAGAAGAAAAAACATTAGTGTGATATAAAAACAAATTACATAAGCCAAAAATAAAGATAATTTTTAAAAAATAAGGAGGTAGAGGTTTATTTTAATAAAGTTAATGGAAAATAAAGAGACCCTTAATTTTGTTATAGAAGTAAGGCATCATGTCTCTCAAAAAAAAAGGGGGGGGGGGGAAAGGCATTTCCATGTAGCCAAATGACCTAACTAACTTGTGAGCTACAATGGCACACACATAGTCTTCCTTTATTACACCAAAGTTTCTTCATCCTCCCTGGGGTTCTTTAGAAAGCAGCAGCAGCATGTAAATGTCATCCAGTGTCAGAATTCTTGGAAAACATCTTAGCTTAGTCCCCTTCCCTCTCCCAGGAATATAGACAAACTTGTCCCCACATTCCAGATGGGAAAACAGTGGTTAAATAGAAGAGTCAGAAATCTGTGGAGCAGAATCAGACAGCGTTTAAGTCACCATATCTGTCATCTGTATCATTAAGTACTGCTCCACCCCATTTTTGCTGAATTCCTGCCAGTTTGACTATGAAAAGGCCACATTCAGCCCCCTGAAATTCGAACACTGCCTGCTAAATTGATACTTTATCTTCCTTTTCAGTGTCTACTAATAAAAGAAACCACCCAAGGATTTTTTTTCAGATTTCTGAGTTACAATTCAGCCTTTGGATAAATGACAGAATTATTAAGAGGATTATCTCTGTCCCAGAGGTGTCTCTTTGTAGCCACTAGTTTTCCCCCTCTTTTCCTTTTTTGAAATAGAATTTATTAATTTTTTTGCTTTTTTTCTTCATTGCCAAAATTTCCTTTGAGTGTCCCTCCTCCTACCCCTCCTAGAGAGCCATCATACATAGAAAATGACATTTGAGAGAAAAAGAAGAGGAAAAAATAAGCAAAACTAGTCAATACAATTTTAAAGTATAAATTATGTTTAGAATACCACACTCCTGGACCTCTCACTTCTGCAAAGTGTGGGATAAAGGAACATGTATTTATTAATCCCCTACTATGTGCCAGGAGTGCTGTGCTAAGCCCTGTACAAATATATGTTTAGAATACCACACTTCTGCAAAGTGTGGGAAAAAGGAACACGCATTTATTAATCCCCTACTATGTGCCAGGAGTGCTGTGCTAAGCCCTGTGCAAATATTATGTCATTTGATCCTCTGCAAAGCAGTGAGATGGAGGTGTCTTTTCCCATATCTTCTTTGGAGCCAGGCTTCTTCTCCTTAGTTTTGCAACATTCATTTTTGATTGTTTTGTCATGTTTCTTCTCTCCATTTACACTGTTGTAGTCATTGTTGATACTATTTTCTTGGCTCTGTTTACTTTCAGTCTTCATCATTTCCATGCTTCTCTGTATTCATCATAAACACCATTCACTATAGCACCAGTGATATTCCACTATATTCATGTAAGAGCCCTGGATCTGGGGTCAGGAGGGACCAGAGTTTCAATCCAGCCTCAGACACTTAATAGTTACATGACCTGGGGCAAATCATTTACCCTCTGCTTGACTCAGTTTCTTCATCTATAAAATGGGGGAAATGATCTCTATTTCCAATGGTCATTGTAAGGATAAACTGAGATAACATTTATAAAGCACTTTGCAAACGTTCAGGCACTATCTAAATGTTAGTTATTGTTATTATTATGTACCACAATTTGTCTAGACATTTCCCAATTGATGGGAAAATTAAATAAATTTTAATAAGTAAAAAATTTTAATAAAAATTTAATAAAATTTTAAAAAATTTTAAAAACAATTGTTTTTAATTGAACAACTTATCTGACAATTTTAGCACTTTCTTTTGAATTTCTACAGACTCAGATTCTCTAGTAACTACTGTCATGTCATTTCACAAAAATCGTTGAATAGAATTATTTGCTTTTAATTTTCTCATTCACTCATGCAACATTTATTTTTTAATGAAAATAGCATTTTTTCTAATTACATGTAAAGATAGTTTTCAATATTCATTTTTATAAGACCTTGAGTTCCATATTTTTCCCCCTCTCCCTTCCCCAAGATGACAAGCAATCTGATAGAGGTTATACATGCGCAATCATACTAAACACATTTCCACATTAGTCATGTTGTGAAGGGAGAAACAGACCAAAAGGGGAAAAAAAACACAAAAAAGGTAAAGAAAGTGAAAATAGTCTGCTTTGATCTGCATTCAGACTCCATAGTTCTTTCTCTGGATGTGGATAGCATTTCCTATCATGAGTCTTTTGGAACTGCCTTGGATCATTGTATTGCTAAAAAGAGCTAAATCTTTCATAGATGATCATCACATAATGTTGCTGTTACTGTGTACAATGTTCTCCTTTGTCACATTCTCCTTTGTCACAAACTGGGGCTTGAAAGGAAGCCAAGGAAGTCAGGAAGTTCAAGTGATAAAGGAGAGCATTCTATGGGGACAGCTAGTAGAAATGTTCACAGTGAGAAGCAATAGTTTCTTGTTCTGGACCTGCATTCAAATCCTGCTCCTGACATTTAAGAGCCATGTAACAATGGGCTGGTCACTTACCTTCTTAGCCCCAGTTTCCTCACCTGAAGAGGGAAATGACCTAACAAAGGTGTTGACCTCAACTGCCATAATTCATATGAAGCACTACATACATTTGTAAATATTATACTTTCTCTCTCCTACTGACTCATTAAATTCTTGAAAGTATTTCTTGACAGACTCGTATCTCAGTACCTAGCACAGTACTTTGAGCTTTTTTAAAGAAAAGTTGGTTAACCAATTAGCTGAATGAATGAACCCAAACTTTGTGCCTCATGCTCTGTGTCACACTACAAACCCTATCCTAGGGTTGGAAGAGTTAACATAGTTTATCAAAGGCCACATTTAAGTATGCACTGTTAGGCCTTAAAAACTTTGAGCAATACCCCTTTTTTAATTTCATAAAGACAGTTGCAGAATATTTAAGAGGACAACGTGATCATTTGGAACTGTCTATATATAGTTTTGTTGTTGTTGAGTTTTTCAGTCACGTCCAACTCTTCAGTGATCCCATTTGGGGCCTTCTTGACAAAGATGCTTGAATGGTTTGCCATTTCCTTCTTCAGTTCATTTTACAGATGAGGAAACTGAGGCAATCAGGGTTAAGTGACTTGCTCAGGGCCACACAGCTAGTAAGTATCTGAGGCCAGGTTTGAACTCTGGAAGATGAGTCTTCCTGATTCCAAGCCTAGTTCTCAATCCACTGTACCATCTAGCTATACCACTTACGTATAAACTACATTATTAATTTTCCCACATATGACTAGATATCGATAGAACAGCATCCCTTACACTCAGGTCAGAATGGGCCACACAAGGTGATTTGCCACTGGTGGAAATCTTGTCCATGAATTCAAAGAGAAGATTCAGTTTTAAAAACACAACAAAAGCATCCTATGAGTCATTTCTTGATCATTCCCAGAGGGAGAGAAGCATTATCTTGTAAATAAGCTGTACTTTAATCCTACCAAATAAGTTGGCACCTTGGGCAAAAACTTGCTTGATTTAACAGGCTAGCCACCCTTTGAAAAGTTATTATTTTCTGGGCTACTGGTTATGTTAATTATTCAGCTTGTGCAGGCATATAAATGTATTCATGTAGGTGGATGTATTCCTAAGTCTGCATGTATATCTATCATGATCACTTATGCTTTCCATGAAATATTGTTAAACTTAAAATAAATTTGTCTTATCTGCGGTCTTCCCCTAGCCTGGGGAGAATGTTGTTATGCTTTATGGTGATTGTGGTGGCAAACACTTTTTTATTCAGTTCTCACATTCTACTGAATAATTTTCATGGTATTTGGATTAGCTATGCTGCTGCCCTTGAGAACTCAATAATAATTCACATTTATGTAGCACTTTAAGGTTTGACATTTCAAGTGTTCCTTTCAACAGTTCTGATTGGCAACTAATCCCTTCCTCTCTTCCTCCTTCAAAGACCCCAGTCTAGGCCTTCATTATCACCTGCTTGGATTAATCCAATAAATAGCTTCCTAAAAGGTCTTCCCACCTTCCCTCTCTTCACATCCATCATCCTGTGGTGATAATAATCTTTCCTATGGGTAGATGTGGTCATGTCACTCCTGATGGAAAAATCAATGACCCTTTATTGTCTCTGGAGTAAAGTTCAAACTTCAATGCCTGTCATTCGAGGCCCTCCACAATGATGCCATTCCAGACATATTCAATATAACCAGCTTCAACAACCTCACCAACAGAGATAATAGATACTGTTACTATGTCTTTAAGAGGAAATGGAATCTCAGAGTGACCATTAAACTGTCATTCTATGAGGAGTCTGTTAGAAGAGGGAGAGTGGAGTCTGCGACCTGTCATGGTAAAAGACTCATCGAGATACTGACAGAAAGAAAATGGAGAGAATTTCTTTCCTGAGAGAATTGTTTTAACTCTTATACTACAAGATTATAAATTATAAAGAGAATTCTTGAGAGACTTTGGCTATTATTTTGAGAGAACTGAATGGGAGGACTTTGTTTTCAGAACTGAGTAGTCTATAGTTGGACCTTATCTTTCTCACAGGCTATTGAAGCTGATGTTGTACTCACATTATTCCCCTCTGTGTACTCTACAATACAGACAAATTGGACAGCTTCCCTGTGGGGAGCCAAGGAGGCCTGACCAGGACTCAGATAAAAATCTTAACAGTGTGCCCTAATATCCCTAGAGGTGACTTGGCTTGTAAAGGCTGGCTCCATGAAAGACCCCCCCAGGGATACACTTAAAAGGACTTTTGTTTGATATCCTGACATCAAAACCTTTGCCCCCAGACTTCAGGCACCTAAAAGAACATGTTCCTTATACTATTGTAAGTCAAAATGCTTGATTCTTGGGGATCAGTTTCTATGCAGATGTCTTTGAGATTGCAGCCTGCTCTTGGGGAGCATCCTTTGTCCTGCAGATACACTTTGATAAGAGACAACTGACTTTCCCTATGACTTCCTGGGTCCTTGATAACAAAGCCTTATTTTATCCAAGCTACTTCCAGGTTATGGCAGAATGTTATATTGATAATAAAATTCCGGGATATGATTAGGATAAGAATACTTGAATCTTTGTCTTTTGGATCTTTAAAAACCTTGTTCAAAGAATCAATAAATGGAGTTTATGGTTCTTCCTTGAACTACCCACATGGCTTGGTCATTTCCTACTCACATCTCTGATCATGCTTAGTGCTGGACACTGAGCAGCCCACAACACTTCTCTCAGATACATTCTGCCTTCTCACACTTGTCCTTGCTCGGGATGTTCCCTACATCTAGAATACTCTCCCTCTATTTTTTGTCTATTGCATAATTACACATTGCTTAAATCTTAATGCAAATATTTTTTTCTACAAAGGCTTTCCCTGATACCCCTAGTTGGCAATAAGCACCCCTCTCAGGCTTCACATTGTACTTTGTTTTGTAATTCTTTTATACAATTATATGATAATGCTGCTATTATACTTTGCATATGGTTGGCACTTAGTGGTCATTGTATTATTTATCATAGTTCTATGTTGTTCTTAGGGACAACTCCTTGAGATCTGAGAATATACTTTATCTAAGCTTATTATTTCCCTAAGCACCTAGCACCCAGAATATTGCTCTGCCCACAGTAGACACTTAGTACCTACTTTGTTGTATTGTATTATTGTAGTACAAGAAGTATTACCCACATATTACAGACAAGGAAATGGAAATTCAGATATTAAAATGAATTATCTTGGGTCATACAACTAGTAAGCACCAGAACTAGGATTTGAACTCAGATCTCTTGATTATAAACCCATTGCTCAAAGAGAAGCAGCATATATGTCTGGGTGCTGGTCACATGTATACATTTAATTATGGAGTTTCATTGGTGGCTGTGTCTGGGTCAATATCACCTAATCAGATGATAATCAACTTTCAGGGAATTTGGCAGAAAACCCCCGATGCTATTTTTGGTAAGATATTCTCCTAATTTGGAGATTCCAAATTTTTAGAAGGAGGAAAAAGCCTCTACTTTCCTAGCTGTGCTGCAATATTCTGAACTTTGTTACTACTACTTCCTTCCTCTCTTCTCACTCTCCTTTTTTCTGTCTCCATTGATCCATTCCACTTCTCTCTTTGCCCTACCCTTCCTTCAAAGCTCAGCTCATGTTCCATCTCTGCCATGGAGCTTTCCCTAATCTAGCCAAGCCAATTCTCAACATCGCTCATCCTACCCCTCCTATGAATTCCTGTACTGTCTCTTCCTGCTATCAGACACTTCACCCAAGTTACTCTATGTTAACAAATGTTTAATTCTGTGCATGTATGACTTGTTGTCCTAAACAAATTTTAAGCTGGTATTTCTACTTCTTCAAATTCTCAGTTTCTATAACATAGGCATGAGGTTGTGTTTCATGGTGATATTCAAGAAGTTCTTTTATCTTGATTATACGATGATCATTATAAGTTCCAAATTAAAGTTAAAATATTAAATGCAGAAATTAATCTTTAGCACTATCATTTAATGACTTAAACCCTTGACCAATTTTTTAAAAGTTGCTGCTCCAGCTGAAATAGTAAGTTTGGAGGAAATGCTTCATATTTGTCTTTGTATTTGTCTTTATATACGTGATGCCTGGCATACAGTTGGTGCTTAATATGTGATTATTGGAAAGGGGGGGAAGTAAACTAGAATAAGATGGGTGTTTTTTTTTCTATTGAGGAGAAGAAAACATTAGCTGAACTCTGAACAGATCTCAATTCTGAAGCAGGTTATGTTAATCATCTGGATGTTCTCATCAATTTGCAGTGTACAGCACCATGGTCAGCTCCCATGCAACTGGGAGTGCTTTCTCCTGCCTCTTGCAGAGGAGATAAGGCTTGTTCCTTGACACACATGCTGCTCATAGACAAAATTTATTTCAGAAATTGATTTCAATGTTAAGAAAGGCTAACCTCTGACCTGTTAAGGTACAAGAAGGGCCTCTGTAAAGAATGTGATCCAGAGAGGAATACTAAGAAGGACTTGAAAGTGGAGTGTTTCTACAGAATCAGGATTAGAAGGGATCTCAGAAATCAAAATAAAAATAACAGTAGCTGTCATTTATGTATCAACTTAAGGATTGCAATACACTTTATGCATATAATTTTATTTAATCCTCAAATCAATCCCACTATATAGATATTACAGGAATTATTCGTCACATTTTACCGGTGTTGTAACAGGTTCAATGAGGTTAAATAACTTGCCTTTGGTCACATACCTACTAAGTGTCAGAGGTAGGAATTGAGGGTAGATCTTCCTGACTCCAGCACTCAACCCACCATTCCAAACTGCTTCTATCCAATCTCTTTCTAAAGAAGAATTTCCTTTATAGCATACCTTGAGAAATAGTCATTCAGCTTCTGCTAGAAGACCTTTTGTAAAAGGGATCCCACTTCCTCATGCCCATTATACTTTGAGGTATCTTTAACTGTGATTGGAAGTTTTTCTTTACTTTCAGTCAATCAAGCAATCAACAAGCATTTACTAAATATTTTCTACCATACAAAGAAAAAGTAAAAACAGTCTCAATTCCTAAGAAGCATGTCATTCTAATTGGGTTCAGTTACACTGAATCTAAGTCTACTTCCATGCAACTCCTACACATAGTTCCTAGGGTTGCACTCTAAGGCTAGTCTTTTCTTTTTTCCATATGACAGCCCTCAGAAACCTAAGGCAGCTACTGTTTTACCTTGTCCCTAAGTCTTTTCTAAGATAAACACCCCCAATTTCTTCAACAGGTTCTTATAGAAATGGTCTTTAGTGCCCTCACCATCTTGGACAACCTTCTCAGAAGTATTTCAGCTTGTCACTCTCAAAACTGAACATAATGGGCCTGATGTGGCCTGAGCACAGTGGGACAACTATAACCTTCCTCCTTTAAACTCTTCAGTGATGTGGGAGAAAGAACACAGAACATGGAGTTAGGAAACCTTATTTTAAATCCTGGCTTATTATGATGATTCCATAATTATGTGTGTGTTGTCTCTGGGCAAATCACTTAACCTGTCTGAACTAAACTCAATTCCCTAAATTGTAAAATGGGAACGATACCAGTATTATCTATATGTCATGTATATTTTGAGGAAACTGCTTTGAAAACCTTATAGCCCTAATACCTGGGCACGATTATTCAATAGTGTGAAATTTGTTAAAGCAAACAAATGAGGTGGGTGTCCTGTCCAAACAAAGTGAAAAATATTATTCTCTTCCCCCCTCAACATTCCCCCTCCATAAATAAATAAAAGGACAAGCTTTATGGGACTTGACAGAATGACTGGATTTAATGCTTCTTGAAGTTTTCCATTTCTGCAGAGTTTTGTTTTAAAAATAACAAAACAAGATAAAATAAATTAATTTATGTACACTTTACAAATGTGTCAATTGGGGGTTTGCAGCAACAATAATAGAAATGTTAATGCCACAGTTATTTGACTGTTGCAAGAGCTCAACCACCCTGTCATCCTGAGAATAGTGAGCACACTGGTCTTGTAAACATGTTTAGAAGCATTTGCGGTGGACAATGGAGGGTCCAGCTTCATCATACTCCTGTTTGGTGATCCACATCTGTTGGAAGGTGGACAGGGAGGCCAAGATGGAACCGCCGATCCAGACAGAGTATTTCCTCTCAGGAGGGGCAATGATCTAGAAAAGAAACAAAATCACAATGATCAGACAAAATAAGAAAAGAATGGGGGGGGGGAAGGGTCCTAAGGTGGGAGGGAGAAACTACATAGATGAGAAATACTGAACTCCTGAGTTTTCCCTTGTGGTAGATAAGAATCATTGCTCAGGGAATTTGGAGATTTAAGAATTAACTAAGAATGATAAAGTCTCCATTAGCTCCTAGCCCCCTTTAGGACCCTACCTTGATCTTCATTGTGCTGGGGGCCAAGGCTGTGATTTCTTTCTGCATACGGTCAGCGATACCAGGGTACATGGTAGTACCACCAGACATGACATTGTTGGCGTACAGGTCCTTCCTGATGTCAATATCACACTTCATGATACTGTTGTAGGTGGTCTCATGGATACCAGCAGATTCCATACCTTGGGACCAAAGGGAAGACAGGAGAAGAAGGGAGAGAAGTGAGGGTAGGAAGGAGAAGAGAAGGAAAGAAGAAAAACATTTTTAGAAGAAACAAAACAAAACAAAAAACTAAATCAAAGTGAGCCATTTGATTCAATCATGGATCATATGACAAAGTGGACCCTGTAAAAGTCCCAAAGCAGCCTCTTACCAATAAAGGAAGGCTGGAAGAGAGTCTCCGGGCAACGGAAACGCTCGTTGCCGATAGTGATGACCTGACCATCAGGCAGCTCGTAGCTTTTTTCCAAGGAGGAGGAGGAAGCAGCAGTGGCCATCTCATTCTCAAAGTCCAGGGCCACGTAGCACAGCTTCTCCTTGATGTCTCTCACGATCTCACGTTCAGCTGTCAAGTGGAGGGAAAAACACTGATGGGTTAGCTGGAGAAAGTGGGATATGGAAGGCACAAACACAAACCCCTGAGAACACTCACAAGCCCATCTACACAACCTATTTGCATAAGAACGCCGGACCACTGGAGGCTGCATGCATGCGTTGGGGCGAGGACTCGCTCCTCCTTAGGTAAAGTTGACCCCTTGCAAAGTTCATCTTTCTTATTGTTAAGGGTGGAGGGGTTCTCAGAAGGCGGTGGCAGTTAAGTCTTGTGGGTAACTCCAAGGGCTTGGCTGACTCCCATTCTTTATTCCCCGTCCCGATTTCACTCCCCCGGCTCCTGGTGTCTACTGCTGCTCACCAGTGGTCACGAAGGAGTAGCCACGCTCAGTAAGGATCTTCATTAGGTAGTCAGTGAGGTCCCGACCGGCCAAATCCAAACGCATGATGGCGTGGGGCAGCGCATAACCTTCATAGATGGGTACGTTGTGTGTGACACCGTCGCCAGAGTCCAGCACGATACCTAGTAGACGGGGAAGAAGACAGATTGAAGAGGATTTAACAGACCTGAGTGAAAAACGACAAACTTACTACGCTCACACGCATGCACGCACGCACAAGCACACACACCAAACGCAGCAGAGATATGGAAAACTGCTGTAACATTTTCCTTCACATAGAGCTCAGGGTCTTCCTCAGGCACTGCAGGGGGACAGAGGGTGCTACTAAATGATAGGGTAGGGTGTGTACCTAAGTAGGCTAGTAATGCCTCTCTGGAATTTGGTATGGACTTGATAACTTCTTTAGGAGTAAAAGTAGTTGCCCAGTAGTATACTGGATCTATGAAGCCACTTTAGGTGCCATTTTGATTTAAAAAAAAAAAAAGGCGGAACACGGAGTCTGGTGGTTTTAAACGGTGCATGCACCTACAGCCCTTGCTAATGTCACCTGTCTGGGAGGGGGTGGGGGGGAGTTGATGCGAGGTAGAGGGAGAGAACTGCGAAAACAAGCGGAGAGAGAGGGACGTAGCAAGTAGTTGGTAGATACTTGGGCCAATGTTGAGAATCTGGAGGTGCTGTGACTGAGCTAGAATGTGTTTGTAAAAGCAGGTTCCTATCTTCGAGAAATGCAGGCGGGAGGGGGTGGACCTAGACAGTGAGGCTAGCTAGTGAGTGAAGAGTGAGCCCAAAAGCCAGGGTGGAGGGCCCCGCTTCTCCAAGTGTGGAGGAGTGTCTTCCTGGCCAGGTCCAGGCCTGTTTCAAGCCGGGATGGATTGACGTCTTACCGGTGGTACGGCCGGAGGCATAGAGAGACAGCACAGCCTGGATGGCCACATACATGGCGGGGACGTTGAAGGTCTCAAACATGATCTGGGTCATCTTCTCGCGGTTAGCCTTGGGGTTTAGGGGGGCCTCAGTGAGCAGGGTTGGGTGCTCCTCGGGGGCCACTCGGAGCTCGTTGTAAAAGGTGTGATGCCAGATCTTTTCCATGTCATCCCAGTTGGTGATGATGCCGTGCTCGATGGGGTACTTTAGGGTCAGGATACCTCTTTTGCTCTGAGCCTCGTCGCCTACATAGGAATCTTTCTGACCCATACCCACCATGACGCCCTGGGGTACAGGAACAAAAGAAGAAAAGAAAAGGGGAGAAGCATTAGGCTCCAAAAATGAACTTCTGAGTGACAGCTATCCCGTGCTGTAGGACAGACTTGGGAATAGGGAAACTCCCACTAACTCTGAGCCATTTCTGTCTAGTAATCCTATGAAAGACCCTGGGGTTGAGCTGAGGGAGGTAATGAAGAATTCATATTTACATAGCACTTCAAGGCTTTACAAAGCGCTTTCCTCAATACTACCACAAGAGGTATCTGGCGCGATTATAATTTGGCACCCCCATTTTTGTTCTCGTCGTTGACACATTTTTAAGTAATGTTCAACTCTTTGTGACCTCATCTGGGGTTTTCTTGGCAAAAATACTGGAGTGGTGTGCCATTTCCTTCTCCAGCTCACTTTACAGATGAGAGAAACTGAGGCAAGGTTAAGTGACTTGCCCAGGGTCACACAGCTAATAAGTGTCTGAGACCGAATTTGAATTCAGGTCTGCCTGACTCCAAGCCTGGCACTCTATTCACCGCGCCACGAAACTGCACTACCTTCCACTTTACGTAGGAGAAAACTGCAACTCAGAGACTTTACTTGGCCAAATCATTAAACTAGTCAGTGACAGAATTCGAATCCACATCTCTTGATTTAAGTTCCTCAGTATCAATTGTCCTCACCTGCTGGGATATACAGGATTGGTGCTTTCAGAGGGATGGCACCTCTATAAAAAGAGGCTGATTCTGTTTTTCAACACCACCCTCCCCGTCCCCGTTCCTCCCTCCCTCCCCCACAACAACTACCTGCGCTGGGGCAGAGAGAAAGGGTTTGGTGTACTAGGTCTAACCTGATGACGCGGGCGGCCCACGATAGAGGGGAACACTGCCCTGGGGGCATCGTCTCCGGCAAAGCCGGCTTTCACCAGGCCAGAGCCATTGTCGCACACGAGGGCGGTGGTTTCATCTTCGTCGCACATGGTGTCTGTTTTCTGCAAAGAGAGACCCTGTGTTAGTGCACTGTGTTTCCATCCGCTTCCCACCAGCTTCCCTCTTCCCTGGTCTAATGAACAGAAACCGAAGTCATCCAGGCTGGAAGGGCAGGAAGACGTATGGGATTCAAAAAGGTAAGTATTCGATTCGAAAATGTTCCTAGCGGGAGCTCGCTCAGTAGAGGTGTACCGCGTCTTGCCCTCCAGTTAAGTACACTTCAACTGTACACTTTAGCTGAATTACTTTGTTTCCTTCCATCGTTAGGAGCCCAGGGGTGGGTAATTAATTAATGGCCACACTGGGACTGGGTTGAAGGACTCTGTAAGGCGGAAATCTATGCTCATAGTACCTTTTTTAAGACCTATGATCCAGAGTCAGTAGGCATTCCATCTTTCTCTCCTCGCCCCCCCTGAATTACTAAAGCTGAATTATTTCAGACTGAAGATGTTATTAAAATAAACGTGTCCATATGCCCTTTTTATACACAGATATAGATGGAAGCTCAGATAGTTTGAGCATCTTTAAAAATAGACGAAATTTCGTATCGCTGGTTCATTGATTTACAGCTAGAAGGAACCTTAGAGATAAGCCAATGAATTCCTTCCCGTGGAACATTTCCATCTGACTCATCTGACCCTAGGTACAGACTAGAGCTGGAGAGGGAGGTTGAATTTCCCCCTCCTCCCTCCCCAAATCATCTTTTCAGGAAGCTCTCTGCTGAACTGTGTTGTCTGAAGAATTTTCCCCACCCGCGTTCCTTGCCGGCTGTCGCGCTATTCTAGCAGCTGTGACCTAGTGGAGCTCCCTGTAAAATCTTAATCTCTAAATCCAAAAGGCTTAGATGTCAAAATCACTGTCCTCTCACTGTTCCCTTCGGGGTGGGGAGTGAAGGCTGATTGAGGAAGACACCGTCCTTCCTTTTTGTCTGGCTCAGATGGCTTCCTCGATTTGGACCTGGAACTCAGTTTAGGAGCGAGCCTCTGCTTCCTAACTGCTGGTGGGACTTCAAGAGGAAGGTCCTAGTCCCTGAGACGGCTAGATTCTTTTTCACCTAAATCTGGGATGGAAGGGAAAGCCAAAGCCGAGATGAAGCGGTGAAGTTGAGGAATGGGCCATCGGGAAGTCTTTGAAAGCCTGGAGAAACAGAGTAGGACGGGGCTCGACGTGAGCACGCTGGGAAGAAGCAGTTCGGTGTGCTTGACAAGTGGGAGACAGTCCGGAGGGCGGTGCTGAGTTAGGCTGATTGCTGGTCTCTCCACTAGAAATTGTTCCCACTTTCCCTCCTTCACACCCTGGTTCTCCTCCCCTTTCTTCCCTCCTTTCTTCCTCCTCCCCTTCCCTACCTGTGTGGGTGGCTGCTGGTGCCTCTTAGCTCCGACTCGGGCCCCTGGGTACGCCGCGGGAGGCGCTTCTTTTGGAGTTGCAGGGTGTGGTGGGTCTGCAGCCCCCCGGGCAGGTTTTTATATAGCCCGCGGACTCTCCGCTCCCCGCCCCCAGACCAGACCAGCAGGAATGTCTCTACCCTTCTGTAGCCATATTTGGGTGTTGGGCACTAAGAGCCCCCTCCCCTCCGGTCCCTCGGCCTTGGCCCCCAACCCCCGAGCTCTGCCCAAAGAAGGAGAACCCTGGCCCTAGCCCAGGTAACACGGTCCAGGCCGTATAAGGAGTGTCTCCCCGGGCTTGCAGCTCCTCCCCAGTCGGCCCCTCCAACTGGTCAGGGGAGCTGGGGGAAGGGGAGAGGGTCAGTTCGGAGGGAGGGGAAACAAGGGGTATGTACGTGAGTACATTGGTGGGCACGTATGTACGCACCCGCTTGTATGTACCGGGGTGTTTCCCATCCCTGATCAATAAACGGTTATGAAGATAAAGCAGAAATTGAGAAGATGGGTGTGGTTGGATCTGGGGATAGAGGAAATACGAAGGATGGGCCCCCGACTTCTAAGTGCAATTCCACCTTTTGTTCCTTTTCACACCCCACCGAGCCTTACTGAATGACATCTCTTGAGAGAAGGGAGGAGGCGGTTTCTAAGTGGTGGGGGTATGAGGGGGAGGGCAAGAACAGCAGCTGCTGTCCCGGGATGCCTTCTGCGAGTTCATCCGCCTGAGAGCAAGGGAACAAGGCCACTCCATTGGTTTTCCATCACCCCACCCCAAGGGGAGAATCAGGCAGTAGGACGTGCAGCTGTCAGAGAACAACTGACCAAAAGATCTGAGACGCGGAGAGAAAGCTAGGAGCTCCCGGGGCCAGGGGCCAGACTAGGCTCCTAACACACTCCCAGGGCGGGGACGCAGTCCAGCGAGGAGCTGTCTTCCTCACTCGGCCTAGGAGTGTGTGTGCGTGTGTGAGTGTGTGTGTGTGTGAGTGTGTGTGTGTGAGTGTGTGTGTGTGTGAGTGTGTGTGTGTGTGTGTGTGTGTGTGTGTGTTTGGGGGAGGGGTCCCTTCACTCTAGTTTTTCCCGTAGTTTGTTATAACCTAAACTTCTGGCACTGCCCCGACTCTAGGGACTCTATGTCGCGCAGCTGAGAGTTTATTCGGAGATGGCCTTGGGCTATTAAACTAGTCTCACTACTCCGGGACAGGTGAACTGGAAGTGTGAAGCGGGGAGTTTACTGGCGGGAAGAGGAAGGCAAGAATAAATGATTAGGGAAATGCTACTGAACAATCTCCGTCTCCCCACCCTCCCACCCCCGCTCCTTCCCCAATTAAAAGGGAATACAATTATGGCCCAGCAGTTTGGATTTGTTTTGTTTTGGTCTTTTTGTTTTTGCCACTCCAAAAGGCTATGTAAAATCACCTTTATATATAGAGGATGATTCCCATCCCTGCCCAGCCAGGCCACTTGCCAGGATGCATTGGAGAGTTACCATATACCTAGAGCCTGGGGCAATGGATTCTATTTATAGCTCTGATGTTAGAACCTATTTTTTTTGTCAATTTTCTAAATGGATTTGAATTTACTTATGTCAAAGTGGAGGTCCAGTACTAATTTGAGATCAGTAGTTTACAGGCACAGTTAGTGGTGACTGTCTGATTTTTCTTTTGATAATCAGAGCCTGACTAAAGGGAGATTTGAGAATCTTATTCTCAAATTTCAGAGGTGGTTGTCAGTGGCTTTTTGGGCAGTGGACATTCTGGAATTACTTATTTTTCCCAGTGGGCAATCATTCTGTAATTATTTATTTCTCCAACAGGAGTTGAGTTTCTGGTTCATTACTGAAACAGCAGCATTTCACATTTGTTGGAGATCAGCTACTAGAACAGGTGTGGCTTTTCTTAGAGAGGGATAGAAAATCAAATGCTATGCACGTTCATCTATTCAACAGCATCCATTCCTTTACGTGGTCAAGGACAAAAGAAATCAGCTTAAAATAGAGATGGGGGAGCCCAACGGAATAGTGTTCTGAAGTTTCCGTGGCTTTACAGAATGCTGTTCTTTCCTCCATTTCTTCAAGTTCTCTCTTCCTTAAGTTTTCCAGTTATTTAGTGTTGGCTAAATGGGTCAAGAGAATGAAGAAAACTGCATTCCATTCTTAACTCTTTCTTATTCAATTCTATAGAAGGGAAATGGAAAACATTCAGAAAAGGAAACCCACCAGAAGACTGGAATATACCTTTTCAAGGGAATGGCTAGTTTGGGTCCTTCTGGGGATGGTACGCAATTTGCTTTCAAACAATAGCTATCTAACTTCTTTTTTGTTTAAATTTCAATGGGGGAGGGGAAGAGGAAAGGAGTTTTAAAGTCTAACTTAAAGTAACACAACTTTTAACTCTGTAGTAAGGTCTTCCTATCTGACAAAGTCCATTTAGAGTCAGCTTCAAAAGTACATTAAATTTGCCTATGAATAAAACATGCAAAAGCTAATGGAAGTCATCTACTAGAGCCACAGACTTCAGAGATGCTGAGAGGGAGAGAACACTCTGTTCAGGGATTTCCTTCAGCTTCGCATGATTGAAGGTGGTTTAATTGGCCTATAACTAACTAAGCCTAGTAGGTAAGGGCTACACATAATTCCATTACAGACCTACTAAATTCCCATTGGTTTAAAAGAACAGGCTTGATGGGTATTTGCTCATCCACACATGTACAATTTTGGGATTAGTACACTGCTTGTCCCTGGGCTAGCTGGTACTCTGGATAATATCTGAGAACTACCTCAATAAAGGCCAACCATGTGGGGTGTGACATGACAGAGGTTCTGTTTGGCAATGGTCCTAAAATTACATGTCTTGGTACTCCCCAATAAGGACCCTTCTGCTCTAACCTAGAAGCTCCCTCCTTCCCCTCCCTCCCATCCTACTGTCCATTCTTCCCTCATAGTTTTCCCCACCCCAGCCTGAATGCTCCCCTCTTCCTCCTTTATATACTTTTTAAAAAGTTATCTTTTTTATATACCTGTTAACTTTCCAGAGACTCTCCTGTCCTCTCCACTCTCCCTAAATATAACTTTAGAACATATTTTTCAAGAAGCTTCCTTCACTATTTGTTCAACAAATAACTAAGTATATTTGTGGAAAGCCTTGGATATCGTGCTGGGGCTAGGGAGAGAGAAAAGAGACTCCAAAATGACAGCTCACTCACTTTGTACTCTCATAGCAATTTCATTTTGCATTTTTTTAATGACTCAGTTCAACAAATATGACACATTTGCATTGCATGAATGCTTGCTGACAGTTTCCACTTGTTTCACATGTTGAGTAATCCAAGGAGCTAGATAATAAATTTAAGAACACAGGCAAAGAGTGCTGTAGTAGATTCTCAATAATTTTGAATGAATGACAAGCTTGACTGGAGTTGAGTTACAGTTTTACCAACATTACCAAAAAAACCCCAAAAAACTAATGATCTTTTTCTTACATTTCACACCAGATTAGTTAAGGTATATGACAGTCAAATGACTTGGGTTTTCCCTTTTCCTGTTTGGTAGTTTGTTTTTTCACCTCAGGCTGGCCCACCTCTGCTTCTGTGCCAGTCTTAAAATTTAATCATGCAAACAGGACAGCATTCTTTTCCTCTCTCCCTTTTTGACTGTGCTTTATTTCTGATTATCTTCCTTTACAAAGACAAAAAAAGTTAAAAAGATTAATGTCTTTGCAAATTACTAGGATGGATTTATAAAAAAATAAAACATCATAATGGTGTAAAATCAGAATTAAGTATCTGATATTTGGGGATGATGGAATCTATATATGGCACCTGATTTTTTCATTCCTTTTACAAAGGCATATGTGAAGCACTTCAATTAAGATACTTAGTGTTTAACTGGAAGACTTTTAAGGCAACATATAGGAAAAGCTATTTTTTCTTTATGTATCCTTTGGGATTAAAATGTCCAGGAACAGGCAGGTGGGGCTAAACCAATATTTTCACAGTGCTCAGCCACAACACAGACAAGGGTGTCAGATTTCAATAGGGTAGTGTTTGATCTCCATGGTGGGGTGGATTTTACCTTTGCTCACATTACTGGAGAAACTGGAGGCATGTAAAGCACTCTTTCATTAATTTCAAGATTAAAACCAGTTGTGCTAGTTCTTAGTTCTAACAAACAGCCCCTGATATTCATAGGAGACATACATTCTGGACTGTTACACTATGTTTACAGATCCCAGAAAGGGAAAATATACTCAAATTTTAAACAAAAACCAGTTTGGAATGACCAAACTGACAGTAAAAATCACAACCATTTTATATTGAGAAAGTGAGCTTTCAAAAAATTTCTTTTAACTTACTTCTAAAACCCTGCCCCAATATTTCATACAACAGTTGCTCAATCCAAGATCTCCATGACCTCTTAACTCCCACTCTTGTGAGTGTTCATCAGTGTTCTTTGGGCTGAATTTATTTTATGTTGACACCATATTTTCCCTGCTTATTTACAAAGAAAGAAGTCTTGGATTTCTGAGAGCATTAAAGAGCTCTCAAAGGCATAATTTCCTGAAATCACCACCTTTGAGGTTTGAAAAGTATATTTTATGGTAGAAATATCTATGTGAAACTGAGCATTTGCAGAATAGGATCACACTAAATGTTTATCCTAATTTTTAATTTATTCATACATCTGAGAGAATTCCTATATAGGTATTCCTTTTTAGCAGAAGTAAATTCTATGCTGTTTTTTATAGAAAGTTTAACATTTGTTAAACACTTACCATATGCTTATGCTGTGCAAAATGTTAGAGAGAAGAAAAAATTAAAACTAAAGAAGGAAGAAATAAAAGATAAATTTCTGATTTTGGAACTGTGGAAGAGAGAATTGGAACAGCTATAATTTAATAGGGATAAAATATAATATGATTGACCCAAGCAAATAATTAACTTTAAAAAACTGGATTCATAAAGTATCACCCTGATCCAACTTTTAGAAATTGAATAAACATAAAAATTATTCTAAATTCTAGTATTTAAATCTAATTTGATTTTTTAAAAACTCAGACTTTTAAAAACTCATCATTAGGCAAAGTAGTCAAAGGATAGTTCTCAAAAGAGTTGCAAACTATTAGCAACCATATGAAAGGATCCTCTGAATCACTAATAAGAGAAATAAAAATCAAAACAACTCTTGACTTTTCACTTTGAAGCCTGCAAATTGACACAAGTGATAAAAAAAATGGAAAGTCAGCTTTGGAAGGGCTGTTAAGCAGGTAAATTAATGAATTGTTGATGGAACTGTGAATTAGCATTACCATTTGGGGGAAAATTGTAATTATGCAAATGTAATATCCATAGCCTTTGATTCGGACATTCCAATGCTAGGCATATACTCCAAGGACATTACTGAAAAGTCTAAATACACCAAGATAACTGCATCACTTTTTAAGGTAGTAAAGAAATGGAAACAAAGTAGGTGCCCATCAACTAAGCAGATTGTGGCACATTAATATAACATAATATTTTTGTGCTGTAAGAAATTAAGAAGGGGGGCAGCTAGGGAATGCACTGGCCCTGGAGTCTGGAGGACCTGAGTTCAAATCCAGCCTCAGGCACCTGACACACTAGCTGTGTGACCTTGGGCAAGTCACTTAACTCCAACTGCCTTGCCCTCCCTCCTCCAAAAAAGAAATTAAGAACATGATGAATAAAGAGAAGCATGGAAAGATTTCTATGAATTGATGTGAGTGGAGCAAGCAGAGCTGGGGAAAAAAATATACAAAACACCAAAAACCAAACTGTAATTGAAAAGATGAATGTTGTGAAATAATAGGACTAAATTTGATCCCAAAGGAAAGAAATGGAAGATGCCTCCTCTTGCTCCTTGGCAGAAGCTAGGGGGTCAGATGTTTTTCAAAGTGTTGATTTGTTTTGCTGATTTTGTTTCTTTGTTATAAGGAATGGCTCTCTGGCATAAAGATACAGAAGAAAATGTAGATGATATAAAAGCAAAAGATGTCAATAAAAATCAACTTTCTTAAAAGATCAGAAGGGAATATTTTTAGGTTAAAAAAATTATCATTGCTAACTGAGCCACCAACACAGGCTCCTTATTCATCAGTCACAAGATCTGAATTTCCTCAGTCCCAGGTGGCCGATGACCTCTTGATTACTACCTTCTCTTAAGTCTTCATCCTCACTCTTCTTGCTGAATTTGACAATACAGCCCACTCCCTTGACTTAGGTCCTTAGCTTCTAGGACTGTTCTTCCTGGTTCTCCTCACCTCAGTTTCCTTCACTAGTTCATTTTCTTTCCACTGCCCCCCAAAGTGGGTGTCCCCCAAGACTCCACCCTCTTTTCTCCACATTCCCACCTGCTCCAGTACCTTCAGTGATCATTACCTTCAGATCAAATATGACAGCAGATTTCTTCCCAGAATCCAAATGCCAGTTATCTTGTACTCAGCACACCCCCAAACTGAACTCAATATCTCCTTCTATTATTTGTGTCTTCTCCTGGCTTCCTTAAGTCTGACAGCATGCCACTGGACTCAAAGTCTTTTATGTTTATTCTCTCTTCTTTCTCCCTCACCTGACTAGTTTATTGAGCAGGAAAGTTGACATAGTCAGATCTATGCTTGAGGAACTTAGGTCCTGATTTAGGGTGGTAGCCATGTGAGCAGAGAGAAGGGTACAGATGTGAGAAATGTGCAGGTAGACCTGACAACTGACTGGGCACATGGTATAAGGGAGGGTGAAGATTCAAGGACGAAACTAGTATTTTAAATGGGGTGACTGGAAGATGGTGGTGCCCTCAACAAAAACAGGTAAGTCTAGAAGAGTGATAGTGGGGAGGGATGGAAAAGGAGGAAAATGAATTTGCTTTTGGATATGTTGAATGTGAGGTGGTAATGGAGCATCTAGTTCAAAATAAACAGTTCAGTAGACAGTTGATGTGGGATTAAAAACCAGAAGAAAGATTAAGGCTAGGAATATATGGCTGAGATCCGCTTATGTAGAGATAAAGGCTGAACCCATACGAGATGATGATGTCACCATCTTGATGAGAGAGGATAGGGTCCAGTGCAGAGTCTTGGGGGTACACCACACTCAGGGATCAGGACACAGAGGATTTAGCAAAGGAGATTGAAGAGTGGTCATGTAAGACAGAAAGGATCATCCCACTACTAAACACTTATTAAGCACCTACTATGTGCCAGGCGGGCACTGTGTTGATCATTGCGTTTACAAAAAGAGGCAGAAGGCAGTCCCTGCTCTCAAGGAGCTCAGTCTAACAGGGGAAACAACATGCAACTATGTACAAACAAGCTATGTAAAGGATAGGAAATAATTAAGAGGGAAGGCACTATGATATTAATGAGGGATTAGGAAAAGCTTTCTGTAAAATAATAAGATTGTAGCTGAGACTTAAAGGAAACCAGGAAGTCAACAGAGGATCAGGAAGGAGAGCATTCCAGGCATTAAGAGACAGAGAAAATGCCTAAAGCAGAAATGGAGGATCTTGTTTATGGAACAGCCAAGAGGCCAGTGTCACTGGATCAAAGATGTGGAGAGGAGGTAAGGTATAAGAAGACTGCAAAGGTAGAAGGGAGTCAGGTTATGAAAGGCTTTCAATGCCAGAGCATTTGGGGTTTGTCCTTGAAGGCAATAGGGAGCCAATGGAGTCTATTGAGTCAGACAGAGACAGTGGGGTCTGCATTTTAGGAAAATCACTTCGGTGGTTGAATAGAGAATGGGTTGGAGTGGGGACCCACTCGTAGGCTATTACAATAAAGGTGTGACATGATGTGGGCCTGCACTAGAGGGCTGCCAGCAGTAGAGGTGAGGAGGTAATTTACCAGGGATGTTGTAAATGTGAAATCAACAGGCCTTGGCAACAGATTGGATATGGAGGAATAAGATAGTGAGAAGCCAAGGACGTGAGCCTGAGGCGCTAGGAGGACGGTGTTGTCTTCTATGGTAATATAGAATGGTGTGGGTAGGAGTTATGGGGGAAAGAGGATGAGTTGTTTTGGAAGTGTTTAGTTTAAGATGTCTACTGGATGGGATATTCAGCTCAAGATTTCTGAGAGGTAGTTGGAAATGAGATTGGAGGTCACAGCAGAGGTTGGGGCAAGATAGGTAGATTTGAGAATTGTCAACTCTGAGATGGTAATTAAATTCATGGGAAGGGGTGGTTAGGTGTCATAGTGAATAGAGCACGGGCCCTGGAGTCAGGATGACCTGAGTTCAAATCTGCCTTCAGACACTTGACACTTACTAGCTGTGTGAGCTTGAGCAAATCATTTGACCCCAATTGCCCAGCCTTCCCCCTCCAAAAGGAAAAAAAAAAAATCATGGGAAATGATGAGATCACCAAGTGAAGTAGTATAGAGGAAGAAGAGAAGAGGGCCTGGGCAACACCTACAGTAACAGGGTGTGATGTGGATGAGGATACAGGAAAGGATCTAAGCGCTGAGGAGCGGTCAGACAGGTAAGAGAACCAGGAGACAGTGGTGTCCTGAAAACCTAGAGAAGAAAGTAGCAGGGAGGTCAAGGAAAATAAGGACTGTGAAAAGGCCTTAGCAACTAAGTGATCACTGTTAAGCACAGAGAGAGCAGTTTCAGTGGAACAAGGTCAGAAGCTGAAATGCAAAATGGAGGCACCAGCTGCTGACTGCCTTTTTGAGGAGTTTTGCTACAAGAGACAGATAGGTATAGCAGAGACAGAACCATCAACAGGAGAAGAGAAAACCCTGGCATTTAAAACCTTCCATGTAGACGCCACATAATGCAGCCTTCCTTGAGTGTACTCTCCATTACAAACTGTACTACCAGCTGTGTTCCAATCTTGTCTTGCTCTCTCTCAAGCTTCTATTCCATGTCTAGAAACACATCCCCTACCATTCTATTTTTGAAATCTTCCTTCGAGGTCTGAGTCAAGTGCCATCTCCTCCATAGTCTACCTCAATTGCCTTTGCTGAAAGTAATCTCTCCCCTCAAATGTTCCTACCGCATTTTGTCTGGTCTGCTCCTTTGCCTTATCACATCTGACCTTGCATTATATTTATTTGTGTAACTGTCTTGTCCCACTATTAAACTGTAGGCTCCTTGAGGGAAGGGACTGTGCTACTTTTCATCTCTGCATCCCTATAACTTAGCACAGTGTCTTGCACTGGGGAACTGTTTAAAATAAGCTAAACTGAAGTTTGCCATTCTTTTGAGAATATCTTGATAGTCCTATTGTTCGGGAATAGTTCAAATGTTTTTCCATACGAGAAATCAACAAGCATTACCAAATACAAAGACTGACTATAAGTTTTCTTTGTATAGTTTCAAAAGATGCCACTAATTGGGTTTCTGCTGGCATAATTAAGGGTAGGCTTATGGGAATTCCTTTGACAGAGATGTTTTTAACTCTTTTTTTGTATCTTAGACATGTCTGGCAGTCTGGTAAAGCCTATGGATCCCTTCTCAGAATGTTTTCAAATAAATAAAATACATAAAAGATTTTTAAAATAAATCAACTGAAATATTTAAAATAAAATTTTAAAACAAGCTCATGGACCCCAAATTAAGAATTCCTGATCTAACAAGATCTTTTTTTTTTTTTTGTTTTGTGGAGGAAGAAGGGAGGTGAAGGAATAAGGGATTTGTAATCTTATTAGTGTATGGATCTTGAGTAATGAAACTCCCTCTATCAATGCAAACAACTGTTTTACAACTTAGTTTTAGAGAGTCATGGAGGTGGGGGTGGTTGGGTGGCAGAATTAAGTACTAACATAATAACTAATTTATAGTCAGAAATTCAATGTGCATATTAACACTGGACAGTTAACAAACTGCCTTCTTTTTTCCAAGTTGTTGTTATCCCTCTATTCCCAACCCCCACACTTAAACTATGCTTAATTTGGGGGGCTCTAATATATGCCAAATTCTAATTTACAAGTTGTCAACATGGAACTAGAAGAATGGAATTGTGAGATAACTCTCTCTAGGTTGCTAATGCATGTCTTTCCTTTCTTAGCCATCACATTATTAGCCTATTCTTCTAAACAAATTCAGTCTTTTAATATATTAGCTTCTATTACTCAAGGTGAAGAGAAGGAAAGACAGCTGTATTTTATAGAACTAAGAACCAATCTCTCCTCAACTAATTTAACTTATGACCTTTTCAGCTGTTGGATCAAGTTGTTTTAGCAGGCATCCTGCCAGTGAACCACAAAGTATAGATATGGTAACAACTCCCTCTCCAATCTCTGGCTGTTAAGCCATCTGTTAGACAAAGATTGTTTGATGACATCAATCAGAATAAAACAGTTCTCTAACTACTACCTTCACCTTCTAGGTTAAATTAAATTGTATCGGAGAAGAAAAACCAAGATCAGTGATTAACCATCATTTTGGTTCAATCTGTGAACAATTTTATATACAGTGTAAAGCATAAAGGTGCATTAGATCTAGGGTGGATCTCCTACTAAAAATGTTGGTTTTGATGGCAGGATTACTTATGGGCTTTGGTTTAGGTTACTCTTTTACTAAACAGAATTATAATTAATTTGATCATCCATCTCAAATTTAATGAAGACCCATTTAAATATTTCTTAATTTGAACTACTAGGTGAAAAAGTTCAAAACTATTTCAGTTTCGCCACCAATCCCTTATAAACTAGACTTCTTTGAATTAAAAAAAAAAAGCAACCCAAAAATCTGTAAGGTTTTTACATCTCTGGATATTTTATCCTTAAACACATAAGCCAGATGCCCCAAATTGTCTTTCGGGTATACTACAACAGAATTTTAGAATGGGAAGAAGTCTAGAATAATCCCTCATTTTAGAAATAAGGAACCCCAGAGTCAGGATAAAAACTTAAGTTTCCCTGACTCACAATACAGTACTTAAAAAAATAATATTAAAAACAATCTTCCACAATTATGACAATCAAACAATACTATATGGTATTTCTAGGATTAAGAGGCTTATCAGAGTGAAAAAGGAAGCAATGGCTGCAGGAACAGAAGAGCAAAGTTCCACAAAGGCACAAAGATTTCATGTCGGTCTCCAGAGTACAAGAGAAACAACAGACTATTTAGTCATAGACTTTTAAACACGTCAACACAATGAGACCAAAATGCTCCAAATTTACACACTGATGCAATTCATTAGGAACATTTGAAAAAGAAATCACATTTGCCCCTGGACATAATGTTCATAATTTGCTTTCAAAACGAATTCAAAATAAGGATTGCTCTTTAAGCTTCCAAGTTCTTCTGCTTGTAATAAGTCTTTCACCTCCGGTAAATATTCACTAAGCTGAATACCTGTAAACATAAAAAAATGTTAATAACAATGCCATAAAACTGTCTACTCAAGAAATCTGCCTGAATGCAGGAACATCTATGCTTCCACTTCAAATTATGTCACTCTTTAGAATCTGAGAAATGTCCTATTCTGATTGTCTCATTTACAAAGGTGTTTCAGCAACTCTAACAACATAATATTCTTAAATAGAAATTTTATGGGGCTGAATTTTCTTGGATTAGTTTAAATATCCACCATTAAAGTTCTATTCCAATGCTTCACTGATGAGGTGGAAGTCACAGGTTCTCGAAGCCAATATTGGCGGAATACAAGCTCTCAAGAGAAAAGACTTTATGTATGCATCTAGCAATAGACTTCAGTCCAGCAATGCTGCATCTTTACCCAAGGACCAAACTAGTTAACTATGGAATGGTTCATCCTCAAAATGGGAACATTAGGTGCTGAATTATTTGGTGACAGTATCTCAAGAAAACTGAAAAAGAACAAGGGGTTGTGAGACATGCTGGTAGAAATTATACCAATAGAGATGAAACGACAAAACTCCTTAAAAAGTTAAACTATAAATTACATGTGAAATTCATGCTATGGTTCTGAAATATTAATTTTTCACTTTCACTCATGTGTTACACTTTCAGTTAACACAAAAAACTGTTACATCTAAGAATTATTTTAAAAGTAACTTTAAAAAAATCTCTATTTTTTGTTTATTTGGGGGATATTTAAATTAAAAAACACTTATCATTTTGAAACTTTGGCCATATATAGGATTGATTTCATAAAGTATTATAATTTATAGTTAAAAACCATGCAGACTGGAGGGGTGGCTAGGTGGTGCAGTGAGTAAAGCACTGGCCCTTGAGTCAGGAGTACCTGAGTTCATATCCAGCCTCAGACATTTAACACTTTACTAGCCATGTGACCTTGGGCTGCCCCACCTTCTCTCCACTCCAAGAAAACACAAAAATAAACAAACAAATAAATAAATCCTTATTTAAAAAAAACCCAACAACACAGATTTAAGGAATCATTTTGCTATGTGTTGTCCATTAAATTGGACTGGCTGAACTGTTTAGCTAAATCAAAATGAGATATTTTGCTAGTATAACAAAGGTTCAAGTAATAATTTTTAAAAAGAGTTCCTTAATGATTGTAATACAAAAAATGTGTATGTGGTGACAAGTTCATTTTCATAAATAATTTCAAAAATAAGTATGTGCATTTTCTTCATTTAATAAATAAGATTTCCAAATTTCAGGTTTAGAAAAATAAGTTGCCTCTGTCGGCTATGAGAACACAGGGCCGTCCTGAGGGCAGGGGAGAAGGGAGGAGAAACGAGACCAAACATGGCTGCTTTGGGTTTCTTCATGTTTTTCACAATTTATTAACAAAAATTTTTTAAAGAGGCAAAAAAAAAAAAAAAAAAAAAGAAGTTGCTTAAGATACCAGACTATGAGGCTCTCAAAATCAGGGATTGTATATTATGCTTAAGGCTCTTTTATATGCAGTAAATGTTTTGGGTTTACTCATATTAAAAGAACAAATTTTTAACAATTTAATAAATTATTAACACTTCCAGTAAAGACTTTTAATTTCCTATGAATAAAATGATGATAATCATGTTTGTGAAGTTATCATATTAATTTATAAAGGGCTAGTTTTTGTGAGAAAATATGTATCATAACAATGAACTTTCTTATTAAAATATGTAATATTTTAACTTTAACATAGGATCACTGTATTTAGAATTGGAAGGGATCTCAGAGGTCACCAGTCCAAGCCCCTCACTGATTTAATGTTGCTGGGTTTTTTCCTGCAGAATCAAAGGCACAATTTGCAAAGGGAAAACTGTATGAGCAGTTTAGACAGGGTACTTATATACCTAAGCAGAAAGGGGACACAAATTCATGATACACTTATACCTAAAGATACCAAATGTCAAACACAAGTATCTAGGCTGTAGCCATGAAGATGGCAGTGTGGAGCAGAAAGAAGGAAAGATTTGGTGTTTCAGGCTGAATTCTGATTCTGTCTATTTATGGCCTATTGTGATATTAGCCAAGTAACTTGTACTCCCTGGACCTTAGGCTTCTATGAGTGAGAGGCTTCAACCTGATGACTTCTAAGGCCCCATTCACCTCTAAATTTATGATCCTATGATCTTAGCTTATTGATACAACAAAAGTACACAGGTTTCTAATGTTATCTTCCCTTATTGCCAAGTCTTGAAATCTATGCTTTATAAAGCAGGTCCATTTTAGTTTTCCATCCATAGATAGTAGTACACTTGGGGCTCCAGAAAACTGAGGAGTCAAGCCAACTTTGCAGCTTAAATGAATATAAGGCATCAAATCTTTTCCAGGGACTGGGAGATGTTAAGGAGATTAGTTCAAATATTCCCTGACTGCTCTAATAAAGAGACAAATGTGGAGAAGTAGTTTCTGAAACAGACTGTTAACCTATTCAATTCTAGCCTCCCCATCACTATTTGCAGAGAATTTATGTCTTGTCCCTGACAAACATACCATACCCCTATATCTTAGTAGATAATTTTTAGGTGCCCTGAAAACTACCTTCCCTCTGTTTAATTCATTCTCTGACTTTGAGATTGATAATATAGGTTTTAAATTGTTTAAACTACACTTTAACCACTTAATAACAAATTAAACTTATTCCTCTATATAGCTGCTAAAAGAACTGTCATAGCACTGGGGAAAATATGAAGAAAAATTATAACAGGACTAATCACTTACCATCTTTTAAAAGTTTCTCTAAGATTTTCACAAATATACTGTCTTTAGATACTTCAATTGGATCATCTTTACCTTCTGAACTGGACCAACTACAGAACAAAAAAATCAGCATGAGGTCTGAAATTTACAAATCAAAACCTTACAGATGACTAAAACATGGTGTCTTATGAATGGGATAGGGTGGGACAAAGATACAGAAGATTATGTAACAGTAATTGTTCTTTGTTCTCAAAACGACCTCAAGTTACAGTGTGTCAGTGGCTGATCAGACCAATATAAGCTCAGAATGTCTGACTATAGGTCAAGCACAAATAGTCCATGTGAAGATTTGGGGTGGATTCTCTAAATCTGCACATCTCTTATTTCTTTTGAGCTACTTCAATTTTGCTCAGTACCTTCTCTGATGAGGGCACACCATGCTGGATGGTCCTATACCAGCATGTCTCCCATGTCACAGAAGATTATGCATCTTTATTGTAACAGATGCATACACTTACATTTTCCATAATGTATCCTGAGCTTACCTAGACATTTGACCAGAGATGGACATGCTAGATGGACATTACCAGAAAATCATACTTCAAAAATATCATTTAAGTAACGGTCCCAAGGAAATGCTGAAGCCAATAGCAAAATGAGTTTTGCAACCTAAAGCATGATTTCCCAAAGAACAGGCAACAGCCAGAATGCATTAACACACATTTTTTAAAAAAAAACTCAAGTAAAAGGGCAGCTAGGTGATGGTGGACTCAGGAAGACCTGAATTCAAATCAGTCTCAGACACCTGACACACTTACTAGCTCTGTGACCTTGGGCAAGTCACTTAAACCCAACTGCCTTGCCTTCCCTCCTCCCCTCTCCCCCCCCACCCCCAAATCAAGTAAAATGGGCACTATTCCTTGAACCTAAATAGTGTTACACATGTGGAACTGAGAAAATTTTTGCTGTTTGAAAGCATCCAAATATAAAGCATAGGCAAGTAAATTGCCACGGTCAGTTGCAATCCTATATTCCACCAAATATTACACCTTCAAATTAAAACAATGATTGTTTTAAAAGCAGCCAAGATGAATAACTCTGCATAAGTGGAGTAGGGCACAGAATCAACTGAGAAGACTTACTGGATGGCTTCTGAGACCAAATTAACAACAATTCTAACTATCTGGGAGTGCTCAGAGGAGGAAGTGACTAAATAAAAATAGCTCTATTCCCTCCAAGAAGGAAAAGAGTAAGCAGGGGAAAAGTTTTTAGCCACCAGGTCAAGACATCTTTAAAATTCTTCTTTGAGAAAAAGATCTGTGCCTGCCACGACTGTCTTTAATCCTTCTCTCATGGCAAGTTTTAAAAGAATCATTCCCATAGATGGAAATGAACAATACCTAGAAAGGAGGCAGATACATATAAAGGAAAGGCCTGAATATTTGGATACTACACCCTCAAGTCTAAGAACTTTTACTTAAAATGAAACGGGTATCTCTGACCTTAGCTTTGTGAACTGGAAAGAAAACTAATTTCTACATTTCCTCCCCACCAATTAATACAGAAAAACTGCTTTGCATTCTGGATTTCTATCATTTCTAAATGCTAATAGATTTACATCCTTGAAATGTTCCATTTTTGCCCTTAAAAAAAAAAAAATCAAGGATCACACGGCTCCTTTCCAAAACCAGGTCTGAAAGTCCTTAAAAGTTTGCTTCTTTTTTTTTTTTAACAGGCAAGGAGTGTTCAACTACAAATGACATGCGGAAAAGTACATGAACAAATTCTAATGAGTAACCCAATGGAGTAAATACATTGTGCTGTTAAGTCTTACTTGTCTCTCAGAAGAGCTTTGCAAAGGATTTCAAGTTTGAGGCCATTTATATTTGCATCTTCCTCCTTCATAAAGGAAAAAAAATTATTAAATATTTCAAAAGAATTCTACAGATCACTTGTTTCTCTCTAAAACTTCACACCACATTCAGATTCAAGGCATGTCAGCTCACAATTATGTACTTTTATTCTATTTTGGTTACTTCACGATAAGAGATAATTATACTTCTTGTTCAGTGATGGAATATAATTAGAATCCCCCTGCTATGCCCAGGTAGAGGTTTCTGTTAACTACATGCCAAGAAGAAAAAACAATTCCAAGGTCACATGTAGTAAGGGTAGAAAGATTGGATAAGCCCTAATATAAATTCATTTTTTGAACAAAGAAAAACCATTATCATAAATTCCAAAGATAGCCTCTTATTCTTCTCTGCCTTGTTAAATTATTATAAATAATTTCTTTAGTTTTGTATCATCTTTAAAAATACACATTTACACATTGGAAATTAATGCTTTATGTTAAATATTTTCCTCTTTAAAACATAATGAATCCTAGAATAACATATTAGGTCACTAAGAGAACCTTACATGAATTTCTTTACCGGTATATGCTATGATAACATGAGAACAACAGGAACCTTAGGAAACCAGAAGTTTAACCTAAAAAATTAGATCTTGAAAAGTCATACATAACTAGTGATTAAAATCTGTGCAATTTACTTCATACACTCAGAGCTGAGTTTCAGAAAAAATCAATATCATCAAGAATTATCACCCAAAACTTTGTAAGAAACACTAGAAACACAAGGTCCAGCTTCTGTGGTAAACAATTGGAAAAGAACAAGTTGCTAAAAGTGATAAACATAAAGTTCCTATCTAACCAATCAGGTATAAAACTAAAGAAATAATCCATGTAAACCTAAGACAAACTAAAAACCAATAGCTAACAGTCTTTCAGTCCCTACTACTTTCAAGTAGTGGAACCAGGTACTAAATGTCATGACTAGATAATGAAAACCAAATATATAGATTATTATTCTATCATCCAAAAAGATAAATCTTGGAAAAATCATTCAGGAACTTCTGGATTTATTTATTCGTGACATGACATAACTGGAAGAAGTCACTGCATTTTTCTTCAAAGGGAGCTGAATGCTGGATTCACCATTACTAAAGGCATTTAAACAAAAATCCCACACATATCTCAAACTCAGTAAGTCCAAAACAGAACTCTTATCTTTCGCTCCTCAAACCTACCCCTCTTCCAAACTTTCCGACTACTGCCAAAAGACACCATCAGACTTCAAATCACACCAAGTTTGCAACCTCAGTATTATCCTTAACTCTTCATTTTCACTCACATGTAAATCCAGGTAAGTCACCAAATCTTGCCATTTCTCTTCTCTGTTCACACCACCACTACTGCCTTAGTTCAGACCCTCATCACTTTTCAGCTTGGGTACTGCAACAGTTTCCAATTTGTTCTCTCTGTCTCAATCCCCTCTCTACTCCAATTCATCCACCACAAAGCCACCTGGGTGATTGTTCTAATACATAAGCCTGGATCATGCCACCCTCTTTGCTGCTCAAACACCACCAGTGGTTCCCCACCACATGTCACCCTCTTTGCTGCTCAAACACCACCGGTGGTTCCCCACCACCCTAAGATTAAATACTTTCCTACTGGACACTAAAATTTTTTCATTATCTGCCCCATCCCTACCTTTCTAATCTTAGATTTTATCTCATCCTCACATCCCACTATACTGGCTTACTTACCGTTCTAGACACATTACTCATTATCTACCATCTCTATGACTTTGTGATGGCTGTCCCCTGTGCCTAGGATATGCTCCCTCCTACCTGTACTTCTGGGAATCCCTGGATTCCTGTAAGATGTAGGTCAATGATCTAGCCACTCTGGAGAGCAATTTGGAATTATGCCCAAAGGCCTATAAAAATGTGCATACCTTTTGACTCAGCAACATCACTTCTAGGGCTGTATCCCGAAGAGATCATAAAAAGAGGAAAAGGACCCACATGTACAAAAATATTTACAGCAGCTCTTTTTGTGGTGGCAAAGAACTGGAAATTGAAGGGATGCTCATTGACTGGGGAATGGCTGAACCAAATCGTGGTAAATGAATGTAATGGAATACTACTGTACTATTAAGAAATTATGAGCAGGTAGAATTTCAAAAAATCTGGACTTAGATGAACTGATGCTGTATGAAATGAGCAGAAAGAGAACATCGTACACAGTAACAGCCACATTGTGCGATGACTAACTGACAGACTTAGGTTTTAGCAATGCAAGGATCTAATACAACTCCAAAAGACTCATGATAGAAAATACTATCCACATCCAGAGAAATCTGGATGGAGTCTGAATGCAGATCAAAGCAGACTATTTGCTCTCTCTTTTTTTGTTCTGTTTTTTATTTCTCCTGGTTTTTGCCATTCATTCTAATTCTTTACAACATGACTACTGGAAAAATATGCTTAATAAGAATGCATCTGTAGAGCTGTCTTGGGGAGGGAGGTAGAAAAAATTTAAAATGCAAAAGCTTATGGATGTGAATGTTGAAAACTAAAATAAAACAAATGAAAGGAAAAAACAAAAGACATAGTTCAAGAGCTACCTTCTACAGAAAGCCTTTCATGGTCCCTCTTTCTGCCCCCCCCACCTTCTAGTTGCTTATACATTTCTCCCTCTCAAAACTATTTTGCAGATCTTCTGTATGTAACACATATACACACGTGGTCTCTCCCATCCAAATGTAAACTCCTTAAGGGCATGGACTTCGCGATTGTCTTTGTATCCTAAGAACTTAGCAAAGTGATTGGCAAACAGTAACTACTTAATAAATGCTTATTTTTGGACTGATTCATCCATGTCTAACAATGGCTGTAGCTGCAAACCAAAACAACTTAGCAAATGGTCTACACAAAGAAATTTTAGTCACACATTTACCCTTACAACCACATCCATACAAGATCCCAAATGCTTGCTAGTACTGTCATCTTTGAATAACAACTATTATTTAATCCTTCTGGCTGAAAACATGAACCTTTTGGATAACATTTACAGATTATGTTGAAAAAGACAGACTAACTTGTCACCAATACATTCAAGTCTGAGTGAGTCACTGAGTCTCTCTGCCACTCAGTTTAAGATGAAAGATTAAATTACGTTGTCTTTAAAGTTTCTTTCAGTTAAGAGAGTCCATGGTTCTATGATCTGTACCTTTGAAAGTTCATTTATACTTGATTTTCTGAAACATTTAAAATATCAGATCAGGGGCAGCTAGGTGGCACAGTGCATAGAGCACTGGTCCAGGAGTCAGGAGGATCTGAGTTCAAATCTGGTCTCAGACACTTTAACACAAAAACTAGCCCTGTGACCTTTGGACAAGTCACTTAACCCCAAGCCCTACCTACCCTCCAAAAAAAAAAAAAAGCAAAAAAAAGTAAAATATCAGATCAGAATACATTTTGAAATTTAGAAAAGGACAAATTGGTTCTCCAAAGTTTTAAGATTAAAAACATCAAGAATGCCATCATGCATAGAATTCTGTATCAAGGCATTCAAATGACAAAGTGTTTCCAGAACACCTTATAGCATGCAAAATACTCAGGACACAGGTGCCAAGTTACCCTGAATGCACTTCAATGACAGAGACAGAATGGTAAAAGTGTCTCTGTGCCTTAAAAGAGAACAGGGTATTCCCCTTCTAGTCCTTTTGTTTACTGAGAGAAATATGCTGTTTCCCATTGCTGTTAAGATTATGTTTATCTTTCAACATTGTATGGATATCTTTCAACATTGTATGGATATGCCTCGTTAACCAACAGAAGAAACTCACAGCAACCCCATAGCATATTTCAGAACAAAACAAGCATATCTAATTCCTTTTGTATTCTTCTGTGTCTAAGAATAAAAGTGGCAAAACTGTTATCTTCAGTGCTATAGATACATTACAATAAAAAAAAGGATTCAAGGGCCAGGTACTGTTTGTAAAAGGTGATAAATATTAAAGAGCATGTACTGTTACATACTATCAACTACTTCAAATCATAAAAGAACTGAAAAAATGACCGATTTTGGAAATCAAGCATTAACAAAATAGGCTTTCCACTATTTTTACTGCCGCTTCTTTACTACCCTCTAACCTTCAACCCTGACTCCTTTAAACCATTACCAATCATATCTTGTCAAACTCCAAAGCTGGATTATTCTCACCACCAAATACCTTTTCTACTCCCACTCAAGTTGGAGGAAATCATGAAATTGCTGACTGGGTTCACTGTAAATTTTAAATCTGATTTCTGCTGGGCCCTCAATGATGTAAAGCAATCTTTTTACATTGCCCAAATTGATTCTTTAAAAAAAAAAAAAAGATAGCCATATTTTTTTGCCAATCAGCAAAAATACACCTTTTTTCCCTTCCATTCTCACCCCCATTTCCCTCAACTGAGAATGAAAGAAAAATAAAACCTCTATTACATACATGAATAATCAAGCATAGCAAATTTCTGTACCGGCTATGTTCAAAAAATCTATGTCTCATTCCACACTCTAAACCCCTCATGTCTCTATCAAGAGGTGGACAGCATGCTTCATGATTAGTCCTATAGAATTGTGGTTAATTACACTCATCAGGGTTCACATGTCTTTCAAAGTTGTCTTTTTCCATATTGTTGATATTGTAGAAATTGTTCTCCTGGTTCAGTTCACTTAGGTCTGCATCAGTTAATATTAAGTCTCCCTAGGTTTCTCTGAAACCACCCTCTTTATTTCTTAGAGCACAATAATATTCAATCACATTTGTATATCATAATTTACTCAGCTTTCTCCATTAACGTATATCCTCTTAAATTCCCATTCTTTGCTATCTTAAGAAGAGCTATAAATAATTTTGTACCTTCTTCTTCTACCTAATCCCTCACTTAATTTATCCTCCAATTCCCCCCTTTCCTTCCTACTTTCAGTTGAAATGTATTTCTGTAACTGTGTGTGTGTGTGTATGTGTGTGTGTGTGTGTGTGTGTGTGTGTTTCTGTTTGTTTCCTTCCTGGTTTATATGAGAATGAGGTTCATGTATCTGCTACTTCCCCATACCCTTTCCAAGTCTGCAGATGTCTATCTGTGTACCCTGATTATATAACATAATTTTCACTATTCTTCCTTTCCTTTCCTCTTCCCTTCCCCAGTGCATTTCTCCTCCCTTCTCTTTCCATTCTTCTCTTAAGATATTAAGCCTTAACAGAACAACTCCCAAGTAGGCCTTCTGTTCAAAGAGATTCCAGCTATGATCCCTGATAACAACAGGGTTCAGGGGGAACAGATGTATCATCTCTCTATACTTTTTTTTTTTGACAGTCTGCAGTGCGTGGCTTTTTATTTATTTCATCTCTCTATATTTGAATGTAAGCAGTTTATCCTTATTTGATTCATTTGTGGTTCCTTTTTGTTTCTCTTGATTCCTATATTTGAACTTCGAAGTTTCTATAAAGCTCTGGTCTTTCCATCAGCAATACTTTTAAGTCCTCTATTTCATTAAAGATCCATTTTTCCTGCATAGTATCATATTCATTTTTGCTGGGCAAGTTAGTCTTGGTTGTAAGCCTCTATCTTTTGCCTTCTGGAATACTGTCTTCTTAGCTTTCCACTCCTTTATAGTGGGGGCTACTAAACCATGTGTTACTGTGACTCATCTCTAATCAGTCATCTGGGAAGCTCTGCTGGTTCAATGACAGAAATGAAGGTTGGTTATTCTACTTCAGGGTTCAGACTAGACTAGAACTGAGGTCTGAGCCACACTACTGCTGTTTGCTTTTGAGCTTCTTCTCTCAGTTTACTGCTAGGACCTGTACACACTCCTTCCCTCGAAACATTACCCTGGGTGATGGTCCCCTCCTCAATTTGCCACCTAGAATGGGGTAGTGGATGACAAAGCTCCCAGAAAGCACCAGTTTCCATTGCAGTACCTTGGTATGCATCTAGGAACTTCTCTTGTTCTGTTATACAGCCTCTCCCCGCCCCCCCCCCCCACTGGAAATGTTCCATGCAAAGGGAGCTCCTGGCCACACCCGTTTCCTCCGTGTCCACAGACCTCTTTATCCATTTCCCTATGTGAATCTGGACTGCAAAAATGACTCACTGTGACTTTTTGCTTGGATTTTTCCATCCGGATTTTGTCTAGTGCATTTTCCAGATGTATGTTTAGGAATTTTGGGGAGAAGCCTGATATACTACTTTCTGCTACCTCTACTATCTAAACCATTTAACACAATGGCTATTCCAAACTTCTCTCAAACCACCTCCTTCCCCCATCCTCTCAGCGGAGGACCTTGCCTCATACTTTACTGAGAAAACTGACAATGTCATTGAGTTTCCTCTTCTCTCCACCCATCTCATCTCACATCCCTCTGACACAGGTCCCTTATATCTCCTATTCTCCAATCTTTGGTGATGGAGTGACCCTTCTATTTACCAAGGCTAACCCTCTACATGTACTCATTAAGGGTCTCCTCTCATTTTCTTGGGTAGATTTGCCCCCTGTAATCATCTCTGCTCTCTAATCTTCAATCTCTCCATATCTACTGGTTTTTCCCCTGATATCTAGAAGATGTCCAAGCTTCCTCTTCTTAAAAACCCTTACTAGACCCTACCACTCCCACTGGCAAGCCTACTTATCTTCTCCTTTACGGCTAAACTCATTAAAAAAGTAATTTATAACTGGTGCTTTCATTTTCTCTCTTCTTTTGCTAAAAATAAAATTTTATTGATCTTTTTTTCCATCACCAAAATTTTTCCTAGTATCCTTTTTCTCTTCCTCCATCAGAGTCATCCCATACAACAATATTAAAAAAAGAGATAACAAATTGGAACTCCCCAACCAGCAAAACCAATCAAAACACTGAAAAAGTCTGAAAAAATATATAATATACTATACCTGTGGACTTCCTAGCTTTACAAAGAACTGAGATGAGGGTTCTCACTCTTTTCTAAACCTTCAGTAATTTGGGTCTCAGTCTCATTCAACTAAAATTCTCCAATATTACCAGGTATCTCTTAACTGCCAACTCTAAGGGCCATTTTTGGGGGAGAAGATGGAGGAGACAGAGATGATACTCATCTTTTGTGACCTCTATGGAATGTTTGCCACTTCTGATCACCCTCCCCTTCTGGACACTGTCCCCTCTCTGTGTTTCATAACTGCTCTCTCCTGGTTTCTTCTTCCCTGTCTCAATGCTCAATTTCAATGTCCTCTGCTGAATCATCATCAATGTCGTGCCCTCTAATTTTGACTTTATACCAAGGCTCTCTCTTGGGTCCTCTTCACTTTTCTATTACTTGCTGGCCTTGTGAGCTCCAATAGGTTTAATTGACACCTGTAAGAAAACGACTCCCATATCTATATATATATCCAGCCCTATTTATTCTCCTCAACTACAGTCCCACATCAGTAATTATCTGTTAGTTCAAACTAGATGTTCCATAGGTATCTTAAACTCTACATGTTCAAAACCAAACTTGTTATGTTTTCCCCATGCCAATCCATCCCCACCCCAACCCTATCTTTTCTCCAAACTGTCCTAATTTTGTCAAGGGCACAGTCTTTTTCCTTTTGAGTCACTTGGGTTTACAACCTTGGAATCAACCTAGACGCCTGCCTCACATTCAACCCACATAGCCAAACACTTGCCAGATCTTCTCATTTTATGTTCATTACATCTCTCAGTTATATCCCTTTCTCTTACAGGCACACAATTTTCCTTCTAGGTCCTTGTTTCCTCTTTCCTGAATTATTAAAATAGCTTAGTAACTGATGTCTTTGCTTCAAGCTTTCCCCCCCTTCTAATCCACCTTCTACCTAGCTGCCAAAGTGATTTTTCTAAAGCATAGGTGTGACCATGTAATACCTCTGCTCAATAAACTCCAGTTTACTAGACAAGCTCTCTAATAACTCTAGGATCAAATATAAACTACTCAGCCCTTTAAGCTCACCACAATCTGGCCCCTTCTTAGTTTTCCATTCTTTTTTATGTATTACTGCCTTCTATACATTCTACTATCCAGGCAAACTGGCCTTATTGCTGCTCCTCACACATAACTCCATTTCCAATCTCTACGCATTTGCACTGGCCATATACCATGCTTAGAATGCACTCCTTCCTCACTTCTACTTTTTGAAATTCCTGATTTCCTTCAGATATCAGCTCTAATATCAACTTTTGAAAGAGAAATTCTCTGGGGCAGCTAGGTGGTGCAGTGAATAGAGTACCAGCCCCGGAATCAGGAAGACCTGAGTTCAATTTGGGTCTCAGACACTTAACACCTACTAGCTGTGTGACCTTGGGCAAGTCACTTAACCCCAATTGCCCTGCCTTTCCCCTCCAAAAAGTAAAAAGAAAAAAAAGAAATTCTCTGGTTCTCTCCAGCTACTAATGCCTCCCACCTCAATATGTTTTCTATGGTTTTATATATATCTAGATAGTGAGTGCTGTTATCTCTTCTAATAGAATGCAAATTCTTTGAGGGGAGAAGAACTGTTTTACACTTTTGTTTCTGTATCCCCAAAGCCTAATATACAATAAGCATATAATAAATGCATGGTGATTGCACAAATGGATCAAGAAAATGAGAGAAAGGGTTACACTTTAAAAGAAGCTAGGACATTTCTTCCTTAAAAACAGCACAAAACAAATCCTGGTGAAGATATAGAGAAAATTTGAATTGAATAACAGGGAAATCTGAGGAAATGTATATAGACTACAGTGAATATTTAACTGAAATCCTTACAGGCTATTCAAGAGGATGTCTTAAAGATTGCAGCATGTCCCAAAGCTTAAGTTCTAGAATTAGTGCCCATGAAGTATGTCAAGAAGATGTTTCAAATGGAGGAATTTTTCTGAGAACATAGGAAGAAAATGACATCTATGTAGAATATAATAAGGAAGGGAACTGGTTCCAACTGAATAGTTTTCCTGAAGGGTTAGTACCAAATATTATTTCTTTTTTTTTAATCTATGATAAAGCTTCTGAAAGAATCACCATCTAAATATTCCAGTCTAAATGGTGAAATATTAGGTTCTCTATCTTTAATAATTGGAGCACAAATACCAAATATCAATATAGGTTTTCTTCTTCATAAAGTTAAGAGATATGAAATCTGACACTGGTAGGGAATTTCAAAGGGATATTCTTTGATTGTGTATGATCTTTTCAACTGATTTTCCTTGATTTACCTCATGGATGTAGTCTAGCAACTCTAGAGCTTTCTTGAAGTCATATTCATTGGCTCTTCTGTTTTCCTCACATATGTACAGCTATGGTAAAAGAAAAAATGAGATGGAGGATTATTTTTAGTAAGATCATAGAACAGATAACAGCTTATCCTTATTCCCAGAGCTTAACAACATAGTGCCTGGCACAGAGTAGGTGATTAATAAATGTTTACTAAAATAAAGAAAGATCCACAGAAAGTCAAGTCCAACCCCCTCCTTTTACAGATGAGGAGCCCAGAGAGGTTAAATGATTTGCTCAATGAGATCCAAGTGACATATAACAAAGCTGGGATCTAAAATAAGGTCTCTGACTCCAAATTCAGCATTGTTCCCACTATATCACAACATCGCTCCATAGGGGCTTCTAGAACAGTTAGACACAAAGAAGCGGCTGTAAGACTGTAAAATACACACATTGATCAGCTGTGGCGCAGTCAATACTGGCATTGTACTGAGATTAAACTGTTTCTCAGCGAGTAGCTGCTCAGGCAAGGTCTCCTGATGCAGTAGAAAGTGTTCTTGCTCAGACATTTCTGGAATACAAAGGAAAAAAGAAGAATTATCAATATAACTTCCAGGTCTGTTTTGTTATAGCAAAAATTTGAATTTTTTTTTTAAGTAAGTTCAAAGACTCAGATCTGTTACTGTATGTATGGTTTAATTAATATACGAAGTGGACAGGAATATGGGCAAATGATATATCTGTAAAAGGCTCTTATCACAGTGCCTGGCACACAGCAGGAGCTATAAAATACTTAATTTTCTTCCCTTTTCTTCATTTTTCCCCTGGACAACACTAAAGTCAAACTGTTGAAGGTAAGTGACAGCCAGGCTAACAACTATCCCATATTCATGAATGGTAGGTTCCTTTATAGCACAGTTTACATAGTTTTGTTTTTTGTTTTTCCTGAAAAAATGCTTTCCCCCAATAAGCATAATTTCATTAAAATGAGGAAACTGTTATTTAAAAGTTTTAAGAGAGACTTGCCCATGTTACCTAGGATGAGAATTTAAAAAGGTTATAACAAATAAAATAATTGGAGCGCAAATACTAAATATCAAACTATCACCATTAAAAGGTTTGGGGAATCAGAATATTCATTTATAGGCTACTAGTCCTGAAAACATTCTCATTACATGACATAGTAAAGGATAATGTTAAATTTAAGGGGCTTCCCCATGATGTCTAAAAACAAGAGAAAAAAGGAAAGAAATTGGAATAAATATTCATTTAAATTCTTTAGGTTTTGAACACACTGTTAAGTCCTGGCAGAGTCTGAAAAACTTGCTTCCTCTTTCATGGTATGAACTATGTCTACAGACTATATATACTTTAAAACTAGCACAACCATTTCTTGACAATTATAAAGGAGAAAATTTTTAGAATTTTAATGAAGGACACAGATAAAATACTATGGAAAACACCACCAAGTTATAAGCTATACAGGAATTTCTAATTATTTCAGAATCACATTCATAACTGTGGTTTTGATTTTAATTCAGGAAATTTAATCCTATCATGATTAACTAACAGCAAAAACTATTATATACCTTAGCTTAATTGTATTCTGAGAGTGTATTTTGTAGGAAAGTGTAGGAAAGTTGTCTTAAGAGTCTGTTAAATGGGGGCGGCTAAGTCACACAGAGTAGAGCACCGACCCTGGAGTCAGGAGGACCTGAGTTCAAAAATCTGGCCTCTGACACGTAACACAAAAACTAGCCATTTGATCTCGGGCAAGTCACTTAACCCCAATTGCCCTCCAAAAATAAAAAAAAAGTCTGTTAAATGTAATTATGGCATGGTAGAACAAAATGATACACATTTTTCTTAAAAAGACTGAAATATTTCAAGAAAATTCAATCCAGCGAGCATTTATTAAGTGACTACCATAAACAAAACACTATGCTTGGCACTGAGGATAAAAAACAAAACAAAACAAAAAAGCACTTGTCCTCAAGAAGTGATGAGAACAAAGAAGGGACAGATATAAAGAGCTCTAGGAATGTCTGAGGGTGGAAGTGGGAAAGGCAACATTGAAGAAAAGGCAACATTGAAGAAATGTCACCTGAGCCAAGTTTTGAAGAAATATAAAGGTTCTGAAAGAAAGGCTGAGGTGAGGAATTTGCAATGGCTTGTGCCAAACTGATCAAGTCAAAGTAAAATGCTTTATTCTTGGAATACAGAAGATTGTATCCCAAAGAGATCAAAGAGGAAAGAGATCAAAATGTGCACAAACACCTGGAAAGTAAGAGGACGCCCATCAACTGGGAAAGGCTAAACAAGTTATGGTGCATGAGTACTACAATGGAATACTATTATTGCACCACAAAGATAACAAAAGAGATGGTTTCAGAGAAACCTGGGAAGATTGTATGAACTGACAAAGTGAAGTGAGAAGAAGCAAAGTAACAATGTAAAGGAACAATGTAAAAGAAAACCAAACCAAAATCTTTGAGAACTAAATATAATGACCAACAGACTCCTGATAAAGAAGCAAAGAAGAATCTGGCAGAGGTGATGGACTCATGGGAAAGAATAAAGACAATAAGACACACATACCTGAATATGCTCAATATGAGAATTTGTTTTGCTCGACTATGAACATTTTTCCCAAGGAGTTTGTTTTTCTTTTTTTTTTTTTTTCGATTTGGGGTAGAGGGAAGGGGAGAAGGATAGGGTTTCAAAAAAAAGAAAGATTGGAATTGAAGCCTTTTCTAAATGCACTGAACAGAAGGAAATACAATTAAGCAGGACAGCTATGAAAATTACATGCAGAATTTATTATATATTTAAAAGGAAAAGCAAGGTGAACATAATGAAAATTCATGTTTAAACCTTTTCCTGTTCTACTTCATATAAAGAAATATTCATTGTATTTAGACTAAGTTCAGTCAGTATTTATTACATAAAGAAGTGAATAACTTTATTATAGTGAAATATTTATGAATATCTGCAAATTATTCATTCTACATTGCAGGTAGTTGTTAGCATACCTGATTTATAAATATATTTAATCCATGTGAATTTAAAATGTACTTGTGAATTAATTGTTCAATGATCAATAAGCTATAAAACTTAAAATTAAGGACAGATATTTAAGATATATAGGAATAATCATACACTAAGTCTAAGGAAAAACATTTCCTTTAAAAGAAAAACTGATAAGTGCTGAATGGAATGTATACAATTCAATGACAATGGAAAACAGTCCCTTTACACTAAAACAATGAACAAGCCTTGATTTAGCTCTTTTCATTTCTTACCCCTCACATTTAACCAGTTACCAAATTCTGCAGGTTTTATCTGCACATCTTTCCTGACCATCACCTCCTTTCTATTCATATTACTCCCTGGTTCAGGCCTTTACCTTTCACCTAGACTACAGTAATAGGCTCACTTGTCTCCCTCTTTCTAGTCATCCATGACAACATTTCCAAAACAATCTGCCTGGGGCACAAGTATGACCATGTTGTTTCCTTGTTCAGAAATCTTCAGTAGCCCGTGGGTTAAAATATAAGCTCCTAGCCTGGCATTCAAGACCCTATACCACTTGGATCCTTGCTACCAGGCCAGACTTACTCCCCACTACTGACATCTACATGCTTTCCCTTCAGACAAACTGCACGGTTAGCTATTCCACAAAATTAAGAATCCTTCTCTTGCCTCCATAAATTGACAGAAGCCTTTGCAAGGCTAGGAATGACTGCCCTACTCATCTTTGCTTTTCAGAATCTTCCTCTTCCCTCAGGGTTCAAGTTAGGTGCTTCTCTCTCCACAAATAGCCTTCCCAGATTTCCCAACCTCAAAGGGCTAGTTCCCTGCTCACATTTTCCTAGACACCTTGTCTGTGTCTCTCCTTTGTACATATCACTGTTTTGTGTCATATTTATCTGTGCACAAGTCATAGCCTTCCAAAAAGAAATGTGAAGCTCCTCTGGGGCCAGGGAAATATCACACCCAGAATGTGCTTTCACAAGAATCCATGATCACAGTACAACTGTTCTGATATTAATTTTAAAATCTATATCCTGAGACACAGCAGAGGGCCTTATAGATGATGGGGACAGAGACAAGAACTAGGCCTGTGATTTCATTGGCAATGGAAGTTACCTGTGCCAACAAAGGTCAAATCTTCATAGGGTTTTGGCCAACGGTCCCCCAGTCATGTGTCAGAGGCAGGACTTGAACCCAGGTCTTCTGGCTCTGAGGCCAGCTTGCTCTCTACTATGCTATGAGGCCTTTGTTAATAAATGCTGGCAGAATGGAATTTATTAAATTGTTTCTTCTGCCCTCCAAAACACTCAGTCCGTTTTTTACCTTCAATTTTTTCTTGAATTAAATCCTCTGAAAAATCTGAAGCTAATGCAGCTAATTTACTCAGGCCAAGAAGTGTTTTCTTTTTTGCAAAGTAACGAGTCTCCATATTTGCCAAGCCCAGTAGTGTTGTATGAGCCTAGAATAAACCAAAATACGAGAATAGATAAAGATAATGGGTAATAAATTATTACTTTGAGGAAGCTAAAATAAAGAATGAAGAAAATTCAAATATACAACTTCTTTTTACTTTACACAGAATCATAGATTCAAATCTGGAAGGAACCTCAGAAGTCAGAAAGCCCAACTTCTTCAATTTGCAGGTGAAAACCTTACATACATGAGATTCAACTACTTGTCAAGGTCAAAAAGAATAAATTTCTAAGGAAGGACATGAACTCAGGTCTTCTTGACTAAAGGTTCAGTGCCTTACTTATTTCATTGTTGCTGTCTCATTTGTATCAAGACTCATCAACATAAGCACATCTTTTTCACTAACCTGTGGAAAGTGAGGACCCTTCAAGGATCCATACTCTACTATGTCAAAGAACCAAGACTAGGACCTAGACCAGGAGCGGGAATCTTTAGCCTCAAGGTCACACATTGCCTTCTAGGTCCTTGGGTGTGGCCTTTCCACTGAATCCAAGTTTTACAGAACAAATCTTCTTATTAAGGGGATTTATTCTGTGAAGTTTGGATTCAAAGGGCCACACCTGAGGGCCTATAGGGCCACATGGGGCCTTGAGGTCGCAGGTTCCCCACCACTGACCTAGACTTTAGTATAGCATTTTACCAAATATGTCCAAATATAAACTGGGATAGGAGTCTAATAATAGTCACTATAAACCCGAGTAAACAGATTCCGATTTTTCTGGGGTTTTGTGTGACAACTATTTCTTCTCTTTCCTATCACAGAGCGGTTGTTAGTTGCCTGGAAAAGGCTGGAAGTCAGTTCTCTTGAACCTCAGTAGAGAATATCTGGTAACCAACATCAATAAATGAAACAGATGAGACACAGCTTCTTTGTGAAAAGAGGTAAGCTATGAATTATTTATGTGGATATTTTGACAAGCAAAAATCAAAACTACACCCATCTGTTCTATAAAAAACACTGCTTACCTTCTCAAAGTCCTGGCTATTGATTTCATGTAACCAGCTGAGGTGCTCATGGGCCTGCAAAAAATTTGTTAGCTGTCCATGCTGAGAAATGGGCTGTGATAATAGTTTGCCACGCTTTCCCTTCTCCAAATACCAACGGAAGAGGAAATCTGAAAAATTCTATTAGGAATAAAGCCAAGAACACATTAACATACAGTTAGATACACTTTGAATAAAAGATACATAAGAATAAAATGCCAATTATTCACAAGTCTTATATGGTCCCCAAAACAGAAATGTTCTAAAAATCTGTAAGTCACACAATGAGAAAGCTGGTAGTTACTTTTGCAAGTGATCCATGCTAATGTCCTCATTTGATAGGGGAAGAAATAAGACCCTGAGAGGCTAAGGAACTTGCCTAAGGCCACAAAGCTGGCAGTGATGCCAAAGCTAGGGCCTGGAACTTCTGACTCTTCAAGCAATTCTCTCTTCCACATATCCAACTAACCAAAAATGCTTAATGAAATAATGACCACAGAAAACAAACAGAAAGGTTAAAGTTTCTTAGAAACTGCAGATTATTGTGCCTATCAATGAAAGAAGTCCTGTACCTTTGAAAGTGTGCCCGTCCTATGTTAAGTGGTTTCAAGAAGCAAAATTGTCATATTTCAAATACACACATGTGTGGGAAGGAGAGATCATGGTGTGATGGAAAGTCAGGCCCAGAGCCAGTAAGAATGGGCATCAAGTTCCACTTCTTTGTCACCTCAAGCTGTGAAGTCACTTAAGCCACTAAGACCACCGTACCAGATATACCAGTAAAGAAAATTTCCTCACCAAAGGGTTCCTGAGACCAATGAAATCTATTCATCTATCTCTATCATTGTATGTCTATCTATTTATGTATGCATCAAGATCACAGATCTGGAACTGGAAAGGTCCATCAGAAGCTATTTAGGACTACCCTTCACTATTTTACAGAAAAGGAAACTAGGTCCAGGAAGGGTAAGTGATTTGCCCAAGGTCACACAGGGAGCAGGTTCTTCGAAGAACCCAGGTCCTCTGAGCACAGAGTGGTGCTCTTTCTACTGTCCTATGCCACCTCTCTCATGGAACAAATGATGGCCTTGTTTACCCATCTGTATTACCTAAAAGGCTATTTGCTACTTCAATTATTGGGAAGCTTGACTCAATATATTCAAAACAAAACTCATGATCTCCTTCCCCTAAAACCAACATTCCAGCACGTGTTCTATTTTTGCTAAGGGTATCATTTTGCTAAGGGTATAAGTGCTTCTAGTCACTCAATTTTGCAACCATGGGATCATCTTCCAATTTTCCACATTCAAGAAGTTGTTAATGTTTGCCAATTCTACCACAAACTGCCTTGCATCTGTTCCCTTTTCTAACATAAGCATCACCAGAGGTCAAACTCTTATTGCCTTGACAGCTTTACTGTTACAACCTCCTGACTTCCAAGTCTTTCCTTCTCTAATCCATCCGTCATAGTCCCCCAAATAACCTTCTTACAACATAACCCAAATCATGTCACTACCCTGCTCAAGAACCTTTAGCTGCTCCCTATTGCCTCCAGAATAAATGAATATAAATACAATTGTTTAGCATTTAAAGAAATCCCTTTATTTTTTAAAAAATGTATTTCTTTTTAGTTTTCAACATTCATTTCCACCAGATTTTGAGATACAAATTTTTCTCCCAGTCTTTCCCCTACCCCCACTCCCAAATAGTGAATCTACTGAATATCCCTTCCCCCAATCTGTTCTTTCTTATATCCTCTCCCATTTCCCCCCAATTTTCTAGTAGGGTAAGATGGGTTTCTACACCCCAGTGCTGTATATCTTATTTCCCAATTGCATGTAAAAGACAATTTTTAAAAAATAACATGTTTTTAAAATGTTGAGTTCCAGAGTATTTTCCTTCTTCCCTCCTCACCCACTCCCACTGGGAAGATAAGCAATTCAACTTAAGTTGTACATGTGTAGTTACACAAAACATTTCCATAGTAGTTATATTATATAAAGATTAACTATACTTCCCTTCATCCTATCCCAGCCCCCATTTATTCTATTTTTCTCTTATGATCCTGTCCCTTTTGAAAAGTGTGTGCTTCTAACTACCCTCTCCCTTAATCTGCCCTCCCTTCCATCATCCCCCTCTCATCCCCCTCCCCACTACTTTCCTGTAGGATAAAATACCCAACTAAATGTGCATGTTATTCCCTCCTTAAGCAAAATTCAATGAGAGTAAGGTTGACCCATTTTCCCTTTCACCTTCCTGCTCTTCCCCTCAATTTTAAGTTTTCTCTTGCTTCTTTTATGAGATAATTTACCCTAATCTATCTCTCTATTTCTCCTCCCAATATATTCCTCTCTTACCTCTTAATTTAGTGTTTTTGGTATCATCCCTTCCTATTCAATTCATCCTGTGCCCTCTGGCTATGTATACATGTACACACACATGCACACACTCACATATATTTATACACTCCTATACATACATACATACATGTATGCATATATACATATATATATCCATACATATATTCCCCTCAACTATCCTCATACTGAGAAAAGTCTCATGAATTACAATTATTGTTTTTCCATGGAGGAATGTAAGTAGTTCAACTTTAATAAATCCCTTATGGTTTCTTTTTCCTGTTTACCTTCTCATGCTTCTTTTGTTTCTTGCACTTGAAAGTTAAATTTTATGTTCAGTTCTGTTTTTTTTTCCATCAAGAATTCTTGAAAATTCTCTATTTCATTGAATGACCATATTTTCCCCTGAAGCATTATAATCAGTTTCGCTGGGTAGGTGACTCTTGGTTTTAATCCTAGCTCTTCTGACCTCTGGAATATCATATCCCAAGCCCTTTGATCCCTTAATGTAGAAGCTGATAAGTCTTGTGTTATCCTGATTGCGTTTCCACAATACTCAAATAGTTTCTTCCTGACTGCTTACAGTTATTTTCTCCTTGACCTGGGAACTCTGGAATTTGGTTATCATATTCCTAAGAGTTTTCTTTTGGGGATCTTTTTCAAGAGGCGATCAGTGAATTCTTCCGATTTCTATTTTGCCCTCTGGTTCTAGAACATCAGGGCAATTTTGCTTGATAATTTCTTGAAAGATGGTGTCTACAATCTTTTTTTGATCATGGCTTTCAGGTAGTCTAATAATTTTTAAATGATCTCTCCTGGATCTATTTTCCAGGTCAGTGTTTTTTTTCCAATGAGATAGTTCATATTGCCTTCTATTTTTTTATTTGCTTGGATCTGTTTTATAGTATCTTGATTTCTCATAAAGTCATTACCTTTCAATTGCTCCAATATAATTTTGAAGGAATTATTCTCTTCAGTGGGTTTTTGAGATTCCTTTTCCATCTTGCTTTTTAAGGCATTCTTCTCCTCAATGACTTTTTGGGCCTCTTTTGCCATTTGAGTTAGTCTATTTTTTAAGGTGTTATTTTCTTCAATATTTTGGGGGGTCTCCTTTAGCATGCTGTTGACTTGCTTTTCATGATTTTCTTGCATCATTCTCATTTCTCTTCCCAATTTTTCCTCCACTTTTCTTACTTGATTTTCAAAATCCTTCTTTAGCTCCTCTATGGCCTCAAACCAGTTCATATTTTTCTTGGAAGCTTTTGATATAGGAGTTCTGACTTTGTTGTCTTTCTCCCATTCCATGCTTTGATCCTTTTTTGTCCCCCAAAAAGGATTCTATAGTCTTACTGTGCTTCCTCTGCTTGTTCATCTTGCCAGCCAATTATTTGACTTTTGAGCTCTTTGCCACGGTAGAACTCTGCTTCCAGAGTGGAGAGTTTTGTCTCAAATTGCTGGAGTTTTCACAGCTGCAGAAGCTATTAGGAGGGCACCCTCTCTATAGCCTCCACAAGCTTAAACTGGCCACACACCCCAGGACCACCACCCAAGACTGTGAACCAGATCCAGGCAGGTCAAAGCAAGAGTGATTACCTTCTGAATGGTCACTTGGTTCCCCTATATCTGCAGGCTAGGAGCTCTGGAGGCAGCCATGTGGCAGCAGCTGCAGCCACCATGTCTCTGCCACTTCTTGCCCTGGGGGCAGGGTCCAGACCACGCTCTTCTGTCGCCCAGTTCCAACAGAGTTCCCCATGGACCTTTTACTTTCTCCTTGGTGTTTATGGGTTGAGAACTCTGGAAACCCCCACAGCTGCTGGTGATTCACTCTCCTGAAGTCTGCTCAGGCTCGTTTGTGCCACTGGTTGGGGCCACCTGGGACCAGAACCACATGGGTCATGTGGGACTGCACTCGGCTCCCAGTCTGGGGTAACAGACCCTTCCTGTCAGCCTACCATGCACCTTCAGTGGAAGATTTGCTTCTCTCTGTCACTTTGTAGGTTCTATAGCTCTAAAATTTGTTTAAAGTCATTTTTTTACAGGTATTAGAAGTGGTTGGAGTGGGAGCTCATGCCAAGTTTATGCTTTTACTCTGCCATCTTGGCAAGAAATCCCTTTAGAACATCATCTTAAAATACTTTCCCAGGTTTTTGTTGAACAAATCTTGATCACAGTTCCAGTCAAAGTATCCCACCTAGGTGATCTTTTCTACATTCACCACTTACTCTTTCCACTTGTGCCTTTGTCCCCTCACTCCTAGATGCACTTCCTCCTCATCTCTCCCTCAGAATACACTGATCTGATCCAATTCAATCCAACGCTTCTATAGCAAGTCACCAGCTCAGCATTGGGGAATACAAAGACAAAAGAGGAAACAGTCTCTTCAAAAAGCTTACATTTCACCAGAGGAAGATGACATGTCAACATTCAACTCCCCCACTATCTCCTCCAGGAAGCTTTTCTCTAATTCCTCTAGTTGTTAATGCTCTTTCCCCCATCACAGGCACGCGCGCACACACGCACACACACACATTGATGTATGTGCTCTGTCTTCATTTCTTTCTTTTTGCTTTCTGGAGGGGCGACTGGGGATTAAGTGACTTGCCCAAAGTCACATGGCTAGTTTTGTGTTAAGTGTCTGAAACCGGATTTGAACTCAGGTCCTCCCGACTCCAGAGCCAGTGCTCTATTCACTGTGCCACCTAGCTGTCCCTTTGTTTGTCTTTACAAACTGAGAGACTATTACAGTGCCTTGTAATAGGTTCTTAATAAATGACTGATTGAGTGATTTAGGACAACTGTACTTTCAAGCTTTTTTTTTCCTTGAATTTTTAGGAAGAAAAAGATAGGCAGAGCATTTCCTTGTTTTTTTGCTGCAATCAATGGAGAACTGGTTCTTCTATTTTCTATCGGAATTTAAAAATAAAAAGCAAACCAAAAAAAGGCCCCTCTCTCTGAAATGTCCAAGCTTAGGGGACGAAATATCCCAAAAACCCCAGCAAATTTCAGCTATGGTTCCATTACAATGGAATGATCCCTTTAACTTATTTAATAATTTCAAGACACTGTTAACAAAATGATCATTCACAGTAACACAACTTGCTACAGAACTGCCTGAGCTGCTGGAGCCACAGAAACCCAGCAGTGTTCTAGAAAGGAAAGAGTCACCACACCTCCCCAGCCCTGTCTATGGGTAAGATACTTCATCTTCTCAGCCTTGATTTCCTTGCCTGCAAAAGGGGATGATACCCGTATTACAGAGCTCAACCACATCACTGACAGGAAAGCATTTTGTGAATCAAAAAGGACAATAAACAATTTATTCTTAGGGTCAATTATTATTATCTTTGAGAGGAAAAGGGGAAAGGAAATAGGAATCTGCTTTATTTATACAGAGCACTCTTCTAAGCACTTTAAAAATATTATCTCATTTGATCCCCATAATAACTCTGGGAGGCAAATGCTGTTATGCTCATTATACAGACAAGGAAAACGGAGGCAGACAGAGGTTAAGTGACTTGTCCAGGATCATGCAGCCAGTCTGGGGTTGAATTTGAACTCAGGTCTTCCTGACTCTAGACCCTTTGCTCTGTCCACTGTGCCATCAGCCACCTCATGCAAGATAAAGAGAACTTACACTGGAAAGATCACATGGAGCCAGAAGACCTAGCCTTGTCGGTTAATGGATGACCTTGGGCGTGTCCCTGAGCTTCTCTGGGTCTCGCTTTCCTCCTCCATATTGTCCACAAATGAAATGGTGGACATTTAGACTGGATCTCTAAGCAATTAATCAATGATGCTCTAAGTATCAAATTCATTATGTTCAAATTAGATAAAGTACATCACATCTAAGGTACCATACAAATGTAAATGACTACTATTATTCTCCCCTTTTAGGAGTAAAGAGGGCAAACACCGAATAGGGATGCTGAGCTTTCTGAAAGCAGGGTAAACAAGTATTTTTTTTTAAGTTTTTTTCTTCTTTAGAGAAGTTGTAATTTGCTAAACAAATCAGAAAACAATTTGGAGAAATTAATTAGGCTTTAAAATGAATAGGGAGGCCTCATTAGGAAGGGGGGAAAGATAAAAAACAATTCACTTTCTTTTGATGGACTACCAAGTTCTGAGTCTCTAAAATAAAGTACCAAGGATTAGTATTAGGGGGCTGGAGCATTGTTATGTAACTAGAAATTGTAGTGTCTCAAAGACATGGCTAGGTTCCATGAACCAATTAAACATAACTAGAAGTGCTAACAAGAGGAAGCCTTTAAGAAGATGGTCAAATACAAGACAAGGAGGCTCTAAACTTTCCCTCTAAGCATCCTCTGATGCATATGTAGTTTCTTACATTCTGTAAGTGTTCATGAAACACAATGACTTCTGCTATACTCTTTTTCTTTCCAAACAAACATTAGATTTAAAATGTTGAGGTTCTGCTGTTAAGATTCTCTGTGTAAATATTAAACTCTTGTTACCTGATCAGCAAATTGAGTCATGTAACGTTGTAATCTGGTCTGGTTATCAGTTTGCTCACACATTTGAACCAAGATATCAAAGTCACAGTATTTCTCTGCTAGAGAAGCCGCCCACTGGTGCTGTCCAAGAGAAACTATTAAACCCAAAAGAGAAGAAAATATGTATTAAGCAACTACTTATGTTAACTTGGAGAGAAAAGCATAATAACTGCACTATTTAGGGAGAAATATTTATATGAGTTCAGTACTTTCAGTGATTTCATCTTTGCAAAAAATTTAGATGTAAGTCCATCTTTGATCTATTTTAAAATTAAATTGTTAAGTAATGAGAAGTTTAGTTAACGGATTTAATTTCATGTGCTATACAAATTCATGATAGATACAATCACTCCAATTATATTTGGAAAATAAATTACTGTAGATTCATGATTAGTTTCAATTAGGGAAATTACATTTAGCTGCAAACAATTTAACTAAAGAAATTTTAGTAAATGTGTAGCTTTCTCTTTCTGCAAATATACATGAATACTTACGAAGAGGAGACAAGATATCTGCTCTTTTCTGAATATACTCCATTTCCAGATTGTTATATCTTTCCTGATCACTGGGTTTGTCCACAGATTTAAGCTGAGAAACATAACTATCGAGGTAAGAGTCAATTAGTGCTACAAGCTGCTCAGTCAGGATGTTTCTCAGATTGGTATCTACTTGAGGATAAACCACCTTCAGAACAATTCCATGTTGTCGCACGATGGCAGTTCGTACACCAGCAGGGCCACTGGTTGCTTTAAAGCAAAGAGAAAAAAATTCAGAAAAAAAATTAATAGCATCAGACACAAAAACTAAATGGTTACACAAGGCAGGCTTCAAATAACACCATTCAAGGCCAGTTTCTAACTATATCTAGAGGTGATATGCAAATCATTCTTATTGGCACTTTGTTTTCTGTGTTCAGCGATTCTGGACAGTTTTCTTACATTATTTCTTACCTTACAGCGTACAGTTTTGATTTGCAGTGTTTTTCTTGGAGATCAATAATCTTTAAACTGTCTATACATACTTCCTTTGAGATTGCTATGCTTTACTTGTAAAAGTGCATACCAAGATTTCTTTTAATGATACTGCTTTCTCCCCCTCATCTTCTAGACTATCCTTTATTTCTGTGTAGCTCCATTCCCAATCAATCATTCTTTCTTTTGTTACCTTGGTGAGACTTGCCACCATGGATTCAAGATTTTTACTGAACCAATAATTTCTGCTACATAGGCCAGAAATTCCTTTCTCACAATTCTCTTTTAAATATTTCAAGAACGCCATGATGGGTTCCATGCTCCCTCAGGAATACACAGGGTCCTCGTTTAATCAGGTGTTAATTCATTTTCCTTTGTCTTTTGCATATTTAATCCTGGATGTCGGGACTCTTATCTGATCTGGAGATCATATTCCCTTCTGTTATTATTATTTTCCTTGTTATCTGGTTATGCTTAAAGTCTTTGGGTTTTTTTCCTCCTGAGATCTTTGGCAATTTTATTCTTTTCCCCATATTTTTCCCTATTACTCACCTTCTGGCTTCTTCCCCTTTGATAAGTTTCCTTGGGGACCGGATATCAAAGCCATATTTACATCTTCTCATACTGCACAATTTATAGTTCTACAGTTTTGATCTCTGTTCCAACTGGTCCCAGCTGGATGCTAGGCTCCCTTCCTCAGGCTTAGTGAAATACTACACTTTGTCAACATACAATGGGATAATGATAATGGGATCTGAAGATCTTCCATGCCCCCTGAACTTGCTGACGTAGCAGGAAGGAGCGGGGCAAGAAAAAGTGGAGCCATGCTAGAGTTGTATGGTAGTGACTTGAAGCAGCAGCAGTAGCTGCAGTTGAGGTGCAAACTCCTTTTTTTGAGCCAGCCAGAATCTCTGCTAGGGACTCCTTCTGAGGACCGCAAGGGACAGGAACTGCGAGGGGGGCCAAAGCTGCTGGGAACAAGCTGTCTGGACACTGAGCAGTGTCGTGAGTGAGGAGAGGAGGATCTTTGCCTCTGGTAGCCTGTCTTGTTTTGAAGGCTTGAGAATGTGCGTGTTTACTACGTTAATTACATGTGCCAACTTCATAACTACTGTAATGGCTTTGACTTACTGGTTTTGGGACTCAGTTTCCTGATATTTGAACTGAATAAATGTTCCAGCTTTATTTTACATGTAGAAAGCCTGTTACATTTTGTGATTAATAACTACATCAGCATACTTACAATTACTATAGGCACTGTGAATACTGCATTGCTGATACAATGTCCTGCCTCAATTCTTTTGCTCCTTAGTTCTTTCTAACTGAGCTCTCTGTTCACATTTAGTACTAATGTGATGCTGTTCCAGTCTTAGCAAGCATATATTGGGGGAGGGAATTTTGAATTTTATTTTACAAAACTAGCTTATGGAAAAATACAAACTCGTGGATACAATAGCCATTAGAAATAAAATGTTTTAACAAGCAATAATAAAACTAGATTCATATGCCTAATTCTTAGAAGCTTACCTGTCCAAGGAACATATTCAGGTTCTTTTTCTGTGAGTTCTTCCATTTTATATAAGTTATTTCTATTTTGACGATACTGACTGGCTGCTTGTAGCATATCCTGGAAAAACAAGAGATTATCGATTTTTGAAAACGGAAATTCAAAATATTTTTTAAGCTGAAACAGAAAAAAAAATCTAACTATGTTACTAACACCTATTACAATGTGTATTTGAAAAAAATTCCCTATACTTTACATTTCTATTACCATAAATTTCAGTTTTTTAAAAGGATAAAACTGTAAATAGAAGCACCTTACAAAGAAATTTAATTAAAAATTAAATAGACTATACTTTCATGCATATGCCAGAATATTCTCAAATCAATGTGATCTCATCAATGTGGAAGTTTCTTCCAATAACACTGATCACAAGTTGGCCAAACCAGCCAAGTTTGTGTAGCTCTTGTCTATGCCCTCATATAAATTCATCAAAAATGATCATCCCAAAACGTTGGAGATCTGCTTCACTTTTTCTTGGTACAATCGAGCTGCCTGTGTGGCATTGTTCATTCTCATCTCGTGACTAGTTCATCTTTTCTTCCTGTCTTATTGACATCTTTTCTTCCTATTCTTCAAAGTACTACACTGTTTAAGTGGTGCAGCCTATTCAAACTCCACATAGTGCCCTCTATGAAATATTCATTTTCAATTCTTTCTAAATTAATGTTCATGTCTCTTAGTCATACAATACTAATAATTTTCACTTTACACAAATTCACATTATGCAAATTCAACTTCATGTAAAGAATTGTGAAAGATTAGCTGAGTATAACATTGCTTGCTATCCTCAGATATGTAAGAGAAAAGAGGGAGCCACTGTCCAAATGTATCTCATCATAGGTATCTCAGCATTATAAAAAGAACTGTGCAGCCAACCCGCAGTGATAAAGGCTAGGTACAGTGAGTAGAGAAGGGGCAACATTTTGCTTACTTATGTTTATTTTACCACATAGTACTGTGCATGCTTTATCATTGATTTTACCTTTCATTTCATAATTCTGTTTATTATCATGGTAAGTATTTAATATATCTGCATTTTAGTACATTTTGCAATTTGCATAAAAGTGTTATTTTGTATATGTCTTTGTTAAATAGAGACCTGGCAAAGACTTTAGCTTAAAAAGGCCAAGGGCTCCCACAGCATCAGGGCCATCTCCAGTCATCCTGATTTATATCTTGCTACTGGACCCAGACTGCTCCAGAGGAGAAAGTGAGGCTGGTGACTTTGCACAGCCCTCTCTCATGTAAATACAATTTGATTATAAGTCATGACATCACTTTCTTGATACCATGGTCCTCTTCAAGAACAGAAGGACAAACAACAAGTGAAATGGGGGCAAGTGTAGAGACAGATTTGCGTTATGTAAAAATCACTTTATACAGAGGTCTACAAACTGGTCCACTTACTTAAAGTGAGAAGTGTCTGTATTTTAAAAGTTAAGCCTGATTCCAGAAGCCAAGGGTCTTTCAAAGAACTTTACAATTTCCTGAAAACAGGCCTAACTGCTTTCTTCCCCTAGTTTTATTTATTTATGTTTTTGCTCTCTTTTTGAGGTAGGTGCTAATATAGCCTCATTTTACAGAAGGAAAACTGGGTAAGAAGTTAATTGGCTTGACTGGAGTCACACAGGTAAGTGTGAGCATCTAGGAAGCACAGCGGATGAATGCTAAGCTTGGAGTCGGGAAGACCAGAATTTAAATCCATCCTAAGACATTTGCTAGCTGTGTGACCCTGGGCAAGTTACTTAATCTGCTTGTTTCCTCATCTGTAAAGAGGAGATAATAGTACCTACCTTCCAGAGATGTTGCCAGCATCAAATGATTCAATAATTGTAAAGTGCTTAGCACAGTTCCTGGCACATGGTAAGCATTACATAAATGTCAGCTATTAGTGGTAGCATATATCTAAGGCAGGAATCAAACTCAGTTCTTCCTGACTCCAAGTCTGGTACTCTATTCAACACATCACCTAGCAACCTCAAACTGCCCATTTAATCACACAGCATATCTGTACAACAGACATTTTTCCTCTACTTGGTCTTTCCTGTTTGTATGGTCAGGTCAAACTTATTTTGGGTGGTTGCAGTTTTTTTCCATTAGGTTCTTTACTATTTCAGGGCTTGATGTAAATAAATAGCACAACATCATCCACAGGATCTCAGGAATATCTGGAGGACCTCATTATCAAAATTCCTTTTAGATATGTTCTAGGTTTCCTATATCTAGGTAATGGGCAAAAATCTCCCTATTTTATGCTATGTCTCACATTTATGACCAGAGACACTAAAAAGGTCTATTTCTAGTGTTATATTTTTTTAAAGACTCATATGATTTTGCTGTATGGACGCTAGATATCTCGCTGAAAGAGAAACTCAAAGGCAGTAATTATGCTCTACTGAATCAAATGCTTTTTCATAATCATCAAACAATAAGCACAGCAAGGATATCTTTCCAACAACTTTGAAATGGAAAAGAATATTACTGTGGAACTGGGATTCTTGGCCTAGGGTCTAAGGACCTCTAAAGGTCTGGCCTGGGTCAGATTTCATAAACTTGAGTGGGGGGAAAAGTATATCTTTATCTCAACATAACTGATTTCCTTTGTAATACTATGTATTTGTATGTATTTAAATATGTATTTAAAAACATTAGTCTGAAAAGGGGTTCAAGGGCTTCTCTAGACCAAATGGATTAATGACACAAGAAAGGGTAAGAACCCTTGCTATGGAACAGTACTTGTGAATGTTTACCTATTTCCTTCCTAAAACTTCTCATCAAGATGCCCTTAATTCATGTATAAATGAATCTCACAGATATTTTGTAGAGATGGGAAAGCAGGCAGATTGGCTGGCAGTTGTTGGCGTTGTCTCAGCTATCCTTTATTGGCGGGGCATACGTAACATGATATTTATTTTTACACTTTTCTTATTTTCCTCTCCTTCAATACCTTGAGAATGGATACCTCAATGCCTTCACAATTCAATCACCTTTAGCATGAATCTCCTCTATATACACCTGGTCCAATCTGACAGTTTATCCTATCTTCAATTCTATTTAATGTCACTTTGTCCAGGACTATAATATTAAGAATGAATATCAAACTTCAATATCTTAGAAATATAAATTGAAAATTCTAGACATTCCTTTCCAAATTAAACACTTTAATATGCCAAGAAAAAATAAAGCAACAACTAAACTTAGCTTAAACATAGTATTCATTGGTAGTATTATGAACATAGTAGGTGATTAATACATATGTGTTATTTAGTTCATCATTATTCCTCTAATGAAGTCTTACTATGATGCTTAATCTGAGGGGAAGTACTTAGCATTCTTAAAAAGTTAAGTCAATGGGGTATACATTCAGGAAAACATAGTCCTAACAATCTAAAAACCTTCCAGTATTGACTAAGACTGTCTCAAGGGGAAAGTCTGGGTCTGAATAGGATGGCAACCAGGTTTCTTGACCTTAGGAATGCATGGACCTATCTACAATAATATGGAAAAGTTATAATCTGCATTGTGGAAAGAGGATCCACCTAGTCAGGAAGTAACAGACCTTGTGAAGTACTGATGCATAGTTAATCACTTAAAAAAATATTCATTATAATGAATATGTGGCTAAAACCACAAATTCAGAAACACTTATCAGAATGGACTATTTGGGATCCAACCTTTTCATCTTTTTCCATTCTCATTATCCCTAATCCCAAAATGCTCTTTTTCCTTACCTCTGCCTCCTGACTTCCTTTAAGTCTCAGCTCAAATTACTCCTTCTACAACAAACCTTTTCTGGTTTGATATTTTACTTTAATGAAATTTAGATTTTTTTTGATTTGCCCTTTAAGTAAGTGTACTGCACTACATTTTAGTACCTTCAGGATGTTGTTCACATTAACTACCACCTGCGCCCATTCAACAGAATCCATTGGAGTATCTTTCAAGGTTTGTTCTTCTTGTTCCAATAAACATTCAAAGATGGTATCTGTTTGCGATACCTGTGAAAAGAAACACAGAAGATTTACGATAAAGATTAAGGTACACATTTTGCCAAGAGAAACAGAAAAATATTTTGACAAAATGCTGCATATATTTATGTTAAACACCCTAAAAAGCACAGACATGAAAAGGTATTTCTTTAATATGAAAAAAAAAAAACATTTAAAACCAAGAGATAGATTTGCAGTGAAGAAACACTGGAAGTTTTCCCAATATAAACAGGGGTAATATGAGTTACAAACTAATGCTTGGCTTCTATAAAAATTAGAGAAGGAAATTAACAAATTAAGGTAAAACATTAACAAATACAAAATTGTCCCTTTTTTCAGATCACATGCTGATTCACTAAGAAAACTTTAGAGAATCAGTGAAGAAAAATTATTATTAGCTCGATTACCTTGACTAAAGTAGCAGGATACAAAAGTAAATGAATAAAAATCATTAACATATTTAACACTATATAAGTTGCAAAGAAGTTTCCAATTCATATTGGTAGAGGAAGTTTGAGTTTCCAACATCAAAGAATTCATGTCTATGGTTTAAAAAATTAACAAAAACCAAGAAGAAATTATATTAGAAAATAATTTTAAAATAACAATAATAGCTAATATGCATATAGTGCTTTAAGTTTTGCAAAGCACTTTACATATTCTTTCAATTGACCTTCACAAGGTAAGTGCTATTACTATGTCAATTTTACAGGTAAGGAAATCAAAGCTGGGAGAGATTAAGTGACTTGCTCAAAGTCATACAACTAATAAGTATTTAAGGCAAGACCTCAACTCAGATTTTCCTGCTTCAACTCCAACTTCAACTCCAGCACTATAGCTAGCATGCCATTTACCCACCTTACATAATCTTTAAAACACTGGAGAACTAATAAGTGAACACACTCCAGACACTGAACATTCCGTCTTTTCCCAGGCTTATGAACACCTAACCCTGCTCTGGATCCTCACCTCCATCCCCTCAATCTCTCAGTTCTTTTCTAGGTTATCACCTTTGCATTGGCTACACACTATCCTCTCTTCTGTATCTTGACCCCTTGGTGAACTAATTCATGCTAACTTCTACTCTTGAATCCCTTGGCCTTTGTTCTATCACATTCATACCTTGCTAAACCCCAATCCTAGACTGCCTCCCTGTCTTATTCTCCTTTGCTTATGTCTTATGTCTCCTTTGCTCCTATCCATGAGCTACTGAATAGAGCTAGAATAACAGAACCTTACCAATTGGAGCCACTACAAATTTATTATGTAATTTCAATTTGGCTCTATCTTTAGCAAGGCAATAATTTTTACTGCTCCCTAATCAATATCACTATCCCACTCTCCATAGGAACTGTTCCAAATCTTTTTATCTCTCTGCAAACTTTCCTAGTAATTCTTTCCTCCAAATTCTCTGCCATGGAACTCGCCTCATAATTCACCACAAAAACGAGGCATAATACAATGATCTCCAAATTTTATATCACTCAGGCATCTTCTCCCTTTCTCTCTCTTTCAATCCTGTCTTGGATAAAAAAGTGAGCCTTCTCCTTGCCAAAGACAATTCCTCTACATGCATCCTCGATCCTATCCATCCTGTCTTCCCCAAAAGATTGCCTTCACTATCATTTATACTCTTTCCCTAATCTTCAGTCTCTATCTACTGGCTCCTTCACAGTTGTGTATAAACACCCATGTTCCTCCATTCCTAAAAAAAAAAAAATCAATTGACTCATCCCTACTGGCTCTCATCCTATTTCACTCCTTCCCCTCTTTGCTACATTCTTTAGCTTGATGCCTCCATTTCCTCTCCTATCATTTGTTTCTAAATCTTCTGCAATCTTATTTCAAACCTTGTCATTCAACTGAAAATGTCTTCTCCAAAGTTAACAATGATCCCTTAATTATTAAATCCAAAAGTCTTTTTATGGATCTTCATCCTTCTTGACCTGTTTTTGCAATTGTTCATCACCTCTTCCTGGATCTTCTCTCCTCTTTAGATTTTCCTGACACTGCTTGCTCTTGGTTCTCCTTCTACTTATCTGCCTGCTTCTTCTTGGTCTTCTTTGCTGCTGTGCCCACTCACCAATCTTTCCAGAGCCACACCCCTATATCCTTTATACTATCTCACATACTACTTTTATGAGCTTTCATATTCAATTATTATTTTGCAGATGACTCCTAGAATTTTATTTCCAGCAAGAATATCTCTTGAGCTCTAGTCCTACACCACCAATGCCCTTTTATCATCTTGATTTGGATGTCCTACAGGTATTTCAAACTCAACATGTAAAAAATAGATTTTCTCACCTCTCTTCCCAAATTCTCCCTTCTTATTTATTCAAGTAATAAACATTTTTATATTAAATGCATATATATTACATATAACATGTAATATTCTGTATTGTATATCTAAATATACAATTATATGCATATTTACATTCTAGCTTTACCAAATAGATAAATACCAAGAAAGATAACATCTTACCTCTCTAAAAAAGACATCTGCAGGAGTAAGACTTGGTGGAACATCACGTTCTCTTTTGTTTAAAGCATTTAAGATAGCAGTATTCACCAGGTCAGGAAGTCTAGAATGGTGGTTCTTGAGAACAATAGCAGCTGACAACTTTTCTGCATGTTCACAGAGCAACAGCCGTGTTGCCATGGGCATCCCTCTTACTGGAGAAGTGCCCAGACGATCAAATAAACCAACCTTGTAAAAAAGACAGACCACATGCTCTTAGAAAGGATTTATAGTAACATTTTTAAAAACTAGTTAAATTTTCATCTATTCAAGAAATCTCCTTTGATTCTTAATAGTATCTGACCCTTTTCCAGTCAAGGTCAGGGAGCTCCTGGAAATTTCTCATCCTCATTCTATCAGAAGTATCAAAGAAACCTAAGGGCAGCAGTCCTCAACCTGTGGGTTGCTACCCTTTTGGGGGTCAAACAACCCTTTCACAGGGGTCACAAGGGTCGCCTAAGACCATTGGAAAACACATACTTCCAACGGTCTTAGGAACCAAGACACTGCTCCTCTGTCTCCAGGCAGGTCCATCCACATGCAGATATACCCACATGGGAGTATTAAAGGGTCTCGGCATTAGGAAGGTTGAGAACTACTGCCTATGGGCAAACAACCTGAGGAAATACTTCAGAATTTCTTTTTGGAGATACACTTTCTTACAACTTGTAGATCTTCTTGGTTCAATGCCTCCTTCTTGCCTTGACTTCTGACATTATCACCTATTCACTTTATAACAACAGACTTGACAGTTCTAAATTTTTAGGTATATCTTTGATTCTACAGCATTTTTATGAAAGTTTTTTTATATTGTAGCACTGAACAATTCTTATAAGTGAAACTCACTCAAGATATATAATGAAGTTACACTGTATTATATTACTACATTTATTATGTTACTATATTTCCATCTTCAGTTTAGATTATTCAGTGTATCTACTTAATGAAAATAAACAAAAAAACATACTTAGATACTTCAACTTATGACATAAAGGAATGTGTAACATAAAAGAGAAAAGAGAAAAATGTGACATTGATATACGCAAATCCTTATGTGAAAGTCTTAAAAATTCATGCTTACAAGACAGAAAATTAAGCGGATGAATTGTACAGTAAATATAGCACTAAAGTTCTCTTGCCAAGGCTAAAGAAATAAGCATAAACTCAAAATCCAAAAAGTATAAAATTCAGGGTAGAAAAGCCCTTAACAACAGAGTAATTTCAAAAAACCAAAAACCTCATTATAACGTTAATGAATCTGAGTGTTTTTTCCTTTGTAAGGCAACTACCATTTCTTGAAGAAGGCTAAAGAATGACTGTGGAACAATTCTATCCAGCAGTAAACATTCTTCCTATTTCATATTTAAGAAAACTTTGACAATCTGACCAAACAAGTTATTTCTTCTTTTGATGGATTTGGAGAACTGGGTTTAAGTACTACCTCTGTGACTCCTTATCTAGGTCACCTTGGGCAAATTTCTCTGAACTTGGTCCTTCATACATAAAATAATAATGACATTCATAACAATTGTATAGATATATTATGAGAATATTTGGTAAACTTTAAAGAATTATATAAATATGACTTTTGTCATATCTTCCTTAATAAACCAATTTTTCTTAAGTCACCATCCTAAATTTCAAAGTTATTTTTATGTTAGAAAGTTCCTCCCCAAATTTCCAGAATTCTTTTCTTAAATACAGAAAATATAGGATATTATTCATGTATGATTACAGATCATGCCCACAATGGCAACGCTCTCAATAAAATACTTTAAGGGGATTAGATTTTCCATTGTCTTCATTGTACAGACTGGAAGAAAATTGTAGTGCCCCATGACTGTTAAAGAGGCAAAAAGGGTTTTAAAAAAAACCCAAGGATACAATAAGACAATGTTGGAAGGATAACTAGAAGACAGGCACATTAGCAGTACTGATTAGTACAGGGAGTTTCGAATAGTCTAATGACATTGGAAAACAATTTGGAACTACATGTGAAAAAAATCACTAAATTGTTCATAAGCTTTGATTCAATCATTTCTCTACTAGAGTATATAGATCTAGTATATACTTCAGGGAAATCAATGACAGAAACACAAATACATACTATCCATAGCAGCACTCTTTGTGGTACCAAAAAACTACAAACAATGGATAGATAAAACCTGGTATTTGAATATAATAGAGTATTATGCCGTAAGAAACAATATGAACTCATAAACTTGGGAAGACTTCTATGAAATGACACTGAGTGAAGCAAAAAAGTAGAACCAAGAGAACATATACACAATGGCCACAATGACAGAGAGAAACATTAAAGGACACTAGAATTCAGATCAATGCAATTACTAATCTGACTCCAGGAGACTAATGATGAAATGTACCTCACTCCAGTAGAATGGAGGTGGAGTGTAAGAGCTGAAGGAGGTATACGCTGTCAGACAGTCAATGTCAGCTTGTTTTAACTGCATTTCTTTGTTACAAGAAAGAGATCTACTGAAGGGGAGGGGGAAAGAAGGAGAAAGATACTGGGAAATGACAGTATTGATTTTTAAAAGTATTAATAAAACATTTGTTTAAGAAGATGTGGTAAACCCACATGTCTCTAGGAGTGTTTTGGTTCCGGGTATCTGAAGTTCTCAACAATTTAGACTCTTACTTGATGAATAAAATCCATAAGGAAACTATGGGCTTTCATCTTGTCTTCTAGTTGATGAAGAATAATAAGTGATGTATTACTGAATCCTGGTGCTTCTGTTTAAAACATAATGATACAATTTGAATACTGAGCATATTCTAGTTTTGTTACTGTTAATAAAAAAAGACAAGAAAAAAATCAAGCATGAGGCACACAGAAAGATAACTACTGGAAACATCATCCAAGAATTTTAAAATTTAAAGGACCATTTTTGAGACCAAAATAGTTCTTTGTTTGGACTCTGACTCTACTTTTTAAAACATTAAAACTACTGCTATCAGAGGAGACATCCTCCCTTTAATATTTTCACAATCATTTCACTAAAAAAGTTTAATCACTTGTAGCATTTAAAGACTGACAGCTATAGAGAATGGGAAGCAAGTATGTATACCCAATATTCTTAATTTTAACAGTAGAAACTACTCAAAAATAAAACTATAATGCAAACTCTGACAGTCTTTTATATGTCAGTTGAGGGCAATAATCACTTTAAATTCATTATTTAGTTCTTGATGACATGCCAAATATCTGAAAATTAAAGTAAACAATCTACTTTAAAAAATGAAAAAAAAGTTGCTGTAAACATATTTCCTCAAGATAGCATAGTTAGCAGATTTTAGAATTAACCTGCAAAAGAGATACTAGACTCAGTACAGTCCAGATACTCAAAAGTAAATTCTGCCAAACTTTTACAGTATATTTTGACTCCCAAATTAATAATGCTGATTCAAAACATAGAGATGGTAAACTACCCAGTTCCTTCCATGAGCAAACAAGATGTTGATCCCTAAACTGAAAACAAAGCTGAGAAAGAAAATCATTAACTACTAGCACTAATTTATACTGATATAAAACACTAAATAAAATATCTGCAAATAGAATATAACAATACATGTTAAAAAAAACTCTACTGAGATGAAATGGAATTTATAAGTAGAATATAAGGATGGTTTCACATCTGGAAATATCATAACTCTTAATACAAGGGAAAAAAATAAAAATACGATTATATCCAGTGACACTAGCCTCTTTGTTGTCCATCAAACAAGACACACTAATCTCTTAGCTCTGGACATTTTCACTAGCTGTCCGCCACTCCCAGAATGCTCTCCCTCATCACTTACACCTCCTGGCTTCCCCGACTCCCTTGAAATCACAGCTAAAACCCCATCTTCTAAGAAAGTCTTTCCCAATTTCATTTCTAGGAACTTCCCTCTATTGCTTATTTACTATTTATCCTGTTTGTGCAGTTATTGCATGTTGTCTCCACAATTAGATTGAGAGATCTCGAGGACAGGAACTGCCTTTTGCCTTTTTTTGTATCCCTAGGGCTTAGTACTGTGCCTGGCACACAGGAAAGAGGCACTTAATAAATAGTCAGTGACTATTATGTCTTGTAATTTCATAAATTGATATTATAGTGGCTACTACTGCAAGTTTTTATAAAAGGAAACTAAAATACTCCCCTTTCCTTCTCAGAATAAAATTAATACCAATGTTAAAAGCCTGTTTTTAATTTTCTTACCCTCAGGGACAGATTCAGCCCATCGTGGATCAGAAGCTGGGTAGTCATCCACCAAGTCAACACTGATTTGGGTCACTGCTCTATCTAGCTGAATGTCAGAATCCGAATCAGAATGAGATGAAAATAGTTCATCAACCATGATCTGAGCATGAACTAGATCTTTTCTGCAATAAAATTGGAAAGGTTTTAAATTACACAGGTATATAAATAACCACCCATTACATTTCCTTCAGTGAAGGAACAATAAATGTAAGAAGTCAATAGATGCCCAATCTTATTAAGAGAATAATTTCTGAAGAAATTAAATAGATTTTGTATCATTTTAATATTGATTCTATTTGGTAATTGAGTCAATTCTGTATTACTGCCCCATTTTGTATGGTGGCACTAGGCACATTTATTTGTTTGCCTATGACCTAAGTTTAGAAGTTCAGTTCTCCTGCTAATCATTGTTCTATTCTCGCCTCAAGGAAATCTATTATCCTTGAGGGATGCAGGTGGACACCAGGGAATCTGACCTAGTCCCTTTATATTACCAAGCTAACCTTCAAAGAACTCTGGTCCACTATCTCTAACTTTGCAAGGGACTAAAACAATGTACACTTCTTAGTCACAAGAGGGAAGGAGGGGACTGCTGCTATCCCCTCATTCCCCATGCCTCAGCTCTATAACTAATCATACTGACTTCACCATTTCTTTTAACTTTGGTCAAATTCTTTTAAGCACTTATGAAGCCCTGTTCTTTGTTCTGTACTTGTCTAAAAAATATAAAAAGGGTCTCCATTCTCTGTCTATGGGGTCTTAGCCTTGCTGAGGAAGCTGAGATATTATTTACTGGTAAATTCACACTTTATTAATAAACTGATCATGCTCAGAACCTGGTTCCTTATTCGACTGTACCACTTCTCAAAAACCGTCATGATCAAAATGCAGAAATATAATGTCTCTGGGTAAATAAAATGGAACATAACCTACTTTTTAAAAAGCCTAATTTAAAAGGTGAAAAAAAAAACATGATTAGAAGTTCAGGGATAAAATAATGAATGATTTTAATATATGAATCAGAAACAACTTGTTGGGGAAAACTGTTTTGCTCTCTGACATGAATGCTTTTTCAAAATCATCAAACAATAAACTCAATGTGATCTTACAGTCTCTACATCTTTCAGTTAACTGAAAAATGGTAAAGACGCAGTCCATGGTTGAATATTGCTTATGAAATCTTGCATGCTCCTTACTAATATCCTCCTAAGTAAAGATAATGCTCAGGAAGATTTTTTTTTATAGATGGAAAAGTAGGCATAAAGTTTTTTTTTTGTATAAAATCTGAGAATTTTTCTGTATCTTGAATATCTTTCTATTACCTTACATATTTATCCCTCAATGCTCTCATAATTTTGTCTCTTCCAGTATGACAGGGCAATTTAGTGAAATTCTATCATCTCGATAAGCACATTCAGGACTGTGGTATTAGAGTCCTAGTGTGACTGTTCCACTATCTTTGATGATTAAAAAAAGTATGCTATAGTAATCTTTACAGATCTTTTTCACTTTTCTTCTGTATATTGTCCTCCATATATTTTCATCCTTAAATGCCCAGGAGAATATTCAAGCCATGATTTCTTTAAATAAGTTTACTCTTGCAGAAATTAGGGGGTGGAGCCAAGATGGCGGCGTAGAAGCAGCAAGTTCCCGCAGCTCCCAGACCGCCACCCTAAACACCCATAAAATATGCGCCCAGACAAAGTTTAGGAAAGTCTAGGACTCTCAGACTCACAAAAATACAGAAAACACATCTCTCGCTGAAGGCAGCTCGGCAGCAGGGGCTCATCGCGGCAGCCGGGAGCGAAGGCCAACCCAGCCTGAAGCCGAGACCGTGGCCAGGCGGTGGGAAGGAGCCAGGCTGAGCTAAGCCAAGCTCCACTGCGCCTCAGCAGTCTTCAGAGGAGAGGATCTACAGCCTCCAGCACCTCCACATCTGCCAAGGCGGGAGGAACAGGGACGGGAGAGGGGCAACTTGCACCAGAGCAGAGACCAGCGCTTGCCAAAACCTCAGCCCTGGCCAGGCCAGGCCCCAGGGCGGCCAGGAGGAGCTGATCCTCCCAAGCCGCAGTTTGAGTCTACTTCAGAGAAGATCTAAAGCACCTGCCTGAGGGGATCATAAAACCAGAGTCTGAGACGGTTAGTGAAAGTGAAACTTTGAAAATTAATTTCGGGGAAGAAAAGCAATTCACCCAATCTGCCCCCGGGCAAGGAAGCAGTGTGTGTGTGGCGGGGAAGGAACTGCTGGAACCAGTGGCGGCCCCCACCAGGCAGCTTCACAGACCCTGGCCTGCGGATCCTGCAGGGGGGCTGAATCTATTAATCAGAGCCAAGTGCTCTTGTTTTGACAGCCTGGATCCAGATTGTGGTCTTGGGTGGTGGTCCTGGGGTGTGCTTTCAGCAAGCTAAAGGTGGGGGGACTTGCAACACCCCCCTAATAGCTCCGGCAGCTGGGAAAACCCAAGTGATTTAGAACAGAGCTTTCCCCCCTGGAAGCAGAGTTTCACAGAGCTAAAAAAAAAACCAACCAATTAACTGACTGGCCAACATGAGGAAAAGGAAGCAAAATAAGAACAGCAATAAAACTCTAGAATCCTTTTTTGTGGACAAAAAGGATCAAAGAATGGAACGAGAGGAAGACACCCCGGAACTCAGAACTCCCACACAAAATGCTTCCAAGACAATTGAAGAATGTCTAGAAGCTATACATCAACTGAAAAAGGATTTGAAAACCAAATAAGAGAAGTGGATGAAAAATTGGGAAGAGAAAT
>CM053593.1:126194513-126216320 GCA_028646575.1 Pseudocheirus occidentalis
AAAAAAGGTCCTTGTACATCCTGCCAGTTTTAAGCACTTTCTGCTCTCAGATGACTTCGCATCTACTCTGCATAAAGTTGTATATACCTATAGTTATTTGTTATCTGTACGAATATAGTGTAAAATCCTAGAAAGTAAGGGCTCATTTTTACCTTTTCTTTTTTTTGCATCCCCAATGTTTAGCAGTGTGATAATGCTTGACTGATTAGATCACCTCAGAAATAATCCAAACAAAGTCCAAGATTGTGTAATAAGGAAAGACAAAGATTTAAAGCAACAAGAGATAGGTTTTCAATATTTTTAAACTAGCAAGAATATTTCCACCATCATTCAAAACTAAATCAATGTAATTGTGCAATTCCATGCTGATGAGTTAAGTAAAATTCCACAAAATTCCTTACCTGAAAAGGTGGGTTATACTGAGTAACTTCAACAGTAACTTCCCCAGAGAGTTGGTAGCCAGTATCCTCTACTGTTATTAAAGAATAATATGTGAGACATGGACTATCTCCTGGGTGCCATGCTGATGCTAAAATCACGAGTCCATCACTATTCAATTAAAGAGAAAAAGACCCTCAATAGAATACCTAATCAGTCCTATAAATTCATTTATTACTCCCTATGGAAGAGAATACACAGCAATGCTGATTATTTGCTCAAGTTTGCCAAGTCTCTACTTAGTTGTTCATACCTCTTACCTCAGAAATCCAGGGTATTTTTTTAAATCAATTACAAATTTATTCAAGCAACTGATTCTCCAGGTTCAACACTGCCTCAAATAACAAAACAATCTTATTTTTTTACCTCTGACCCCTAACATTCATTGGAATCACTAACACTCACACTTTTACACTATTCAGTGTAAAAGAACAAAAGAACACAAAAAAGCAACTTCCCACTAACAGCAAAAAAAAAGAAAGAAAAAGAAAAGAATCACTATGCTTCACATAATTGGCTAGTAAAAACTGGCTAGGTTTTTATGAAAACTAATTCCAGTTCAAATGGACTTCAAATATAAGGGTGAGTCAAGAATTTTAACAAATGAAAGCATTTTTTCAAAATACTTACAAAATGTTTTACAAAAACTATATATCCTAAATATTCACACATAGTAATGAAGGTATATAGAAATGCATATATTACATCAACTTCAATCAATAACTTATATCTATATATTTTACTTATTTCACTAGAGTGTTCAAGAAAATTTAAAAGTAAAATTAGGGAGGTTACTGGTCAAAATGAATAACCTGTTGGTTATAAATGGCCACTATGCCAAATGATGGTTTGCAAATATGACTTCTATACAGAAAGGTTTCAGAGGGAATCTAGGAAATTACAGACTAGTAATCCTCATCTCAAAATAAGAGTAAAATTCTAAAATATATTATAAAGAGCAGGATCACTAAACATTTAAATAAAAATAACCCACAGGGAGAAAGACAAAGTAGCAAGAGAAATTATGTACAAGCCTTGGTGGGCTACAGTCCAGAGTCAGGAATGCAGAAGATGAATGAAGATGTGGCTGACCTGGGCATCCTCTTTAAAGTGGAGCTTCTAGAAGGTACCAGTCAATAAATAAGAAGAGGCTATAGGGGAAAAGGGTGCTTCAAGTGAGAAGTTCAGGGCTTTCTTCTGGTTTGTAATTTTGTTATTCTAATTTTGCAAAGTATTCTCTTGTCACAGAGAAATGCCGTGAGAGGGCATGGATGATCTCCCTGATGTTAACTACAAAGTTAAATTATATATCAGAGTCTCTTACTAGTCATTTATAACTTTTATTCACAAATTGGTCAGATCTTGAAAAATTAATTTGTGTACTACAATGTGCTAAGCATTTCAGGGGCTACAACTATAAGCAAGACTGTTCTAAAGGAATTTTATTGGGAACCCTTTTATAATTTCTGTTTTTATCAGTTTTTAGGCAGTTATGTAAGTCTGTTACTTACTAGGTGAAGTATTACTTTATTTGTCCTAAGATTAGCTTTCTTCAGGTTTCAAAGGATGCCCCATCATTCTAAAATTTTAGAATTTTGTAAAAAGTTTATGCTCACTTTTCCAAAATGTTGATAGTTCCCATCTTTCCCTTCTCCCTCTTTCAGTTTTCTTTTATGTGCTGTCTTCCATTAGAATGTAAGCTCTTAAAGGGCAGGCACTACCTTTCCTTCTGCTTGAATTTATATTGCCCATGCTTAGCTCAGTGCCTGGCAGATAAGTGCTTAATAAATGGTGGTCAACTTGTTAGAAAGAGACAGAAAAAGAGAAGAGGTGTGAGCTAAAAAATGAGAACAAGTAAGACAAAAAAAATTAAAAGCAGGCAAAGAATTATTTTGTGCATTATAGCATATTCAGTAACCTTTATAATCACATCATCAAGAAACTATTATGTCTAGCATCTTGTTTAAAAAGAAACTAATTCATTTTAGAAAGTTTTCTATCAAAAATAAACTAAATACAATTTTTTTTTGCTTTTTTTTTTTTTTGGGAGGGCGGAAGGCAAGGCAATTGGTATTACGTGACTTGCCCAAGGTCACACGGCTAGTAAGTGTTAAGTGTCTGAATCAAATTTGAACTCAGTTCCTTCTGACTCCAGGGCCAGTATTCTATTCACTGCACCACCCAGCCACCCCTAAACTAAATACAATTTCAAAACTAAAAGCGATAAACCTAATTTATCAGGAAAATTCACTTAGAGCACATATTTCAATCTTCAATGGCATCTAAAAAATTGAAGTATTTCTATGGAAAACATTTTAAGGAGACAATACTCTGAACATCTTAGAATACCATGGTATGAATATCATAATATAATACCATAAATAGTCATCTGAAATAGAATGGTAATCCCTTTGTTTAAATATGAAGCCTTGAGAACAGTAAAGAACTTGAAGTTTATGCATGAAACAAACAAGTGTCAGAATTTGAACCCAGGGTCTCTGATTCTAAATTCTGATCTATGTTCCCTATAATACACCATTACCAAAAAGCGAGCCATAAGTCAGTCTAGAGAAGACAATTTGGCTGAACTTGAGTACTTGAGCATTACTTCTACGTCAAACATCACCTTTAATTTCACCTTGAAACACAATTATATTTACCCTTCTCCTCTTCCACACTAAGAGACATGAGCAAGAACAGCACTAGTGAGGCTGGCTGCAACACTGGGAAATGTGAATAGGAAAAGGCTTCAAATATCTCCAGTGACAGTGGACAGAAGCAGTCTCTGTTGTTTGATGTGAGCAGGATGTTTTCACAAAGTTGGATATTCATAAGTCAGAGATTAACAATGCACAAAACATGAAATCAAAAAGACCATTCGGCTAGGTAAAATATGGAACATGTGGAAAGGCAAAGGTAAAGAATGCTCATGACTTTAAGACAGTACCAATGATCTTTATAAACTACTACTGTCCTTTCTTCTTTGTCAAAAATTAATTGCTTACCAGTTCTGCTGCAAATCCAAATATTCAATGTTGACACCCCCTTTAATCTCTTCATAATTACTTTCTGACCCCTAGAGCAAGACATGGATTACAATAATGAACATAATTAAAAATTTTTTTAAATGAACAGGTTAATCAATGATCGCAAAGTTCCTAGAATTTTGTTAACTGAACATTATTCTATACGTATTACATGTTCTTTTGTACAGAAGTAGTACATAGTGAGGTGCTCTATAGAAGTGCTACGTTCTCTTTAAAGATAAAGAGAATTATAATTAATTTTGTTTCGAGAATTTTCATATATACTTTAAAATAACTGGGGGTGAGGTCCTCTTAGGAGAGGGACTATTGGTAGAAAATGGTGCACACATTCCAAAACATAGTTACTATATCACTTATTTTTTACTCTTTTTCTTTATTATAAGAAGGTTCAGTGTTTGGTGGGTAAAGGGTGTTGAGGATATACAGAAGTGACTATTATGTAAAAATAAAAGGTATCAATAAAACATTTTTAAAAGACAAGTAAAAAGCAATGTAAGGTGTCAATGACAAAAACAAAATTTTAAAAATCCACTGGAGAATAGTTTCTCCCTTACCCAAATCGCATCTGTGATATTTTCCTTAAGGGCTTTATTTATGTCCCAACTTTGGCCTTGTCTTTCTGAAGTATTGTCTATTTCCCATTTGCTTAGAGTTGAACTTGTAAGGGTGTAATAACTCACTTTCTCTTTGTCCCAGAGGACACTGGAAAGCTGAATGGGTGAAGAAAAATCATTCTTAAGTCAGAGTTATAAGAAATAAAACTTTTATCACAAACTCAAAATATATTATGGTTTCTGGCTTTCTCCCTTATAATTCCAGCACAAACATTTCTGAGATAAGATCTTATAAAACTATAGCATTCAGAATTGTTTAGATTTACCCTGGTAATCTGAAATTTGGCTTTTAACCAGAAACTGAAATAGGCAACAGATTCTATAGTCAACTTTAAATATGTTTTAATTAAAATAATTTTATCTTTTTTTAGTGGTTTTAAAGTTATGCAAAATATTGAAAGATACACCACTTGGCTATTTTGATGGCATATACAGATGAGTTCTTAATAAATATTATTTGGTAAGAATTCAGAGTTGCACTTCTTGACTGATTCTATAAGACTGTACTACTATTAAAGAGAAAAATATGCTAAGTTATCAGAACATTAGGTTTAAGTGAAGAACTGATTAGGTTCACATTAGTCCATTTATCTTCATTTTTCAAACTTACTGTGTCATCACTGCTGGGAGATAAAATTCCTAAAAGAGAAGAAACTTTTCTACCAATTCCTGAAAGCATGCCTTGGCCCTGTGGAAGGACATGTTGATGAATCTTGCCCAAGTTCTCAGGTATCAATCGAATTAGCTGGGTCCTTGAAGAGGCCAAAATAAAGCTTCCACCCTAAGAAAAAAATGACACTACAATCAAAATAATCTCTAACAGAAACTTTAGAAGAAAATTAATAATAACAAAAAGAATGCTCACTACAAGCAGAATCATAAGCATCCTAAAAATAATTTTAAAGTATTAAAAATGAAAGTCCTGCTGTTTTTGTTAAAATACTTTATATAGTGGCTCACACAAGTTTTGCAGAAAAAAAATATTTTCTGTATAAAAATCCCCAATTTCTCAAGAGTTATGATCTCTATTTTTGTAAAAATCGCTCAATTATAAATTTAATAAATCAATGATTAAAATTTAATGATAATATTGATAAGTCCATTAATCATAAGGAAAAGTTATTCTTCACAATTTATAGTGTGACTTCTCATCACCTGGTAAAAATAACTTGTTTCTCTAAAATGTTGTTAAAAACAAACCCAATCTGTCGTATTTTTCTCATGAGTTAAAATTCTATTATAGCATTCGCTCCCCATGCTGACAGGTCTAGATGTAAGTTTGAATTGAAGCCTTTCCCCAGACTACGTCATTACTTTTTTTTCTTCTACTTTCCTGGCCTATCTGATCTGATCACAGAGGCCCCAGTTTTTAACCATCCAACTTCCACCTCCTAGATGCCCTAGATATATTCCTATAACACTAAGAAAAATATGCACCATACCTGTACAGCTGTTAGAAAGCTCCACACCTTGTCTGTACTTCCAAAGTCAACAGAAGTCTCTACATAGCTGTCTTCATGAACAAGGCTGGGCCAGTACCGAACAGATCCTTCTCTAGTGGCAACCATCACAGCCACAGACTTGAAATTAAATTATATTAAAACACACTTGGTAATTAAAACATATAAGTAAACTTCTGATGTCATGATTTCAAAATGTTGATAAAGATTTTAGATTATAATGTGAATACTAGAAAAGGTTAAATAAAAGCTGTGTACATATTTTTGCTTTTGATTCAGACTTGTGGTTTTATGTGACTTTGCAGGGAACCCCCTGTGTAGAAACGCCTTCCATCAATTCTAACTTAAGTATTAGAAGTTTGCCAGGAATACTTTATTTGTAAAGAATAATTTTCATTTTTCCCTAACTATACGCAAACACAATTTTTAACATTCAATTGGGTTTTTTTGCTTTTTTGGAGGGGAGAAGGCAGGACAATTGGGGTTAACTGACTTGCCCAAGGTCACATGACTAATAAGTGTTAAGTGTCTGAGGCAGGATTTGAACTCAGGTCCTCCCAACTCCAGGGCTAGTGCTCTATTCACTGCACCGCCTACCCACCCCATTAACATTCAATTTTTTAAAATTCTGAATTCCAAATTTCTCCCTCTGCTTTCCCCCTCTCTAAGATGGTAAGTAATTTGATAGAGGTCACATATGTGCAATCATGTAAAACATATTTCCAAATTAGTGGTCATGTTGTGAAAGAAACAGACCAACAACAACAAAAAACAAACCCATGAAACAATAAAGTAAAAAATAGTGTGCTTCAATCTGTATTCAGACTTCATTGAATTTTTTTCTAGTGGTGGATAGCATTTTTCATAATGAGACCTTTTGGCACTGTCTTGGATCACTGTCTTGCTGACAAAAGCTAAGTCATTCACAAATGATCATTGTACAATACTGCTGTTACTGTGTGCAATGTTTCTCCTAGTTGTGCTCACTTCACTTTGCATCAGTTCGTTTAAGTCTTTCCAAATTTTTCTGAAATCAGCCAACTCATCATTTCTTATAGCACAATCATATTCCATTATTATCATATACCACAAATTGTTTAGCCATTCCCCAATTGATGAGCATCCCTTCAAGTTCCAATTCTTTGCCACCACAAAAAGAGCTGCTATAAATATTTTTGTACAACAGGTCCTTTACTCTTTTTTTAAAATGTCTTTGGGATGCAGACCTAGTAGTGGTATTGCTGGATCAAAGGGTATGCACAGCTTGATTTGCCCTTTGGCATAGCTCTAAACTGCTCTTCAGAATGGTTGGAACAATTCACAACTATACTTTAGAGGACCTCTTTAAGTACAATTAGTTTAATAAAGGTTCATGTTATTTACCTGAATAGAATGGACTTTATAGGTTGCAGGGTGGGAGAGGGCTACCAAATCAGCACTCCACTGGAAATCACTAGGTGGCAGCTGAAGTTCTTTGCAAACCGATAACTGTAAGAGAATACCAAAATATGTGACTCCTCTGATCAAATAGAAATGCACATGAAATGTCTCTCCTTTCTCTTCTGTTCTGAACTCTGATCCACTGCTCAAAATTGCTACACTACACATGTGCCAAATGAGTCAAACTCTGTCACCATTTCTCCTTACCCTTTAAAAAAAACAGGCCCTTCACCCCAAAACCAGGTAGTGCCTCCTCAGCCACCATCCACAAAGGTAACTCCTGGAAAGATGTGGTCTGGCAACTCTGGCTGCAGACCTCACTTTCTTAGCAGGCATAGCTCTTTGAAGACCCAGAAAAAGAAAGTTTTCCTCAAAGTCCTTGGCTCTGTCGTATGATTCCATATGAGAAACTGCCAGGGTTTTTATTCATGAAAATGACACTAAGAAAAAGGCATTATCTTCTTCTTTCCTACTGCATCCTTCTAAGGACCACCGAGCCCTGTCATCAAACTTGCAGATTGTGAATTCCTTGAGGGTAAGGCTGTTTTACTTTTCTGTTTTGTATCCCTAGTACTTAACACAGTGCTTTGCACATAGTGTTTAATAAATGCTTTTTCATTCTTTGTAGTTTAAATTACAAAATATTTTTTAAAAATCAAACTTTTATCTTGCTATTATTTTAAAACAAAGTAGCTCAAAGAAAGGACTAAAGAAGTATATTAGCTACTATAACAATTGCTTGGTTACTGTAATGGTTTCCTTTTCCTTTAAAAACTAACTAGCATCTCTCAGTTGGTTTGTTTGTCTGCATGTAAAGTTAATTCTTAATTATTATTAATTTCATTCTTTCGGTTGTCTCTTAGCTAGGCACCAAGAATTCTTCCCTACTTATTTAGTGAGACCCTTTGCTCAATGATATTATTTCAATGAAAGTAAAGAAGTCATCTAACTTGAAAGCAGTGGGCAGAAAGAAGTAGTCTTGTGAGTAACATATGAGAGGAACTACAACAGTCACAAAGTCACAATCCTCAGGAGCTAAGGATTACCTTTATTTACACTTAACAATTATGTTCCCTCTACTATTAGAACACCTTTAAGTCACCTTAAAAATTTTATCAAATATTGTACAGTATATATAAGATATGGCTCTAATCCTATGTCAGGTTCTTTCTAGTTCTTACATGAGGTTTTAAAATCCTGGCTAAAAGACAATGGAATCACCCAACCCTCTTAAACCAATCTGCTATCATCAGTCTTCCTAATGCTGTGACTCTTTAATACAGTTTCTCGTGTTGTGGTGACTCCCAACCATAAAATTATTTTCACTGCTGCTTTATAACTGTAATTCTGCTACTGTTATGAATCGTAATGTAAATATCTGATATGCAGGATGTATTTCCACTGTTACTAATTGAACATAATCCACAGGTTGAGAACCGCTGATCTATCCTGTCTTATTTCCTACAAACTATTCTGATAACACTGGTACCCAGGTTTGGTCTTCGGGTTTGGTCACTGACACCCTGCCCCTAGCACTGGCTTTCAATCCCTCCCTAGTTGCCTGCTGTTTCTGACTTGATTTCAGCATTCTTGATCAATACAGAGGAATGCTTTCCACTTTATTCTTCTAGACAGGACCATTTTCTGTGCTGTTTTGGCCAGATTTTCCTCAGTCTGGAATACATTCATTAAAAATGTCTGTTTCATTATTCAATTAACAGTCAATTAACAAAAAAAATCTCAAGAATACATTTAGAAATTCTAAAAGGGGAAATGACTCATATTTCCCAACATATCTGTATTCATATACAGTATCAGTTATTTTACAAAACTAATGAATACATATATTCATTAGAAGTAGTTATAAAAGGATTCATAAGTTTTGCTTATTTCTAGCCAACATGTTTTAAGCAAATTTTTAAAAATTATTTAATTACTTGTCTCTTTTTTACAAAACTCTTACCTTAGCAACTGGTGACTGACCAATCCTCCAAATAATGAGTCGTTCTTTGAAGACCAACCATGCCCATCCACTTTCATCTATGTGGACAGTCAACTGATCATCAGCTAAGAAAGAAAAGGGAAATTATAAGACAAGCCTCAAAATAGGATTTCAAAATACAAGAGAAGCTAACAAAATTTCTAAATTCATAACATTATAGCAAAGTCACACTAGATAGTAAAGGGGTTTAATCTAACCCAAAGGTAAATGAAACTAATATGAAACTAATTAAACAGAAAAAATATCCTTGGATAATTCAATTAGATCTATCATTTATTTCCAAAATCTTATCTTTTTTTTAATACAATCGCTTAAAATATATATATATAAGTAGCCATGTAAAATCCCAAAATTACTTTGAAAAAAGGCCTTCCAGTAAGGGCCTCTAAAAAGCATCTATTTCCTTATCTGGCTGTTGTTTTTTTAAAAGGGGGAAGTGGGGTGGTAAAGCTAAGATATTTAATAAGCTGATTTGCCACCTGTACATTCTAGTATTAAATATAAAACAGAACCCCAAAAATGATTTCATTAAACAGAATATCAAGCATGCTTTTGGCAAAACTTAACTAGCATACTGATGTCACTCTATTATCGTAGTAATAGAGAAGTGTGATAGCATGAACAAATAAAATCTTTGATTGTCTAAAAACCATTTTCATTCATTCACGAGCTCTTTCCCAATGGGAAAAAAAAGCTACCTGTTAATATTTATGGAAATTTTATTGATTGAGTTTATCTCTCTCCTTTTACATGTGGTAAAGGTTAATGATATCAGAAGACATTTGAATCAGATGAAGGAAAAGATAAAACAAATGGCAGGGATAAATCCACAAATAGGATGATCTTTACTAGAACTGAGTAATATTTTTGCCCTGGAACTTTTTCATGCTCTGAATGGATCTCAATTTTAATTCATTTTAATTAAAGGAAGTAGAACAGATCAAAACCCTCTACTCCACAGAGATTACACTCCTTAAAAAGTTCTGAAATATCATTGCCACTTTAGGGGGCCTCTTCACCAAGTGTGCTATGCAAATCTATACACCCCCATGTTTCAGCACCATCTTCCTTGGGTTTCCATACTTGAAGATCAACAGGTCTAACCTTATCACCGTTTCATTTATTAATACTGAGAAGAGGTGGAGATGCTGGAATCTGTAGCAGGGAAGTACAGTCCTCACTGGTGAAGTCATGGATGCCTGGAAATGTGGGAATCACTGGTGACTGCAGATAACAGTGCACTTTTGATGATGTGGTCATTGTTTTAAACATGATAAGCACTTGGCTTTTCCTGTCATACTGGAGGTGACTAGCTTATAAAGGGAGATATGTACCCCTGAGGAACAAACAAACCTCCACTGAAGAAGGAGCTCATATGAAGTGAACTATGATATTTGGGATAACTGAACAAGGAGCCAAATAATAGGAACTGGCTCAACAGTTCATTAAGAAAATTCATTCTAACCTGCAAACTGCAAAACAGTCTTTCCTTGGCATTTCTAAAGGTCCAGGATCAAGGTCAGAATTAGACTTTAAGTGGAGTAATTGGTTAAAACTTGTCTATGGGGGCAGCTAGGTGACGCAGTGAATAGAGCACCAGCCTTGGAGTCAGGAGGACCTGAGTTCAAATCTGATCTCAGATACCTAACACTTACTAGCTGTGTGACCTTGGGCAAGTCACTTAACCCCAACTGCCCTTCCCCCCAAAAAAGCAAAAAAAAAAAAAAGATAAAAAAAACTTGTCTGTGCATGCATGCACATACACACACACTCACACTGTATGTTTGCATATATACATACATATGTACACACACACACACACACACACACACACACACACACACCCTATATATGTATATATAATAACATATGTAGTTGCCAAATCTAATGGTCTATTCTCTACCCTCATCCTTTTTGACTTCTCTGTAGCCTTTGACACCATACATCACCTTTTTCTCCATGACACTCTCTTCTCTCCTGGTTTTTGTAACACTGCTCACTCCTGACTGCCTTCCCACCTTTTCAGTCTCCCTGGCTGGATCTTTATCCAGGTTAAATCTGATAACTGTAGGTGTCCCCCAAGGTTCTACCCTGGGCCCTCTTCACTTCTTCCTCTATATTATTTCACTTGGTGATCTCATTAGTTCCCGTGAATTCAATCATCACTCCTATGCAGATGATTTTCAGATTTATCCAGCCATAACTTCTCTCCTGACCTTCAGTCTCACATGTGTAACTGCCTATCAAACATTCTGATATTCCATAGCTGTCTTGAACTTATCATATACAAAAGGGAACTCATTCTTTCTCCAAAAATCCTCCTCTCTTCCTATTCTATTTCAAGAATACCACCATCCTCCCAATCACCCAGGCTCACAACTTAGAGGATATCCTTGGTTCCTTACTCTTTCCCTTCTCCCCTATATGCAATCTGCTGCCAAGCTGTGCAGATTTTACCATCAGAGCAACTATTATACATGCCCCCTTCCCTCTTCTGACACTGCCATCACCCTGGTGCATATATTCATTACTTCATGCCTAGACTACTGAATGAGCTTTCTGGTTGGTCTCCCTGCCTCAAGTCCTTCCCCACTCCAGTCCATGCTCCACTCAGTTATCAAACTGATCTTCAAATATGAAATTCTGTTTGTCTTTTAAAGCCCTTCAAGACCTGGCTCCCTCCTATCTTTCCAGGCCTTATACCTTATACCTCTCCATCTACACTGCGATGCAGTAACTTTGGCCTCATTGTATACTCAGTGTTTAGCACACTGCTTGGCATATAGCAGGTACTTAATAAATGTTTACTGAATGACTTTTCTTGAACATGATACTCCATCTCCCAACTCTAGCATTTTCACTGACAGGTAACCCATGCCTGGAATTCCCTCCCCCTTCATTTGTCTCCTGGCTTCTCTAACCTCCTTGAAGTTCCACCTAAAATTTCACCTTCTACAAACTGAGATTATCTCCAATTTATCCTGTATATCTTATTTATACAAAGAATATTGTCTCCCCCATTAGACTTTGAGGTCCTTAAGGGCAAGAACTATTTTTAAAGCCCCCCCCCTTTTTTTTGTATCTCCAGTACTCAGCATAGACTATTTAAATATTTAATTCATGCAGAATAATGATAGAAATTTTGATGCCTAAAAATTACTGCTGTTAGTGTATATGAATTAAAGCATAAATATTATATTATTTAGGAAAAATCAGCTAATCAAGTAAAAGTCAACAAGCATTTATAAAGTACCTACTATGTGCTAGGTACTGTGTTAAATGGTAAGGATTCAAAGAAAGGCAAAAAACAAGCCCTGTCCTCAAGGAGCTTACAACTTAATGGAGAGGCAATATGCAAACAATTATGTACCATCAGGAACAATTATGTACCATCAGGGTAAGTAGGAGACAATCTCTGAAAAAAGGCACTAAGATGACAGAGGACTGGGAAACACTTTCTCTGGAAGGTAGCACTTTAGCTGACACTTGAGAGAAAACATGGAAGCTAGGAGGCAGAAGAAGAAGAAAGTTCCAAGCATAACAAGAGCCAGTGAAAATGCCCAGAGTTGAGAGATAAAACATCATGTTCAAAGAACAGCACAGAGGTCAGTGTCACAGTGTAGAGTATGCGAGAAAATGAAATGTTAAGAAAACCAGAAAGGTCATAATTTAGAGTTGAATCTCTTAAATGGGCAACATGGCTAACCTTGAACCTTGTCTTCCTCTACATTCTCTCTATCATTATGATTGATTAAAATAGGGAAGAGAGGGGGAATATTTTCTTCTTCCTTTTGGAATTTTTTTCTATAGACTTTATTATAGGGTTCTCATTCTGAAGGCAGAATCCTTGTATAAACAAGTCAAAGATGACAGAACAAACGTGTGAGTAGCCTCTCCCTTCACTGTGTGTGATCCAAAGATTATAGCAATAAGACGTTAAAGAAGACTTCATTAATATCTATGTTATCCTTGGTTTCTACTGTAACAGTTGGTTAATATCCTTTGTTTCATAATCCTATTGGCCTAATTTGAAGGACTGAAACCCTTATGATTCTTATTAATCAACTTTTGATATTGGTTTAGATTTTGGCTAAAGGTTAAAGCTGTTAAGGTTTCATCTTGTTATTCTAAAATCAACCCTGGTAATCATATCCCTCATGGTCTTGAATATACTATAAAAATCAGAGTCAAACATATATATATATATTTCTTCTCTTAGATGCAAATCATAAATTCAGATACTTTATTCTTAGCCTAAACTTTCATTTAAAGTCTCTCAAGTGGAAAAATGACCAAAATCACCTACCTTCAGCCAGTGCTAGAGCTTCCATAACTTTAACAGGAAGAGAAGATCCAAAAGTTTTCACATCATAGTTGATAGTCTCACTGATAGACTGGTGCTGTACCATTCTTGTAGGTGTTCCGCTAAACAAAATAATACAACTTGTCACTTGTTTTGTAATTTAATTTCCTTCATTAACTTAACTTTGGCATAATTTTAGCTTAAAGAAAATCTAAAAATGAGACAGGATAAGGTTAAGTTATTGTGGAAAAAGTACCTTCCTGGTAGTTAAGAAGGCTAGGTTCTAGTTTCAACTCTATTAACTAGCTATCTGGACTTGGGCAAGTAATTTACCTCTCAAAGCCTCAGTAAAGTATGACTGGACTAGATAATCCCTTCTGGTTCCAAAATTATGAGTTTATGAGATACACACTCATTTATGGCACTATATAAGAAAAGCATCTCATAAAGAGATTTTTGTTACTATACTATTCTTTATAGCAAATATGGTAAAGTGGAAATACTTTCTTCTTTTTTTATGTTTTGGGTTCGGTTTTTTTTTGCTTTTTGGAGGGGGAAGGCAGAGCAATTGGGGTTAAGTGACTTGCTCAAGGTCACACATAGTAAGTATTAAGTGTCTGAGGTTGGATTTGAATTTAGGTCCTCCTGACTCCAGGACTGGTGATCTATTCGCTGTGCCACCTAGTCACCCTGAAATACTTTCTTTTTTAAATGATTAAAAATGCAGTAAAATTCCCATTTCAACATTTACAAAGCATTTATTTCACATACAGCACCCTACAAGGAAAGAAAGATAAAAAGATTTTAAAAAATGAAGTCACTCCTAAGGAACTTTACATTTTATAGTAAATACTATCTTATTATTCCAAGGATCTTGCAATGATGAAATAAGGCCTTTATTAGAGATATTTGTGGCAAAATTTTTTCCCCAGTTTTCTGCTTTCCTTATAATTTTGGTTGTGTTGATTCTGTTTGTGAAACAAATGTTTTAAGTTTATATAATCAAAATTATCTAGATTACATTTTGTAATGCTCTCTATATCTTCTTTGGTCCTAAATTCTTCCCTTGTCCACAAATCTGATAAACTACAATATGCTCTCTTAATTTGTTTATGGTATCATCCTTTTATGTGTAAATCATGTACCCATTTTGACCTTGTCTTGGTATACGGTATGAGATGTTGGTCTATACCTAATTTCTGTCATACTGTCTTTCCAGTAGTTTTTGTCAAATGAGTTTTTGTTACAAAAGCTTGGATCTTTGGGTTTATCCTATACTAGATTACTATGGTTATTTACTATAATGTAATTTGTAGCTATTTCACTGATCCAACACTCTTTTTCTTGGCTAGTACCAAACTGTTTTGATAATTACCACTTCATAGTGGTAATTGAGATCTGGTACAGCTAGACTACCTTCTTTCACATTTTTTAAAAAATTGACAACCTTGAAATTTTGTTCTTCCACATGAATTTTATTATTTTCTCTAGCTCTATAATTTTTGATAGTTTGATTGCCATAGCACTGAATGAAACGGATTAATTTAGATAGACCTGCCATTTTTATTATATTGTCTTGGCCTACCTGTAAGCAACTAATACTTCTGCAATTGTCTGGAGCTGACTTTTATTTGTGTGAAAAAAGTTTTATAGTTGTGTTCACATAGTTTCTGGGTTTTTCTTGTCAGGTAGACTACCAAGTATTTTATATTATCTACAGTTTTATATTATATTATTTTATATTATATTTATATTATCTATCAGTTATTTTAAATGGAATTTCTCTTCCTATCTTTTGCTCCTTGACTCTTGGTAATATATAGAAAGGCTGATAATTTATGTGGGTTTATTTTGTACCCTGCAACTTTGCTAAAATTGTTAATAATTTCAAGTAGATTTTTAGCTGATTCTCTAGGATTTTCTTAGTATAACATCCTATCATCTGAAAAGTGATAGTTTTGTTTCCTTATTGCCTATTCTAATTCCTTTAATTTCTTTTTCTTCTCTTATTGCTGTATCTAACATTTCCAGTATAATACTAAATAAGAGGTGATAATTGCTCCACTACTGATTGCACTGGGATGCCTGCTAGTTTATCCCCATTACAGATAACACCTGCTGATAGTTTTAGATAAATATCACTTACCATTTTAAAGGTAAGCTCCAATTATGCATTTTTCTAAAGAATAGGCCTGACTAGGTTTGTTAGCCCCCTACTCTATGAATAATAGTGGCTCCCTATTATTTTCAGAACCAAACAGAAAAAACCTCTGGTATTCAAAGTTCTTCATAATCTAGCTCTCTCTGACTTTCCTGATCTTACACTTTACTGCTCTCCATGAACTCTAAGAACCAGTGACACTGGCTTATTCGAAGCTCTTCACACATAATCCATTTCCCTCCTCCCTCTCAGTGCTTTTGCACTGTTTCCCCCATGTCTGCAAAGTTTTGCTCCCTTACCACTGTCTCTCAGATCCTTCAATACTCAGCTCCAGTTCCTTTGGCTGAGAGTGCCTTCAGCTTCTCAAAATACCTTTCTATCCACTCTGCATATATCTTGTGCGTACCTAGTTATTTGCATGCTGTCTCTCGCCACACATGAAACCCCCACCCCCACGCCCCGATATATGCTTCTTAAGGATTTAACACAGTGCTTGGCATATTTTAAGGTCCTAATAAATGCTAGCTGACTAACTTCTGGACTTCGAATCAGGAAACCTGACTTGCGTTGCGGTTCTAACATTTCAACTGTATCATTATCAATCACAACACAAGCCTCACTTGGAGCATCTGTAAAAAGGGAACCATACTTGCACAGTAGGCTTCACAGGGTTTTGGTGCGCAAAGCACTTTGTAAGCCTTAAAAAGTTACATCAATATGGATCATCATGATTATGACTGCTCAACAACAACCAGCATTTTCTGGTGGTGGGTGTGGTGGACACAAGGGGAGGGATACTTTCCTGTACGCTTTTCATGGTACGATTCAGTTCAGTGCGACTGGCGTTCGTTGGGCAGGGCCGGGCCAGGGCGGGGCGGGGCACCTGGACCAGCAAGGTAGTTCGTTATCCCATTCCAGGAGCCCAAAGGCGGAGAGTTCGTATACAGAGCTGGACACAAGATACGCTCGCGTGGAGAGGTTGCCCGCGCAGCCCCACGGGATGTTGTGAGACGGCCCACGCAGCAACTGACGTGGGGGGGGGGGGGGGAAGAAATCAACTTACCGCGCGCTCAGGGAGCTCCGGCGGCTAACCGGCGAGAACAGCCCGGGTGAGCCCAAGGCTGATCCCAGGGTCAGGCCCTTCCTACCTCCGGGACGGGGCGTAGATACCGGCGTGCCTCCCCCCAGCGGACCCCTGCGGACCCCAGGTCCCGGGGTCCGCGGGGAGGCAGAGGCAGTGGGAAACATGACGGAGCTGGAGGAGCGCTATAGATCCAAAACAGGAGAACTAAAAGGAACGCGGGCCGGTTGAAAGCGAGGCGCGCTCCTGTGACGTCACGACGTCCGCGCCCGCTGGTGCTTTCCGGCTGCATAAATGGGTTTGACGGGAGTGAGATCGGATGTGGAACCGGAAATTCCGCCTGCGTCGTCCCGGAACTTGGGTTTGTCCCACTTGTGGCTCGGCAGGAGAACTCGCTGGTTTTTAGACAAAGACCCCTACGTAAGGGATACGGTTCTCAAGTGCGGCTGTTTGGCTGAGTCCAAAATTAAGTCTAGGCTCTATGAAGGGTCTTCAGGCTTTGGGTTTAGCAGAAGCACGAGAGCTAGTGGCGCGTGAAGTTCAAGCGAGGCATGACCAGCAGCCGATGTACGAAAAAGGATTCTTTGCAAAAATCTTGCTGGCTCACCTACGTAGCGCGGTGGCATAGTCTGCAGTTTTGAACTTGGAACCAGAGTAACCGAGTTCAGATTCTGCCTCTGATACTTAGCAATGCAATCCTGGACAAATCAGTCTCTCTCTCACTTTCCTCACCTATAAAATGGGGGTAGGAATAGCACTTTCCTCACGGAGTTGTGAGAGTCCAAAGAGACGACACGAAAGGCCTTTAACATGTAAAGCACTTTGCAAACCTTAAAGGCATGTGGAAGTACAAGCTGTTGTTCCGGATCTTCGGAGGCAGCTGGATAGATGCTGTAGAAAGAGCGCGGTTTCGAGACAGTACCAGTGTTCAAATGCAGACTCCGCCGCCCAGTACCCAATTGCCAAGTCCTCTAGTTTCTACCTTGGTCTCTCTTCTGTGACCCCTTTTCTCCTCTGGCACCACTAACCACCACCTTTCCTCTGGCACCCTGGTGCAAATCCTCGGCACCTCACACCTGGTGTCAAGTCATTTCCTGGCCCTGAGATCCTGTTGATTCTCTCCTTAGTGTATCTTGTTTGAACAATTACTTCATTTGTCTGCATTCTACAGTAAACACCTTGAAGGCCCGAGCATTTTTGCCTTTCTCCTGAAGCATATGCTAATTGACTTGGCAAATCACCCAACCTCCCAGGGCCTCTGTTTCCTGATCTGTAAAATTGAGTGGTTGGAGAGCTTGACCTCTGTGTCCCTTCCAGCTATGATTGCATCTGTGGAATTTTCCACATAAGTAGTTGAATACTTCATCAAATATTTATTGGGCACTTAACAATGTTCAAAGCACTGTGATTATTAGCCCATGTGAATGAATAGGTGAATGAGCATTTATTAAGGGATTACTTAGTATGTGTTAGGCTTTGATCTAGGGAAATGTTATATCTAGTGAGGGGAATTTCAGTCTTCAGGGAGTTATGAGAATGGTGAGTGGAGAAACAGAGTAATTGTTTAAAACGATTTTTCCAGAAGTTATGGTAGCATTAATTTGCTTACTGTTCCCCAGTCAGTCGATAAGCATTAATTAAGCACCTATTATGGGCCAGGCTTAGTGCTAAGGACTGGAGCTTAGTCCAGAGGAAGAGGTGATAAAAGGATAGGTTTACAATGATAAGGCTTGGCTCCCTGGAAAGGGAAGGGGAAAGAGATATTGGGAAATGTAGTTGATGTAAAAATTAAAGCTAGCCAGTGGCACTGTATATAGGGCCCTGGAGTCAGGAGGACCTGAGTTCAAATCCAGTCTCAGATACTTACTAGCTATGTGACCCTGGGTAAGTCACTTAACCCCGATTTCCTTCAAGAAAGAAGGAAAAAAAATAAAGATATCCATAAAAATTTATTTTAAGAAAAATTGTGGTGACAATCATTGGTGACCTTAGACAGAACAAGTCAGAAATCATAATAAGAGGGTGATAACTGAGAGGGAGGTGAAGTAGATGCAGGAGTATACACAGCTTTAAGAGTTTCACTGAAAGAAAGGAATATTGAACATTATGGGGAGGAAATTGAAAGGTCTCCTAACTGTTCTCATACACAACAGCCCATCACCTGACTCTGTACTTCTGAATTCATCCCTAGAATACTTCCCCTCCTCACCTAGACTCTTAAGAAACCCAGAGTCCTTCCCAGACTCATCTCACAGGCTATTTCAAGAGGCCTTTCCTCATCCCTCCTCCTTCCCACCCCTAGCTGTTAATGCCTTCCCTCATAAAGTACCCTTCCCTTTATTCTGTACATACACAGAGGTGTATCAATAGACATTTCCATGAGAGCAAGACCTGCTCTTGCCTTTTCTTTGTATCCCCAGTGCCTGGAACACAGTAAGTGTTTAATAAATGCTCTCTGATTGGTTGATGGGGTGAAGTAAAAGGTTGTTGTTGGTTTTTTTAAGCTAAGAAGATAATGCATTGAGATTGAAAATGGGAGAAGATAATGGTGGAATAAAATCAAGGACACAAGTAGAGGGTTTTAACCTTGGCAAGGAAAGAGACATTGCTTCCTCCTGTAATATTGTAGTAAAGAAGGAAAGAATGGGTGATGAAGTTGAGGGCATTTGAAGTGCAGAATTGGAAAGAAAGAATTCACAATGAGATGGTTTTAGTCTTTTCAGAAGTATGATAATGTGAGACTCTCTAGTTAGGGCAGAAGCAGATGGTGGAGGTGGTTTGAGGGAAAAAAGAAGTTTGGAATGGTTGCTCTGGGCATTTCAATGGTCCATTAATGAATAAAAAGTAACAGGATTCCTCTGCAGCAGTGAGAATAAATTGAAGTTATATAACAAATTTGTAGTGAATTCAGTCTTTGGGTCTGTGTGTTAGCTCCAAAGATGTTCAGTAGCACTCTACTAGGAATTGATATGGATGGGGGTAACCCAAGAGTGGAGTTTGAAAGGGGATGAACAGTGACATGGAAGGGATTCAAGGAGAGCAAACAGTTGAATGAGTTAATAACTTTAACATCAAGATAATAAAAAAGATGAATCCATGGCAATGATGACCATCTGGGAGAGAAGGGAAGGGTGAGGTGCTTGGAGATAAATAAGACAAATAATAGGTTGAGGAAGAGTAAAGTGGAAGCAGAAATAGAAGAGGTTATAGTCTTTTTTTTTTTAATCCAAGAGATCCTACTTGCTAGGCATATATGTCAGGACAGAAAGGCCCCACATATGCCAAAATATTCCTAACAGCACTTTTTGTGGTATAGCAAAGAAAAAGAAACAAAGTAAATACCACCCCCTTGGAAAATGACTAAACAGCTTTCTGCTGTGGTTGCCTTTGGGGCTACGGAAGTGCCGCAGCCATGGCTATCCAGTACCCCATGGCCGTGGGCCTCAACAAGGGCCACAAAGTTACCAAAAACGTTTCAAAGCCGCGACACTGCCGCCGCCATGGGCGTTTGACCAAACACACAAAGTTTGTGAGAGATATGATCTGGGAGGTGTGTGGATTTGCCCCTTATGAGAGGCGGGCCATGGAATTGTTAAAAGTTTCCAAGGATAAGCGAGCCCTTAAATTCATCAAAAAAAGGGTGGAACTCACATCCGAGCCAAGAGGAAGAGAGAGGAACTCAGCAATGTCCTAGCTGCCATGAGGAAGGCTGCTGCCAAGAAGGACTAAACTGGACCCTACCAACCCTCCCTGACTTAAACAATAAAGATTTGACAAAAAAAAAAAAGAAAATTACTAAACAAAACAAATTGTGGTATATGAAAGTAAGGGAATATTAATGTACCATAAGAAAGGATAAATATGAAAAATTAAGAAAAGCACTGGAAGACTTGCATAACTGATCAGAACAAAGTAAAGAGAACCAGTAGCACAATATACACAAGGACTACAAAATATAAATGGAAAGAACAACAAAGGACAGTGAATTTTGTGTAACTATAATGACCAAGTATAACCCTAAGAGATTTTTTTGGGAAGGTGTTAAGGCAAGGCAATTGGGGTTAAATGACTTGCCCAACGTCACACAATTAAGGTGTCAAGTGTCTAAGGTCGGATTTGAACTCAGATCCTCCTGACTCCAGGGCCGGTGCTCTATATAGCACCACCTAACAGCCCTCAAGAAGAGATTTTACAAAAATGAACCTCCTTCTATTTCTTTACAGAGTTGAGGGAGGGGGTCCATGTATGCAGAACATTGCATATGCTGTTAATCTTGCTGAACTGCTTTCTTTTTTAAAAAAAATTCTTTGTTACAAGGGATGACTTGCTAGGTAAAAAAGGAAGGGATATATTTTTAAATGAAAGCAATGTAAAAACAAAATACAGCAATGAAAACTAAATTTAAAAAAATAAGCTATGGTTTAAGAGTATTTTCAGAGTTCTGGATCATGGAGGCTGAAAAGTTAGAGGTGGTGATGGAGAGATCAAGGGTACAACCATCCCTGTGTGTGACCAAGACATCATGAAGGTACTAGGTTATGGTAGTTGGGATTGGTTAGCAAAAAGGAGAAGGTGTTAGAGGAGACATCAGCTGTATATTGAAGTCCACAAGTATAAGAGTGAGAGCTGGGGTGGAGGGGTAGATTCACCCTAGGTGCCTGAAGATAACAATAGCAAAGACCTAGCTGGAGCTGTCTAGATCAAAGGAGTGAAGAAGTACAAGAGGTTGTAGAGCCATGACATCAAAGGGGAGGATCTAAAAATGCCCATGGAGAGCAAGTACCCTTATTCAAACATTAGAAGGGTGCGGGGAAGGAATGAGGCATGAAATGAGCTTGTGATCAGGACTGGAAAATGGTGGCCAGAGATAGTATCATCTAGGAGAAGCCAAGATTCTAGGGTTTAAGATAAATGTAGAAGAATGGGATTCTGGAGAGCAAAATGGAAGGGAGAGGTAGAGTGAGAAAGGAACAAGGGAGCGAGAAAGCTGAGGGGGCTAGTAATTAAAGAGAAATAATTCTTTTGAGAAATAATTTTCTCAGAGAAATAATTTTTTCCTAGGTAGCCTTCTTAAAGAGATTGAGAAGGGGGGGCGGAGCCAAGATGGCGGCGTAGAAACAGCAAAGCACCATAGCTCCCACACAAATACGCTAAAAAACTCATAAAATGGGACGCTAAACAGATTTTCAAGCTCCAAAACTCTCCACAAGACAGAAAGCACTACAGGCAGCGCAGCAGGCGGGGCTCTTCGCAGCAGTCTG
>CM053593.1:126216820-126232967 GCA_028646575.1 Pseudocheirus occidentalis
ATAAACTCTAAACTGGGCATCATGCCAAACAAGAGAGTACGGGGCGGGGGGATGACAGAGGGGAGGGCAGGGTCTGGGGGAGGGATGCTGGAAGCACACACTTCAGGAAAGGGACAGGGACAGGGTAGAGAACAGAACAAGGCGGGGGAGGGATAGGAAGGAGGGACATATGATCACTGTCACAATATGTCCACTATGAAGATGTCCTGTATAATCACACATCCACAGCCTGTATTGAATTGCTTGTCCTTCCAGTGGGAGTGGGTGATAAGGGAGGAATCGAAAGAATCTAGAATTTAAAGCTCTGAAATACCTGCAACTAGGAATTGAGATATACAGGGGCTGGGTTAGAGAGACCCTCCCTGTCCTACCAGAAAGTTAGAGAGCAGACCAGGGGAGGGGCTCTACAGTGGGATCGCTGTTTTGGGGTGAAAATTTGTAATTCAAAAATCTCATGAAAATGAATGATGTAAACAAGAAAAGAAATTTAAAAAAATATAAGAGTTACAAATTTAAAAAAAGAGATTGAGAGGAAAAAGCTTGGTAGTAATAATGGACTATTATGTTTTTCCCAGTAAGCAATGACAGCTCTGCCTCAATCCCTAGTATGATGGTCAACCAGCATTTTTTTAAAGCACCTACTGTGTGCTGGGCAAGTTCTGAGGATATAAAGAAAGGCATAAACATAAAGCCCTCAAAGAGCTCACATTCTTAAAGGGGTAGACAACAAATCACAAGGTACATAGAGGATGAATTAGAGATAATCCCAGAGGGAAGATATCAGCCTTAAGTAGGACCAGGAAAAGCCTCTTACATAAAATGTGATTTTAGCTGAGACTTGAAAGAAGTCAGGAGCCCACGGTAAGGGAGAGCTTTCTAGGCATGGGGTGACAGCCAGCAAAAATGAAGAGCTGGGACATGGGGGGGTCTCGTGCAAGGAACAGCACAGACCAGTGCTTCTGGACTGTGGAAGTGTATGATATGAAGGGAATTTAAAGTGGAAGAAGATTGGAAATGAAGGAAGGGACCGGGTTATGAAGGGCTTTAAAAGCCAAAGGATTTTGTTTTTGATCCTAGAGGTGATAAAGAATCACTGGAGTTTACTTTGCAGATGGTTGATTTGTTCAGATATGCTACCCTAGCCAGAATGTTGGTAGATGGGGGAGTGTGTGTTCAGAGGCCAGAGCTGAGTCAGACCCCATGGGGGAGGCTTGACAACATTTAAGTAGTTTAATAGAGTACGTAGTACATTGTACAGACTAATGGGAAACCTTTGCATTAATGGGAGAATTAAAAACAACTCAGCATATGTAGACCATTTTAACATTTGTCACACATGATTTGGACTGAGACTCTTTGTATTAGTTTCTCAACCCATTTTAAACAGCTAAACCATACATAAATCCTTCCAATTCCAGGTGTATTGTCCTGTTAAAAACACATCAAACCAAGTTCTTTGCTCTTCAATTTAAGGAAGGGAACAGGATTAACATCTCATTTCCCATCTGATTGCATTCATTTTGGATTTCTTTGGCTTTTCCACCATACTGCCCCCTTCCCACCCCACCAATACCAGAACATTCATTCCTCCTCCCACCCCCTTTCAGCTTTCTTTTGTGTGTGTGGTCTTCCCTCATCAGACTGTAAGCTCCTTGAAGGCAGAGGCCTTCTTTTTTATATTTGTATCAGAAGTGCTTAGTGAAGTGCCTGGCACATGGTGGGTTAATACATGTTTGACTATTGTCAGGATCCCCATGCCAAGACCACCCCTCTCTTTTTACTAATAGGAGACACCCTGTTCTCCAGAGCTAAGGCCCAGCGACCAAGCTGTGCTTTGAGAGTAGCATAACAACAATCCTTTGTGCTCACCCTCTGGATGAACTGTGCTACAGCTAAAATCCCAGAATTGTTTTTGCACCAGCTGCAGGTGGTCCCCAAGCTCGGTCAAACATCTGCAGGAACCATGAAGGTCATGAAGCTCTGCTATGAATCAAACTTGTCTCACTGTTGTTACCCCTTCTTGTCATGGTTATAGCTCCCTGCATAGCCATATGTATCCAGGTTTGGCCTCACTAAAGCGGGTCTCCTAGAGAAGGCCCTGACACATGTGTCTAGTTTCCCTCCTCCAATGGAGTGAAGAAGCCTTTTCACTTCTGACCACTTTTAACTCTTTGGTTTTATTTTATTTTATTTCTCAGAGTTAACTGTGGTGATAGCCTGTGTGAGTTGTTTTGTTTTGTTGTCTTTTTTTGACATTTTCAGAGTTAATAGTGGTTGCATAGCTGCTGTGACTCTTTGGTTATTTATTTGGTTTGCCAGAGCTAGCAGCTGGGGTATTACTTCTGTGAGCTCTCTTCTGTTTTATTTTTCAGAGCTAGCAGTGGCTGTAGAACCTCTGACTCTTTGGTCATTTGTTTTCAGACTTGACACTACTGACTTCAAAAGCTGTCAGAACCTTAAATGGATCTGTTGCCATGGCAATCAACTACCCTACATATTTAATCCAGGTATCTAGAAAGATAGTATACATGATCTGTGAAAACAAAAGATATTAATAAAAACTACTTTTAAAAGAAAAATAATAATCTCTATGATAAAATATCAGAGGAAGAATGCTTTTCTGATAGAAAATTGTAAAAAAAAGTTTGCTATTCATTTTTTTTCAAATTCATATTGCATGGCTTTGTTTTTATACTTGAATGTGCATAGCTGAAAATCTAATCAGTGCCGCAATGTACACTTAGATAAGAAAAGATAAGAAATTAATAGTTATAAATTTTAATCCATGATACAAAAGTTTACAGAAAAAATGAGTAGGGCAATGCTAGGAAAGAAAATATAGTGATCACATGTGGAAATACCACTATGGCATGAGGAGATTTATCTTTTTGGATTAGCTTTTAAATTGTGCTTAATTTTTTTTTCTTTTGCAAGATCAAAGTAGTGACATATATAAAATCAACAATACAAGTAAATCTTGTTAAAGTGATTGTCACAGATATACTTTTGTTGTTGTTGTTGATTCAGAATACATGGCAATTTATTAATAAATTCCCTTATGTGGAAATAAAGTGTAGTACTTGATGCTTTTGTTCCTTTTGTTCCACACAAACTCTCTCTCCCTTTCTCTCACAGATGCAACCTTCCAGTGCAACCAGAAAATTATGAAGACCTAGCATATGGGAAAACTTTCATTTTAAAAAATCACTTTCTAGTTATCACCAGCTTAAAATGAGTATAAAAAGCCATGTTTTGAGGCAACATGAAAATTATTGGTACCAATATGGAAAATAAGTCCAATTGTTTTCATTCTTGTTATGAGACATAAGATTACTGCTATGCATGAAAGAAAAATTAGCTATTTAAGTTCTACATTCAACAGAGTGATTAGTTTTTAATTGTAATGATTGTTTTTGTTTTATAAAATAAAAGACACTAATAATAAAAGATCTCCAAATGTTTTAAGATTGGAAATCTCAATATCTCAGTCTTAAATTCTAGGATATTTAACCAGCATATACAAAGTTGAAAAACTTGGTTTGCCTGAGAAATTACCCAGTTTTTAGGTTGAATATCCTAAGTCCTCAATGTATATGTAAGTAAAATCATTGCAGAATATCAAGTGGAGAACTGACAGGTAGGTGGCAGCTCTCTTCTTGTTTCCCAAAGCATTCATACTAACACATACATACATTAAGTAAAAATACATAGAATGAGTCTCCCCCATTTTGAAGCTCTCCAGGATAACACAAAGTTGTTAAAAACAAATATCACCTCTTCAGTTCTGCCCCACATACTTCCAAACAAATTCACAAACCTTTCAAACTGAAGAAAAATGTGACAATATCAACTTATCCTCTATCCATTTTAAGTTTCTAATTTTATAAATAATTCTTAAAATTATGTAGTAAGGCTTAGCACATAGTTACTACAATGACCACAGTAATGAAGAAGAAAAACAATATTGAAAGACATCAAAACCCTGATTGATACAAAGACTTTCATAACTTCAAAGTAATTACAATGAAGTCTGCCTTCTGCAAAGGCTGCCTTTCCATCTTGATAAAAAAAAAGGGGGGGGATGGGCAAGGGGAAATTATAGGTTTAAAAAAAGAGGCATATTTTATAAGTCATGGCCAATGTATTGATTTGTTTTGCTTAAGTCTTCATTCTTAGAAGGGAAGGGTTTTACTGGAGGCCAGAACTAATAATTGAGAATGAACAGTTGTATAAAAAGGAAAAACAGAATCAAAATAATGTTTTCAAAAGGGCTGCATTCTGATTTTATGTAGTTCTCTCAAGAAAACAATTGGGCTATGAAGTAAGAGAATGTTAAATTGGTGTATAGTAATCAGGCTTTTTAATTTAATTTCCCTTTTAAAAATTGTCATTTGACAATGTTTCCAATGTATATAACAAAAGGCAAAAGAAAATGTCACACTATATTAACAAGACAAATTACATAAAACCTTAAAATAATTTTGGTGGTTTAGACATTTAGAAAGTTACAATAATTATTAAAACTCTGAATAAAAAGGTTTTGAATACAGTTAAGTTTCAAAACAGTATTTTGTACAGTTTGCAAAAATATATATTTCAAATAACTTGAAGCTTAAATTATAGATTTTATACATATCCTCCAAGCTTTTTATTCTTCCTGTATGTGGCTTTGTTTTAAAGTCTCTGGCATAGATTTACTCTATATTGTATTTTCATTATATTGAAATGAAGCTTTGCTTTTTCATTAATTTTCTATATAGCCCATCTGGATTTGAAAGAAGTTCTTCATGTTTTCCACATTCAGTAATTTTTCCTTGATCAAGAACAGCAACCATATTTGCATTTTTAATGGTAGACAGACGATGGGCAATAATCAATACTGTCTTTCCTTCCATTAATCGATCCAGTGCTTCTTGTACAAGATACTCATTTTCAGCATCCAGGGCACTTTCAGAGGGAAAAAAAGACACAAAGAAAGCAAAATGTTATTCATAAAATTTAAGTGACTGTGTATATTATATACTTGTGTATGTATTTACTATGAATTATTACTCTTTCATCAATGCTTAATTTTTGTGATACCTAAAGTTGCTTCATGGTTTTTTGAGTGAAGCATGTTATAAATAAAAATAATCTTGACAACTTCCTTACCTTCATGAAAGGATTAGTAAATAAAAGCATTCTGCAGTACAGTGTAATGGGGAAAGAACATGAAATACTGATCCAGGAGACCAAGGTTAAAACTACTGGTCTGACACTTAGCTGAGCGATTTTGGGCAAACCACTCCAGTTCTCAGTTCAACTATCTGAAAACTGATGCTAAAAGTTACATTACCTACCTCAAAAAGTTAGGAGGAAAGAGTTTTGTAAGTCTTAAAGCTCTTTAGAAATAAAAACTCATTACTTTGTACTGAATGAAAATAAGGAAGAAAAGTGATATATAAGTAAATTATCAGTAAGTTTTTGATGGGGAACAGAGCAACAAATCACATCGCTCCTGAATAATTTTTTCTAACTGCAGCACAGATTACAGTAAAGACCATATAAAATAATTAAGGTGGAAAAAAAGAGCATCTTTGTTGCATTTTTTTCACTTTGTGTTACAGAATTAAAAGTGTTGGCTAAGGCTAGAATATATTCTAACAACATCTAAATACACATCTAAAGATGTGTATGTTTTTCAATTATCCTCACCTGGTTGCTTCATCCAATAGAAGAATTTTGGGATTCTGAAGGAAGGAAATATTTAGTTAGGAGATAGGTAAAATGCCAAGTAGTACATATTATATAGTATCAAGTATAATTCCATAAAAAGAAAATCTAGAAATATTTATTAAAAATTCTCACTTCCCTTTTTGACACAAACTGATGAGAACTCAGTTACCTAAATTTAAAAACATAAAGTACCTAAAAAAGAACTACCTATTTGATAATAAAAGCTGAGCAAACTAGAAAGCAGCATAAAAGAAATTAAGTTTAGACAAATACCCTTATACTATTCTGGACAACAAATTTTAAACGGCTACATGATCTGATAAAGGTAATAACATAAAAGAAAGCAAATCATATAGATTTCTGTATGCCTCAGTTTCTTTATCTGTAAAATGGGGATAATAATAGCACCTACCTCCCAAAGTTGTTATGAGGATCAAATGAGCTCATAATTCTAAGGCATTTGGAGCACGTTGTACCCAGCGAATGCTACAGAAATATTAGCTATTATCCTATAAATGCTAGTTCTTATTGTTATCACCACCAGCTCCGTTAATTACTACTCTCTGACAAGAACCTTCAAATTATTTCATAAGTTTGCCTTTTATCTTTACACCCATATTCCAACCATAAACTACTGAATTTACATTTCCCCTAATTTCACAGAACATCCAAATAGTTTCAGGCTTACCTTCAGCAGAGCACGAGCAATTGCAATACGTTGTTTCTGACCACCTGATGATGAAAATAATTTTTAAGGTTAAACTTTAAACAAAATTTTTCTGGCTAGTCACAGATCACTAATGAATTAGACCAGATGGCAACCTGACAGGATTAAATCATGGGGACACAACTTTTTCAGAACAGGAGCAAAAGGAGAGGGAGAAAGGGAGAGAGAGAGAAGCGGGCTGAGAGAGAGAGACAGAAAAAGGTGGGGAAGAGAGAGAGAGAGAGAGAGAGAGGAAAAGAGGGGGGAGGGAGAGAGAGAGAAGAGAAAGACAAAGAGAGAGAGAGAGAGAGAGAGAGAGAGAGAGAGAGACAAAGAGAGAGAGAGAGAGAGAGAGAGAGAGAAAATGTTTCGAAGCACCCACCTATCATACCTTCCCTTTTCACCTGCCCTACTCTCCCTAAAAAGTCAGATAGTACACAGGCAGTGGTAGGAGGTAAGAGGAGGATCCTGATGGAGGGCAAAAAAAAAAAAATCATTTCAGCTCACATGTTTTATAGTGGAGTTTTAGGTTTAGAATTATGGAACCTGAGTTAAAATTTAGTATATTGCTACCTATGTGACTTTAGGCAAGTCAAATTATTTGGGCATTAGATTTTATTTAAAAAACAAAGGAGTTGGAAAACATCTTTGAGGCCTCTTTCAGCTCTAAATCCTATGATCTCATTTCCTTCTCCTAACACCTCAAGCCCTGGTTTAAGGCAAGGAAGCACATTTGAGGAGAGGAGAAGGGGGCTTATTGGTGGTGGAAGGAGACAGAAAGTGGAACTGCCATACTCACCTTTGCAGTCATCCTACCTTTTCCTTATTCATTCAGAAAGATCATAGGATTTAGAGCTGGTAGGGACCTCGAAGGCCATCTAGTTCAACTCCCACATTTTAAAGAGCAAAAACGAGGCCCAGAGAGGGTAGCTGATGTGTCCACAGCTTACTAGAGACGGAGAAGGAATCTGGTCCATGCAAATTCAGCACACTTCTCAAACCCAACAGACCAGATGACCTCCAACATTATTATAACCAGAAAGGGGACAGAAATGTGTATCTTTTCCTACTTTCCTAAGAAATTTCCTAGAATTTACAAATAAAAAGGAGTATATAATATCAGTCATCTCAGTGGAAGAAGACAAAGCACTGGTAGAACTAATGAGGGAACAAAATGAAAGGACTTTTAAAATATTAAAGCACTATTTATATGTGTGTTGTTATTGTTCAGTCTTGTCTGACTCTGTGACCCTATTTGGGGTTTTTCTTGGCAGAGATACTGGAGCACTTTGCCGTTTCCTTCTCCAGCTCATTTTACAGATGAGGAACTGAGGCAAGCAAGGTTAAGTGACTTGCCCAGGGTCACATAGGTAGGGAGTGTCAGAGGCCAAATTTGAACTTGGGTCTGACTCCTGGCCTGGCATTCTATCCACTGTGCAACCTAGCTGCCCAATATTACTACTATTCATGTGTGAAGTATTTAATATTATTATGGGTAATAAATAATGAAAATCACCAACCTTATGGACACCTTAACATTAATTAATGGTATGACAAACTGAACAATTATATATTGAGTTTTTTGCCAAAGATGATATTGTCAAGTGGTAGCAGCTACCATCCTTCCGGTAAAATGAAGGAACACTGGACCTTAGCATCTGTCCTGGCAATAACACCCTGTATACACCTGGTGCTGACATCTGACCTGCCAACATATCTACATGCCTGTATTCTTCCCTGTTGACTCTTGGACCTCACTGTCTCCTGTGCTACAGAAACCTAAGGCCTCTTCATCTTCCCTACAGCTGAACTCAGCTCCTTTGTTCACTGATTCTCCCAATTAGAATGTGAAGCCCTTCGAAGCTGGGTGCTTTTTGCCTGTTTGTATCTCTAGTTCTTAGCATAATGCTTGGCATTGAATAAGTGCTCTTTCTCATTTATACCATCTGCCATGAAGAACGATATAAAATAAATCTGGTCCCTCTTCCACATGACAGTTCCTTTGCAAATTCCCCCAAGCCCAGTCTTCTGTAGGGTAAACATTCCTAATTCCTTAAGCCTTCACATGGCAGTTTCCACACCAAACATCATCCTGGGTGCCATCCTCCAGATGTTATCTATGCTTAAAGTGTGACATCCATAACAGAACTCAGGTGCCAGGTAGTGCTGGGGGTATAAAGAAAGGCAAAAAACCCAGTCCCTGCTCTCAGGAAGCTCACAGTCTAATTGAGGGAGACAGCATGCCAACAACTCTCTACAAACAAGAAATACACAGGACAGATCAGAGATAATCCCAGGGAAGGCACTAAGATTAAGGTGGATTAGGAAAGGCATTCAGCAGAAGGTACAACTTTAGCTGGGACATGAAGGAAGTTAGAGAAGCCAGGAGACAGATGAGGAAGGAGAGAATTGTAGGCATGAGTTACTGCCAATGAAAATGCCCGCAGTCAGGAGATGTTGTTTCCTATGTGAGGAACAGCAAAACAGCAAGGAGATCAGTATCAGTGGACTGCAGAATACAAGGAAGGGAGTGAGGTATAAGAAGCCTGAAAAGGCAGGGTGGAGCCAGGTTATGAAGGGCTTTGAAAGCCAAACAAAGGATTTTATATCTGATCCTGGAGGTGAGAGCATTCCAGAAGGGATCTGACACAAAAGATGGTGGGCCTTCTGTCTCTCTTTATCTAGCCACCAAACTCCTATTAGTTCAATGTGTAGAACACAGGCCAGGGAAGGGAAAGTGCTGCATCCCAATTGTGCTTTTGATTCACTGTGTCCATCACTTTGAACAAGTTATTCTGTTTTAGGCATCTCTAGAATCTGTGTCCTCATAGACTGTGCCAAGTTACAAAATAGCTTTATCTTGAACTGGGGTGGGGATCTTGCAGCCTTAAGGCTACATGTAGGACTTCAGCCTTAAGATCACAGGTTCTGAATCATAGTAACTATTTATTGATCCTTTTTGGTTATTTTTGTTTGCTTATTTTTAATGTATGTAATATTTTGAACATACTATAAACGAAAATATAGTGACTCAAACCTATTTGTCAAACAAAGTGCCACAAAATTGCACAATAAATAACTTAGTACCAATATTTTTGCTTCAAAAGTAAACAAAGACATACCTGAAAGCAGAACACCCTTTTCCCCAACCACAGTATCAAAACCTTGGGGAAAATTGTTGATGAAAGTAGCAGCATTAGCTATGTCAGCAACTTTCTGGATCTCTTCAGGAGTCACCAGGGAAGGGTCGTCCGCACCGTATGCAATGTTTTCAGCAATTGAGCAAGAGAACAGAATCGGCTCCTGCAGATTCAAACATATCACTTCCTGTAGATAGAGTAGTAGTCTCTAGAATCTCTGCTAAATATAATGAAGCCTGCTGCACAACATCAAGTTTCTCAGTGTATGTGACAGTGAGTAGGGAAGGCAATTGACAGGTGAGGTAAATCAGCTTACTTTACTAGAAGACTGACAGGCCTCAGTGGAACTTTAAACTAGCATCAGATATGCTGGCAGGCATACGTGTGTCAACACTCACATGCACTTCTAGGTTCCACACTTACCAGTGCCAAGAATATCAACAGTATGGCCACTGAGGAACTGAGATCTCTGTGTCCCCTTTCAACACTCACAAACTTAGCTCCGGTATCACCTTCTGTACAACTGAGCCCCTCATCGTTCCATAATTTCCCCCTTTAAGTGTGATTTGGGGCACAAATACTCCTGATTCCAAGTGGTGGGCTTCAGGGAATGTGACCTATGGCAAGTCACTTTATCCCTGAGAGATTCAGTTTCCTCCTGTGTAAAACAGAGATCAGGGCAGCCGGGGGATACAGTGAATAGAGCACAAGGCCTGGAATCAGGAAGATGCATCTTCCTGAGTTAAAATCTGGCCTCAGACACTTACTAGCAGTGTGACCCTAGGCAAGTCACTTAACCCTGTTTGCCTCGCTTTCTTTCTTTGTCAAATGAGCTAGAGAAGGAGATAACAAACCCCTCTAGCATTTCTGCCAAGAAAACCCCAAATGGGGTCACAGAGAGTCAGACCCAACTGAAACAACTCAACAAAGAAACAAAAAACAAACCAGAGACTATAAGGCTGTATTTCTGTTTATGTCAGAGATTACTGAGAGGATCTGATGAGAGACCATAAATATATGAAAGTGCTATTTGAGCATAACACATTATGCAAAGGTTGTCATTTTATTATACATAACCGAGGCATGAAAATTGCTAAATAAATTTAATTCATTAAAAATATTACATGTATCTCAGACACTGGCAGATTATTATTTGAAACAATAATTGAGCTTAAGTATTTAAACTTCTGGTTGAAATATAGACATTATTCAGTGAGCATGACATGTTTAGCTCTTATTAAAGAAAAGTAAGTGCTCACAAGGGAACTGTAAGAAATTATTATTTTTCTTCTTTCTACTTAGCCATTCTCCATGAATTCACATAGCTAGCTTTATTTGAGAAACCCATATTAACTACATAATCCCTGGGCAAATCTCTTCGTTTTGAATCTCAGTTCTTCCATCAGCAAAATGAGGGTAACAATAGCACCTACCTTACAAGACTGTTGTAAGGATCAAACAAGACAAAATACAGGTAAAGCGTTTTGCCAGCCTTGCAAGGCTACATAAATGTTAGCTGTTATTATTTATTATTGAGAAGAAGCATAGTTACAGTGCAGCAGTGTCAAATTCAGGTAGAAACAGGGCCACTAACCCACCCAAAAGGATCCCTGCCAGCCCCATACTGACTTAGTTTTAAAATGTAATGTTATCTGACTAATATGGAGATACATTTCACATGACTTCACATGTATAATCAATACCATATAGCTTGTTTTCTCAAGGGATGGGGGAGGGACAGAAAGAAGGGAAAGAATTTGGAACTTGGAACTTTAAAAAATAAGTGTTAAAATGTTTAAATGCAATTGAGAAACATTCAATAAAATAAATAAAAATATATTTTAAAATGGACATAAAATGAGAATAAAAATGTAATGTAATCCATATCTTGTTGTTTTTGTTTCTTTTGGTTAAATATTTCCTAATTATATTTTAATCTGATTCAGGTCACATGGAGGCCTGTAGGCCTAAAGTCTGACATCTCTGCGGTAGTGAACAGAGAGGGGGCCCTAGAGTCAGAAACGTTATGGTTCAGGTTCTGTCTCTGACCCATAATGGCTATGTGGGCAAGTGTGGCGCCACAGTGCACAGTTCTAGTCACTGTCTAGGACCGTAAGTTGGAAAAAGGTGCTGGTGCGTACATTGGTAGAGAAAGTCTCCTCATCTGGGGGCTCCCTATATAATAAATGAAATCACAGATCCCTCTCCCTGTTGTTATTATTTGCTCTTCTCTCATTCCAGCAACAGGGAGCTGGCGGATCTTGAACAATTATAACAGTTTTGGTTTAGCTGACAATGCCTTTCCAAAGCTGCTTGGCTTTGATTCCAAGCAAAGGGAAATGATGAGATAACTGGCCACAACTTGAAATATACACACTGGACAATAACAACCCCTGCCTTCAAGAAGATCCATTTTCTGCATTTTATCTTGCTAATCTTTGAAGCATTTTATCCAGAACAAGATCTGGTGACAGAGAAAGCAAATAAAAAGTAATTTGGGAAGAAGTAGCAGGAGGCAGAAAACAAGTTTCACTCTTTCATCACCATACAAATACTGAACTTTGAACTTTTCTCATCATCCTCAGGACCGGCTGAGTAGTGTTACATCTGTGTGAAGGAGCCCCAGGCTTCACAGAACTATACTTTTTGAGTATTTAAACAAAATACAGTGGCTTTAACTGTCTAATAGCAAGCAGTGAAACTTCTTTCCTTCAGGAAGGTAGCAAGCTAGATTAAAAACAAATAATAGCAAAGGAACATAAATGAAAGAATCCACAGGAAAAATGGAATAAGCAGTCCTACTCCCATACCTGGCTCACTGTCCCAATCTTTGATCTCAGCCAGACTGGATTTAACTGGCGGATGTCATGACCATCGACGCTGATAGTTCCTTTTGCAAAATCAGGGAGAGAGAAGGAAGAAAATACATTAGGAAGAACTGAAGAATTTCTAGATTCTAATGATCAACCCAAAATACATGTAAGAAGAATTCTGTGGGGAAGTCTCAGACTCAAGTTTTTCACAGATTAAATCCAAAGAGAAAACCTAAAATTTTAGCAAGCAGAATTAGGTCCAGACCCTAAGTGCCTAGGGCATTGTCCTTCAGTCAGTATTTGTTGATGATGATAACACAAGTTATCAAGTTTTATCTTTAGAAACAAAGGGCAAAGTTTGTTCTCTTGTCCTTATTTGGGATGATGTAAACTCTGGATTTAAACATTTAATTAACTTGTAACTTTTTTATATCCATCAATTTACCCCTTTCTCTTGAGACAGAGGAAAAAGAACCCATGAGCTGCACAAGCCACTGTACCACTTGTTCACAATTATAATGAGCCCCAAACTTATATTCACATTATATTATGGAAACACCATAGGATAATAGCTTTATTATTTAAAGAGAACATCTAGTCCAACTCCCTCAATTTCAGATAAGAAAAATGAGCCCAGGTGCGGCTAGGTGGCGCAGTGAATAGAGCACCGGTCCTGGAGTCAGGAGTACCTGAGTTCAAATCTGGCCTCAGACACTTAACACAAAAAACTAGCCGTGTGATCTTGGGCAAGTCACTTAACCTCAACTGCCCTCCACAAAAAAAAAAAAAAAAGCAAAATGAGCCCAGAAAGGTTAAATGAATTTCCAGAGCCACACAGGTAGCAGGGGACAGTCAGCTAGCCCTCTGTAACACACTGCCTTAAACTATTAGTTTCTCTTTGACAAGGAATCCTAGAACTCAAAAATTCATAGATAGTGCAAACAGCTTTCAATGTGATAGTTCTATAGAAGAAAAAAGCCTCAAGTGGAGCCCAGTAAAGCCCATAATAGCACAACTTGCTGCTCAATGGATTTGGACACACCAGGAGTCAACAAAGTCTTTATCAATTTAAATGGCCACAAAACTTGGCAATAGGTTAAGCTAGCTCTGCATAGTGCTGGTAGGAAGGTGGCCCATGCAGGAGCCATGGGACGCCTTTCTTCATTCTTAGGGAAGAAATATGTATAGATAAAACTTATCAAATTTCACAGCTTACCAACAGGGTTGAATCAGTGAAGCCCTATAAGGCAGAAAGTTTCAGCTTGCTTGCTTTCTCGGTCTAAAATAAAATCAGCAAGTATTTGTGGTGTACCTCCTATATGTGCTAGGTGAAGTTGGGGGATACCAAGTGGCATATACAATCCCTGCTGTCAGGAAGGATAAAAATGTCTTTGGAAAAATAAGAAACTATGAAAAGTTGAATAAAAGACTTAAATATTTCAAGACAATAAACTAGAGATTTGACCTAATCATATTGGGTGGTGATTAATATCATAAATTATTAAAAGGGCAGCTAGGTGGTGCTACAATGCACAGAGCACTGGCCCTGAAGTCAGGATTCCTAAGTTCAAATTCAACCTCAGACACTTGCTAGTTGTGTGACCCTGAGCAAGTCACTTGACTCTATTTGCCTTAGCCCCTCTTCTGTAAAATGAGCTGGAGAGAGGGGTGGCTAGGTGGCACAGTAAATAGAGCACCGGCCCTGGAGTCAGGAGTACCTGAGTTCAAATCTGGCCTTAGACACTTAACACAAAAAACTAGCCATGTGACCTTGGGCAAGTCACTTAACCCCAACTGCTCGCCAAAAAGCAAAAACAAAACAAAACAAAAAAATGAGCTGGAGAAAGAAATGGCAAGTCACTCTAGTAGGTTTGCCAAGAAAACCCCAAACAGGGTTACAAAGAATCATCTATGACTAAAATGAATGAACAACAAAAATATTAACCAGTGACAATCTCTGTCTAGGTGTGCTGAAAGTATTTAAAGTACATTTTTAAAATAAGTTATATTAAGTCTAAACTGTAAACAAAAAAAAATGAAAAACTAGACTTTTTTCATTTAAATTTTATTTACAAAGAAACTCAAAACTGCATTTAAATGACTGACATCAATAAAAAATGAGTAAGATAATCACATATAATTTAAAAATATATAACTATGTCAGTGAGAGGGCTGCCATGGACGGAGTCCAGATTTTCTTGGACTCTTGGCTGACATAGAACTTTAGCAATGTGTCTGAGCACTGGACTCAACTGCCCTTTTCCATCTCTAATTTCAAAGGCTAACAAGTGCAGCTCAGGAAAACAATTTCCAGACTTTTAGACTGGAGGAGTTTAAAATCATACTCTGATCCATGTGCAAAGTAAAGAACATTTACATTAGGAAGAAAGTGAGCTAAATACGATCAACCGTAAAAGGGCACCAGGAATTAAATAGTCCAATATTTTTTACCCTTTCTCCCAATAATCTTGCTTTGAGGTTGGGCAGCATGCTTGCTGTAGCTTGTTAAGAAGACTCAGGTTATACCTTAAAAATAACTTCCTGGCCCTGAGTTAAGTGTTTTACACTAAAGAAGAGTGTGGACATCTTTTTTGGTGTAGAACTGTGTTTTCACTGGTATAAGGAACTGTGAAATTCCCTCTGGAATTGCATATTTGACATTATTCTGCAGCTTTTCAGTCTTAAAGTTGTCTGGGACACAGAGAGGTGAATTTTTTTCTCTGAATAGAATGAGGAACATTGTCCCATAATGACTTCAGTGTATTTCAGCTTGCAGGTGAGGAGATGAAGTAAATGGCCTGATGAAGGTTCTCATTAATGATAACAGTAACAATATACTTAGGACCTCTTCCCAGGCAGGAAGTCCAAGGGAACAAAAGTCCGGACCTCCCCAAGAGACAATGATGAGACTAGATTTACAAAGATAAAGCAACATGGTACTGTGGGAAGTGTACTGGGCTTATAGTCAGAGCACCTGGGTTCAATTCCTGGCTCTGCAACTCCTTACCTGTGTGACACTGCTTAAGTCATGTAAACTATGGGGGCCTCAGTTACCTCATATATAAACTAAGGGAGCTGGATTAGGGGAATACTAAGGTTCCTTCCAGTTATGAGCCATTCAGAATGTGAGGATGCAGAAGACTATGCCTACTGGGGAATTTCTGCACAAGGTAGCCACCATATTGGTTAAGATATCACTTTGTTGGGCAAGTGACATCTGGAGTTTGATTCAACATGGTGTACAGTGGATAGGATACTCAACTTAAGAGTAATAAGACTTAGTTCAAATACCCCTCTGACACCATCTGTGTGATCCTGGATGAGTCATTTAACTTGTCTGGGCTTCCTTTTCCCCATCTATAAATCAAGAATAAATCAGGAATCAATGCCCTCTAACTATATGATCCTATGGTCACTCAATTTGTCCTCACTCAGAGCAGGCATGGAGAGAACTGAAGGATCAAAGTGCTTCTAAAGCCTCTACAAGTATTACTTACCAGAGATAGGATCATACAGCCTTAATATAAGTGACACCACTGTGGATTTCCCTGAACCACTTGAACCAACCAGAGCCGTGATAGTTCCCGATGGAATTGAAAGGCTAAAATCTTGGAAAATCTTCACCTCTGGGCGCGTTGGATAAGCAAAATTGACTCCTTTGAACTCTAGTGTACCCTGGAAGGTTTCTTCATCTAATGAAATACCCTCTGAAATAGAAAACAAGACACAAATCATTTAAGTAAAAAAATCCAACTTGGAGAAAAAAGTCACAT
>CM053593.1:126233467-126273530 GCA_028646575.1 Pseudocheirus occidentalis
GCTGCCTGTAGCAACAGATGTGCTTTGTGTCTTTTGGAGAGTTTTGGAGCTTGAAAATCTGTTTAGCGTTCCATTTTATGAGTTTTTTAGTGTGTTTGTGTGGGAGCTGTGGTGGTTTGCTGCTTCTATGCTGCCATCTTGGCTCTGCCCCCTGGGAGTTTATTTTTTGTCTTTTTTATCTCTAGCACCTACCATATATTCTAAAATATAGTAGGTACTTAAAAATGCTTGTTATCAATATGAGATCTGTCTTTGACCTTCTTTGGCTATATGGCTAGTAAAAGTATCACAGTGTCAAAGAGTATTAAAGTTTAATGACTTCTGGTATCATTAAATTATTTTCTAGAATAGTTAGATAAATTCATACTATACCAAAAATTATTAGAATGCCTATCTTGCCCTAGTTATTCCAACAATTTACTGGAGTTGCTGTATTTTGCCTGTGTCAGACCTCATCTAGATTATTTTGTTCAGTTCTGGGAACATTATGAATTTAGATAATAACACTGTTAATGTGGAGAATGTCCTTAGGAGATCAACTAGGATGATGAAGGACTTTGAGCCCAAGTTATATGAAGATCATTTGACGAAACTGTGCATATTTAGTGTCCCTCCTCACCTCTACTAGAGAGAATCCTTAGCTTCCTTCATGGTTCAGCTCAAGCACCATCTTCTTTTTGTTTGTTTGTTTGTTTTTTGCTTTTTAGAGGGCAATTGCGGTTAAGTGACTTAACCAAAGTCACATGGCTAGTAGGTGTGTCTGAGGCCGCATTTGAACTCAGGTTCTCCTGACTCCATGTCCGATGCTCTATTCACTGCACCACCTGACCATCCCACCATATTCTTTTCTGAAATTTTTAAAAAAATATTAATGGTGCTTTTTTTTTCAATTCCACGTAAAGACAATTTTCAACATTCATTTTCTGAAAGATTGTGAACTCCAAATTTTTCTCCCTTCCTCTTCCCCTTCCTCCATCCTCATGGTGGCAAGCAGTCTGATATAGGTTATACTTGTACAATAATGTAAAGCGTATTTCCACATTAGTCACATTGTTAAAGAAGAAACAGAACAAAAGAAAAAAACCACACACACACACACACACAAGTGAAAATAGTATGCCTCAATCTGCATTCAGACTCCATCAGTTCTTTCTCTGGCTATGGATGGTATTTTTCCATCATGAGTCTTTGGAATTGTCTTGGATCATTCTATCGCTGAGAAGAGCTAAGTCAATCATTTTTGAGCCATCATACACTGTTACTGTTACTATATACAATGTTTTCCTCAATCTGCTCACTTTACTCAGCATCAATTCATTTAAGTCTTTCAAAATTTTTCTGAAATCTAGCTGCTCATCATTTCTTACAGCACAAGTTGTGGTATATCAATGTAATGGAATATCAATCACTATCTCCTGAAGGAAACCCTTCCTGGTTCCTCCCTAGCTACCAATGTCTGCTCCATAAGGCCTCCTTTCATCTACTCTACTTTCTATGTAGTTTGTATGAATGTCTTTATGTATGTGTTGTGTCCCCCATTAGAATGTTAGGTTTTTGAAGGTAGGGACTATTTTTGCTCTTTCTTTGTAGGCTCAGCACTTAGAACAGTACTCAAAGGTGCCTAATAAATACTTGTTGATGGACTGAAAGAGAATATGATAGCTGTCTTCCAGTATTTGAAAGGCTACCACATGGAGGAGGGATCAGATTTGTTTGTTCTGGTTGGCCCCTGAGGGCCAATCTGGGAGTATGGATAAAAATTGCAAAGAAGCAATTTAGACTTGTGTTTGGAACAATCTCTGAACACAGAACTGTCCAAAAGTGGAATAGGCTGCCAGAGAGGCAATGGGTTCAACTCCTTTTGTAGTGCGCAAGCAGAGGATGGATGAACAATGGGAAATGTGTTATAATTGGGATTCTTTTCAGGCAAGGTTTGGGCTAGAAGGTTGCTGAAGTCTTTTCTAGCTCAAATTTTGTGATTCATCTTTGAATAGTATTTTATATTTTTCCCCAACTGCATGTCAAGAAAAAATTTTAGCATTCATTTTTACAAGACTTTGAGTTCCAAATTTTTCTCCCTCTCTCCCCTCTTCTGAAAATGGTAGGCAGTTTGATGGAGTTTGTACACGTGCTATCATATAAAAGTATTCCCATATTAGTCAGAGTTGTGAGAGAAGAAAAAGATCAGAAGAAAAAACATGAGAATGAATAAAGTGAAAAAAATATGCTTCAATCTGCATTTAGACTCCATCAGTTCTTTATCTGGATATAGACAGCATTTTCCTTCATGAGTCTTTTGTACTTATGTTGCTGAGAAAAGCCGAGTCATTCATAGTGGATTATCATTGCAATGTTGCTGATACTGTGTGCAATGTTTTCCTGGTTCTGCTTATTTCACTTTGCATCAGTTTGTACAAGTCTTTTTGGGGCTTTCTTAAATCTCTCATTTAGCATTTCTCATTGTGCAATAGCATTCCATTATATTCATATGCCACAACTTGTTCAGCCTTTCTCCAATTGATGGGCATTCCCTCAGTTTCCAATATTTTGCCACCACAAAAAGGGCTTCTTTAAATATTTTTGCATGTGTAAGTCCTTTTGCCTTTTTTAACGATCTCTTTGGGATGCAGACTTAGTAGAGGTATTGCTGGATCAAAGGGTATGCACAATTTGGTTGTCCTTTGAGCATGGTTCCAAATTGTTCTACATGTGATTCATCTTTGATCACCTTTCTTTTACTATACTCTAACAACAGAGAGCTATCTGACAAATTACCTGTATTAATATAGATTCTACCAAAAGTATAAGGTGGGGGGGTTGCCTGTTCACAAGAACGTCCCCCAAGAAGGCAGACATCAACACTTCTGGTAAATTTATAATTTGAGTGGATAATGCTTGAAATATAGCAAAACATAAGGAATTCTATTCCTCTACCTCTTGGTAGAAAACTGGAAGTGAAGCAAGTTGAGAGTCTGTGGAATAGTTAGATGACGCCAGGGGAGAGGAACAAAAGGCATCTGAAAAAGAACAAAACCTTTTACAAAATTACAAACCAGGAATCTTTTTTTCTAAATAAAAGTGGTTTCCCAATAACTGAATTGTAGATTTTAGGAAACAATCCTAACTAAAGATCATGAAGTTCAGGTTTCTTTCATTTTGCAAAGCTGCTACAGGTGAACAAAAAAAGATATTCTCCAGAGCAGCTTAGCTGAACACTTGTTTATGCATTTTGAGAGTATACTTGGCCTTTGAACAGTGGTAAAAATGAAATCCCATTATAAGAAATTCTATAGAGTACTTTTGTGTTGAAGAATTTTGTTATAATGTGGAACAGGGTACGAAATGAAGGTATGTACAAAATCCCTTCCTACATGAGTGTAGGGCACTTCTTTTCATTAGCTAACTCAATACAGAGAAACTAGACATTAAAAATGTTTTCATCTTCAGCTCCTGCAGACTTGAAATTGTAATTTCTTTTTTTTTTTTTTCTTTTTTTTTTTGGAGGGCAGTTGGGGTTAAGTAACTTGCCCAAGGTCACACGGCTAGTTTTTTGTGTTAAGTGTCTGAGGCCGGATTTGAACTCAGGTACTCCTGACTCCAGGGCTGGTGCTCTATTCACTGCGCCACCTAACTGCCCCAAAATTGTAATTTCTAATAAAGTATGCTCCTAAGTTTTAGTAATTCATTTTTATGTTGCACCTCAAAGCTTATACATGTTTTCCCCACAAGTTTATGGAGTAGATTCTATAACCTCATCCACAATGGTACTCCTTCCAAAAATGCAGGGTGCAATCTATCCAACCCTTTTCAACCTTCATGACTCTTCTTCCCAGAAATCCTCCATAGGAGATTCACTCAACATGTAGGAAATCATCTTGAAGGCCTTATAACATTAAATCAGTGCCATTGCAACATTTAGGCCCTCTCATTTGATATCCCTTGCTTTTACTACATGGTCTCATTTTGCATAACTTCTTGTGCACAAGGGTAGGTAGTGTTAGTGCTCTTATGGCCATTTTGCAGATAAGGAAACTGACACTCAGAGTGGTTTTTTTCATGATCATGTGATTATCAGAGCTTCTTTGAAGAGGGACTTTAGGCATCATTTAGATACAGAATTGTACATACAAGAACTACAGGGGACCATAGTATAATGTTTATTTTTATAGATGAGGAAATAGGCCCAGGGAAGCGACTTGCCCAAGGTCATATAGATAGATAGATAGACAGTTCTTTAACATCATAGCTTGAACTGGGTTGTTCCAAGCAGTTGTGTAACAGATTTCATCTTTAATTTTGTAAATGGACCCATTTTGTAAATGGACCTATGGTTGAGGCATCTCATGTACCTCTTACCTTTAAAGATAAGGTGGTGTTTTTTTTTTTGTTTTTTTTTTTTTTTTGCTTTTTCAAGGAGGGAAGGTAGGCAATTGCGGTTAAGTGACTTGCTCAAGCTCACATAGTTGTTTTTGGTGTGTGTGTGTGTTAAGTGTATGAGGCTGGATTTGAACTCAGGTCCTCTTGACTCCAGGACTGGTGCTCTATTCACTGCACCACATAGCCGCCCCTAAAGATAAGGTGTTTGTTACCTTGTCTTTGCTGCAGTGGGTCCATAAAGAAGCAGAGAAAATCAGCAAAATCTTCAGGATAAAATATTCATGAACTGAAAGCTGTATGTGAAAGACTCAACTTCAATAAACATTTATAAATGGGAAGAGCACAATTAGAGTAAATCACACCACACCAATCTGCCAGCTTTCTTTTTTCCATTTGAGGACATCTCATAAAATTTAACTTGCAATATTACTTTAAGTGGGTCTTGACTTAGAGAGAGGAGAAATAAGTACACAAATCCACAGGAAGTAGAACTCAGTCTTCCTAGGTGCTGATTCACCAAACTGTCTATTGAAATGACTTTGGCAGTTGAACCACCGCCTCATTAAGCAAAATAAATCATCACAGAAGGCACAAGCCTCTTTTATTTCACAGTGAACTTGCCCTTCAGTTGGACATTCATGGGGGATACCCAGCTAAAAACAAACTTCAGAGACAGGCCTCTTTGTTAAGTGATAAATGGCTGTTCTAACATAGGGACAATTCACAGAGCCACATTCAAGATTTTCAAGATGAGTCTCGCATCTGTTCTTTAGCAAGTGGGCACTTCCTACAAACTCAGAGAATCTAGCCTATGGTATAACTGGAAAAGAGTATTGCTCTTAGAAGAATTAGATATGAGTCCAAACAGCTCCACTACTTGCTCTAGGTGAGCTGGGGCAAATTGCTTCAACTCTGTTTCCTTAGTTGTGAAATGGAAATAGTAATATTGTCCATATGTCTCTCATATTCTAAAGGAAAGTTCTTGGACCTTCGTGATAGGAACTAGCTGAAGTGAGTTTCATGAATCTTAGTACACCATTGGAGGTCTAAACTTTTTTTCCCCTCTAGTCTGGACCTGTAATTGCACAGACAACCAATGCCTTTTACAGCCAAGTTGTAACTTAGAGTTGCCTGGAACACTGAGTGGTTAAAGTGACGTCCAGAATCTTATGGTTTGTCTGCATCAGTCAGACAACATACATTTATTAAGTGCTTACTATGTGCGGTATAATTGGGGAAGATGACAAGTAAGTCCCAAAGTAGGGCAGCCAGGTGAGAAATAAAGAGATTATCTCAGATAAGGGCCCTCTTTAAATGAAGGTTTTGGAATTCATGGCTCCACCATCCTATCTGAGTGTGATGAGGAGGTAGAGCACCAACAAAGCTGATGGGATCTTATGGGATGATGAGGGTTTTTTAGTAAAGAGCTTCCTGAGGCATGGTGGAGAAGTCAGAAAAGTCCCAAAGTAGAATAGCCAGGGGAGAAATAAAGAGAAGTTTCGAGCTGAGTGCCCTCTTTAAATGGAGGTTTTTGTAGTTGGTTCGTGGTTCTATTCTCCAATCAAAGGGATAGAGGCAAGGCTTAAATCCAGGTCTTTCTCTGAAGGCTGGTTCCCCATACACAATGCTATACTATTTCTATTTATAGACCTTCACTGTTCAATTTGTAGAACTTTGAATTAGTAGGCATCAGTCCACTATACTGTCTCTGACAGGTTGGTCTTTTGGGGTTCCATCAATATTTAGGCCCCAAATCATGAATGTCCAAGGACTAGTTATAACTAGACTTAAAATTATATAAGAAACTCTGTGTGTGTGTGTGAGAGGATTAAAAATAAAAAGCCAGTGAGAATGACAACTAAATGATAAAGCCATTCTAACATGCAAGTTTTCTTTACACAAGAGGTCCCCCCTGATAAAAGATCCCAGATTTATTGCTAATGATTAGTTATACAGGCGGATGTTACCATGTTTTCATCAATCCTAGTGCTTTTAAGCTTTGCGGGTATTTTTCTATAAGCCAAATGGGGCAGTATAGACTGGTGTAGGGATGCCAACCAGTGTCTTTCAATTCTGTTAGTTTAGTATATCCCCAGGTTTCATTGTAAAAGATAAATACCTAGAACAATTTTTCTCTTTATTTGCTCTTTAACACCAGTTTCATTCTTTTCATTCCTCCGTTGCCCATTCCATAAATGGGTAATTTTCCTTGAGAATTTATTGAAGGATGCTTTCTAGGTTCTTTTTTTGATCATAGTTTTCAGGTAGTCCAATAATTTTTAAATTGTCTTTCCTGGATCTATTTTCCAGGTCAGTGGTTCTTTTCAAGGAGATATTTCACATTGCTTTCTATTTTTTCATCTGTTTGGATCTGTTTAATAGTATCCTGATTTCTCATAAAATCATTTGCTTCACTCTAATTCTGAAGGAATTATTATTTTCAGTAGCTTTTGAGATTCTTTTTCCATCTGGCAAATTGGACTTTTTAAGGCATTCTTCTCCTCATTGGCTTTTTGGGCCTCTTTTGTCATTTGAGTTAGTCTATTTTTAAAGGTGTTATTTTCTTGAACTCTGCTTTCAGAGGGGAGAGCTCTGTCCCAAATCACTGGGGTTTTTGAAGCTGCTAGAGCTATTAGGAGGCTGCCACTGTCTCTGCAGCCCCCTCCAGCTTTGGCTCCCTGAAAATGCACCTCAGGACCCCCACGCAAGACCATGATCCCGATCCAGGCAGCTCAAGGCAACAGTACTTAGCCTCTGAATGATTGCTTGGCCCCCCCTGCAATCTGCAGGCTGGGAGCTTCTGAAGCAGCCATGTGGAGGCGGCTGGCCTTTTCAGACTGCTTCTAGCTCTGGAGGCAGTCAGCTGGATCCTCTCCTTGAAATTTAGTTGAGTTCCAGTGACCTTTTCCCTTTGTCCTTGGCTCTGATGGTTGATAATATTGGAAACTGCCACAGCTGCCAGTGATCTGCTCTCCTGAAAGCTCCAGCTGGGGATTCTCCTATACGGCCTGGGCTCTGGTCCCAGTGCACTGCGATGAGCCCTTTCTGTCAGTCTGCTGGGCTGCCTTCAGCAAGAGCCTTGTTTCTCTGTCTTTTTATGAGTTCTGGGGCTCTAAAATTTGTTTAGAGTCATTTTTTATAGGTATTTGAGGTGGTTATGGGGCGAGCCATGGAGTTTTCCTGTTCCTATGCAGCCATCTTGATTATGCCCCTGTTAATATTATTTTTATAAAAATAGGAATACAAATGAAAGATAATTGAGTTCTATGATCGTGTCCAGTATGATACTGGTGGACACTCAAAAGAGATGAGGAAGAAACATGCTCTAATATACCAATATTTGTTGGATCTAAAAAACAACCAATACCAGGTTATATTTTTTCTGCCACCTTAATATCAAGAACTAGGAGTGAAACTGCTTCATTCAATACAAAATATTCCACCAAAAGTGCCAAAATGTGAAATGGGTTTGCTATCTTCCCCCCACCACCCTTTTAAGCCTTAAAGAACTAAACTGCCATACACTGAGCTAATTCTAGGGTCTGTCCAATGCAGAAAATCTCCCTTCTTTGGAGATCCTGGGCAGTAGTTCAAAAAGGTAGTTACTGGAAGAGGGAAGTGGCTTCTTTACTGTGCTTAATATCACCATGGAGAAAATCTCACAAAACTACATGTTGTCTTTTCACAAATTTTGTAATTTTTTTAAACAAAGGGGCAGTCTTTTGCATTTATTAAAAAGAAATATAAACTTTGTGTGATTACCAGTGATTTGTCTTACCCTATTCCTATCAACTGCCTTGGTTGTTGCATAATTTTCTATGGATATTGATATGATGTAATAGTGACTTTTTGGGGAGCAAGTTCAATATAAAGTAAGGTAAACTGCTAAATGTCAGCTACTTACAGAATTTTGGAGATTTGCTAATTCTAGGGTTTTTGTGATCTAATTCAATAAACTAGGTTAAACTATATGCAACTGGGAAACCCTTAAAGTTTACTTTTCATCCCTCTTTCAGTGGATGGTGGGCATTAAGCTAAAATTATGAATTAAACTCTTGTAATGCTACTGAATGAGATAACATATATAAAAGTGCTTTGTACTTAAAACCCCATATAAACGTCAGTTACTGCTTCCTCTTGCTGCTAACTATGAAAAGTCTAGAATGAGAAAGTTGCTATGGGTAGACAAATACAATGGTGAAAGATTCCTTTGGACTAGGAAATAGTTCTGCTAAAATGTTAGCAGGATTTTAATGTAATTGCCAATACTAATGCAAAGCTGATCTGGGAATTTCACATTTATGGGACTCCATGAGTGAGAAAAAACTAGGAGAATATAGAATTGTGTTTCCTCCTTCCCTATCAGAGATTCACTTGTGGGCAATTACATCATTTAAGACATGAGAAAGCAAAATAAAGGGGACGTATTTACTGTTAGCTGTAAGAACCTGTCATAAAGACATAATTCCCTGGGAGACTGCATGGAATAATGGAGAAAGAAATCATTCCTAGAATGTTTCCAATTTACTTTAAACCGATCTAGAGCATAACAAAGCAGGACAAGACAGACCTTAGAAGGACACATTGCTGCTGTTAATTACAGTATCACAGGTGTCCCTGTATGAGCCAGTTTTAGATCCCAGCTCAAAGAAAGGCTCTGCAAACAAATAGAAGGCCATTTCAGGACTTTCCAGCTGCAGTCAGCAAGCCCTGTGTATGCCTTGGCATCTGTGAGATTTCAGGCTGCAGCTGGAGGGAAGCCTACAGTCATTTACACTGCCCTACAGCAGTCTCTCTGTCCCTTTATTGTTCACAGGATAACCATAATAGATTCATGGAGCGCTCAGTTCTTTGGCATTTTGCCATGGAAAAGAAGGTGTCTTTAGGGAACACACTAGGAGTTACATACAGATTGCAGCATGAAAACACCAAATACCCTACTACAGGCAACCCTAATGCAAACCAAAGATCAATTAGTGTAACCTAGTTTTTTTTTTAAATAGTATTTTATCTTTTTCCCAAATACGTGTCAACATGATTTTTAGCATTCATTTTTACAAGATTTTGAGTTCTAAATTTTTTTCCCATCCTTCCCCTCCTCTATTCCTAAAATGGTAGGTAATTTGATATGGGTTATACATGTGCTACCATGTAACATATTTCCATATTAGTCATAGTTGTGAAAGAAGAAAAAGATAAAAATCCATGAAAAATTACAAAGTGAAAAAAGTATGTTTCAATCTGCATTCATAGTCCATTAGTTCATTATCTGGATGTGGATAGCATTTTCCTTAGTGAGTCCTTTGCCCTTGTCTTGGATCACTCACTGTGTTGCTGAGAACTGAGTCATAGTTAATCATCACACAATGTTGCTGATACTGTGTACAATGTTATTTCTGGTTCTGTTCATTTCATTTTGCATCAGTTTGTGTAAGTCTTTTCAAGGTTTTTCTTAAATTTGCCTTTTCATGATTTCTTATTGCACAGTAGTATTCCTTTACATTCATATACCACAGCTTGCTAACCATTCCCCAGTTGATTGGCATCCTGTTTCCAAAATTTTGCCACCACAAAAAGGGCTGCTATATTTTTGCTCAGGTAGGTCTCTCTCCTATTTTTATGATCTCTTTGGGAAACAGACCTAGTAGAGGCATTGCTGGATCAAAGGGTATGTCCACTTTGATTGCCCTTTGGGCACAGTTCAAAATTGCTCTCCATTGTCTGGGATCAGGATTGCCACACCTGCTTTTTCTTACTTCAGTTGAAGCATAATAGATTCTGCTCCAGGCCCTTACCTTTACTCTCTGTGTCTCTCTGTTTCAAGAGTGTTTCTTGTAAACAACATATTGTAGGATTCTGGTTTTTGACTCACTCCACTATTCTCTTCTATTTTATGAGAGTTCATCCTCTTCACATTTGCATAACTCCCCTCCATCCTAATTTTCCTTCTGTTCTCTCTCCTTTCACCCTTTCTTTCCTTGACAGGGTGAAAGGTAGTTTTTGTCTACCACCTCCCCCAGTCTGTCCTCTTTTCTGTCAGCTTCCTCCTCAGCCCTCCACATAACCTCCCCATCTAATTTCTTGGCGTTGGGTAAGGTAGATTTCTATATCGAACTGATTGTGTATATTGGCTTTTTGAGTCAATATGGATGAGAGTAAGGTTCAAGCAATGCCCACCACAATAATAGGTTTTTTGTATCTCTTCATGTGAAATGATTTGCCCCATCCTACTTCAACCTTCCTTCTGCATCCAGTACTCGTCTTTCTCATCCCTTAATTTTTTTTAATGTCATTCCCTGAAATTCACCTTTCACCTGTACCCTCTATGTATATTACCTCTAACTGTACTACTTCTGGTACAATTTTTTAGAATTACAAGTATCATCTTTACATATAGGGATAAAAACAGTTCTGCTCCATTGAATCCCTTATATTTTCTTTTCCCTTTTTAGGTTTCTCTTGGTTCTTGATATTGGAGATCAAATTTTTTGTTCAATCCTGGTCTTCTTATGAAAGCTTGAAATTATTCTATTTCATTGAATGACCATTTTCCCTCCTTGAAGTATTATGCTTAATTTTGCTGGGTAGGTGTAGCTTTACTTTTAGTATCTCCTTTCAGCTCATAAATGACCTTCTTCCCCCAGATGAAAATCTTCACATCATTCTTAATGCTTTATAGAACTTTATTATTGTTATTATCATTAATACATGAGATGTTGTGGATAGAGCACTGACCTTAGAGTCAGGAAGATGTGGGTTCAAGTCATGCCTCTAATGCACATTAGGTATATGACCATGAGGAAGACACAGAATCTATCAGTAGCCCCAGGTTACTCACTAAGACTTTCACATTAAAGAAGAGCTGCTGAGATTGGCAAAAGGGATTTCCATACCAGGCCTTCTCTACATTGATGAAATCCCAAGTCTGGACAAAAAACCTCCAAGTGTTATATACTGGAGCTAACCTGAAGCCCAACATCTCTTTCCCTGTCCCCTAGCATGCACAAGGTAATTTAAATGTAAAGATTAGTCACTGATAATATCTGAAATAGTTTGGGTATTCTTCACTACTGAGATGGCATGGCTGGTTCACTTTGACTGCAGGGAATCCAAGCCTGCATTAGAAGGTTCAGAATTACTATGAATTTGCCCAGGCAACCTCATGAACATTAGCTGAGATGTGTCTAAGGAGTATTTTTTAAAAGGATGATGCAATTTGCTCAGTATCATTAATATTAGTACTTTTAACTGTTGGGATTACAAATCCTGAACACAATTCCCCAAACGGCAAATCAAAGTCAGCTCTTCCCTGAAATAAATGTAAAACCACTAAGGAAAAGTCAGTTTTGACAATAAGCCTTTTATGCTTATTACTTTTACTCACAGAAGTTACTTCTTCAGCATTCTGTCAGTCACAGGTAGGTGGTGACTAGGTTTACAGAACAGGTCAAGGGCAGGAAGCCAAAAAGCAAACATTTGCATTCCTTAAAAAAAAAAAAATGCAATTGAGCTTTGGCATGCTCCTGAGACAATGTAGCAATAAATAAGAATTGGATGTACATATTGAGTACATAATGTAACTTCAGTTTATTCCACAATGTTCTACTTGATCCTGTTAACCCCAAAGATCTTTTCCACATCCAAATTTAAATGCTTAATATAATTTAATAATAACTCATTTATAAATATATTTAAATATTACTATAAAAGTAGAAATAAACAATTTGGTGCCTTTTCTCCTTTTTCTATCTTATTTTACTCTCATCAGTGATGTTCCTATAACTTGATTTTCTCCCTTATTCCTTTTCATCTCTGCTATTTTCTTGCTAAGCCAAGCATAACAGATGAAATTTTCCGTGGAAAAATACATTTTTAGCCTTTCCCAGGCTAACTAATATCACAAGAATGATGTTGTGGATGGCAAAGAGTTATCAATATTCTAAAGAGGCAAAGAATTGAAAGACTTTGCTGCTCTGATCAAGACAATGATCCAAGACAATTCCAAAGTACCCATGGTGAAAAATGCTACCTCCAGAGAGAGAACTGATGAACTCAATACAGACTGAAGCATATTTTTAAAAATTTTATTTTTGTTTTATTTTGTTTCCTTTTGCAACATGACTAATATGAAAAATGTGGCATTACCTCATACACAGAATTGAAATCAAAGTGTTTGCTTTCTTAAGGTGAGGAGAGAGAGGAGAGGGCAGGTGAGAATTTGAAAGTCAAAATTTTTAAAAATGATCGCTAAATTTTTTTTATGTGTAACTGGGAAATATTTAATGAAATAATTTTTAAAAAGAAGTAAAGAATCATTATTGTTGGTTATAATTTCAACTGAAGCATATTTTTACTTTCCTTCAGTCTTTTTCTTTTATGTTTTGCCCTATATTAATTTATTTACAAATTCTAATAGGCAGTCTCACCAATGTTTCCAAAGATACCTGGTTCCTGTTAGCTCTGCATCTACTACTTTAAAAATATTTTCTTAAGATCAGAGAGAGAAATTATTTAATCTTTCAGGGTCTTTTTGAAAGTATCACAGAGTTTTGCTACTAAGTCCCTGGGTGAGCCTGGGTAAATCAATTAACCTCTCTGTGCCTTAGTTGTCTTAAATGTAAAATTATAGGCTTGAACACATGACTGCTTAAGGCCCTTTCTAGTGTTAAAACCACAATTCTGTACATTGGGGATATTGAATTTCCATTTCTGCCTGATCACATAAATGCACATCTCATGATCCATTTGGACAACAAGCAAAGCTTTTTGAGGATTCAGTTTTCTCACTTATAAAACAGTTAAATAATATTTATCCTAATTATTTCACAAGATTGCAAGGATAAAATGAGATAGCTGATGTCAAAGCAATCTGAAAAACAACTACTATACTAGCCTTACCATGTATACACATCTTATCTGTATTTCCCATTACTCCATACTCTTTGGGGATGATGGCAACCCCCCCCCCTAAAATCTTACAGTCAAATATGAGGCCAGAAGGAGAAAAAAATTCTCAGTCACAAGATTAGGGTAAATCAAAATTCTGGCCTTTAAGATGAGACCTTATTGTTGTCTACCTCCAACAAAAATATAGGCCAATATGTAATTTGGCCAAATTCACCAAAGGTGAATTTATCCCCCATGTTGCTTGTAATATAATTTTTAGGCCACTGATGTGTACTGCCAAATATAAATGGACAAGTGGGATTAGTGGAAATTTACTAAGCTGGTTAGTTTTTTATTCTACTTGGCAAAATGGTTTAATTAAGAGAATTCTGCTCATCTTCTTCAGTCCTGGCAAGTGATCTAGGATCACAAAAATAATCCCTGAGGGGTACCCATACCATTTCTGAAGGGATACAGTTTAGGATGGGAATCTTCAACATTCCTACTACTGTTCTTCAAAATCTGACAGTTCAAGTGTAAAGAATTAAGAGCACATTCTAGTTCCTATAGCATACCCAGAAGGTGCTGATGTTTTGTTCTAAGTTAACCAGAGAATAAGAAGTTTTGGATAAGTCCTTCCTACAAATCAGAGGAACTCCTCAAGTTCCAAATTTTCATGACTTTGGAAAGGTAAACAATTTTTCTAAGTCATTTTTTTCAATGCTTTTGAAACACTGTCATGGAGAAATTATTCTTTAAAATCCCTGTTATTTTCTACAAAGCAGGTTTATTAAAAGAGAAGCTAGAATATATCTACCAGCAAATGTAACTATTTTAATTTCTAGACTAAAAGAATATAATCAACTTGTAATGATGTGTGGGACCAGTGTTTTAAATGTGATAATTCTTGACCTATAGAAGAATCAAATAAACTTTACCTAAAGTTTACCAATAAAAACTTTATTTTATCTAAAGAACAATGCTGCCAATTACCTAAATTGTGACAAGGTATATGAGGATTAAAAATTCCAAAAAGTAAACAGTCTTAATCTTCTACCATTTGTCAACAGCTGGTAAATCTGAATGGGTTTATAATACAAATGCTCTCAAATGCCAAGCTGAATGCTCTCAGTAATCCTGATGCAAAATGCACTGAAGAACATGTAACAGGAGAGAAAAATAATGCACTGAAATAAATAAACCTACTGGGGCCAGTCTAACCTTCTTAATTGGTTATTACTTTGCTGAGGGACAAGTTGCCTTACTGAAAGCATTCTGTTTAGCAGCTAGCCCAGACCCATTTCGTTCTCTAAACAAAACGACATATCCTCCTTTCTTCAATGCCCAAAAAAGGTATCAACACTTTTTTAAACTAAATGCTTTTTTTAATAGAAAACAAAATACAAAATAACTCTTTTCAGAAAACAGAAATATTTAATCCTTTTCTCCACAAACAAATTAGAACTTGCTTTATCCTCAAAGCATGGTTTTATATATCTAAGACTTGTTTCACAAAGTGTTCATAAAACTGGTATTGCAATGCAGGAGGTGGGAGCAAGGAGTTTAGGGAAGGAAAAAACATTTGCAAAAAAGCTACACCCCTGAACATATGATAATATGGGAATTCAATTTTTCCAATTTCAATTTATGACTTACCATTGCAAATTGCTTGTATCCCCATGCAACAAATGTTCTTTTATGGAGAGGTGCAACTAGGAAGAGAATCCTCCCTTCCCACCATCACTGCAGGAGCCCAAAACTTTCTCAGTCAAACCCACCCACCCATAACACCTCATCCAGGGTGATTTAAGCACCACCCAGAAATTGCCCTTTTCTCCCAACACACTGTGCGACCAAATTCTCTAAGTCCCTGAACCTCAAAATTCCAAGTATCACAGCCAGTGCCAGGAGTCAAACCTGAAAGATAAAAGCAGAGATGGAACCCTCTGCCAGTGCTAGATTTCCTCTTCTCAATAATAATAATAATAATAATAATTATAACAATAATAAAAAAAAAATCCTGGTTCTTTGCAATTGCAGAAAATGAAAGACTTTCTGCCAGGATTACCCATTTCCTCCCCCCCTCCCCCCAACCCCAACTCCCACCCTTGCATTCCTAAGCCAAAAGGATTTCCCTTCAACCAAAGTGAATGATAATACTTAACACTTTCAGCACTGCTTATCTTCAAAGTGCTTTGCAAATATCATCCAATCAAAAATCCCTACACCTTGAGGTGAGAGAGTATTATTATTATTATCCCAATTTTATGAATGGGGAAAGTGAGACAGAAATTAAGGTACTTGTTCAAGGTCACAACAAAATCTCTATGAAATTCCATCTGACCTCAGAAGCACCTTAACTCCTTGTCTCAAGCCTACACGCCGTTTTTCTTCAGCCTCTCCTTCTCCAACCTCAATGTTTTAGGGCATTTTTGGGCAGAACAACAATATGGTATTTGCAATACCGAAGACCTGTCTGCCAATGGGAGATAGGAAAAAGAGAAGGGGAGGAAGTCTCTTTCACAGTCAGTGATTTAATCTCAGTTTGTAGTAAGACTCTTATAATTGCAAAGCCTTCCACCACTATCCCAATTCATTAAAAAGAAAAAAAAAATTAATGTTCCTGATTTTCTTGTGTAATTCCAGTCACTAGAAGAAGGTTACAGGCCATAAACTGAACACTCAGTACATTACTCATCTGCCCAGTATATACACCAACAAGTTCACTGGAAGAACCATCTGCAGGAGCATTGCAATAAGTGTTCCGAATATCCCAAACCCGAACAGAGTTATCCATGGATGCTGAGGCAATCAAGCTACTATCTGGGCTGAAAGTAAGGCTGGTGATATTGTCCGTGTGGCCTCTCAATTCTTTGTAGAGGGTACCAGATGCCAAGTCCCACAGCTTCAACCGCTGGTCCTCACCGGCAGATGCCAAGTACTTACCATTTGGAGAAAATGCAAGTGAAAGCACAGGGCCTCTGTGACCTGTGAAGAGCCTCACAGAATTTCCTTGCTGAGTACTCCATAAACGAACAGTTTTATCAGTTGAGCCTGTAGCTAAGTAGTTTGAATTGGGGTGGAATTTTACACAGTCCACATCAGCTAGATGTCCTGCATATATTCGCAATGGGTACGTCCGATCAAACGACCAGAGTCTTGCAGTGCGGTCATGGGAACCACTTGCGAAGTATAGGCTGCATGGACTGATATCCAGATCCCAGACAGGGTAGGCATGTCCTTGGTACAATACAGTATTGGTAAAACTTCCAAGGTCCCAGTATCTAATTGACATATCTTCGGAGCAAGATAGCAACCCTGAGCTGTCAGATAGGAACCTTGTACTGTACACAGGCCCACAATGCCCTCTCAAGATCTTCATCTCTGTACCCACATTGTCATCCTCCTCCTCCTAGAAAAAGAGTATATAAGGAGAAAGAAAATCACACAAAAGGAAAATTTGTTTAGTAGTGTAACAATATTAAAAAGCTTAGTTTTTCGTGGAGGGAAAGAAATCTGCTTATGAAAAGGAAAGAAGGTGTCTTGAATACCATAAATATACACACAGCCTGAGCTATATATGCAATAAGTATTAGTCTCAAAAACTGAAGAAATACATGACTGTTTTAGAGTATTAATAGAAAGTTTACTAAGCGCTCTAGATTAGGAAACGGATCAAATTGAGAATCTCATCACTAATTTTGGCATTCTGTGGTGTTCTAGGAGAGAATTTATTAAAATTTAATGTTCACATTCCTGTTGTCTGTCTTAATCTGTCAGTTTCTAATTGACAAGGAAGACCAGACAGACTTTTGACACAAATTTAGCACTTCCAGAAAAGATGGCTACCTGAATGGAAGCAGACTGCCCAGCTCCCATAAACTTACTCCAGCAAAAACTTAAAAACTGCACCAGATCAAATAACGATTAAACAATCCAATGAGACATTACAGTGTCTTCTCCTCTAAAACATAATGACTCCACCAAAAACCTAGAAATTGTACTGGATCAAGTAATGATCAAGCAATCTATTGAGACACTACCATAAGTGACTTCTTCCTCTCCAGAACTGCACAAAAAGCAGTCCAGAAGACCATGGGCAAAAAGAAAGAGGGCTGTCAAGTTGGAAGTTGCCCAATGAGCTCTGAAATGGTCTAGAGACACTTGTAGCCTACAAGGCTCTCTCTACCTAGAGCAGAGGGCTCCTCTGAGAAATCCCTAGAGTGGGGCCTTGGAAACAGCCAGGAGTTGTGACCAGTATGTTATGGCAACTCTTAGACCAGGATACCCCAGGCCCAGTTTCTAGCACTCCGTCCTAAGGAAAAATCGAGGGTCCTGAAGATCTAGGGCTCTAACCCTCAAAGATCCAGTGAGGCCTAAATAGAAGACTGCACACGAACCCATGTGATCAGGTAAGACCACACATTGCAAATCATCCCACCCAAAAATGTAGCAGAGGGGCTGAGCAGAGCCCTTGCATAAAATCCTAATTCAGGAACAAAAGCTGAAGAGATGAGTAAACAAAAAACAGGATATCAATCAGCTTAGGAGAAAGTAACTGTGGCAACTTCAAGAAGAGACTCAAAGAAGAAAAACCCAAGATATTCCACAAGGACTAAATGAATATCTAGAAGAAACAAAGCAGGAAGTAAAAGAAAAATAATAAAAGCTCTGGAAGAAATAGAGAGAAAGGCAAAACTTACCCAAGAAGTGGACTTCCTAAAAACTAGAACGGACCAAACAGAAATCAATGACTCCATGCAAAAGTAAGTAATAATACAACAAAAATCAGCAGATTTTTAAAAATAGAAGAAAATGTAAGATATTAATATAAAAAACAACTGACCTGGAAAATAGGTCAAGGAGAGGGAATTTAAAAATCAATCGACTCCCTGAAAACCATGATTAAAAAAAAAAATCCTGGGCACTGTATTTCAAGAATTCATAATAACAACTGTCTAGATTTATTAGGCCCAAAAGGGGAAGTAAAGAAAAAAACTACCAATCACCTCCTGAAAGACTCCTTCACTCTAAAATGAAAAGTTCCAGGAATGTTATAGCCAAAATCCAGAGCTTTCATGCCTAAGAAAAATATGGCAAGCATCCAGAAAGAAGTCTGAACCATAGTCAGGATCACATAAGACCTAGCAGATTCTACTCTAAAAGATATTTAAACTGTATCTTGGAATACACTATTGCAAAAGAACCAAGAAAAACTTACCCAGAAATGCTAACTATAATCTTATAGGGGGAAAACAAAACTTTCAGGTATTTCCAATGAAAAGACTAGAGCTGAATAGGAATTTTGAAATACAAACAGTACAGTGAAGTTTAGAAAGGTAAAGGTACTGTATTTATTAACTGAAGAAACAGCATAATATTATGTTACCATTCTAATAGAAGACACAAGTGTCCCTTCAGAACCTTAATATCTTCAAAATGCTGAAGAAGTTAAAGAAAAACAGAGGACTGGGGAGTAGATTGGTTTGATTCTGAGGGGAAAAGGAATATACTAATGAGGAAAGAAGGGGGGAAAAGTGGGGCTTGCTATTTTTTCTAACAGGGCTATGTGAGAAGAAAAGTATACAAATATGGAGAAAAGTAGGGGGAAAGGTGTCAGATGAACCTTATTCATCTTAATTAGATAAAGCATCTTAATTAGAAAAAGAAGAGTGAAGATTAAACATACGTACACAGGTAGGAATGTATCAAATTTAATACGGAAACAAACAACTAGAGAGAGAACAGTAAGTAAAACAAACTGCTTGATTCAAAAGGGGCTATTAAAAGGAAAAAAAGAAAAATGAAATAGAACATAAGAGTGGGGAAGTGCCCATCAATTAGGGAACAGATGAACAAACTGTGGCATATGAATGTAATGGTATAATACTGCTCTGTAAGAAATGACAAAACGGGACAATTTCAGAGAATCCCAAGTATGCAGTGTAAAGTGAACAGGAGCAGGAGAACAATTTGTATGTATGTACAACACTAAAGAAAAACAACTCTGAAAAACTTATCAATGCAGTGATAATTGTGGAGAAGGGGCCTACCTTCCTCACTGGTAGCAGCAACAACAACTGACTAACTGCTATAAACAAGCAGATAAGCATAAGAGCCTTGATAGTGGCAGCACCCCCCCAAGACGACCAGTCCTGCTTCCAGCCCAACTCTCAGAGCCATCATTTGGGAAGCAATTGCTATGCAGAAGAGGGCAGGCAAGCCAGCCTTGCTGAAGTAATGGGGCACCTTAAGGGAGAGACAGGAGGCAGCCCATGCCAGGCAAATCAAACCACAACCACCATTTTGATTACGATTTCCTCTCAGACCCTGATGGAAATAGCCCAGAAGCTATCTCCTGAACCCAGGAGCTTTGAGAATAATAATGCTTCTTGAACACTGCCTACAGCCATCATCCAGGGAAGGAACACCTGCTGAGATGCAGCCTGGCAACTGCTTCTCCAGGTGCTACAACCATAGTTACTGAAGTCCCAGAAGACAAAATTCTGGCCACCCAAGTCCTGGTTCAACAACAAAAAAAACCGATATGATTTTACTAGAGAAATTTACATTACATAAAAAGTATCACCTCACCTGCTTTGCTGCTGCACCCTAAGGATAACAGGACCTTCCCAACTATCTTGTAGCTAAAACCCAAATCCATATGTGTTGTCTCCCTTATTAGAATGTGAGCTCCTCGAGAGCAGGGCCTATTTTATATTTTATTTTTGTATCTGTCTTACTACTCTATTTCTATTTCCCCAACACTTAACATAGTGCTTTCCTGACTCCAGGCCTAGAGTGCCATTCATTAGGTCACTAGCTGTCCCTTCATTTATTCATTCATTCAGTGACCACCTATGTCTCTATAGGATTGACAAGGGAGCATATTACCCATACCTCTTGACAGAAAGGCAATGTTCTCAAGGTTCAGAAAGAGACATTTATTTTTGGACACGGTCACTATATAGATTAATTTTGCTTATGTTTATTTGTTACATACCATTTTTTACTGTAGAGCAGAGATATCAAACACACTGGAGACCTAAACCAGATTGAAATACAATTGGGAGGGTGACTAGGTGGTGCAGTGAATAGAGCACTGGCCCTGGAGTCAGAAGGACCTAAGTTCAAATCCAGCCTCAGACACTTAACAAAACACTAGCCATGTGACCTTGGGCAAGTCATAACTCCAATTGCCCTGCCTTCTCCACTCTAAAAAGCGGGGAAAAAAACCCCAACTTGGAAACATTTAACAAAATAAATAAAAATACTATAATAGAACATAGATGATGTTACTATATGGGTTTTCTAAGTCAACATGCAGCAGTAAATATCTTTATAGACAGTTTAGTGGTTCCTAATTGTGAGTATGGCATCCCTGTTCTCAAGAGTCTTCTTCATACAAAAAGTCCTAATTTTCTCCTCACTTATATGGGGACCACTTCAGAACAGCATTCAGAACTGGAGCAATGTCTCTTGTGGCACTACCTGGCTACAGTGGATTAAAGGTAAATAAAGAAGAAAGTGGAAAAGAGGTGCAATATGGATAGGCAAGAACCCATTATGTCTTTGTGTCCTTTTTGGGAAAAGGGATATAATCAATGCAAACTTTAGGTACTGTCTGTACTTATTAAGTGTGAAGTACTGAAGATCAAGAGTTATCAGAAAAAGAATCAACATTCATTACTTTTTTTCAAAATATACCCCAGATATTCAGTATTAAAAATGTGTCTTCTCCTGCTTCAGTGTTCAACTGAATGCTACTACTAACATTAATAATTATCCTTTCCAAAAGAGGCTATAACAGTTATGCATTTCATGAATGAGTCATTTCTTCATAAACTTAAGAGTTTATGCAAGAACTGTTTTTAAAAACACCCAATTCCAATCCTACAAAGATTTGTTTAAAGTTAATTGTGAACTAGGTTATATTAAATCTTATCTTTTATAAAGAGTTTAATTGCTCTTCAGTATCAACAAGAGTACCTGATCTCATCTGTGGGGACCTAAAAAACAGCGAGAGGTAGGTAAAGATTTTGTTGAGAGTAGTTAAACTTAGCAGTGAAATGTCAGATTGAAATGAGTAACATCTCATTCCTATGAATAAAACTGAATTGATTTTAACAACCAAAGAAATGGAGAAATGAGAACTTTCCTACTAGTTTTCAGGCATCACTTAAACATAGTTTTGTTTGGCTACTGCAGGTCAGTCCTATAAGAAACATCAGGCTGCAAGGCTGGAGTATTACTAACTTACAGTCTGAAAAGTCATGTTCTTTTAAGACTAAGTGAATACCCCCTATACCACTCCACACTACTGCACCAAAGCTCATGCTGGTATAGGAGGGGATCCATAGAAACCTCACATCATGGATTCCCAAGAAATCTAAGTGGTATATTCCTGGACTAGATTAGCAATCAGAAATTCCTCTCCCTCCTCATTCCCAAGTCAATTTGGTATTCTAGGCCCCTGCAGTCCAAACTCATACCCTAAAGTCTCCCTGTGGAGGAATGGCCTGAAAGTATTAAAGAGTATTCTTTTTGCTTGGGACCTTTGACCACTGTATGCTATACATTTGCCACTGGTTAATGACCATAAACTATATTATTGGGCATAACAGTCACCATACTATGAGTCTCACTTTTTCTTCAGTTCCAGGCTAGAGCTTCCAGGTGTTCTTAGCACTTACACTCTGATACTATATATACTAGATGTGGTGGTATAGTGGTATTCTTCCTAGGAGAAGGGAAAAAAAAAAACAAAACTGCAGCCAGAAGCAGAGTGACAGGTGAATTTTTAGACAGACCAGTGAGTGTTTTAAGTTTACTAATTATAGAAGAGTTTAAAAATAAATTAAAGAATTAAACTGTCTCCCTTTTATGACCTGACATTTCCTGGGGGAAATTGGCTGAATCTACAAGATTCTTTAGTCTTTAGAACTTCTAGAAAGTAGAATGTAGGTCCCTTTGTGATGAGATTTTTCTGGGACCTGATGTCTACTGTGTTCGTTAGGAGAATTTCTACTCTAATAAATTTTAATGCTCTAGTTCAAGCTCACATCTCAAATGACAGAGGATTGTACTAACCTTAGATGTTACCAACATGCCAACTGTTAATAATAATTGGTCTTTAATTGTGCTAATTTAGTAAGAATGCATGTTAATATTTTTTATTATATATGTTTAAAAATATTGAATGAAGAATTTCCTTTTTACCTCTCACTTTCCACATTAATAATAATAGCTAAAAATAGTATTTAAACAGCGCCTTAGCATAGGTCCACTAGGTGGTGCAGTGAATAGCACTGAGCACCGGCATTGGAGTCAGGAGGACCTGAGTTCAAATGTAACCTCAGACACTTGACACACTTACTAGCTGTGTGACTTTGGGCAAGTCACTTAACCCCAACTGCCCTCCAAAAAGCAAAAAAAAAAAACCACCCCAAAACAAACAAAAAAAAACCTCAGGGTTTGTAAAACACTTCACAACTATTGTCTTATCTGATTTAATCAGATAATTCTACCTATTTAATCAGATAATTCTACCTAGTATTAATATTAGCTAAAATAAGATTTTCATTTTAACAGCAACATCTGAGATTGTCAATAAAATCAAAGGGAGTAGTTTTGTTAATATTATTATAGGGCTGTCCCAAAAGTCAACTACCAATGTAGCCCTATGTCTATAAAATTTGGCTAGGCTGTTACAGCTGATTCCAGTTAGCTAAATAGTCGCCAAAATGTACTGAGCGAAGCTAAAGTAAAAATAAATGCTACTCAGACCTCTTCATCCAGAACATCACAAGCCAAGCGAATGCGGGACACATCCACCTGATGGGACTCTGATTTTAACTTCTTGGATCTCAAGCTCCAAAGTTTTACACAGGAATTATCAAACCCAGCAGCTAGCAGCTTGTTGTCTGGGGAGATTTCTGCAGTATTCAGCAATTGTTCAGTGTTATAGAAGGCATAGAAACAAATTGTGGTAAGTGAAGGGGGCCCATCCTTGACTCGCTTAATGCTCTCTTGCAGGACATCCAGAGCGGCCTCATTCTGCAGAATAGGTGCAGGCATATCTGCTGGCTCCAGGCCATTGCTCTCACATCGTGAGGAGCTGCCACTGGCATATAGCTGGTAGTCTGTTCTCTTGGCAGGCTGCACATCAAGATGAATGTGTAAGGTGAGAACTTTGCACAGGGCACTGTTGTTGTCACTTTGGAGGTAGCGGATAAGGTAATTGTAGCTGTCCTCTTGAAGGCGGACCACATACTTGTTATCCAGGAATGCCCGGAGCTTGAAGTTGGACAGGATGTCTTGAATGGTCAGAGTAGTCTGTAGCTGCTCAATGACATCCTTCTGGCTGGCGTTCTGCAAAAACATTCCATGGAAGCGACTGTAAAAACTGTCCACTGTGCTCTTCAGGCCATTCTGGACCATGTTAAGATGGAGGTAGACAAAGAGAGGATATAGGAGAGGCATCACTTCATGGCTGTGCTGGGAATCAGAATCTATAATGAAAACAAAAGCAAATCTCATAAAAGTAATATAATCATCATGTAAAAGACTGAAACAAAACAACAATTTAGCAGGCTACAATACATCTTTTGTACATACTAATATATGCATTTTGTTAAGTCATTTTTCAGTTGTGTCTGACTCTTCCATAGGGGGTTTTCTTGACAAAGATACTGGTGTGGTTTGCCATTTCCTTCTCCAGATCATTTTATAGATGAGGAAACCGAAGCAAACAGGGTTAAGTGACTTGCCCAGGGTCACATAGCTAGGAAGTGTCAGAAGGTGGATTTGAACTCAGGAAGATGAGTCTTTCTGACTCTAGGCCTGGTACTCTATCCACTGAGCCACCTAGCTGCCCCAATGTTTATTTGAATCCATTTAAGAATCAAAATTTTCTAGTTTGAAGAAACTTGCAACTCTTCTCTAAATGTCCAGTTTTATAGAAGACTAAGGTTTAGAAAAGTCTATATCTCTATCTCTATCTTTACCTTTCTATATCTACTAGCATAGGTATAAATCTCTTTCTCTCTAGTTCAAGGATGAATGAGGAGAGAACACTAACAACTAGAAGGACAAGAAAAGGATTGATGGGAACAGCATATGAATCCAGTCTGATATAGTATAAGGATTCTGAAAGGCAAAGATGAGAAAGGACTGTTTCCTAGGCAAGGTATTTATCTAATGCACAAAAGCGGGAGATAGAGTATTGAGCTTGAGCAGCAGCCACTAGTCTAGTTTGAGTAAAATGTAGAGTTTACGAAATTTCGAGAGTACTCTGAAATAAGATGGGTTTAAATACTAGGTTAAAGAGTTTGCATTTTATTCTGGAGGCAATGAGGTGACACAATTAGACTTGTGCCTTAGGAAGATTATTTTGGAAGCTTAGATAGAGAATGAACTAGAGAGGGGTGAGAGTGGAAACAGGAAGATCAACTAGAAAGTTAGAAGCTGAATTGGGATAGTGGTTGTGAGAGTAAAGAGATGGGTGCAAAAGATGTTGTGGAGGTAGAAGAGATGAAATGAACCATGGCAACAGGTGACACTTCCCTCTCTTCCTGACCATCCATAACCAATGATTAAGGATGGAAAGTTAGATGGAAATGAACTTAGGGAAGACGGTGGTGCCTTTAAGAAAAGTAAGGATGTTTTAAGGAAGAGCAGGTTTAGAGAGGAAGATATGTTGAGTTTTAGATGTCTACAAGGCATAAAGCGGGAGAGAACCAACAGAGAGGTGATGATGAAAGACTAGAATTCAGGAGATATTACAGATGAATATACAGATCTGGAAGTTATCTGAATAGAGATAATATTAAGTCTGTGGTAGTTTGCTAGTATACTAGTAAACCTGGATCAGATCTCTAAGACACCACATGCAAAGAAGAGTGGAGGACCCAGGATAATGCCAGCAAACTCCTATGCTAAGGGTTTAGGAGATGGATTATGATTCAGCAAAGGACATTAAGAAAAAATACACAGCTTGGAGAACTAAAAGAGTGTGGCATCAAGGAAGCCAAGACAGGAGAGAAGGCATGAGGTGTGGCCAACAGTATCAAAAGTCGCAGACAGGTCAAGGAGAACACTGACTGAAGAAAAGCCATAGGACTTAGGACTTAAGAGGCTGCTTATAACCCTGGAGAGGTTAATTTCAGTTTGATTCATGGAATCAGAAGCCACATTTCAAGAGACTGAGAAATAAGTGGGTGGTTAGGCAGCAGAGGTAGTAGCCAATTTTTTCTAGGAATGTGAAAGTAAGAGAAGAGCAAACTCATTTAAATTTTTGATTTGGCCACTATTAGTTTATCTGTTGACTTCAAATAGAGTATTTAGGGAAAAGTAGCTGTCAGCTGAAAAAACTCTCAACAAAAAATAAAGCTATGAAAGCCTAGTAAATAACAGCACTTAATCACACCTAAGCTTCAGTGATAATGAGAAATAAATCATGCTGACCTATCAAGAGCCTCCCCATGGTAATGAGCACATTAGCAAAAGAAAAAAAAATAGTATACACCATTACAATTAAATTAATGCTTAAAACACCAAAGATGTAGTTGAACATGATGAAAAATATTTTAAAAGTTCTAGTTTCTCTAAGATAGAATTATTATTAAAAAGTCCTTTTTTTTTTTGGAGGGTAGAAGGCAGGGCAATAGGGGTTAAGTGACTTGCCCAAGGTCACATGGCTAGTGTGTCTGAGGTCATATTTGAACTCAGGTCTTCCTGACTCCAGGACTGGTGCTCTGTTCACTGTGCCACCTAGCTACCCCAAAAGTCCTTACTTCTTAATACCTATACATTTAAATAACTGACATGTTTCTCCTAAGATCCTGTTCCTTACCATCCCTGGTCACCTCCTTCTACCTGTTTTTCAGTTCAGGCATGAACATTGCAACCTCAGTATAGCTGAGGGCAGAGTGGTGGGAGGTCATTTAATTTGGGTTGGAAAGCACTCTTCTGTCCCCCCCTTATCCTTTACACCTATCCCCATATTAAGGAAGACTACATCTATATTATGCTGGAGAGATGAATGTTTCTCTCTTTTAAGGAAAAGAGAGGGCACAATCATCTTTTTAAACCAAAGTAATCAGCTAGGAAAATTCTTAAATATAAACCAGTTTCATCATTTTCTGTTCTCAGTTGAGGTAGAAAGTAGCTTTATCATTATTCCTAAGCACCTACCACTTATATAGTTAATTATTTTAATAGTATATTTTTCTTCCCACAAAATATAACAAGCGCTGTTTTTCAAAACTTTCTGTGGCAAACAAAATTCCTTGCTAAACTTCTAACATTATTGTGTCCCCTGAATCTTTGGGGTATGGATACACAGGACTAAGATTTAGGGGATGCTGAGTTGAAGAAATGGTTTGGGTAGGACCTTGGCCAAGTCCATTGACCTTTCTGGGGCTTAGGTTCTTCATCAGTAAGATGAAGGGGTTAGATGATCATTATTAAAGCACCTTCTAATGCTAACACCGTGATACTGATTGAAGAAGGATGGTATTTTTTTTTTTAAATGAATGAATCATTTGTCCTTTATTATAGAAAAAGTACTAACTAAGCCCTGGGAATAGAAATAGAAGACAATTCTCATTCTTAAGGGGGAAACATCACATATTTAGGTTTCAACTAAAAGCATGACTGAGGGGTCCTATAGTCCTTAGAGTGAAGCAGCAAAGCAGATGACAATGCTTCTTTAATAATATTTCCACTGATAAAAATCACATTAATTTCTCATGTTGAATCATTTGCCAAAACCAGTAACTTTGGTGGTAAAAACTTTGTTTATAGAAGTGACTGTCTGCAGTACTTGCAGAAACTATTATTAGGCATTATTTTCAGAGGCATTGCTTTCTTTTTCTTTTTTTTAATTGATTTGTTTATTTACTTTTAGTTTACAAGACTCAGTTCCAGAATCCCTTGAGTTTCAAATTTTCTCCCCTCCCTTCTTCCCCTTTCCCCATGGCGGCTTGCAATCAAGTATAGGCTCTGCAAATACTTTCACGTTGGACGTTAGTCTGGTTGTATAGAAGGGTTGTAACCAATGGAATGAACAGTGGGAAAGAAGAAACAAAACCAAACATGGAAAAGAACGATAGCATGTAGATTGCTTCAGTCTCCATTTAAACTCTGTTCTTTCTAGAGCTTTCTCTGAATGTAGATATCTCCAAGAAGGATGGTATTCTGTAAATGATCTGGATAGCGGTAAACATACTGGAGAATTACCTCATAACTTGGACCTATCACACTTTTACTAATGAATCCCAGCATCCTGCTTTTCAGTAACATGCCACATATACAGTATGTGACTCACTCTGGAACTCCTGATATTTTTCTTATGATATTCACTTCCTTTGTTGTTGTTTTTTCATCATTTGCTCCTATCCAAAGGATTTAAAAGTATAAGGGATCTCAGAAGGTTGGTCTAGTCCATTCTATAGATGAGAAAACTGACTCCTAGAGAATTGAGTGACTTGTCCCAGGTCATACAGGTGGCAGAACCAGGATCTGAATCCAGATCTCTTGGCTTCAAATCCAGTATTTTTCCATTGTACCATACTGTCTTTAAGTTACCAACTACCTTTTCTATTATGAAGTCATATGTGAATTAAAAATTAAAAATACAGTAATGTGGTTATATAACTTGTGCTCCTTTACATTCACCTGCAATATAAACAGATAAACATACACACACACACACACACACACTTTAGTCAAATATTATTCAAATAAGAAACCAAATGCTATGAGGCCAGAATGTGAAATATTCCTGTCTTGTCTCCCAAGTATTTTAGGAATATGTTCTCTCTCTAACCAGCTATAATGTAACCTTTTCGGGGATAGGAACCTTGCTTTACACTTCTTCGTACACTGTACTACATTTAATACAATAGATTACACATATCAGACATTCAGGAAATAAGTAGAAATTGATTAATAAGTAGGATCACCTGGTTTCCCAAACAATTTCTTTTCAATAAAGTTTAAAATGAGAACCATAGAATTTTGGTAGGATCTCTGTCTAATCACCATCATCTTGCCCTCTACCCTCATTTCATAACTGGGACAACAAAGGGTACAGGGAAGTCAGATGACTAACACAAGGCCACAAAGCTAGATCATGGTAATGTGAGGACTAGAGTATAGGCTACTAGACTTTCCAGTCCTTTGTTCTTCATTCTCCCACTTCTTTTTGTCAAGTTGGTGGATTTATTTTCAAGTATCACAAACGTGGTTCAAATTTGAATAAAAAGAAGTGATTCCAGACAAGTACTCACCAGTGAGAAAATTCCGTAATCTTCCAAACTGTACTTCATATTGCTGAGGCTCAGCCTGGCAGGGGGCTGCAGACACTATGTTGGCACAACCAGACTCTGACTGGACTACAGAAGACAAACATTAATCAGAAATAAGCAAAGAATTACATCTAAGCACTGGGTAATGTTAAAAATTAACTTCTATTTGCCTTAATCCACTGGAGAAACACAATAAAAAAGTCAAATGTATTGCAGGTTTTTCTAACACTTGAAGAAACCTGTAAAACCATGTATGATTTCACTATCTTTCTATTAGGAATTTGTTCCTAACAGTTTTGCTACTATTTTACAATAAAACAAAACAATCAAGGTAAATAAAATAAAATACTATGACATTTTTAAAAAAGATAATGACGCTAAGAACAGTAACATATCTAGTTTATCAATTCATCTGCTATTAGCATTTCAAATATTTGAAGATCCTTATAGATTTTTGTGTCTGTTGTTTCACCTGCCTTAAAAATGTTTTAATTATTTTAAGACAATACTTCTAAATAAAAATAAAACTGTCAATAAGGGCAATAGTTTCCTACTATATCTGTTTATCTGAAATGAATCTATCCTTTTCTAAAAGGTACAATAAAACTTTAGATTTTTACCAAAATGCCAATATATTCTTAACTTTAATTTAAATATTTCCAAATTTCAAAATGAAGGACAAAAAGAGTCACTGATGAATTTAAATCAGTAGGCATCCCTTGCTTTACATGTGTATAAAATGATTATTCTGTCTTCACATACAGCTGATTCAAGGAAAACTTCCATATCATTAACAAGTCTTCTCCTGTTAAATTTTTTTTCTCAAGAAAGTATTCATGATATAAAGATGTAAGAGCCTATCTTGTCTGCAAGTCTTTCTCTCATTTATTCCTCCTAAACCATGCATTTCTCAACACCCTTACTCTTTTCCACCTTTGCACAGAAGTCATAGAATCCGTGTGTGGATTTAATCTGGGTGACGTGGAGGAAGGGAGGTTATGCTCTTTTCAGAAGTGTTCTATCTTTCCATCCTCAGCAACCAATGTTGTTGCATAAGCTGCAGTTATTTTAATGATGGTCTTTTTGCAAAAACTTATCAGTACTACAATAATAAGATGACTAAATAGCTCATGAAATATTGTTTCTTGTGCCTTTTCAAGTATAATAAAATGTCATCAACTCCTTTCTTTGCCCTCTTTGAGAAGTATCTCGGAGATATTTCTTCAGCTACAATGTTTCCTTCTTCTTGTTTCATTTATAGAGTGTCAAAACTGATAGAATTCATATCCTCCAGTAATATGTCCATTTGGTCATGGCTCAAGAACCTCACATTTAGCATACTAATCAAAGTAAATTTTTAAAAGGCAGCTAGATGGCTCCTGCATCTAGAGTCAGGAAGACCCAAGTTCAAATCCGACTTTAGACATTCACTAGCTGTGTGACCCTGGGCAAGTCACTTGATTTCTATTTGTCTTAATCCACTGGAGAAAGAAATCGCAAACCACTCTAGTATCTTTGCCAAGAAAACCCAACAAGAGTCAGTGAAGAGCTGGACGTGACTGACTGAGCAACAATGAAGTAAATTTATACATGGTCTCTAAAACTTGCATGATTTGTAGCAGCCTTTGCCAGATTTTTTTTTCCTTCTGCAAAAGAAGAAGAGGGTAGTACAAGAATAAAGGCCATTTTGTACTCTTTTTTTCATGGCTTTTTCTGGTATGCTATCAAGTGGTCTGCCTTCTGGTAAAAAGTCTTTGTACACTTTGCTGGTCCTCAGAAAGCAGACTCAGACTGTTGGGGTCAAATTTGATACCTTTACAGAAGTCTAGAACCTGGTAGAGCTTATATTTCACTGACATGTACTTTAAGAAGCCAGAGTCACCTCCCAGCTATAATGAAGTATCAGAGTAGTACTTTCTGAGAATAATGAAAGATATGGCATACAACTGAAACAACTCAATGCTTAACTATTTAAACAAATACATGACAAGAAAAAAATGAGAAATGGACAACTGAAATGATATGCACAGTAATTATAATAACTATATCAAAGTGTAACCAATATAAAGTTATTGCCAAAACAAGAAGACCAAATCAGCTCAGAAAGTGCTTTAACTAGCAGATATTTAGCTTACTTGTTAAGTGGCAGGAAATGGTGGTCAAAAACAATACCAGTTTGGAATAGATGATAGACAATCAAATCAACAAGCATTAAGTACCTATGTTTGAGGCACTGTGTTAAGTGCTGAGGAGTAAAAAAAGATGGTGCTTTTAAGGAGCTCAGTCTAATAGGTTATTTCATAAGGTAAAGAGAAAGTAGTTTAAGATATAATCAATTTAAAGAAAGCTACACAAGAGATCCAATTAAGCAAAGTTATCCCAAGGGCATGTAAGTGCAGAAATGGAACAATGACCAACAGAAGAAAAATGGAAAAAAATCTATAAAAATAACTTAAACAAATTGTTTTCATCACTAAGGGCAGGGGAACTACCCCATTTGTGCTTTTAAGAGCAGTAGAAATGGCATTAAAGAGGACAAAGATGGGAAAAATGGCCAGACTGAGCCATTAAGCTACTTATTACCTGTGAGATTAGCTGCCATCTCTTCAGGAGTCTGAGACAGCCGCAATCCTTGTTTTAGGGGACCTTCTGAATCTACATATTGGCGTCGTTTGAGGTAGCAGGACACTGCCATCTGAATCTGTTCTGTGCGTACTCGTTTCATGACCTCCAAAAGGAGAAAAAAGGTAATAAACCATATACAGTGCAAATCTCCATTTTTTGTTTTTTAATAATATAGACAGTATCCGTTATGAAGACTATGGATAGCATAATTTCTATCAAATTCCACTTTAGGCTAAAATGTCAATCTTGCCCATCAAAGCATTCATTAGAACATTTAATGAGGAATAAATATGACTAGTTTGAATATTAAGCCCTTTTATTTCTCCTGACTGGAATAGATTGTAAATAGCACTCAAATCACGTACCCACAAAATCCCTCCAAAAACCTAAAATTAGACAGGAGGTTATGGGGAAAAAAATCTTCTGGAAAACATAAAAACTGGTTCCTTAGACAATGAGTAAGAGGAAAAGTTAGTAATTTGGCTATGAAATACATATATTTCAAATCAAAAAGAAAAGACTGCCAACATTACATTATTCTGAAAACACTGCTTGAATATTATTTCTTTTTTCATTATTAGGTACTATTTACATAAAAACAATACAGTAACAAAGTACTGGCATGTGTTAGAAGTAGGTTTAGAAAAAATAATCTCTTTAAATAAACAGTAGAGTTAATTTTCTATTTTCCAAAAAGTAAAAATGTTTTTCACATCTAATTATTGGACAATGATAAGCACATATCATATAGCTAGAGACGAAGAAAGAGCCCAGAGTAGGACTATGGTTAATGATAGTTGAATTAAGAATACACATCATTTTCCTAAGTGTGCATTGCTAACCACCATAAAAAAAAACCAGAAGGGACACAGTTTTTTTGTGAGGAGCTACTCTTCATATCCCCAGAGTTTTACAGAGCTCATTATCTTAGCAGAAGCTAAGAGTCAAAACCCTGACTACAGAGCAGAAAAGAGCTGCTGTACTCCCTCCTCTCCTCATTCTGGAAATCCTGGCAAGGCAGGGCTAGAGGAAAAGGAAATAGTTCTTCAGTAGCAGTGATAAATAACATTGAACCTCTTCCAGATAAACCAGAAGATCTTTGTGCTATTGTTAGAAAATCCTTGCTCTTCACATTCACTTACGGAGAATTATGGTGACTGGTTCACAAAATCATAAATTTAGACCCAACCCCTGAGTGACTTGTCCAGTGCCACACAGTAGTAAGCACCAGAGCTGGGATTTGAAGTTAGGTCCCTTTGACTTCAGGGGCAGTGCTTTTTCCACTGCAGGAACTAAACCCTGCTACATGTATGAAAAGAAGTATAGCTCTGTAGCTTCCTGGTTAGGCATAACATCAAATCTCCTGATCTACTATCAACACTTTTTAAGCTCTTCTGAAAGGTACACAACTAGACTAACTCATATACCCTCCTTGTACTCAATACTTTCAAGCCTGCATAATAATCTCTCTCATGCACCCCCTCAGCTTCTCTTACAAACTTCCAGTTTCCCTGTTGCTAATTAAGGTCCAACCTCAAGCTGGACTTAGAATGACAAACACTAGTGTAGCCAAGGAATAGGGGATGGATAGGGGAGGATAAAGATCTTAGAAGAGTAGGGCAGGACATCAGAAGTTATCTAGTCTATCTCCTATATGGAATAGTATTTCCATCTATAGCATTCACCATCCCTATGCACAATGATTAGAATCCACCTGAAAACCCTCAATGATGGGAAACTAAGACTAATCTACTTTAATACAGCTTTAAATGTGATAGTTGGTGGTTTCTTTTTCTTAACATATAAGGAGGTAAAATATAAGGAGCTAAAATCTACTACTTATATACTATATATACACACACTACTATAACTTCTACCCACTGTTTCTAGTTCTGCCTTTTGGAATCAAGCAAACAGATCTAATCCTCCTACCTATCAGACATGCAAATATATGAAGATAGCTGTCATGATACACTCAATCTTCTTTTCTCCAGAGTATCCATAGTTCCTTTCAATTGTTTCATGGCATCGCTTCAAGTCCCATCACCATCTAGTCGACTACCTTAGAGGCAGTTGGTGGCACAGGTGACAGAGTATTGGGCCCATAGGCAGGAACACTTCCTTATAACCTCAGACACTTACTAGCTGTGTGACCCTGGGCAAGTCACTTAATCTCTGGCTGCCCCAATTTTCTCAATTGTAAAATGGAAATCATAAAAACACCTATCTCTCAGGGTTGTTGTGGGCATTAAATGAGATATTTGTAACGTGCTTATCACAGTGCCTGGCACATAGCTAGCATTTAATAAATACTTCTTCCCTCCCTCTTTTTTTTTTCCTTGTGGAATTGGTCCAATTAAACAACATTCTTCCTAAAATGTGGTACCCAGAACTGAACACGATATTCCAAATGTAAACTGACTATGCCAAGAGTACAGTGAAATCATAACCTCACTATGTTTCTATTAATAAAAGTAAAAATCACTTTAGCTTTTGTGGCTTAGTCTTATCCTTTTGATTTTTATAGTACTAGATCATTTTTTCACACAAACTATTATCTAGTTTTGCCTCCCCACCATGTACTTATGTGATTCATTTTTTTTTAAACATGAGTGTTGACTATGCAAGGAGACACTGCATATGCCCACAATCTTCTCCAGCAGATTGTCCTCTCTATCATCCCTACTGTTGAACTAATCAATGGTTTCCTCTCTACTGGCTGCTTCCTTGTTACCTACAAACATGCCCAATTCTCATTCCTCCTCAAAAATCTCTCACTGGCTCTACCCATCCCCAATAATTATCATCCTGTATCTCTCCTCTCTCTTTGGCTAACCTCTTCAGAAAGTCATCTACAAATTAAGTCTCCACTTTCTTTCCTCTCACTCTCTTATCTTTTAGCAGTGTGACTTCCAATTGCATCATTGAACTAAAACGCTTATCTCCAAAGGCATTAATGATCTCAATTCTCATGCTTTTCGACCTCTCTCCAGTTCTGAGGCTGTCACCTTCCCTCATTTTCTTGATATTCTCTTCCCTCTAGGTTCTTGTAACACTGCTGCTCTCTTCTGGTTCTATCTGTCTTGACTGTTCCTTCTCTGAATCCTTTGCTGAACCGTCATCCAGATTAGGTCCAATAACTGTGGCTCTATACTAGGCCCTTTCCTCTTTCCTTCTGTACTGTTTCATCTGGTGACCTCATTAAATTTTCATGGTTTCAACTATCATCTTTATGCAGATGATTTTAATCACCCCCTTGTTTTTCCCTAACCTCTTTCCTGGACCTTCAGCCTTGCATCTCCAATTGCATATTAGATATCTTAAAGTCTATATCCTATAGATATATTAAACTCAGCTCATTATCTTTCTACCTAAACCCTCCTCTCTTCCTAAATTCCATATTACTGTTGATGATCACTATCTTCCCAGTTACTTGGGTTGTCAACCTAGGTCTCTTTTTCAGTGCCTCAATCTCTTACCCCCTCCCCATCACCCTCTCAGCCCCCTATGATCTCCAATAAGGTCCTGATAACTTCTACCTTTAAAGCATCTCTTATATACATATGCCCTCTTCTCTCCCCTGATACTTTAATCACCCTAGTGGAGGCTTCATCACTTCATGCCTGGACTACTTACTGTAATAGCCTGTTGGTTGCTATCCTTGCCTCATTTTTGCCTACTCCAACCTATCTTCCACTCAGCTGTTAAATTGACTGACTATATCATCTCTCTACCCATTTAATAAACTTCAGTGACTCCATGTCAACCTCCAGGATCAAATATAAAACCCTCTGCTTGGCTTTTAAAACTCTTCATAACTTGGCTTGTTCTTAACTTTCCAACCTTCTTACACTTTTTTCCTTCCACATACTCTATAATCCAGTGACCTTGGTCTCCATACTGTTTCTTAACACAAGACACACTTCTCTCAACTGAGCATTTTCATTGGCTATCTCCCATACCTGGGATGCTGTCCCTCCTCATCCCTGCCTCTTGGCTTCCTTCAAATGTCAGCTAAAGTCCTACCTTCTACAAAAAAACCTTTCTCAGTCCTCCTTAATCTTAGTGCTTTTCCTTTGAGTCTACCCCCAAATTATCCTGTATATATCTTAGCTGTTTGAAAGTTTTCTTCTATTACATGGTGAGCTCCTTGAGTACAGGACTTCATTTTACTGGTCCCTTTTTATATCTCCAATGCTTGGTAAAGTGCCTAGTTATGTTGTTGTTTGGTCCTGATTCCATTTGGGGTTTTCCTGGCAAAGATACTAGAGTGCTTTGCCATTTCCTCCAGCTCATTTTACTGATGAGGAACTGAGGCAAACAGGGTTAAATGACTTGCCCAGAGCCACAAAGCTGGTAAGTATCTGAGGTCAGACTTGTAAGCAGGTCTTTCTGACTCCAAGTCCAGCACTATGTCTACTGTGCCACCTAGCTGCCTGCCTAGCTACAGCAGGTGCTTAGTTAACTAGACACCTGTGTGAAAGAAGCAGCAGAAGAAAAATGCAAGGTAGGCAGGAGACTGGTGTGCGCAAATAGTAATGGCAAGAACAAAAACTATTTGCATCCATTGGAAGCCAATTTGTAGAGGATAAGATTTTCTCCCCGCATTAATTATAAACAATATTCTCTGTAAAATCAATTCCTGTAAATTATGATGACTTTTTTCAAGATTGGTCAGTAAACCAACCATAGAGCTTAATTTAAAAGTTAAGATCCACAGATGAATACATATATACCTAGAAAAATGCTTTGTTTCCTAAAAATACTTAACCCCAATGGAGAAAAAGCTTATTTTTTTCTTATTTAATTTTATCTTATTGATGTCTTTTGTTTTTTTGTCCTAGGTCAAGTTTAGCCTATTTTATGTTTTATTACACTAATTTTCTTTTTTATTCTTTCCATTTATATTGCAATACACTGTGTATGTTGTTTTGCTGATTTTCCTTACATTATTCTGCATAAGTTAAGCTTTTTAAGTCATCTGATGCAAAGTAAATTCTGTTAAAGCCTCTCATTTTCATTTCTTTCTACATTTTTTCTTGCAGATAGCAACTTGCAGGGGTATTTCTTGTTAATTCTGCAATGCTTATTTTAATGGCTTGGCTACTAGTTCACTTAACCCAATAAAATATTTAGGGTTATGACCATTAAGTTTGTGTTTTACTTCATTCATTTTCTTTTTTTAAAATCATGACCTTCTTTTAAGTTCATCAGTTCACAAAGGAAACAAATTCTCTTGAATTTTGCTCATACTTTGATGCCATTCTATTCCCATAAGTTATTCCAAAGTTCTGCCTCATCCTAAATTCCTTTAATTTACTTAAATTCTTATTTTTTCTTTTATCTTTTTCTTCCCCTTTTTAAATTTTGCTTTTGACTCATTTAAGTGTGAGGGCCAAAGCCTTCCCTTTCTCTCCTCTTAAATACCATTCTTTTGCTGTACCCTTTTCTAACAAGTTTTCCTTTGCTTTATCTTCCTTACTTTTGCCTTCTAATCTCTCCTAAATTCTATTCTGTTACCTGGGGCTATATACCTTTACTTATGTTTTTTTTTTTTAATTGTGTTCCTCATGTAGGTAGAGCTTCTGAAGTATCAAGTTTAACATCCCTATTCCATTTGTAGAGCTTACCTTATACCCTCCCTATTTTCTGCCCTGTCTCACTCTTAGAAACATCAGTTCATGAAGGAAACAATGTAGCATGGTAAGAGTCATTTTGTATTCTAAATTATGAGGCCTAATCTTGACTTTTACCCTTGAAACATGCACTCTACTCCTAAAGTCAAATTATCCTTGCTGGTTCTCTAACCTCCCTACTGCACTGGTTGCTTTTGGAGACTCATACATTTCCTTTCCTGGGGTGAGATGAAGTTCCTTAGCATGCCTATTTTCTCCCAGATGAAACTCATTATACATTTTTGGCCTCTTTCCACATGGTACACTTAAAGAAATGTTCATTTTTTCACTGTGGACTTTGCTGGGGTGGGAGTACAAATCCAACTCCCCCTTCCTAAAATATGAAATTTCTACTTTTACCTCCTCTGTAAGGCATAAAATTCATACAATTTAGTCTGTGGAGTTCCACTTCTTTCCCCTTCCAGACTCCTGATTCCTGCAGGTCTTTTTTGTTTGTTGATGAACAGTGTCTTTGGTCTTTTACTCCTCTAATTTGCCTCTTACTTCTCTTTGGAATATGTGTGCTATTTGCATATTTTGTTCACCTCTGATTTTATTTTTATAGGAATATTTCAAAAGGTTTTTTAAAGTTAAAGGTCCATCATTTTACATGGATAATTAGGCTCATTTTTTTCAGGATATGTTAAAGATTTCAGCACAAGCTCTTTTCTTTTTTTAGGCTATCTTATTCTATTTCTTCTTCTGATTTCTCATGAATATGGAGTAATGGAATTAATCAAATTTGGGTTCTCTCACATTTAAAGTTCTTCTGGTTGCTTGTAAATCCTCTTATGTTACTGGGATTGTCAAATTTAACCACTACATTTTTTAGTGTTTGGAGCACGGAATTTTTCTTTTGTTGGATCTGTGGACCTAAAAGATCATTATTTTGCTGCTTCTATTTAACCTTTCAAGCAGCTGCCTCGTGTTATTTTCTACAATGTACAGGTTTCTTTTGCATTTTTCTAGAGAAGATCTATGATCCTTAGGTTAATTCTGTATATGAAGTCTTCAAGGTGAGTTGTTTTGGCTCATATAGAACTCATGGTGGTTTTTTTTTTTATGTTGCTCTTTGCTTTTCTTCTGCCAAATTTTCTTCTACTTTAATAGTATTTTTGTGTGCCAGATTTTATTTTCTCTCCTTGAACATCAACTCATCATGTCTTCAATTTCTTTTTGCCCTGCTGTTTGTTTTAAAATTCTACATTTAGAGCTGTGATTTCCAATCAAATTTCCTTCTTAATATCTTGTTTTCAAAGAAATCTGCTTTCTCTCATGATGCATTCTGGAATTTCTTCCCGTTGTTTCATGATTTCTGGAAAAGCTGTAAGATTCTAATTTTGATTGGGTAATTTTGGTTCTTTTTTCTTTTTATTTCATAGTATGCTTGTTCAAGGTGTTTTGGCCTCTTTTTGCATTTTTACTTATTTTCATTCTGTCCTTATGTGCCTTTTCATTGGCCTATAAGCTTATGATTGATTTACTTCAACTTTCTCTACCTTAAACTTTTGGTATTTTAGCTCTCTTTTTGTGTTCCCAAGCACCTATCTCTGATTTTTTTCCTTACTCTTGGGTCTTACCCCTTTTACTGCTGGCACAGATCCCTACTCTCTTTTCACCTGGGTGAGGGGAAAGTTTGCAAGGGCAGAGAAGGATGCTGGATCCCTGACCAGAATAAACCCAGTTGCATTCCCTTTACCTCAGAAATGTAAGTTTTCCTCCCACTAGTTCCTTCTGCTCCAATACTGAGCTATCTATATCTTCTCTTGACTTCTAGCTGCTCTCCCTTTACTTTGAATGAATGGAGAGAATCAGTGCCTGCCTCACTTCATGGGGTAAAGGAGGAGCTCAGCTGAGTCACTGATATGGAAAAACAAGGAAAGCACCTACACAGTATGACCCTGAAGCAAACAGATCCTAGAAGAGGGCTTTAATAAGCACAAGCAGACTTTCTGCAAGTGATAGTCCACAGTAAACCATATCTCTACCATTATATAAATGCTATATAAATGCTACTGAAAGCTATAGAAAATACAAGATTCCACTGTTTGTTTACAAAAACTTTTGCTTCAGTAAAGATGAAGTTTAAAGGTTTTCTTCCAAAAGATTCCTGTCAGGTATATCAAAATTACAAGACTCAATGGAAGATACAACAGAAATAACATTGTTTGATGATCTTCTGATTATCAAGTAAGGCACAAAAATGGAAGTACGTTTGCCAAAGGTATTTACCAGTGTCATGTGGGAGCTCCAGTAAAGAGTCAAAGTTGAAAAGTGATTCTCTATAGATGAAGTCCTCCAGGTGCTTGTGTACAAATGACATTGTGCTAGTCAGAGCAAGCCCTAAAACACTACAGAGCCTCCTGGACAAGATCCATAACCACTCAGAAGAGTTTGTCCTAACAAGCCACTCAGGAAAAACCAAGAGGGTAAAAATTGCCATGCAGTTGGATGGACAACCTATAGAGCTTATCTATTTATCTTGGACAAACAATGCAAATGGAAAATGATTTGTGTTCAGAAATAAGAATACAGACCAGACTGCTGAGAGAAAATTGAAGAACTCCATTAATGACCCCAAATTTCTCCCTTAGATGAAAGTCTCTCTTTTTGTTGATTTAAAATAACTTTTATTGTTCTCTATTGCTTTTATGACACCTAGGTTTCCCAATTTCTTTCCCTTACATCTACCAAAGAGCCATCTTTTATAATAAAAAGTAAAAAAACAGTTTAGCAAAACAAATGGCTAAACAAGTAGTGGTATATGAATGTAATGGAATACTATTGTGCTAAAGAAATGAAGAGCAGACAGACTTCATAATAACCTGGAGACATATAAACTGATGTTGAGTGAGAAGAGCAGAACCAGAAGAAATTTGTACACAATTACAGATAGAATATATGTGTGACAACCAATTTTGATAGCCTGGACTCTTCTCAGCAATGCAGGGTTATAAGACAATTCCAAAAGACTCATGATGGAGAGAGATGTCTACATTCAGGGAAAGAACTAGAAAGAACAGAGTCTGAATGGAGATTGAAGCAAACTACCTGGTCTCATTCTTTTTCTTGTTTGGTTTTATTTCTTCTTTCCCATTGTTCATTCCATCTGTTACAATCCTTCTTTATAACCTGACTAATGTCTAATGTGAAAGTTTTTGCAGAGCCTATATTTGATTGCATGCTGCT